>JBBGZY010000240.1:1425000-2025000 GCA_037952925.1 Lithobates clamitans | reverse complement strand
GGAGAACTATCAGGGTTGCAAAGGTTGTCTTGCCACTGGGCCCTGATGTTCTGCCACTGTGGGGTTCCCCAGCCTCCCCTTGCTGTCCTGCCCCTGCTATTGACAGCACTGGTCTGGCATCTCTTGGAATTTACAGGCTGGTTCTCCTGTCCTAAGGACGGGAGAAATCAGTTTTTTTTCAGTAACTGAGAGTCCTGGTGGAGTCCTTCCTGCAACTCGCTCTTCTCCCTGCCAATGAGGATGCAGGGGAAGGAGCAGATCGGGCAGCCATGGTTGTGTGAGCGCTCGCATTATGCAGTGTCAGTGAGCAGAGGGAGGGGGAGGAATCACCCACAGGAGCTGACTGGGGACGCTCTCCCTCTTAGACATTGCCTTTTTGTAAAAAAAAATGTTTATTTTTTTTAATATGGTGGGGCACAGCATAATGTTGGGGGGGTCAGGGCTCCCTCTGGCTCCCCCTAGGGACGCCATTGTATTCAGTACATTTTTTTTTTTAAAAATTAGATTTAGTGCTATTATTGAGACCCCACTTCTATTCTACATAAATTACCTTTTCTGGCTGTTCAGACAACAATTAAAGGATTAAAATAAAACATCAAAGGGGTCTTTTCATAATGTATCACACCATAATATAAAATGTAATTAGACCATCTGTCACAGTGCCTTGCAAAAGTTTTCACCACCCCTGGCATTTTTAATGTTTCGTTGCCTCACAACCTGGAATTAACATGGATTGTTTGAGGATTTGCATCATTTAATTTACAGAACATGCCCACAACTTGGAAGATGTTTTTTTTTTTTATTGTGAAGCAAACAACAAATAGGACAAAATAACAGAAAAAGTCAATGTGCATAACTATTCACCCCCCTAAAGTCAATACTTTGTAGAGCCACCTTTTGCGGCTATCACAGCTCGCTTAGGATAAGTCTCTATGAGCTTGCCACATCTTACCACTGGGATTCTTGCCCATTCCTCCTTGCAAAACTGCTCCGGCTCCTTCAAGTTGGATGGTTTGCGCTTGTGAACAGCAATCTTTAAGTCTGACCACAGATTTTCTATTGGATTGAGGTCTGGGCTTTGACCAGGCCATTCCAACACATTTACATGTTTCCCCTAAAACCACTCAAGTGTTGCTTTAGCAGTGTGTTTGGGGTCATTGTCCTGCTGGAAGGTGAACCTCCGTCCTAGCCTCAAATCACACACAGAGTGGTACAGGTTTTGCAGGTTTAGCACCATCCATCTTTCCCTCAACTCTGACCAGTTTATCAGTCCTGACTGCTGAAAAACATCCCCACAGCATAATGCGGACAGTGTTCTTTGGGTGATGTGATGTGTTGGGTTTGCGCCAGACATAGCATTTTCTTTGATGGCTAAAAAGTTCAATTTTAGTCTCATTAGACCAGAGCACCTTTCTCCATACATTTTGGTAGTCTCCCACATGCGTTTTTCGCAAACTCAAATGTGCCATTTTGTTTTTTGCTGAAAATAATGGCTTTTTTCTGGACACTCTGCCATAAAGCCCAACTCTATGGAGCGTACGGCTTACTGTCGTCCTATGTACAGATACTCCAGTCTCTGCTATGGAACTCTGCAGGTCCTCCAGGGTTACCTCAGGCCTCCGTGCTGCCTCTCTGATTAATGCCCTCCTTGCCCGGTCCGTGAGTTTTGGTGTGCGGCCGTCTCTTGGCAGGTTTGCTGTTGTGCCATGTTCTTTCCATTTGGTTATGATAGATTTGATGGTGCTTCTAGGGATCATCAAAGATATGGATATTTTTTTATAACCTAACCCTGACTTGTACTTCTCAACAACCCTGTCCCTTACTTGTTTGGAGAGTTCCTTGGTCTTCATGGCAGTGTTTGGTTAGTGGTGTCTCTTCTTTAGGTGTTGCAGCCTCTGGGGCCTTTCAAAAAAGGTGTGTATATGTATTGACAGATCATGTGACACTTAAATTGTACACAGGTGGACATCATTTCACTAATTATGTGACTTCTGAAGGCAATTGGTTGCACCAGAGCTTTTTATGGGCTTCATAACAAAGGGGTGAATTTATTCATTTTTTTATTTCTGAAAAATAGTTTTATGTATATATTTCTCTAATTTTACATCACCAACTTAGATTACTGTCTTCTGATCTATCACATAAAAGTCAGATTAAAAAAAAAACATTGAACTAAAGGCTGTAATGTAACAACATGGGTAAAAAGACAAGGGGGGTGAATACTTTTGCAAGGCACTGTAAATGTTTTTATTAGTATTTTTCTGGTAACTGAGTAGAGCTAAAAAAGAAATATATTATTCCGCCGTTCTTCTATTTCGCAATGTGCTTTATCTTCAAGTGACATCAATTGTCTTACGTAAGCGTGTCCACAATAACATCCAATGTCATTTGTAATATTGTGCTCAGCTCGAGAGCCTTTTTTTAGATCAACTAAAAAGAACTTGGTGACGTGCTAATGCTTGGCTGCTAAGAGTAAGGATTTACAGATTAGATTTGAAAGGATATATACTAAAACTGGGTCAGATTTGTCACCAGGAGTTACTAATTTTATACATCTTCATACTTCTAATTTTCCCATATTACAAAGGCTGCAGAAATCGGAAAGACTGACATTGAAAAAAGGTGTTTATGCAATTTTTTTTTCAATATTTTGTCATAGCAACCTAGTAGTTGATTTATGTAATCTGTGGAAGGAAGGAAAAGCCAATTTTTTTTTGTAAAAAAAGATGATGAAATGTTGCAGGTATTTGATACTAACTACATTTCTCTGGGACCTATAGCTACTAAGCATGCGCATGTAATACAGGAGCCAACAGGGTTTTTTCAACAAATGACTTGTTTTGCTAATGTATGCAGGTGCCTATATTTCTTGCTAGAAATTAGGGAAGAATTAAAAGTAACATGGCACCCAAAACACTACGCAAGTAATGTGTTGGCGAGATTTATGTGTTACTGGAGAATCAGGTAATTTGTAACCATCTACCCAGTAAACTGGTAAAGGGGTTCCCCTAGATTCTGTACTTACTCCCTACAACACAGAAGTAGTACAAATATACACCCAAGATTAAGAAAAGGTTTATTAGAAATAATGTTAAAACCCCTTGCCTGGTTCAACATTTGAACATGGGTGTTGTTTTGTGTTGCATAACTGTGTTGCATAGGTATTCCAACAACTATGCAGGGGATGAGATGAATATCTCCAGTTAGGACACATGACTGACTGAGGTTTTGAATTAAATCCAAAATGTTACAATGTTAATAAAAACATAATTAAAGTGTAACTAAACCCACAACAGTAAAATCAGTCTGTATATGCACTAAGCATGCTTGTTATACTCACTGTGGAACCTAAGGAGTTAATCCTCTGCATTGTGTAAAAAGGGCACTTGATCCTGTCTTCTCTGTTTCTCCCCTTCTTGCACAGTCCCCAAACAATCTCCTGATAGAACAGAGCCTTGGGGACAAGCTGCACATGCTCAGTTTGGTGTGTATTGCTAGAGAGTTTTTTTTTTTTTTTTGAAGAGTGCATGTGATTATCAGCACTGTCCAGACAGTGGGTCAGGGGTCCTGCAGCGCCATATGACATTCAAAGGAGGATGAAAACGCCTCCTACAAGCTTTAACCAGATAATGATAAAAGTCACAAGACTGCTATAAACCGCTGATGAGAAAGGGTATTTAGCAGTTTATATTTACTAAAATAATTGCATTTCCATGTTCTATATTATGTGGGAGACCAGATATAGTGAATGCAGGGTCCTGGGTTTAGTAACACTTTAATGCTGCTCATAAACTAAATTGTGACTTTTGGAATACTTGGGTATAATATCATGAAGTAAATATATATATTTCTGTTGCAGAAATTAATTGCTACGTTTTCTGCCAAAAGTTAAAAATTGTGTTGTGGATGAATGTGAAGTGTTATTCAATCCTCCTCCAATGTAGGTAGTTTGATTACAGGGATCAATGTTGCAGGGGGGTAAATGATTTATGGTGGAAATTTTTAAAGTGTATTACTGCTAGTCTATTTAGATATAGATGACTGAAGCTCCTAATAGTCTTCTCAGAATAATAAATCAATTGGATAAATTTTCATAATACCAATTCATCAGTCATATTTCCAGTTTTACAATAGCAACATAAAATGGATTACCTTTGTACTTGTTTAATTTGAATCTCTCTGCCTTGTCTATTGCAAAAGATAAATCTTTACTCTCCACTGATTTTGGTCGTCTCCTTGAGAATGATCTCCAAGCTAATAGCTCATTATCCATTCCAGAATAGTCCTGAAAATGTAAAAGTAAATACTGTGTAGATCTGTTATTATCTGTACATATTTGTTTGCCAGGAACCCTAATTAACTGTTGAATATCAATTACAAAAGAGTAAATAAATTAAAGTAAAACATACTTTGCTTACCATCATTTTGGCAACATTACTTTGACAATTGCTGAAGCTACTAGTTGCCAAGATCAAATCCATCTTATTTTCAACTAGATTAAAGGTATGATTGACAAAATGTGTCATTTCTGCCGAGAGTTTAACAGGGTCACCTACAAAAAATAGAGCAAAATTAGCATATCTATTATTCTGACTATATAGGTTGTATAGTAGTTATATCTGTTTGCAAGCAGTGAAAGGCACATGCCTATGTCTATAGTATATTTATTGAATGTTTGTATTGTCATATTTGATACAGTTATTGCGAGGTTAGACAAAAGTTATTGTTACGTCACTGCTGATGGTATACAACTGTGCATTGCAGTATATTTCATCAATCAATGAATCAGCTGTAAGAGCACCAACATCTATTATAGTCATTGGTGGAAGGCTGAAAAAAGTAGTAGACCTGATATCAGAGGAAAAAATGTAATTACCTTTTATTTAATTCTCCTATCTATTTAGACAAAAAGCAGATTCCTGTTCCATTGCATTGGTGAAGTGAGAAACAACATATGTGAAGTGAGAAATATACTAAGGAACTGATATAAACTAGTTTATGAAAATGGGAGCCTTGGTCTCTGAAGCAAATGTAGCACTCTTTCCCTCGAGAGTTTAAAGGGTTCGTGGAACCATCCGATGAGCACAATCACTATGTACTTCAGCACTACCAAATAAAGACTAATGCAAGAGAACAGGACACATCTCAAAGATTTGCGTCAGCCAGCATTCTCAAGGGCTTGTGTGTACAACACATGCATTGTTCCATATGATTCATTAAACCCTCCAGGCTGCTGTGCACTGCTTTACTCTATTTGCATTAACCCTAAAGCAGGGTTTCTCAACCAGGGTTCCTCCAGAGGTTGCTAGGGGTTCCTTGAGCAATGAGCAATTTCTGCCACTCAGATAAGTTTCCACTGAGACCATTGATCTTTTTAGCTATCTGTAAGGGGGGAATTCTTCTCAATGACCACAAGTGTAAGGAGCATTATTCCCATTGACTATCACACTAATATATCATGAGTTGTAGATATAGTATTTTTTTTAGGAGTTCCCAGAGACCAGAAAGTTATTTCAAGGGTTCCTCTGTGTTGAAAAGGTTGAGAAAGGCTGCCCTAAAGTCTGGCTTAGTGGTTTAATGGAAGTAGCCTAAGGATTTCAACCCTAATAAAAAGTAAGAGGGGAGCATGAAAAGCATAAAAAATAAGGCCGAAGAAAGCATATATAAGACTGAGACCCCCTAGCACAATTACAGGCAGGGTCTTCATATGCACACATTATAGACATTATGACACAATACCATTTTATAACAAGTAGATAACCATTTCAGATCTTTAAAACCTTAAATTGTGGTTTCAGGTTTGTTGTGTTTAAGAAGAGGAAGAGTAAACATCAGAAACAATGAATGTCTTTTTTCCCTGGACTTGTAAATTATTTAGTGCACATTAAGACTAAGCATATAATAAAGTATCCCACAGTTAAGGGTGTATTCTCTATACTAGCTATTGTGATTGTAGACCTGTTCTCTACACTATCTAACAGGATTACTGGTCTTCTACTTAAACCATGCACCATGGCTTGAGTATATTCCGAATTAGAACTAAAAGATGGTTTGAGGGGAGGGGAGCAGGGGATATCAATCTTAAAACAGAGCACTAGGATTTTGAGACTGCTTTCTACACCACCTGATAGCATTACCATCTACTACAAATATCTGAGTAACAAATTATTTGCCCCCATGTAATTAAAGTGGAACTTTAGGCGAGAAAATGAAAATGGGCAGGTAGACAGGGTTTTTAATGCAGAAGAGACAAGCTTCCTCTCTTCTGCATTAAAGCTGCTTACCTGACTCTCCCCCTGTCAGAAAAGCCAAAATGTGCCCAGGCGCATAGTTATGCGCAGATGGAGAGTTCCTGTTAGCTATACCCATTGTCAGGAAAGACTTAATGTGCCCAGGCGCATAATTATGCGCAGACAGAAAATTCCTGTTAGCCAGACCTGTGCTCATGCGCATGCGTGCACAAACTGGCGCGCACGGTAGTGTGCATGCTTGCCACTAGACTGGCACCCAGTGGACTATTTAAACACCACTGCTGCACTAGGACCTTGCCTTATGGTCTACAGCATTCTGCTACCTGCTACCTGTTTCTGTGTTTGATCTCTTGTTGCTGTTCTGATCCTTCTGACCACACTTGTACTTTGCTCAAACTGACCCCTGGCTTGCTCTTCGACCACGTCTCTTCCTTCTGCCTGCCTGTCTATCATTGCCAACTCCAGCCTGACCATGACTACTCTTCTGTTTGCTGCTCTGTTCCTGACGTGCCTGCTAGTAACCGACTCAGCTTGCCTAACCCTGCTCTGTGTCCAGCCTGTGGTGGCCATCCCTATTCCTGCTGCCTGTCAAGTACCTGCTGCCTGCCACCCTGCCAAGTGCCTGCTACTTGTTACCCGCCAGCCTGCCAAGTGCCTGCTGACTGTCTACCAACCTGCTGCCATGCGTCACGATCCAGCCTGCATCAAAGTGTGCACAGACCTCTCATCTGCAGCCATCATCACCAGAACTGCCAGGCACTCGTCCCACTCCAGGCTCTTGTGCTTCCTGTTACTTTACCAGGGGTACTGAGCTGGAGGTGTAAGAGATCACTTTTCTCTCCACGTCAGGCTCCATCACCAGGTATGTGACACCGCCCCTGTACAGTAACCTGAGCAAGCACAGCTCACTGCACACATTCGGCAGTGCCGAATCTGATGGAACTCCCGCACATGCGCAGTAGTGTTGTCATTTTGACCCGGCCAATGGCAGTGGTTGGTGATTGGGACCTGGAAGCCGAATGCTCGATGATGTCAGTAGCCGGCAAGGAGTTGCAGAGACGATGCATCGCTGGACTCAAGGTGAGTATAGTTCAGCTTCAAAAAGGTCATTAACTCTTGTAAATATGTCTTTTTTTTTTTTATAAAAAATATATATAAACTTTCCCATCAGAGCAGTCACATTGATGCCTCTATATAACCATACACAGAGGCATCAATGTGACTTCTCTGATAGGAAATTTTATATATATTTTCATTATAAACAATAAGTACCATATTTATCGGCGTATAACACGCACTTTTTCCCCCTTAAAATCAGGGGAAAATCGCGGGTGTGTGTGTTATACGCCGATCCCCCCGCCGATTGTAAGCCTTTTGGCGGCTTTCGGCCACTCTCGGCGGCTCTCGTTCGCTCTCACCGGCTTTCAGCCGCTTTCGGCCATTCCTGCTGGCTTTCGGCGGCTCTCGCAGTCCCGCGTGAGCCGCCGAAAGCCGCCGAGAATGCCCGAAAGCCCCTGAGAATGGCCGAGAGCGGCCGAGACACGCCGAGAATGGCCGAGAGCAGCCAAAAGCCGCCGAGAGCAGCGGCGCCATTTTTATACAGCAGCTCTGCAAATGACACAGGGGCAAGGCTGCAGAATGACACTCACAAGGCTGCAATGATGGACAAGACTACAGATTAACACTCACAAGGCTACACTGACACTGACAAGGCTGCAATGATGGACAAGACTACAGATGAACACTCACAAGGCTACACTGACACTGACAAGGCTGCAATGATGGACAAGGCAACAGATGGACACTAACAAGGCTGCATTGATGGGCATTTAAATGTAAGTTTTTTTCCTTAAACTTCCCTCCTAAAAGTTTTTTTCCTTAAAATTCCCTCCTAAACTTGGGGTACGTGTTATACGCCGGCGCGTGTTATACGCCGATAAATACAGTATTTATATGTGTGATATGTGCAAATTGTTATGGTGCATTCATTCCCCAAAATTTTTATCCATCTTTAAGAATTTATTTTATGGATACATATTTTGGATGGATGGAATGCTCCCCTTGATTGTGGGGAGACAGCATGAACTTTACATTTAAATAATAGCATACACTTCTTGTTTGTCTAGTGACTATTTACTCTTAATACAACAATGGCTAGGTGTTTCAAACCTGAAGGATAACATCCCATTTGCTCTGCTGTTTTTGTCCAAAGTTCTGACAGCCAGTTTTCTTTTGTTTTTTCCAGATTCTCAAATTCAGTCTTACTTATGCTTGGAGGAAGCTTAAAATAAGAGAAAAAGAGAAGTAATTGAACAGTAAAATAATATTACTATAATTTACAACAGTGTAAAAACAAAAAAAATGTACAAATGGATAGATAAGAAAAGATTAACTGAAAGCAATTTTCTCCAATCACTGACTCCTAGCCAACCTTAATGTTTCTTGTGGAAGCCTCTCAAGATGTGTTTAGTACCCACTGCTCTGGACACCTGCAGCATTACACATTTCCACAAGATGCATTTAAACAATCAGAGAGGATTTCAAAATATAATAAAATGTATTCAAATCTTAATCGCTGTATTTTTCTTTTTAGCTCTATTATTCTTTAAAGCCTAATTCAGGCAACAGCTGTTTCTTTTTGTTTTGTACCATTTTGGAAAAAGGCATATAAACTCTAGGAGGTGTTTATTTGCAATCTGTGTCCCAAATAGGGAGCTATTCCATACTTCTTGTCAGAACAAGAAGGAAAACATGGAGGTGATAGAAACTGACAGATTGTGATCCTAGTGACAACAAGTCACATAAAGTCCTCCATGTATTGCTGCTATGACTATCATAGGAACGGGTAAAGAGTTGATATTGTTTCAGGACATTAGGAATAGCAATTGCAAACTTGACAGAATAACTCACTCTTTCCAAGCCTATCCAAATCTAAAAAAAAATTGTCTGAAATTGACTTTACTACTCAGTGTGGCTTACCACAACTTCCTTCACTGATGAACCCATATTTGCATTCTAGGTGGATGCCAGAAGGTTAAACCTCCCAATGGCTTCTCATTCCTCTATCTGCAACATTAAAATGTGTGTTTACTGTGTGCATTTTACAGTATGTTATCCTGGATGCATTGGGATACTTAAGGCATCTTCCCCAGCAGCAAAACCTAGATAATACTGAAACCCTGAGGGGAGAGTTATCTACTGATGATCCAAAAAAAAGACCAGATGAGATTAGCTCACACAATGTTACTATACAAGTTTTTTTTATCTTTAAAAGAAGAACCCATTTAAAGTGTTTGTTACCCCAACACTTCATATTCCTGATATGTACCTGTTGTACCATGTACTTGTATAAAAAAAAAAGTATCCTGTTCTCTTTGTATTGCTTCCTTTGTTTGAAATCCCTGATGTTCCTGCTAGTCCCTCTGCTTTACCATTAAAAACTGACCACACTAAGCAGGAGAACACACCATGGTCAGTTCTCTAGCTGTGCTGGGAACATAGCTTGCTTTCCTCCAATGATCAGACTTGTCCTGATACGCCCCCCTGCACAGCCTTTCACTGGGAAGATCAGTGCACTGTTGCTGCTCCTCCCCAGCTCTTATGTAGCTGAGAACAGAGGAAATGTGATCACTTATAAAAAATGGAAAAAAAGGTATTGATAATGTTTTTTTTTATCTCTTTTCCAATATTTTTATTCAAAATGTTCCAAAAGATATAAGATTCAATTTTTACATGTTTTTTTTTTATCTCTATACACAAATGGTTTGCCTTTCATTTCTATTTTAAACTGAATGGATTGTTTACAATCACTTTAGGCTCTCTAATTGTATTTAAAATGGCCACATAAGCCTGTGATAAATTACAACTCTTCCAGTCCAACATACTTTATATGATGACCCCAGGACCAATGTATATAACTAAAGTAAAAAATGTTTTGTTTTTGTTTTGGATAGAGTGGAGAGAGAGTAAAACGCCTGCCAGGCTGGAAAAATGTGAAAACCTCTAGTTTGGGTTTTTTTAAGGCAATGAAATAATAATTTAAATAATTTAGAAAAAGTTTCTATATATAAGAAATTTTATTTTTAACATATGAGAATAAAAAATAAGTAGAACATTTTTTATCTTTTATTCTCATATGTTAAAAATCTAATTTCTTATATATAGAAACTTTTTCAAAATTATTATTTCATTGCCTTAAAAATCCCAAACTAGAGGTTTTCACATTTTTCCTGGTATCATAGGGATGATGGTAATCACATACCTAGTCATGTGAGCCGTCTCATTTAACACCTGCCAGGCTTTTCTTTAGAACACAAATAGCATGAAAACCTGACAGGGGTTATAACACCCATCTTCTCTCCAGCTAAAGTTAAAAAAAAAAACTTAGTTTTTCCTATAGTTCTAATTTAGGAATGCATATCATTTCATTTGATGCAACAAGACATTGAATTCCATTCCACTATTGTAGTCTGTGGGTTATGCTGTCATTCAGTACAAAGTAGTGGAGAGGGTGAGCACAGGCAATAAATGTTCATGCACTTAGGTACTGGTCTGCTAAAAAGCCGATAGTCCTTTTTAAAGTTTAGATAACATTTTTTTTGCATAGTTGCATATCTCATATGTGACTGATCCCTAAGTAAGCTGAAAATCACCATAGTAGTCGCTGCTACGTCAGTGATAGCAGCAATCTTCCAGATCCAGTGCCAAGTGGTTGCAATTCTACATAGTAACTACAGACGGCTGCTCAGTCGGCAGTGCCACCATTCAGAGAAAGTCATGTATGAGCTATGCACGCTTTCATTGGTCTGAGCTGGACCAATGTAACTACGCCAAAAAATAATACCTTAAGTACAGCAATAAAATTTGTTAAAGTATCTAGTATTTATCAACAGGCTTAGTTTAAACCCAAAATGTGCTATTTTTACATTAGACCACGATTGTGCTTTAATTTAAAGAAACATGACACTGTAGCTTAAACATGATTCACTAGTGACCAGTAGCACTGTGCATGGGTACCGTATCCATGTCTGCTTTATTCTAGAGATAAGACATAAAAATGCTCAAGCAACCCTGTAATACAGGGCTAATAAATTAAAATTCTTTTCGTTTGTAAGCTCTAACGAGCAGGGCTCTTTGATTCCTCCTGTATTGAGTTGTATTTTAACTATACTGTCTGCCCTCACGTTGTAAAGTGCTGTGCAAACTGCTAGCATTATGAAAATCCTGTATAATAAGATTGTGCAATGACACAATCCCCCAAAATCCATCCTCCTTTACATCACAGTCCCCCACGTCACATTATTGTTTCCTCTTCACAGCAGTATTCTCAAACCCCTTTACAATAGTGTCCTCAACTCTCCTTCACAACAACAACCCCCCACACCAGTGTCCTCCTCTGCCCCTTCACATCACCCCCCCACAATAGTGTCCTCTGCCCCCCTTCACATCACCCCCCCCCCATAGCACTGCCCCCCTTTAACTTACCCCTACCCCCATAGTCCTCTGTCCACCTTCACATCACCCTGTAGTAGTGTCCTCCTGTGCCCCCTTCACATCACCCCCCCCCCACAGTAGTGTTCTCTGCCTCATTCGCATCACCTCCTCACAGCATTGCCCCCCTTCACATCAACCCTGCAGTAGTGTCTTCTGCCCCCTTCACATCACCCCTCACAGTAGTGTCCTCTTCCCCCTTCACATCACCCTCCAAAAGCAGTGTCTTCTGCCCCCTTCACATCGCCCCCAGAAGTAGTGTCCTTTTTTGCCCCTTCATATCATCCCCCACCACCACCACCACCACAGTAGTGTCCTCTGTCCCCCTTCACGTGACCCTCCCACAGCAGTATCCTCTGTCCCCCTTCACATCACCGCCAGAAGTAGTGTGCTTCTCTGCCCCTTCATATCATCCCCCCCACCACCACCACAATAGTGTCCTCTGCCTCCCCTTCACATCACCCTCCAAAAGCACTGTCCTCTGCCCCCCTTCACATCACCCCCAGCAGTAGTGCCCCTCTCTGCCCCCTTTATATCACCCCCCCACCACCACCACCACCACCACTGCCACAGTGGTGTCCTCTGCCTCTTTCGCATCACCTCACCACAACACTGCCCTCCTTCACATCCCCCCCACAGTAGTGTCCTCTGCCCCCTTCACATCACCCCCACAGTAGTGTCCTCTGCCCCTTCACATCACCCCCCACAGTAGTGTCCTCTGCCCCTTCACATCACCTCCCCACGGCACTGGCCACCTTAACATCACACCCCATAGTAGTGTCCTCTGCACCTTTCGCATTACCCCCACAGTAGTGTCCTCTACCCCCTTCACATTCCCTTTACATCCCCACACACAGTGGTAGTATTTCACACATCTTGATGAGCTTGTCATAAAAAAATAAACATTTATATCATTTTAGCAACCAAAAATGGACTCACATAAAATGTATTGCTACTTACTAGCAGACTAGGATTATTTGGGTATTTACTAAAATGTTTTTCTACAAAGTCCTTTCCCAAGAGCTTAAATATCATTTGCCTCTCCTTAGGATCATTAAGAGATGGTTCCACTTTTTCAGCAAAGCTAGTTCCAATTCTGTCCAACACCTACAAAATAACAGACAAATTCATACATTTTGGCTTCTTTAGTAATGCACAAAGTTTAGTAACACACAGGAACAAATCTTCAGGTTAATACACAATATATATTTTGGCTGCCCTATGTATGTCCTGTCAATTTTTAACACTTAAAATGCATATATTAACACATATGGTAACATATTTGTTTTGTTTTTATGCTTAAAAGGCCACTGTCTTAAAGTGACATTAAATTCAACTTTTATACTCAATTGTTCTAAAATATGAAGTATACCATGGCTCTGTTTTTTAATCTCTTACTATTGTTTCCAGGCTTTTCTTTATACTATGCATGCTCCCTATTCTCCACTGATGTACCTCACGGCTACCAATGTAGACCGAGCAGTGCCATTATTTTGGGTACCACAATTCTCATAGAACTGAATGTGTCTGCAGGTAGATGTGTAGACCATCTCAGCAGTAAGCAGGAGAGGGTGGCTACATTCACATACACAAAGGGCATATAACGCAAACGTAGCCACCTTAGAACATGAAGTCTGAGAATAGCAGAAAAAAAAAGAAGATTGCTTTTGAGAGAAGAAACAAAAGGAAAGAGTCATAGATGGCACATTCTACTTGTATTTAAACATATTGCATTTATTTTATTTTATAAAAAATGTGAGTTTAGAGTAACCTTAAGTGCTTAAGTGTAAAAAATATGAAAAACTGCTGAAGGTGTAGTGCAGGCAATTAGAGGTAAATATATACCTGCTGCAGCTTGAAAATCTAACAGATACGACCGAATGTTGGACCATCTGGAAGGCAAAGCTTCAGCCAAAGTTTGCTCACCCCTAACTGTGTCTTGCACATTCGCAATACCCAGTAAGCCGGCTCATTAAAGTGACGAACCATTAATAATATGAAGTGGATGGACTTAGTAGCATTTGCGAATACTACCTGAAAGAGTAGGAGCCTTTCCTTTCAGAAAGGCCTGGAATCATTTTTGCGGCCCTTCTGAAGCCTCGATGTGCACTTTCTACCTGCAGCAGTTTTTTTTCTTTCTTTTTTTAATTTGAAATTCAATAGGCAGTAAATAACTATGTGAGAAAACCACTAGCCATTACAGCAGTTACATAGTAAGTGAGGTTGAAAAAAGACCATCAAGTGCAACCTATGTGTGTGATTTTATGTCAACATAACAAAAAAAAACAAAAAAAACAGACTACTAACCAAAACTTCCTTTACTCCTCAAAAGGGAGTTAAATAGTGTTTTTGGTTTGTGGTGCTCAGATACAGTGTAGTTCCGCTTTAACAAGGTGAATGTCTGCACAAAGCGGTAGCTGGAGGAACTGCTCTGACATCTGTGTAAAATTATGTCACCATCACAAAAAAATAAACTAACGATTTTTTGAAAAAGTATTAGACAGTATCTGTGCTGTAGACCAGCAGTTTCGGATGTAAAGTTGGACCAGGGAGAAAAATAAATAATGTGCCTGGCCCCGCCCACTATCCCTAATGAAGAATAACGCCCTGATTTTTGGGATCTGCAATATAAGCAAAGGCATATGAATACCTTCTGTTTAACAAAAGCTCTACTATGCTTCTCCCTCGTTAGGTAAAGAGTGTTTAGTTCCTTGTGGCCCATCTTACTATAAACTGACGCCCCCTTTCTACAGAAGCCATTGTTTCTATGCACTGTAGTAGCATAATGATGACCACCAACAAGCATAAAATAGCTGTGTGCAGTTTGCAAAAATAGTTCTATAATATCAGATTATTTCTGTGCTGTAACCCATTGGGTCTGGATGTACATTTGTCCCAGAGGCATAAAGGAGTGATTTCCATAGTTCTGCCCACTGCACCGAACCACTTTTTTGCCACTTGTGTCCCATTGGGGAGATTTTCCCTCACGTTCTGTCCTATAGCCAAACAGGAAGTAAGAGGAAAATCCTGGTTGTCATTAGGTTCATCAAAACTAGTGTCCTCATATCAGTGGTGGCTGGTGCTCAAAATTTTTTGGGGGGAGCAAACAAATTGAAAAATTCTAAAAAAAAAAACATCAATTGCAGCCTCACTGTGCCATCAAACGCAGCCACTGTGTCATCCAATGCTCCCACTGTGCCATCCAATGCTCCCACTGTGCCATCCAATGCTCCCACTGTGCCATCCAATGCTCCCACTGTGCCATCAAATGCTGCCACTGTGCCATTAAATGCTCCTAATGCTGCCACTGTGCCATCAAATGCTCCCACTGTGCCGGCCAATGCTGCCACTGTGCCATCAAATGCTCCCAGTGCTGCCACTGTGCCATCAAATGCTCCCACTGTGTCATCCAATGCTGCTACTGTGCCATAGAATGCTCCCACTGTGCCATCCAATGCTGCCACTGTGCCATCCAATGCTCCCACTGTGCCATCCAATGCTGCCACTGTGCCATCCAATACTGCCACTGTGCCATCAAATGCTCCCACTGTGTCATCCAATGCTGCTACTGTGCCATCCAATGCTGCTACTGTGCCATCCAATGCTGCTACTGTGCCATCCAATACTGCCACTGTGCCATCAAATGCTCCCAATGCTGCCACTGTGCCATCAAATGCTGCCACTGTAATCCCCCCCACCCCCGCCCGCTCGCCATCTGCCCGACACTTACCCTGTCTCGGTGGGGCAACGGGTGACGGCGGGCAGTGTCTTCCATGCGTCTTCTCCCCTCCATGCGTCTTCTCACATCCATGTGTCTTCTTCCATCTTCCTCTCCACCTGTCCTCTCCTATGATTGGAAGCCTAATAGGCGTCCAATCACAGCGCCTGACGTTTCAGCCAATCAGGCGACCGGTAACAGACCTGGCAACCTGATTGGCTGAGAGGCGGGTCAATGTTAGCAAAGTGAATTCCTTCGGCTTTGCTAACATTGAGCTAGGTGACAAGGAACACATAGTGTTGCGCCCGATTCTCCCTTTTTTAGACGCCTATTAGAGCCTACGGCTCTAATCAGGTGCTTCCAAAAAACACCACCACCGCTGTAATTCAGGTGCCCGGTGACCGAAAAGGGTCCGGACAACTGAATAGGGGGTGTTAGCAGTGAACATAGATAGATTCATGCAACGCATGAATCTATCTACAGTATGGTGATTATAGAGTGACAGGAGGGGGGGGGGGGCGACGCTTCTGTGCCCTTATGGACGCACCACCACTACCCCATATGAAGATTTCCCCTCTATTACTTTTCTATAGCAACCCAAAATTTGTGATTTTCTTTTATTTTCACTTTCAATGATAACAATAAACATGACAAATGGAGAGGGTGAATCTCCCTCTCAGGGGCACAGACAACAATAAAAACCTGGCAGGTGTTCTAATCCCTATCCACTCTATCCAAAAATGATCAATGTTTTACCTTAAGTTTTTAAGGTAAAACATTACCTAGTTAAACCTTAATAATGTACTGAATGTACTTCACACTGGTTTAGTGGAGCGCTTCCTGCTACTTTTTAGCCCATCTCACCATAACCAGTGCCATTTTCCTTTCAGGAAAATCATTTACATTTTCAAAGAGTGACCATTTGTATTTTCAAGTATTATTGCGATTTATACAATTGGCTGCATCTTGTTCTCTAAAGGCCTCGTACACACGATAGGAAAATCAGATGGGAAAATTCGTAAGACGAGCTGTCCGCAGATTTTCGGATTGTTAGTACGGTGCGTTAAACAGCCAATTTGACTTTTTCGTCAGACAAAACCTGGATGTGCAGACTATAAAATTTTTGTTGGATGTGAACGTCCGATTTTCAGATGATCAGTACAGAAATTGTCACACAAAAGTTGAAATTACAAACACACATGATCGGAATCATGGAACGACCCGGAAGAGTTTAGTCTTATAAACTACCGTTCATAATCTAGAATGAACATTCGTGACGCGGCAACTGATGAAATGTCGAAATGCAGCGCACATTCTCATCTTCTAATGGGATAATAATGAAGCTGCTTTGCTGGCGATACTGATGTAGTTACGGCAAACGTATTTTAAAAGGCATTTGTTTTGTAGTGATATAAATAATATTAATATTATGGTTGTTGTATGATTTTTTGGGCAAGTTACCACAGCACTATTATCCCGTAGTTTTTAAGATCAAAGATACAACTATGTTGGTGTCCCTTTTTAATTTTCCATTGTGTTGTTTTTAATGTAACTGCCTACTCCCAAACTGTCATTTGAAGAAATACACATAGCCAAGTATTATTCTACATCATTTGTTTATTATGCAGAAAAAAAACAACAGAAATTAAATTAGAGATGCTATCTGTCATCCAAATACAAATAACAGCAAAAAATCGCGAATCAATGCTCAACCTTCTACTAACATGAAATTAGCAGAAGTTGCCCAAAGGGTGGAACTTGAGAAATTAACTTCCTCCTTATACTCTCATAGTACCTCACTACGTTCGTGTTGTCGAACGACAATTTGCGGATAGTTAGTATGCTAGACAAGATCCTGGCACACACCCTTTTGACAAAAATCAGACGCTCGGTCATACAACAATCGAACCGTGTGTACGAGGCTTTAGGCTGGCCATACATTTTAGAAATTTTCTTGTACAATTTTCCTTTAGATTTACCAAAAGCATATAATATGATGCCAAACACTTTCAATTTGTATGCAGGCCCTTGCACAACATAGTTGAAGGTAACTCTATAGGAAATTGAACAAGAAAATTTTATAATGTATGGCCAGCTTTAGTCATATACATTGGTCAGATCATAGATACTGTTTGGCAGGCAACCTTTACACTTATGCCGCGTACACACGAGCGGACTTTACGGCAGACTTTGCCCGGCGGACTGGATTTCGTCAGACAATTCGATGTGTGTGGGCTCCAGCGGACTTTGTTTTCTCAAAAGTTGGACGGACTTAGATTTGAAACATGTTTTAAATCAATCCGTCGAAATCGAGTCCGGTCGAAAAGTCCGCTCGTCTGTATGCTAGTTCGACGGACAAAAAGCCACGCTAGGGCAGCTATTGGCTACTGGCTATGAACTTCCTTGTTTTAGTCCGGTCGTACGTCATCACGTACGAATTAGACGGACTTTGGTGGATTGTGTGTAGGCAAGTCTGTTCATTCGGAAAGTCCGTCGTAAAGTCTGCCGGGCAAAGTATGCCGTAAAGTCCGACCGTGTGTACGCGGCATTAGACCCCTTTCACACCGAGGACGTTTTGCAGGCTCGATAGCATTAAAAATAGCGCCTGCAATCCACCCTCAAACAGCTGCAGCATTGTCTCCAGTGTGAAAGCCCGAGGGCTTTCACACTGGAGCGCTGCGCTGGCAGGACGTCAGGAAAAGTGTTTACCGCTCCTCCACCGCTGCTTCCCATTGAAATCAATGGAGCAGTGCTGGGATACCTTTCTGGGATAACCCTTTCTCGGCCGCTAGCGGGGGGGAAAAAGCGCCCCACTAGCGTCCGAAATGCGCCGCAAATCCGACAGGAAAACGCCACTAAAAATAGCGGCGTTTTACCGCCGACGCTATAGGCGGCTCGGTGTGAAAGGGGTCTTACCACTTTGCTCAGAGCTGAATGTACCAAACATAAAGCATGGCACATCTAAGGTTCTCCTAGTGCTAAGCAAAGTGTTAATGGGCACCGACATCTGTACACATCAAAGATAAACCACTTTTTGATGCTTTCTAGACTAGGGAACTTGAAATGAATCAAAACCCAAGAACAATTATTAAATTATGATATACACTCACTGGACACTTTATTAGGTACACTCTGCTAGTACCGGGTTGGACCCCCTTTTGCCTTCAGAACTACCTTATTTCTTAAATGGCATAGATTCAACAAGGTGTTGGAAACATTCCTCAGAGCTTTTGGTCCACATTGATGTCACAGTTGCTGCAAATTTGTTGGCTGCACATCCATGATGCAAATCTCCCATTCCACCACATCCCAAAGGTACTCTATTGGATTGAGATCTGGTGACTGTGGAGGTCATTGAAGTACAGTGATCTCATTGTCATGTTCAAGAAACCAGTGGTGAGATGATTTGAGCTTATTCTGCTGGAAGTAGTCATCAGAAGATGGGTACACTGTAGTTATAAAGGAATGGACATGGTCAGCAACAATACTCAGTATTGGTACTAAGGGGCCCAAAGTGTGCCAAGGAAATATTCCCCACACCATTACACCACCAGCCTGAACCGTTGATACATGGCAGGATGGATACAGGCTTTCATGTTGTTTACGCCAAATTCTGACCCTACCATCTGAAAATCACAGCTGAAATCCAGACTCATCAGACCAGGCAATGTTTTTCCAATCTTTCATTGTCCAGTTTTGGTGAGCCTGTGCGAATTGTAGCTTCAGTTTCATGTTCTTATCTGACAGGATAACTGGTGTGGTTTTCTGTTGCTGTAGCCCATCTGCTTCAAGGTTGGATGTGTTGTGCATTCAGAGATGGTATTCTGCATACCTTGTTTGTAACAAGTGGTTATTTGAGTAACTGTTTCCTTTCTATCATCTCAAACCAGTCTGCCCATTCTCTTCTGACATCAACAAGGCATTTTCCTCCACACAACTGCCCCTCGCTGGATATTTTCTCTTTTGTGGACCATTCGCGGTAAACCCTAGAGATGGTTGTGTGTGAAAATCCTAGTAATTTTTGAAATATTAGGACCAGCCCGTCTGGCACCAACAACCATGCCACGTTCAAAGTTACTTAAATGCCCTTCCTTCCCCATTCTGATGCTCGGTTTGAACTTCAGCAAGTTGTGTTTACCATGTCTAGATACCTGAATGCATTGAGTTGCTGCCATGTCATTGGCTGATTAGCAATTTGTGTTACCAAACAATTGGACAGGTGTATCTAATTAAGTAGCCAGTGAGGGTATATACATATATATATCTATATATATATATATATCTATATATATATCTATATCTTTATATATATATATATATATATATATATATATAGATATATAGATATATATATATATATATATATATTATCAGAAATTACCAGTCCCTAGGAGGTGGTAGCTACGTTAGTGTTAGTCTTCTTTAAGGCTTTTTTCTTCATTTTTATCTGGTGATCCTGCCATTAGCAAACCTCCTGTCCTAGGGTGTCCTAGAGTGACAATGCTCAATCACTGGACTGTCTCTATGGAGAAGCAGCGTTACCACCTTAGAACGGTAGGTGCGTCAGGACCCGCACACACGATCAGAAAATCGGAAGTTAAATTTCATCCGATGAATGATCTGCCAATTTTCTGATCGTTATGCCCAGTACACACGGTCGGACTTTGTTCGGACATTCCGACAACAAAATCCTAGGATTTTTTCCGACGGATGTTGGCTCAAACTTGTCTTGCATACACACGGTCACACAAAGTTGTCGGAAAATCCGATCATTCTAAACACGGTGACGTAAAACACGTACGTCGGGACTATAAACGGGGCAGTAGCCAATAGCTTTCATCTCTTTATTTATTCTGAGCATTTTGTTGTCGGAAAATTTTATAGCCTGCTCTCAAACTTTGTGTGTCGGAAAATCCGATGGAAAATGTGTGATGGAGCCCACACACGGTCGGAATTTCCGACAACAAGGTCCTATCACACATTTTCCGTCGGGAAATCCGATCGTGTGTACGGGGCATTAGTATGGTGCTTTTGACAGCCAATTACAAATTTTCGGACGACAAAAACTAGATGTGCAGACTCCAAAATTTTTGTCTGATGTGAACACAACGTCCACTTTTTGTTTAATTAGTACGGTTTTCGGTAAAAAAAAAAAAACTCGTAAGAACAAGACTACGCATGCTCAGAAACAAAAGAACACATACAAAACAATTCAACACATTACATCACTTCTGATGTTGAAATCTGTCGTACGAAAATTTTCTCATGGTGAGTAACCTCTTCACTTTTGATATGAGACTAGTATGCCACAAAAAACTGACGAAAATTCGTCCAATAATCTAATCGTGTGTACAAGGCTTTAGGCTGGGTTTACACCCATGCGAATTGGATGAGGGTTTCCTCGCATCCAATTTGCATAATAGGAGAATATGACCGGCTCTCTATAGAGCCGGTTCACATATCGCCGGGATGGCTGTGGAGCGCACTGCACAGAAACGCTGTGCGTCTTTGGCTCAGTTTCAGGGCAGAATTCAGGCAAAGATTCGGCCCATGATTTATTACTGAAATGGAAAACGGGGACTCACAGTGTTCCTGTGCGATCCACGGCCGGTTTAGGTGTGAACTGAGCCTTAGTCATTACTAGAAAAAAAAAAAATAATAAAAATGCCATAAATCTATCCCCTATTTTGTAGAAGCTATTAACTTTTGCGCAAACCAATAGACATGTGCACAGCCAAAAAATTTGTTCATTTTCCTTTTCGTTTCATTAGTTTATTTTTTTTTTTTCGTTTTACGGGTCATTTGTTATGATTGCGATTCGTAAATTCGTTCATTCGTAAATTCGTACATTCGTAAATTCGAACATTCGCTCATTCGTACATTCGTTCATTCGTACATTTTTACATTTGTACATTCATAAATTCGTACATTCGTAAATTCGTAAAGTCGAACATTTGTAAATTAGAAAATTCGGAAATTTGTAAATTCGAAGTTTGAAAATCCAAAAACCCGAAAATTCAAAAATCTGAAATAGTAACTAACTATTAAATTATAGGTATTGTAATTTCCTTTCAAATTTGACTGTCAGTAAACGTAACAAATACGAATTTATCCGAAGTTACGAATTATCCAAAACGAATGCTGCATCTAAACAATTGGAACGGAAAAAATTAATAATAAATAATAATAATAAAACGTTGTTAATATTATTATTATTGTTATTTATTATTATTAATTCATTACGTTCCATTCCGTTTTTTCGGATCATTCATAACTTCGGATAAATTTGTATGTGTTACGTTCACTAACAGCCAAATTTGAAAGGAAATTACAATACCTATAATTTAAAAGTTACTAGTAATTACTAATAGTTAAGTTATTATTAGTTAACTATTATTTCAGATTTCCGAATTTTCGAATTTACAAATTTACGAATTTACTAATTTACTAATGTACGAATGTACGAATGTACATTCGTAAATTGCGAATGTACGAATGTACGAATGCCCGAATTTACGAATGTCCAATTTTATCGAATTTACGAATTTTCGGAAAAAATTCGTTAAACGGGTTTTCATTAATTCGGATATTCCCGAATTAACGAATTTAGCAAAATTCGTTAAAAAACAAATTCGGAACTAAACGAATTGCACATGCCTACAAACCAATCAATATGCGCTTATTGCGATTTTTTTTTACCAAAAATATATAGAATCCATATTGGCCTAAACTGATGAATAAAACGGAAAATTTATATCAAATACTTACCGTAATTTTCCTTTCCTGATAGGCTCCATGGCAGCATACATGTGGGCCCCCTCTCCCATAAATCTTTGCTCTAGGCTGCTATCCATGTTCCGTAACTAGCCTACTCCAGACATTTTGGGAGGTACTCCTGCTGCCATGGAGCCTATCAGGAAAGGAAAATTACGGTAAGTATTTGATATAAATTTTCCGTTTTCCTGACAGGCTCCATGGCAGCATACGTGTGGGAAATAACTCGCCCCAAAATACACACGGGCGGGCAAAAATGTTTGAGCAAAGAAACCAAATTTATTTTACATTGTCAACCGACAATACTTGTAAACCAAAATTAATAGATGACAGAGCCGCAGGCTCAACACAATAATGAGAAACAAATGTGTTTATAGAAGACCAGGAAGCCGCTCTACAAATGATTTCAGGCGCGACATGCCTTGAAGCTGCCCACGAGGTCGAGATACTTCTGGTCGAATGAGCCGTCACTGCCTCTGGAGGAGCCAAGCCCTTTGCCTTGTATGCCCTCTGAATGGTCTGCACAATCCAAGAAGAGATTGATCTTACCGAAGCTCGCTTTCCTTTGTTTTTACCATGAAGAAGAACGAAAAGGAATTCCGTTTGTCTGAATGGACTTGTGACCTCCAGATATTGCTTTAGAGTGTAGCCTACGTCAAGTGGATGAACATCCTGATCGTCCGTTGTTCTGAAAGTAGGAAGTACGATCTCTTGATTTTCATGAAAGACTGAGGTCACTTTAGGGTTTGACCCAAGCATGGGAATCAACACTACCCTATCTGGAAAAAAGGTTAGGAAAGGTTCTTCTGAGCCTAAATTTCTAATCTCTGACACTCTTTTAGCCGATGTCACGGCTACTAAGAAGGTGGTCTTGAGCGTGAGATCTCTCATGGAAAGAGGTTTGTCAGGATCTGATCCGAGATTGGAGAGAAAATCCAAGACAATAGGAAGGTCCCATTTGGGGAACCTAGGTCTTCTTTGAGGTTTAAGCCTGATAGCTCCTTTAAAGAATTGACGGACCAATATGTGATTAGCCCAAGATACTCCTGTGAAGGCCGAGATGGCTGAAACTTGCACTCTTAGTGAGCTGACTGCTAAAGATAGGTCCAGCCCTGATTGGAGAAAACTTAGAATGTCTTCTACTGCTGGAGACTTACACGGATTTGACCGGGAAGACATGTGATCAGAGAATTTAGACCATATCCGTTCGTATACTCTGTTCGTACTTCCCCTCCGGGCACTAAGAAGAGTTGGAATAGCTTCTTCCGGACAGCCTAGGGATTCAAGCCTTTCCCTCTCAAGAACCACACCCTGAGGTGTAGGCAAGATGGGCATGGGTGTAACGTCGAGCCTTGCGACAGTAGATCCGGCCTGAGAGGAAGGGGAACAGGGTCTTGATAACTCAGGAGTGATAACAGAGGAAACCACGGCCTGTTGGGCCAGAAAGGAATCACTGCAATGACCTCCACTTTCTCTGTTCTGAGCCTCCGGAGGAATTGCAGAATCACCGGTACCGGAGGGAAGGCATAAGCCCTCTGAAACTTCCAACGCTCTGAGAGAGCATCTATCCCGTAAGCCTGAGGGTCTCTGAACCTCGAATAATATCTGGGCATCTTGTGATTGCAAGGAGAAGCAAAAAGATCGACTTCTGGAAGTACTCCCAGGGTCAGAAGCCACTCGAACACCTCTCTGTGGAGAGACCACTCGTTGTTGTCCATTTGTACTCTCGAGAGAAAGTCCGCCTGTACATTCTGGACCCCCGGAATGTAAACTGCCGAGATGTTGGACAAATATTTCTGAGCCCAGCTCATTATTGGCTCCACTTCTTGTAGCAGTGACCAGCTGCGGGTTCCACCTTGCTTCTTTATGTAAGCCACCGCGGTTGTATTGTCCAACCTTAGCATCACAGATGAACCTTCTATTAGGTGACGAAATGACAGGAGTGCCTGAAAGGCGGCCTTCAGCTCCAGAATGTTGGAGACAATCCCCCGAGCAGGGAAACCCCATCGGCCTTGCGCCACTTCTGAAAGGCAGTGAGCGCCCCAACCTCGATTGCTGGCATCCGAGGTTAACGTGATCCATGAAATGGGCATGATTGAATGGTGATTGCGCAGATTCTTCCCTTGAAGCCACCAAAGAAGAGACGTCCTCATGGATGACGTAAGGTGTATGCGCTGGACTTGGCTGGAAGAATCCCATTGCTGAAGGAACCCTTTTTGGAAGGGTCGTGTATGCCATTGGGCCCACTTCACCATAGGAATGGTAGCTGTCATTGTGCCAATTACTTTCAGGCATTGGAGAGCTGAGAGGTGAGACGACGCCAGGGCTGCGTGTATTCTGTCTCGAATCACTCCAATCTTCTCCTCTGGAAGGGAGATGGTGCCTTCCAATGTGTTGAAGTGAGCCCCTAGAAACACCAGAGATTGTGTTGGCTCTAAATGGCTCTTCTCTAGATTCAGAAGCAACCCGAATTCCTGCAGGGTGGAGATGACTAAGCTCCTGTGCTCCAACAGTTGACCTTCGTTCTGAGCTAGGAGAAGTAGGTCATCTAAATAGTGGTGGAGGCGAACCCCTTTGATACGGAGTAGAGCCACAACCGACAACAGGACCTTTGAGAAGACTCGAGGTGACGTTGTTAGGCCGAAGGGTAGACATGTAAACTGCAGATGCTGATTGCCTACCGCAAAGCGGAGGAACTGTTGGAACTCTGTTGCCACTGGCACGTGAAAGTATGCATCTTTCAGATCTATTGAAATCATCCAATCTCCCAGATGTATTGAATGTTGGATCGTAATTAAAGATTCCATTTTGAACTTTTCTTTTCGGATAAAAGAATTGAGATGTGTTAAATCTATTACTGGCCTCCATGTACCGTTTTTCTTCTGTATCATGAACAGAGGAGAATACATGCCTTTGCCTTGTTCGTCTTCTGGAACAGGGACGGCTGCGCCTTGATCCAATAAACAGCTCACGTAGGTAATAGGACCTGCTTTTTCTCTTCTGAACCTGGAAGAGCTGTGGGAACAAATCTGAGTCTTGGGGTATTGCTGAAAACCCACTTGTGACCGGAGGAGACCGTCTTGACGGTCCAGTAATCTCGGATTGAGGCCGCCCAGACATGCCCGAAGTGGCGAAGACGAGCCCCCACCTGGCATGCCTGAGCGGGCCCAATCTCAAAAGGACTTTGTGGCGTCCTGGTTGCCAGAGGAACCCCCTTTAACGGGTTTCTTGAAAGAAGACTGCCTGGCTTTCCAGGATCTAGAGAACTCCCGACCAGGTCTGTAGCTGCGCGCCTCCCTAGCGCGATCAGAGTTTTGTCTTCTAGGAAAACTGCGTTTCTGATTTTGTAGGCGTCTGTCTTGAGGGAGGAAACCAGACTTCCCACCTGTGGCCCGGGTTATGGCACTATCAAGCTTATTGCCGAACAATGAAGAACCTTCAAACGGAATTCGGCACCAAGCTTGCTTGGAAGCTGGGTCTGCCAACCACGGACGGAGCCATAGGGCACGACGAGCTGAAACAGCTGCCAACATAACCCGGGACATCAGGCGGATGACATCAATAGATGCCTCCCCAAGAAAGGCTGATGCCAGCCTGATCTCTTGGATAGGAGAATCCTTAGCTGTTTCAGTAGAGATACCGCTTAGGAACTCATCCACATTATCAGACCAAGATTCCAAAGCTTTGGAAACTGCAGCTATTGCAAGTACTGGCTTACATGCCATTCCTGACGTCAGGTAGATCTTCTTTAAATCTGAATCAATTCGCCTTTCCAAAGGATCTTTAAAAGATACAGTGTCTTCCAAGGGAAGCGTTAAATATCTTGCTAGTCTCATTAAAGCTGCATCCACTAATGGGGCTGATTCAAGGTGCTTTACTTCCTCTTCCTTGAAAGGATATAGTTTCAAGACCTTTGACTGCATGGAACTCTTCTTGTCCATTTTGCTCCATTCTTCAGAAATGACCTCACCCAGCTCAGAGAGAAAAGGAAAATACTGTCGCTCCTTATTGAGCTGCTTAAAAAACTTCCTCTGTTTTGGGGGGGAAGTAACTGGATCTTCCCACTTCAAGGCCTCCTTAACTGCCTTCACCAATGAAGGAACTAAAGCGTACTCAAACCCCACGCCAGGATCTTCCAGATCCGATTCGCTGTCTGAAACAGGAGCAGAAGGGTGACTTGGTTGGGAGGAATCCCATGTCTCATGCACAGAACCTTCGCCCACTGGAGGGCATAATGGGTCTGATGGGGAATCACGGGGCTGCTGGGCTTCTCTCTCCTGTAGAGATTCTTTCACAACCCGCCTAACCATAGATTCCAAACGCTGGTCTGCACCATCCCTCTCATCTGCGGCTTTAGAAAAGCAGTGATCACAGAGAGATTTGTCTGTTGGAACAGGCATCCTACATCCCCAGCATGATTTCCCTGAACTCTCTTTAGAGTGAGATGAAGGGGGGTGAGAAGGATTTTTATTGCGCTGTTCAGATCTGGAAGATTTATGATGGCTAGACCTGGAGGAAGATTGCTGGTGGTGTGATTTTGATGATCCACTTCCTTTATGAGAACTACGGTGTGGATCAGACCTAGTAGGGCTGTGAGGAAAGAAACACAGAGAAGATAGAAAAGAAAATCAGCTGGTGTCCTACTCTCAATCCTTGTACAGGCAGAAAGGCAAAACTGCAAACATACCTGCTACAAGCGGGCTGGCCACTAGGGGGCAGTGAGGAGTCCATAATGTCAATACAATAGGAAGCTGCAGAGACAGATTCACAGGATCAGCTGACTGACAACAGACCTCCACCCCCAGACAATAGAGATTGTCTTACCTTGAACCGCCAAGATAGTAACCCCGGGAAGTCGCTGTATCCCCCACGATCATTCCCAGGGCTCTGAAAGCTTCTCACAGCTTTTAAAAGTGGCGCCCGTGACGTCATCGCCGACGTCAGACGCGAGACGCTCGAGCGCATGCGCGAACCAAGCCTCGACTTCGTATTGGGTCCGCGCATGCGCAGAACGTACGCCGGTACCCGGAAGTCACAGAGAGAGCGGCTGCTGGAACGCAGAGAGCGTCAGCGCCAATCTAGGACACCAGGAAGCAGGAAGAAAACACACAGAGGTATGATACACATAAACACTGCTGCCATATGTGAATGAAATGTAAAAACTTTACCCCTCCACCTACGATCACCTGGGCCGAGGAACGCCATCCATACACATACACACCGGACTTGGCAGCAGATAATGGTCGCCTGAACCATTAGGCAATAGACCGTGCGCACATAGACGAACCGATCCAATCTTCAGCGCTACTCTGCTTTACACTCCATACCCTGCTTAACAGTCAGGGCCTATCGGAGGAATCTTTGGCACTCGGCATCATCGATCGTAGGGAGGATTTATCTTCAGGTAGGAGAACCAACACCTGGTCCTACGGAGGAGGACAAAAAAGGAACATGGATAGCAGCCTAGAGCAAAGATTTATGGGAGAGGGGGTCCTATTGGGTAGTTATGGAGGCGGAGCCTACCCACACGTATGCTGCCATGGAGCCTGTCAGGAAATGTATTTTTTTTACATTTTTTATTTGATATGTAATATAGCAAAAAAGTAAAAAATATGGGTTTTTTTGTTTATAGCGCAAACAATAAAAAACGCAGAGGTGATCAAATACCACAAAAAGAAAGCTCTATTTGTGGAAAAAAAAGGACATCAATTTTGTTTGGGTACAGCGTCACAACACAATTCAACACATTACGTCACTTCTGACGTTGAAATCTGTTTTTTTCTTGTTTTTCTGTTTTCTTATGGTGAGGAACCTCTTCACTTTCAATATGACACTAGTATGCAACAAAAAAACTGACGAAAATTCGTCCAATAATCTTATCGTGTGTACAAGGCTTTAGGCTGGGTTCACACCTATGCAAATTGGATAAGGGTTTCCTCGCATCCAGTTTGCATAACAGGAGAATATGACCGGCTCTCTATAGAGCTGGTTCACATATTTCCGGGGTGGCTGCGGAGCGCACTGCACAGAAATGATGTGTGAGTCTCTGGCTCCGTTTCAGAGCCAAATTCAGGCAAAGATTCAGCTCTGATTCGTCCCTGAAATGGAGAACAGGGATGTCTAGCATTCCTGTGCGATCCGCGGCTGGTTAAGGTGTGAACCGAGCCTTAGACTACTTTCACACTACTCCGTTGCATAAACGCGGTAAAAACGCATAAGCGTTTTTGACACATTTCCAGTGCATTTTGCACCTGTAAAAAAAATGACATGCGACTCAAAAACCTCACTAGAAACGCAACAGCTGGTGCATTCTTTAGGTGTTTTCCATACATTTCAATAGGGAAGTGCATTTTTGGTGTGTTTTTTTTTCCCACATCAAACATGCAGCAAGTAGGAATTTTTCTTCGCCATTTTGTCACGCAAAAACGGAAGAAATACTGATCACTGTGAAAGCAGCCTAATATCAGCTTTTTACACTATTAAAATAATTTCTTCATAATTAATATGAAAAATATACAAGAAATCCTGTACTCATAAATTTCTATATACTATCTCTTTATCTATGGAGTAATCACTTTGGAGCCATTCTCCAATTCCACTGTCATAATTAACCTCCAAGGTATTGCTTCGGAGAAAACTATTGTAGTTCTAGTGGAAATAGCAGGTAGAACTGTGTGAGATCATGAAATGCCTGCTAATGCATTGAATTAATATTTAATGCTGATCTGCAGGGAAGGAAAAGAGTAGAATAAGTGTCACTGCATTATTTTCCTTCAGTGCTGCCATTTCTCACATGATTACCTGCCTAATTTACTCCAGCATCTACTCTAAATGCATCAAAAGAGTCTCTTTGTCTATCTACCAAAGACATCCTTATTTTTATGTTTTTAATTTTTTTCTATGTTCAAGAACACGCCAACGTTGTGCTGTTTGTTGTGCAGTCACAAAAAGACAAATGCTGCCAAACATTTATTCACTAATAATTTTCTAACCTACTTAATGGACTAGAAACGTATTTATTTTTTTAAAAAAATCTTTATTTATAGGAATTAGAATAAGCATGACAATAAACAAGTAAAAGCATGAGACTTCAATAGGCATCCAGTAACATATGAAAGGATACAGTTCACCAGCATATTGTTCCAACAAAAACAAACATGCCCGCTAGCCCAGGGAAATATGGTATAAATTGTCCCAGTAAAAAAAATTCACAAGACAGACCAAAAATAGCCCCAAATAATAGTCCAGTACCAATTCCTAACAGGGTCCAAGCAGCCCAAAGAAGAGACCTAAAACAAAAAGGGGGAGGGTCAAGGGGGGAATTAGAAAGAAGGGCTAAGAAGGATAGGGGGAGAAGAAAGGAAGAAAAAAGGAAACCAGAATGAAAGAACAGAGAAGAACCCCTGTCCACCTAGAGCAGCGTTTCTCAAATCCAGTTCTCAAAGTGCCCCAACAGGTCATGTTTTCAGGATTTCCCTCAGATGAAACAGCTGTGGTAATTACTAAGGCAGTAAAACTGATCAAAATTACCTGTGCAAAATAATGGAGAGCCTGAAAACATGATCTGTTGGGGCGCCTTGAGGACTGGAGTTGAGAAGCACAGACCTAGAGGAGGGGGGCAAACACAACATTAAAGTTAAGTCCATCCCCAATGAAACTGTGCAAGAATTTGTTTCAAAACATACCAGTTGTTCAATTATAATCAAAAGAATTACACCATCAACTGTTTATATGTGTTATAGGTGGTTAACTCAATCCATAACGCCCAATGATACCTCCACTCCTCTGCCAACTGGATTTCTTGTACCCGAAGGAGCCAATCTCTCACTATATGGACCCTCAAGGACTTCCAGTATAACAGAATGAGGCATTTACTGGCATTGAGGAGATGAGGTATCGAGGACCATTTATACTTTCCCACAGGTAAGTGGGTAGCATGAAATAGTAACGGGAGAGAATAGTCTTCTAGCTGGTGCTAAGTGGGCGTGGTGATAAGGTCCAGACCTCTACCCAAAATGACTTAATGCAGGGATAATCCCACCATATAAGCAGGAACGTGCCCCCCTGTACACAGCCTCTGCAACAATGTAGGGAGATGGAGGGGTAAATCCAGGATAGTTTGTCCGGCACCCTATACCACTGTGCCAAAAATTTAAAGCAGGACTCCCTCATTTTAGAACATACTGAGGAGGTTTTAATGATTTTTATCAATTATCCCCTCTGAAAAGCTACAACCCAGTTCTGTCTTCCATCCTTTAAGGTAGTATGGAGTCTGGAGTCATCTGAGTCGAGAGGTCAATTAGAAGCTTGTAAAGTTTAGATAAAAGTCCGGTCAGTCGATTAGTTGCCCTGCATATGGTCTCAAAGGGGGTAAGGGAGTTACTAGGCCGCAATACACCATATAACTCTTTAAAGAAAACCCACAATTGCAGGTGCCTCCAGGTGTCCAGCAGGGTAATACCCCATTCTCTCCTAAGTTCCTTCAGTGGACTAGAAATAACCACTTAAGGATCAGGCCTATATCTGACATTTGATGTTTATAAGTTAAAATCAGTATCTGTTGCTAGAAAATTTCTTAGAACCCCCAAGTATTATATATATTTTTTAGCAGAGACCCTAGAGAATAAAATGGAGATTGTTGCAATATTTTATGTCACATCGTATTTGCACAGCAGTCTAACAAATGCAAGGTTTTTGGAAGAAAATACACATTTTTAATAAATAAAAACAGAAAACAGTAAAGTTAGCCCAATTTTTTTGTATAATGTGAAAGATGATGTTATGCCGAGTAAATAGTTACCTACCATGTCATGCTTAAAATTGCACACACTCGTGGAATTACAGAGGAGATCTAGTGCTAGAATTAATGCTCTCACTCTAATGATCAAGCCTCGCATGTTTGGTTTGAACACGTTTATATATGTGAGCACGACTTACGTATGCGTTCGCTTCTGTGTGCGAGCTTAGAGGGACAGGGCGCTTTAAAAAAAAAATGTCTTATTTATTTTACTTTTTATTTTTTATTTTTACACTATCCCTTTAAAAAAAATGTTGATTACTTTTATTCCTATTACAAGGAATGTATACATCCCTTGTAATAGAAATAAGCATGACAGGACTTCTTTATGGCAAAATCTGGGGTCAAAAAGACCTCAGATCTCACATTTACACTTAAAAGCAAAAAAAAAAAGGAACTTTGTCTTTAAGAGATGAAAAAATTCATCCCCTCTAACACAACCACCCCCCTAGAATAACAATGCTGCTGCCCAAAGGTGTGTCCATCCATAGTGTGTCCATTCATAAAACAGGAGGTATGTTACTGGCCAGATCACCAAATTAAAAAAGAGGGAAAGAAGCTTAAAAAAGAAAACCAATGAAGCCCCCACATCTAAGGATTGGTAAGCTGCAATAAATTACATTTTTCATTTTGATTTTAATACCATGTTAAATGTATTTTCCTGACAGGCTCCATGGCAGCATACGTGTGGGTTGACCCCGCCTCCATAACTACCCAATAGGACCCCTCCCTATAAATTTCAGCTGTGGGCTCTCAGCCGTGTTCCTTTTTTGTCCTCCTCCGTAGGACCTGATGTTTGGTTCTCCTACCTGAAGACGATGTCCCGCGATCGTATCGGCCGACTGATGTGATGTCTCATCCCTCCGATAAGCCTTGACTGTTAAGCAGGGTATGGAGTGTATTGCAGAGTAAGCGCTGAAGAGCTGGAGTCATTTTTGAATGAAAAGCGCGCACAGGCCGATTGCCTAGCAGTATGCAGGTGGCCATTATCTGCCAAAAGCCCGGTGTGTGTATGGATGTTCCGGCCGAGTCGATCGTAGGTGGTGGTGAGCATATATCGCCTTCATGGCAGCAGTGTATATATTTGTTGTTGTTGTTTTTTCTCTCTGTATGCTTTTGTCAAGATTGCCTATGCAGCGGCTGGTTCCCTGTGCGTTCCAGCCGCCGCTCCCTCTACTTCCGGGTTCTGTCTGCGTTCTGCGCAGGCGCAGTTCCGGAACGAAAGCGAGGCCTGGTTTCGCGCATGCGCACGACGACCGTGGGCCTGGCGCGGCCGTGACGTCACGCGGCGCCAATTTTAAAAGCCTGGGGAAGCTTGCAGAGCTCGGGAATGATCGTGGGCATAGCGGCGACTTCCCTGAGCATCTGCAGAGCCTTCCCCAGGTAAGTGCAGTACAGATGGGTCTGTGCTTGCTGTGTTGCTTTCTGGTGTATCTGATTTACTCTGTGTTCACCTGCAGTGATTCCCAGCATCAGCCATGGACTCTTCACTGCCTCCTGGTGGCCAGTCCTCTCGCAGCAGGTAGGATTTGAATGTATATTTCTTTACTTACCTGCTGGGGGGAAGAGAGCGGAGTGTAGGGCATCATTCTGACTTGTGCCTTTCTCTCTCTCTATTCCTGTCTTCCTTCTTTTCTTAGCCCTTCTAGGTCTGATCAAAGACAAAGTAGTTCCCGCAGAAGGAGCGGGTCATCTAAATCACACCACCGGCATTCCTCCTCTGGCTCTAGACACCATGGTTCATCCTCTAAGTCTAAAGACCACAGTAGAGGCTCTCCTCACCCCCCCTCATCTCATAGGGGACCGGAGAAAATATGTTGGGGATGCAGGGCCCCAGTTCCTGCCAGCAAGTCTCTCTGTGACCGCTGTTTTTCTAAAGCAGCTAATGAGAGGGAAGGTGCAGACCAACACCTGGAAACTCTAATCAAGCGAGTTGTGAAAGAATCACTCCAGGAGAGAGACGCTGCAAAGCCTCGTGATTCTCCTCAAGATCCACTGATTCCCCTGTCAGAAGAGGGTCCAGTTCCTGAGACGTGGGAGTCTTCTCAACCTAGCCACCAGTCTGCCCCCCCCTTCAGATAGTGGGTCAGAAGCAGATGATCCTGGAATGGGCTTTGAATATGCCCTGGTTCCTTCTCTGGTGAAAGCGGTTAAAAACGCTCTGGCTTGGGAAGATCCAGTTATTTCTCCTGCTAAACAGAGAAAGTTTTTCAAACAGCTCAGCAAGGAGCGTCATTATTTTCCTTTCCTCACGGAAGTAGGAGCTATAATTTTTGAAGAATGGGGCAAGATAGATAAAAAAAGTTCTATGCAATCCAAAGTCGCAAAACTATACCCTTTCAAGGAAGAAGAGGTTAAACACCTTGAGTCAGCTCCCTTGGTAGATGCTGCATTAATGAGGCTTGTGAGATATGTGACTCTGCCTCTTGAAGATACAGTCTCATTTAAAGATCCGCTAGAGAGACGGATTGATGCCGACCTAAAAAGGATTTACCTGACAGCAGGCACAGTGTGCAAACCAGCTCTGGCCTTAGCAGCAGTCTCTAAAGCTTTGGAGGCATGGTCAGACAATGTGAATGATTCTCTTAGAGGTATCTCTGAAGAAGCGGCTAAGAGCTCCCCTATTCAGGAAATCAGGCTTGCCTCTGCCTTTCTGGGGGAGGTCTCTATTGACATTGTTCGCCTAGTGGCTCGGGTGATGTTGTCGTCGGTCACCGCCTGTCGGGCCTTGTGGCTGCGACCTTGGTTGGCGGACCCAGCCTCTAGACAGGCTTGGTGCCGTATTCCATTTGAGGGTTCATCCCTCTTCGGCAACAAGCTGGATAGCGCCATTACCCGGGCTACGGGTGGTAAATCGGGGTTCCTCCCTCAAGACAGGCGTTTACAGAATCAAAAACGCACCTTTTCAAGATCGCAGAACACCGACCGTGCAAGGGAAGCACGTAGCTATAGGCCTGGTCGGGAATTTTCTAGATCCTGGAAATCCAGGCAGTCCTCTTTTAAAAAGCCCACAAAAGGGGCTTCCACCAGTAACCAGGACTCCACTAAGTCCTTTTGAAATTGGGCCCGCTCAAACATGTCAGGTGGGGGCTCGTCTGCTCCACTTCCGGCATGTTTGGGCGGCCTCAATTCGGGATTTCTGGACTGTCAAGACAGTGTCCTCAGGCCACACCTGGGTTTTCAACAGCACTCCCAGACTAAGATTTATACCAACAAATCTTCCAAGTTCAGAAGAGAAGAAACAAGTTCTTTTAGCTTACATAAGCTCTTTATTAGCTCAAAACGCAGCCATTCCTGTTCCAGATGGCGAACGAGGAGAAGGCATGTATTCTCCTCTGTTTCTGGTACAGAAGAAGAACGGCACATGGAGGCCTGTTATAGACCTGACTCATCTCAACCGGTTTATCCGAAAGGAAAAATTCAAGATGGAGTCACTATTAACGATTCAACAATCGGTTCATCTAGGAGATTGGCTGGTGTCGATAGACTTGAAAGACGCCTACTTTCATGTCCCAGTGGCGGCAGACTTCCAAAAGTTCCTTCGCTTTGCTGTAGGCGATCAACACTTACAGTTTACCTGCCTTCCATTTGGTCTCACAACATCACCTCGGGTGTTTTCCAAGGTTCTGCTGGCTGTTGTTGCTCTGCTCCGAGTCAAAGGAGTTCGCCTTCACCACTATCTCGACGACCTCCTCCTTCTAGGCCAGGACAAGGGTCAGCTTCTAAAGCACAGGAGTCTAGTAATTTCCACTCTCCAAGAGTTTGGGTGGCTCCTGAATTTGGAGAAAAGTCACCTGATTCCATCTCAGTCTCTCATATTTCTAGGTGCCCATTTCAACACACTAGAGGGCACCATCTCGCTACCAGAGGAGAAGATCGTGGTGATCCGGGACAGGATCCGTTCGACTCTTGCTTCATCTCACCTTTCCGCTCTTCAATGTCTGAAGGTGATCGGCACAATGGCAGCCACCATTCCCATGGTGAAGTGGGCTCAATGGCGCACTCGCCCATTCCAGAAAGGGTTTCTCCAACAGTGGGATTCTCCCAGCAAGAATCAGCGCATCCTTCTCACTCCATCCATGAGAGAGTCTCTCCTTTGGTGGCTCCAGGGGAAAAATCTCCGCAGTTGCCATTCGATTCTTCCCATCACTTGGGTCACAGTGACCTCAGATGCCAGCAATCGGGGCTGGGGTGCTCATTGCCTGTCAGAAGTGGCTCAGGGCAGATGGATCTCGCCATCCCAGAAGACTGTATCCAACATTTTGGAACTTCGAGCGGCCTTTCAGGCGCTCAGATCCTTCTACCATCTGATAAAGAACTCCTCAGTGATGCTCCGGTTGGACAACACAACCGCGGTGGCCTATATAAGGAAACAAGGTGGGACTCGCAGTTGGTCTCTCCTAAGGGAAGTGGAGCCAATCATGAACTGGGCTCAGAAGAATCTGTCCAACATTTCGGCAGTCTACATTCCGGGGGTCCAGAATGTTCAGGCGGACTTTCTGTCCCGTGTTCAAATGGACAACAACGAGTGGTCCCTGCACAAAGAGGTGTTCAAGTGGCTCCTGACACTGGGAGTGTCTCCAGAAGTGGATCTGTTTGCATCCCCATGCAACTACAAACTCACCAGGTATTACTCGAGGTTCCGGGATCCCCAAGCATATGGGATAGATGCCCTCACGGATCGGTGGAGGTTCAACAAGGCGTATGCCTTCCCTCCGGTACCTGTGATACTCCAGTTTCTCCGCAGGCTCAGAACAGAGGAAGTGGAAGTCATGGCAGTGATACCGTTTTGGCCCAACAGGCCATGGTTTCCCCTCTTAACTCTCCTCAGTTATCGGGAGTCAATCCCTCTGCCTCTCAGGGCGGATCTTCTGTCCCAAGGTTCTATCCTGCATCCATGCCCTGCTCATCTACATCTCAGGGTTTGGTTTTTGAGAGGGGAAGGCTTGAAGCCTTAGGTTGTCCAGAAGAAGCCATCCCGACGCTTCTGAATGCCAGACGGAAGAGCACTAATAGAGTGTATGAACGTATCTGGTCCAAGTTCACAGAGCACATGGCCTCTAGACCTAATCCTTGTGGTTCTCCAAAAGTCCAGGATATCCTCAGCTTTCTGCAAACAGGGTTGGATTTGCCTCTAGCAGTAAGTTCCCTTCGTGTGCAAATATCAGCCATCTCGGCATTCACAGGAATTTCATGGGCTAACCATGCCCTGGTTCGCCAATTCTTCAAGGGTGCTATCAGGCTAAGACCTCAAAGGAAACCGAGATTCCCCAAATGGGATCTTCCCCTTGTTCTAGATTTCCTTTCCACGCTTGGAACAGATCCTGATAATCCTCTATCAGTTAAAGACCTCACACTCAAAACCGTCTTCCTGGTGGCAGTAACTTCAGCCAAGAGAGTGTCTGAAATCAGGAACTTAGGTTCCAAAGAGCCTTTCCTGACCTTTTTCCCGGATAGAGCAGTATTAATTCCCATGTTGGGCTCAAACCCTAAAGTGACATCTATTTTTCACGAAAATCAGGAAATTGTATTGCCTACCTTTAATACAACAGAAGGTCAAGAAGTTCATCCCCTTGATGTGGGACATACTTTGAGTCAATACCTGGAAGCTACGGAATCATTTAGACAGACGGACTTCCTTTTCATTCTTCTGCAAGGGAAAAATAGAGGAAAACGGGCCTCAATCAGATCCATCTCTGCTTGGATAGTACAGACCATTCAAAGGGCTTATAAAGCGAAGGGCTTGGCTCCTCCAGAGGCAGTGACTGCACACTCAACTCGGAGTATCTCAACCTCGTGGGCGGCTTCTCTTCATGTCGCACCCGAAGTTATATGTAGAGCGGCTTCCTGGTCATCTATCAATACGTTTGTTTCTCACTATTGTGTTGAACCTGCCGCTTTGTCATCCATTAATTTTGGTTTGAAAGTGCTGTCAGTGGACAGTGTTAAATAAATTTATTTTCTCGCTCAGCATTGTGCCCACCCGGGTGTGTTTGGCGAGTTATTTCCCACACGTATGCTGCCATGGAGCCTGTCAGGAAAACGGAAAATTTATATCAAATACTTACCGTAATTTTCCTTTCCTGATAGGCTCCATGGCAGCAGGAGTCCCTCCCAATGCTTGGAGTAGGCTAGTTACGAAACACGGCTGAGAGCCCACAGCTGAAATTTATAGGGAGGGGTCCTATTGGGTAGTTATGGAGGCGGGGTCAACCCACACGTATGCTGCCATGGAGCCTATCAGGAAAGGAAAATTACGGTAAGTATTTGATATAAATTTTCCGTTTTTCTCTCTGTTAGGATTATACAACAGAGGGTCAGGAAGGACTGATCCAGGGTCAACATTGGTGACCACAGCCATTTTGACAAATCTCCTATCCTATATCCTTTTCCTATACTTCTGAAACTCTGACAGGAAAGATGTGCTTTTCTACACAGCAGCCACACTACTTCCACTGTTCATTCAAAGAATTTAGGAGAGCAATAGAAGAGGTGCAAAAAGGCTGCAAACAACTCTGCAACTCCAGGATCAGAGACCTGATGGTCCTGCATCATAGCTTCAAAAGGTAATGTTATAGCTATACATCCGGTGCTCAGTAAAAATGTAAATAGTAAGTAAAAGAGCTAAATTTACGAGGTGGCAGTCACCTTGTTGGACCTAACTTCTTATAAGCCAGCATATTTTTAAAAGTGCTGCAATTTCTTGAGCTCTTCTTTAAGCTTTTCCTAGAGAAGATTTTCATTATTTCAGCATCCAGGGTCAAGAAAAAGTAGTTCAGGTGTAAAGTCTGGAGACAGTAAAGACTCTGTAGGATTAGAAGCCTGTTTTAAATAAGGGTCACAGCACAGACTAAACAAGAGAAGTTCCATGCCACAGTCTTTAGTACTCAAAAATTGGAAACAGTGGAAAATATGTCCGCCCCTATCTCCCACTACTCTGCGCCAGGGTTTGCTGAGAGATGTGGTGTAGACAAAGCAGCTGCTTGAATAAAATCAACAAATGTGCATAGGCAATAAAATCATAGAGAACAAAATCATAATAACACCCGATACCCAAAAAACGTCTCTAATCACTTATTGCAGCAGCGCTGTGTGTCGAGATGTTCCAAACACATTTAAAACATTAATGGTTTAAGGAGATCCAAGAAAGTTCAAATAGCAGTGGTCTATTGTAGTGGAGAGCCTCTTTCACCAAGGATAATCACCACGTGCAGGGGACAACTCCCGAATGAAATTGCACTCACCAAAAGATCAGCATACATAAGCCTTTATATTAAACGCTTCCTTTCTCCTTCGTCCAATCACCAAATGTCAATCATATTCATAGATGATACCGCATTGCATATGGAAGGAATAAATAGCCAAATAGTGTAATATTGCTAAGACAATTTTATTTAAACTTTCAAAGTATTCCCCCCTAAGTTGACATGCGTACCAGATATGCAGTAAAAACGAGCATTTGTTAAAGTGCACTGTGCCTGATTGTCCCGTCTCCCGGGAGGTCCTATGGAGCGTTAACTGGATAAAATTGTCTTAGCAATATTACACTATTTGGCTATTTATTCCTTCCATATGCAATGCGGTATCATCTATGAATATGATTGACATCTGGTGATTGGACGAAGGAGAAAGGAAGCGTTTAATATAAAGGCTTATGTATGCTGATCTTTTGGTGAGTGCAATTTCATTGGGGAGTTGTCCCCTGCACGTGGTGATTATCCTTGGTGAAAGAGGCTCTCCACTACAATAGACCACTGCTATTTGAACTTTCTTGGATCTCCTTAAACCATTAATGTTTTAAATGTGTTTGGAACATCTCGACACACAGCGCTGCTGCAATAAGTGATTAGAGACGTTTTTTGGGTATCGGGTGTTATTATGATTTTGTTCTCTATGATTTTATTGCCTATGCACATTTAGTCTTTAGTACTCGCCTGCAATCAGAAGTCTGGTTATTCACATGGAACAAGGGGTGGAAGCATGTTCTGGTATGGCACCATACACACAAACAGGTTTAAACAGTGTAAAATACACTGAGCCCACACCCGGTATGGCCAATTCGGTGACTGAGGAACAAGGGAGAGACAGGGCTGCTGCAGTGACAATACCAAATTTCAAGGTTTGCAACAGTTGGCTACTGGGGATAATATTCAAGATCTGGTGATCCGGTATGACAGTGCCAGCTTGTATATGAATGCAGGGGTATAGCCACGAGATAGAGCTAGGCCTCTTCATTTTGCATAGTGGCCAAATCTTCTAAAAATAGGAACTATATGAATACTAACAATAGTCCTGTGTACAGGGCTTTTTTTCTCAGAGAAAAGGTGCAGGAACTCAACCATGCCCGCCACACACACATACCTGCCAAATGGTATCAAATAGTAGCTCTTCCCTCTGCATACAACCCCTCCCTCCACTGCCCTCATCTTCCCCCCTCCTTAAAAGCTCAACCATCTGTCATATGTCTTACCTTTGTTGCAATATTAAGCTGAAGCACCTATCCAGCTGTAGTACCTCCCAGCATACTATACTACAGTCACTTGTAAGGGAGATCATGCAGTAGGAGCATCTCCTTGTCCCTCTCGGCACTCTGGGATCTGCGCAGGAGATCTGACCTGTGGGAGCTACTGGGAGATAAGCTATCGCTTGTAAATGCAGAAGCTGGACTTCAGTGTTATCAAGTGATAGTGGTGAGCAGGGAGCAGAAGACCTGAGCCAGAGGTGGTGGAACTGAGTTCCCCCTAGTTCCTGCTGAAAAAAAGCCCTGCCTGTGTATATCAATAAACATTGAATATCACAATGTTACAATGTAATTTTTCTACTGTTTAATTTTATATTCAATCTGATTGTCAGGAATGGCATGCCAGTAGACAAGATGCCTCCTCTGGGTGGACTTCTGTGTATCTTCACAGGATATCCATGCTCCTTCTCATGGACGTAGGAATCGGGCACATGCTCATACATGTGCACATATATGAGTGCACGCAATGATGCTCTGTGTGCATACACGTGCAAATCGGCATGATCAGGTGCACTCATGACAGATGTTGGTGCTAAACAGATTATTTAACCACTTCAGCCCCGCAAGATTTGGCTGCTCAATGACCAGGCTATTTTTTGACTGACAATTGCAGTCATTCCTTTGGAGTTTACATCAACACCCTGTCTGTGTACGATGCTTAGGGTAAAGGCTGGTATTAGCTCTTGGTCTGCACGGAATGGTTTGGTGGGCAGGAGGCAGTGTTTGGTGGAAGGAAACACCTAATCAGGGTGCCAAGCGGTTCTGCCACAAACTTCACACACAAACACTTTGGGATAATCCAGAATGGAACCTAGAATTTACTATTGTATAAAGTGGGAACCAGGTTAATTTCTTGAACATAACAATCAAAATTACTAAGGGAGGAGTAGAGATAGGGATTTAGAAGAAAACTGACTGTAATGGGTTTGACCCTACTGACAGCTGCCATTACTATCTGTGGATCAAGGGGATTCCAAAAGGGCAATTTCTTAGATATAGACTAACCTATTCTAATGACAAAGTTTTCATACAACAGTCAGAGGGGCTGAAACAAAGGTTTTTAGAAAGTATAAGCCTGAAATTATAGAAATAGCTTATATAGAAACCTTAAAGACTGATAAAACCACCCTTCAGATGGAAAAAGCATTTAGGAAGTAGGACGAAGAGGGCCCTATCTCTGTACTCCCTTACTGTCAAAGTAAAGGAATGATTATAGACACCATTGAAAATACTGGCCTATAGTTAAGAAAAACCCTCAAGGATATCTTGCCCCCAAAACCAAAAATTGTATTTAAAAGGGCTCCCACACTGAAAGACATGTTGTTAAAGAGTTATGTACAAGAACAAAAAGCCATCTTTAAGGACATTCTTGACACAGGGAAAAAGATTCAGCTGATGCCGTAAGTGCTTTGGTCATAAACACAAAGGTAACATGAGGAATATTCATATAATAAATCTAGTACCACCAGTAGAGAATATGAGATAAAGGTGTTCATGACTTGTGATATTTCCCACATGATATACAGTATCTCACAAAATTGAGTACACCCCTCACATTTTTGTAAATATTTTAATATATCTTTTCAAGTGACAACACTGAAGAAATTACAATTTGCTACAATGTAAAGTAGTGAGTGTACAGCTTGAATAACAGTGCAAATTTGCTGTCCCCTCTAAATAACTCAACACACAGCCACTAATGTCTAAACCGCTGGCAACAAAAGTGAGTACACCCCTAAGTGAAAATGTCCAAATTGGGCCCAAAGTGTCAATATTTGTGTGGCCACCATTATTTTCCAGCACTGCCTTAACCCTCTTGGGCATGGAGTTCACCAGAGCTTCACAGGTTGCCACTGGAATCCTCTTCCACTCCTCCATGACGACATAAAGATGCTGGTGGATGTTAGAGACCTCACGCTCCTCTACCTTCAGTTTGAGGATGCCCCACAGATGCTCAATAGGTTTTAGGTCTGGAAACATGCTTGGCCAGTCCATTACCTTTACCCTCAGCTTCTTTATCAAGGTAGTGGTCGTCTTGGAGGTGTGTTTGGGGTTGTTATCATGTTGGAATACTGCCCTGCAGCCCAGTCTCCGAAGGTAGGGGATCATGCTTTGCTTCCGTATGTCACAGTACATGTTGGCAGTCATGGTTCCTTCAATGAACTGTAGCTCCCCAGTGCCGGCAGCACACATGCAGCCCTAGACCATGACACTCCCACCACCATCTTTGACTGTAGGCAAGACACACTTGTCTTTGTACTTCTCACCTGGTTGCAGCGACACACGCTTAAGACCATCTAAACCAAATAAGTTTATCTTGGTCTCATATCACAAGACATGGTTCCAGTAATCATGTCCTTAGTCTGCTTGTCTTCAGCAAACTGTTTGCGGGCTTTCTTGTGCATCATCTTTAGAAGAGGCTTCCTTCTGGGACAACAGCCATGCAGACCAATTTGATGCAGTGTGCGACGTATGGTCTGAGCACTGACAGGCTGACCCCCCACCCCTTCAACCTCTGCAGCAATGCTGGCAGCACTCATACATCTATTTCCCAAACACAACCTCTGGATATGACGCTGAGCATGTGCACTCAACTTCTTTGGTCGACCATGGCGAGGCCTGTTCTGAATGTAATCCTGTTAAACCACTGTATGGTCTTGGCCACCGTGCTGCAGCTCAGTTTCAGGGTCCTGGCAAACTTCTTGTAGCCTAGGCCATTTTTATGTAGAGCAACAATTATTTTTTTCAGATCCTCAGAGAGTTCTTTGTCATGAGGTGCCATGTTGAACTTCCAGTGACCAGTATGAGAGAGTGAGAGCGATAACACCAAATTTAACACACCTACTCCCCATTCAGTCACATGACACCGGGGAGTTAAAAATGGCTAATTGGGCCCAATTTGGACATTTTAACTTGGGGGCGTACACACTTTTGTTGCTAGTAGTTTAGACATTAATGGCTGTGTGTTGAGTTATTTTGAGGGGACAGCAAATTTACACTGCTATACAAGCTGTACACTCACTACTTTAAATTGTAGCAAAGTGTCATTTCTTCAGTGTTGTCACATGAAAAGATGTAATAAAATATTTACAAAAACGTGAGGGGTGTACTCACTTTTGTGAGATACTGTAAATAATTGAATATATATTTTGGCAACAATAAGTGGGACAAACAAAGAGAACTCTGGGCAAACGGACTGAAGAACATGTCAGGAATATCCTTAAAGGGAAAATCAGAAGACCCAAAATTATGGCCATGCAGAAAGTTATGGCCAAATGGAGGGGGGGAAATAATGACCCTGTTAAGACCAAGAGGAAGGGGAATGGATACATCCTTTAGGAATCCTGATTCTAAAAGGTCTGAATTTTGATTTTAATATCAACTGTTTTTTATAATGTTTTACTTTTTTGCCAAAGTAATAGGGGTTTGATTATATTGAACTGTGGAGAGAAGTCTAAGCTTTAGGATAATGAAAAGGTAAGCTGAATTACATGTACCCTAAGAAAAAGGCAAAAAGCACTAACTGGTATTCACCAGAGCTCCTGCTGGTGACGATGGGTTTTGTTAGTTTGTTAGTGCCAGGTCACGGGGGGTCCAATAGCAGATATAGCAGGTAGGGATCAAGCAGAAGTGTATTCAGTAAACAAGCCAAAGATTGGTAACCAGTGGTTGCAGGTTGGGATCAAACAGAAGCGTAGTAGAGGAACAAGCCAAAGGTTGATAACGAATGGTTGCAGGTTGGGATCAAGCAGAAGTATAGTCAAGGAACAAGCTTGTTTGGTAACGAGTGGTACTGGAGTAAAGGACAGCTAAAGGTACGCAAAGGAGCAAGATATCGGCTGGAGAGAGCAAAATAATCTGGCAAAAAGAAAGTGCTGAGACATGCCTTAAAGGGGTTTTAAACCCTCATGTTTTTTCACCTCAATGCATCCTATGCATTGAGGTGAAAAAAGTTCTGTCAGTGACAGGCCCCCAAGCCCCCCTGTTTTACTCACCTGAGCCCCGTATTTCCCTCACGGGAGACACACTCTTCCCCTCTGCCAGTTGTCTCGGTTCTTGATTGAATAGATTAATAGCAGTGCAGCCATTGGCTCCCACTGCTGTTAATCAAATCCAATGACGCGGGCGCCGGGGGGTGGGCCCGAGTCCGGCATTCTGCGTCTATGGACGCAAATGCTGGACTCGGGAACTCGTTCACAAGGTAACCCCCCGGGAGAGCGCTTCTCCTAGGGGGTTATACAATGCGGGGAGGTGCTACCAGCGCCGCCGGGGGGACCCCAGAAGTTGAGGATCAGGGCCACTCTGTGCAAAACTAACTGCACAGTGGAGGTAAGTATAACATGTTTGTTATTTAAAAAAAAAAAAATGTAGCTTCACTTTAACTGCTTGCCGACCGCCCCATAGCCGATTTACTGCTAGAGGGCAGCCGCGCTGTGCAGAATTGCGTAAATATATATACGTGATTCTGCATTTCTGGGTCTTTGGGCACGAGTGTGTGCCACAATGTCTTCCGGGATCCGCCGATTGTTTGGTACACTGACAGAATGCCAGTCTGCTTATGTTACAAGGCAGGCCAGGCACACAGTTAACCCTTTGATCGCCTCTGATGTTAACCCCTTCCCTGCCAGTGTCAGTACAGTGACAGTGCATATTTTTAGCACTGATCACTGTAATAATGTCACTGGTCCCCCAAAAAGTGTTAAAAGTGTCAGTTAGGTGTCCGATTTGTTTTCCGCAATATCGCAGTCCCGCAGATCAAAGCCATTACTAGTAAAAAAAATAAAATAAATGAAAAAACATCCCATAGTTTATAGACGCTATAACTTTTGGGCAAACCAATCAATATACGCTTATTGGGATTTTTTTTTACCAAAAATATGTAGCAGAATACATATTGGCCTAAACTGATGAAGAAATTTGATTTTTTACATTTTTTTATTGGATGTGTTTTAGAGCAGAAAGTACAAAAAAAATTATTTTTTTTTCAAAACTGTCAGTCATTCTTTGTTTCTAGCGCAAAAACTAAAAAACCCAGAGGTGATCAAATACCACCAAAATAAAGCTCTGTTTGTGGGGAAAAAGGACATAAATTTTATTTGGGTAAAGTACCACACGACCGCGCAATTGTCAGTTAAAAAATGGCCTGGTCAGGAATGGGGGTAAACCTTCCGGAGGTCAAGTGGTTAAATTACGAAGTTCATGGGAGGAGCAAAGAGTTCAAGGTTCACCAGAAACAACAGGCAAGGCAAGATTGTTCTAAGAGATCAGACAGGGAGCTGACCAGCATCTCAGGTGGCTCAGCAAGAAGTGCTGCTGCCGCCTGTAGCAGAGGTTGAAGGTTCAGATCCTTACACTGGCTTTTGAAGTAAGATGCACATGGAATGGCTTTGCACAGTTCAAGCAAACAAAGGATTTACCAGCCAGCTTGCAAAAAAACAAAACAAAATGGTACTAACAATTTATGTTAAAAACAGAGGTCTTAGTTTAATATTTTTTACTATAGAAGGAGTTGTCTTTTTGTTCTGTTTTACAAGGATGGTAGTAACCCTAGGTCAGTGATGGCCGTGCCCTCTCTGTGGGCATGTCAGGAAAACTGAGAAAACACACTGACATCCAATCGTCCATACCGCACCCCCTATCGCAAACTACATCTCCCACGGGTCTGAAGGAAGGTGGTTATGTGTCCAAGGTGGGTGTGACTAAGAAGAAGTGGCCAGGGGTGACGTGCGGGCGGAAATCCAATCCTGGAAGCTGTCTCATCCACACCACACCCACCATCAAACTATATCTCCCCACAAATCTCTGGGGTCAGCGGTGACATGCTCGGCGTGACAGAGAGAACACGCAGTTGGGATCAGAGGAGGCTTGCGGGAGACTTGCGGGCGGGAATAAGCTGCTGGAGAGATTGGAGACAGGTGAGAGATGTGGAGTGGACATGTACATTTATCAGACCAAAGCAAAAAGGGTTTACACCGCTCCAGGCATGTTATCCCATGGATAACCGACTCTGCCCCACTCTCAGACATCAGGTGCTAGCTCTGCAAACGTGCACTGCAGACAATCAAGAAAGGTAACTGGACGAATTAACACCTTTATTGTGCAAGATTAATTGAAATCAAAAATGGTCAATCCATGTACAAAAAGGTAGCTGTTCTTTTTGTACCTCTTCTGTACATGGATTGACTGTTTTGGATTTTACTCAATTTTGCACAATAAAGGTGTTAGTTCGGTGTGCGGCCGTCCAGCTACCTTTCTTGAGTATCTTATCAGTTCGTGGTGTCCCGCTTCTCAGAGGCAGAGGCTCATGCTGCTCACCTGCTGGTAGGTACCTTCCTCTTTCAACTCCTTCCTGTCCGGTTTCACTTGCTTCATCCTGGCCCTGTCTCTAGGTCAGGATCCAGATTAATCCCCAAAATTTAGAAAAAATGTATAATTTTTGTAAAAAAATAAAAAAAAATATTTATTGTAATTATGTGATTGGTATCATTGGGAAACATTGTGCCCCTTCATTGGTGTCATTGGCCCTCATTATTGCTCATTGGCCCTCATTATTAGTGCATTCTGAGCACAACGCATTCCTGATCCCTGTATTCTGAGCACAACACATTCCTGATCCATGTATTCTGAGCACAACGCATTCCTGATCCCTGTATTCTGAGCACAACGCATTCCTGATCCCTGTATTCTGAGCACAACGCATTCCTAATCCCTGTATTCTGAGCACAACGCATTCCTGATCCATGTATTCTGAGCCGAACGCATTCCTGATCCCTGTATTCTGAGAACAACGCATTCCTGATCCCTGTATTCTGAGCACAACGCATTCCTGATCCCTGTATGGTGGAGCACAACGCATTCCTGAACCCTGCATTCTGAGCAAAACACATTCCTGATCCCTGTATTCTGAGCAAAACGCATTCCGAACCCTGCATTCTGAGCAAAACGCATTCCTGAACCCTGCATTCTGAGCAAAACACATTCCTGATCCCTGCATTCTGAGCAAAAAGCATTCTGAACCCTGCATTCTGAGCAAAACGCATTCCTGAACTTTGCATTCTGAGCAAAACTCATTCCTAATCCCTGCATTTTGAGCACAACGCATTCCTGAACCCTGCATTCTGAGCTAATCTGGCAGAACAATATGTTTTTGGTCTCTTAGGGCTCATTCAGAGGTATGATCAGTCCCATCCTCTGTACAGAGCCGCTGGTAGATTTAATTCTGTGTTGACACTTTAAAATAAATAAGTTGGTTTTGTGTCGCTGTTTGGGCACTCAGGCTCAAAAAGGTTCGCCATCACTGCCCTAGAGTGTGGGAAGATGAGCTGCGGAGTACAGCAGACACCACAAAGAGCTCTGTGTATAGGACAGAAAGGCAAAGGAGGGGTACAATCAGCAGTGTGGGGCTCAGAGGGGGGCTTGGTTTGTTTACAAACAGAAGCAGGCTGTCATTTAGCTACAGTAGTGCTACCACCACTAAATAACAGATTGGGACTGCTGTTTGCTAACAAATCACTTACTATTAATATTTATACAGTACAATAAATTGTAAATTGTACTGCTCTGTAACTTCACATGCAGCTTGAAGGAAGCCTCCAAGCAAGTTATTAAAAGCATTTGTGTGTTTTAGGCCTCATGAACACTGGACGTTATAATAACGTTATAAAAACAGCAGTAGCTTCCCAGTGAGTTTTTCAACATTTTTGCAATAGCGTTTTTCAACTTTTTTTTTTTCAATGGATCAAGAACGTTAAAAAACATTGGTGAGCCACGTTTTTAAGCGTTTATTGCCATTTTTGGACGTTAGAGCGTTTTACAACTGAAAAACACCTCTCAGAGCCCACTAGTTTTGGGGTTTTTTTACAGCCAAAAAACGCCCCAGCCAAAAACAGTTGATAACAGCCTATGTATGCATGGACACATAGGATAACATGATGGAAAGAGTTTATTGACTGTAGAAAAAAAAAAAGTCTGAAGCCAAAAACAGCAGCTATAAAATGTCCAAAAACGTCCAGTGTGCATGAGGCCCCCTTCCTGCCCAGGCCAATTTTCAGCTTTCAGTACTGTCACATTTTGAATGACAATTACTCAGTCATGCAACATTGTACCCATATAAAACTTGTGTTCTTTTTTTCACACAAATAGAGCTTTCTTTTGGTGGTATTTAGTCAGTACTGTGTTTTGTATTTTTTCTGCTTTAAATAAAAAAAGACCGAAAATATTGTTTAAAAAAAAAAACATTTTTCTTTATTTCTGTTATAAAATTTTGCAAATTAGTAATTTTTTCTTCATAAATTTTGGCCAAAATTTATACTGCTACATATCTTTGGTCAAAATAACCCAAATCAGTGTATATTATTTGGTCTTTGTGAAAGTTATAGAGTCCACAAGCTATGGTGCTAATCATTGAAAATTGATCACACCTGATGTACTGATGCCCTATCTAATTTCTTGAGACATTAACAAGCCAGGAAAATACAACTACCCCCCAAATGACCCCTTTTTGGAAAGTAGACATTCCAAGATATTTAGTAAGCTGCATGGTGTGAGTTTTTTGAAGTTGTAATTTTTTTTCCACAATTCTTTGCAATATGAAGATTTTGTTTTATTTTTTATTTTACAAAATGGTCATATTACAGGTTTTTTCTCTCACATGGCATATGCATACTTGCAACTTCACCCCAAAACACATTCTTCTACTTCTTCTGAGTATGGTGATACCACATGCATGAGACTTTTTCACAGCCTGGCCATATACAGAGGCCCGACATGCAGGGAGCACCGTCAGGTGTTCTAGGGACATAAATTACACATCTAATGTCATGGCGACCTATAACACTTTTGAAGGCCCTTGAGCACCAGGACAATGGAAACACCCACAAAATGACCCCATTTTGGAAAGCTAACACCCCAACGTATATTCTACGAGGCATAATGAGTCTTTTGAACATGTAATTTTTTTTCCACAAGTTTTTGGAAAATGTGGAAAGAAAATAAAAACGCATTTTTTGCACAAAGTTGTCCATTTATACAATATTTCTAACACATAACATGTACATAGCAAAAATTGCACCCCAAAATACATTTTGCTACTCCTCCTGAGTATGGCTATACCACATGTGTGAGACTTTTACACAGCCTGGCCACATACAGAGGCCCAACATTCAGGTAGCACTTTCAGGCGTTCTAGGAGCATAAATTACACATCTAATTTCCTGACAACCTATCATTTTTGAAGGCCCTTCATATTTCTAACACATAGCATGTACATACCAAGAATTACACTCCAAAATAAATTATATTGAGGAAAGAGTAAAAAAAAAAAATATTACCTGTGGTTTTAGTAGTGCAGTTGTCCACAGAGGAGAGCATTAATCCAGGCAGCAGGCAGGTACGTGATTAGTGACAACAAAAGTAATTATCCAGGCAGTAGGCAGGAATATTGTCTATAGCCAGTACAGGGATATTGGTGTTCGTAGATATGTACCGTATATACTCGAGTATAAGTCGTTCCGAGTATAAGTCGAGGCCCTAATTTACCACAAAAAAAATGGGAAAAACTTATTGGCCCGAGTATAAGACGAGGGTGAGAAATGCACAGCTACTGTAAGTGGAAAAGAGGGTCAACAATGCCCATTTGCAGCCTCACTGTGCCCATTTGCAGCCTCACTGTGCCCATTTGCAGCCATAGGTCCCCTGAACTTCAAACTTGGTAGTTAAGGGTTCCTAGATGCCCCCTAGCTGCAGCCAAAATTTGGGGTCTCTGAACCCAAAGGGTCCCGAAATGACATTGCAGCAGATGGACACAGTTGACCAAATTTGGGGCCCTGTATCTTAGGGCCACTTAGTGCTAAGAACCCCAAATTTGGTGTGCAAACCAAGTGGAACTAGCACCATAAAATTTCCAAAGCTGGGGTTTCTAGCACCAAGTGTCCCCGAGATACAGGGCCCCAAAAATCAGTTCAGAAAATGTCAAGCACTTTTCTACAGCAGAGAATGACATTTTCCGAACCGGTTTGGGGGCCCTGTATCTCAGGGCCACTTAGTGCTAGGAACTTCAGCTTTGGATATGTTATGGTACCAGGTCCACTGGGTTTGCACACCAAATTTGGGGTTCCTAGCACTAAGTGGCCCTGAGATATGGGGCCTCAAACTCGGTTCAGAAAATGTCAAGCACTTTTCTGCAGCAGAGAATGACATTTTCCGAACCGATTTTGGGGCTCCGTATCTCGGGGCCACTTAGTGCTAGGAACTTCAGCTTTGGATATGTTGTGGTACCAGGTCCACTGGGTTTGCACACCAAATTTGGAGTTCCTAGCTTCAAGTGGCCCTGAGATACGGGGCCCCAAATTCGGTTCGGAAAATGAAATTTTTTGCTGCAGAAAAGTGCTTGACTCGAGTATAAGTCGAGGGGGGCACTTTCAGCACTAAATAATGTGCTGAAAAATTCGACTTATACTAGAGTATATACGGTAGATATATATATAGACACACACACACATTATATATATATATATATATATATATATATATATATATATATATATATATATATATACCGTATTTATCGGCGTATAACACGCACCCCAAGTTTAGGAGGGAATTTTAAGGAAAAAAAACTTTTAGGAGGGAAGTTTAAGGGAAAAAAACTTACATTTAAATGCCCATCATTGCAGCCTTCTCAGTGCAGCCTTGCCCCAGTGCAGCCATGTCAGTGCAGCCTTGTCAGTGCAGCCTTCCCCAGTGTCCATTGCAGCCTTATCCCAGTGCAGCCCTGCCCCAGTGCAGCCTTGCCCCAGTGCAGCCTTGCAGCTCGCAGTTTGAAAATGGCGCTGCTCCCCTGCGATCCTGTGATCCCCTGCGATCCTGAGCTTCAAAATCGCCGACCGCGATTTGAAATTGGCGCCGCCGGCGCCGAAATATACAGAGCCGGTCCTCGGCTCTTCTCGGTGGCTCTCGTTCCCTTTCCGGAGCTGGTGGATGTTAGAGACCTTGCGCTCCTCTACCTTCTGTTTGAGGATGCCCCACAGATGTTCAATAGGGTTTAGGTCTAGAGACATGCTTGGCCAGTCCGTCACCTTTCACCCTCAGCTTCTTTAGCAAGGCAGTGGTCGTCTTGGAGGTGTGTCTGGGGTCGTTATCATGTTGGAATACTGCCCTGCGGCCCAGTCTCCGAAGGGAGGGGATCATGCTCTGCTTCAGTATGTCACAGTACATGTTGGCATTCATGTTTCCCTCAATGAACTGTAGTTCCTCAGAGCCGGCAGCACTTATGCAGCCTCAGACCATGACACTCCCACACCATGCTTGACTGTAGGCAAGACACACTTATCTTTGTACTCCTCACCTGGTTGCCGCCACGCACTCTTGCCAAAATAAGTTTATCTTGGTCTCATCAGACCACAGGACATGGTTCCAGTAACCCATGCCCTTTATCTGCTTGTCTTCAGCAAACTGTTTGCGGGCTTTCTTGTGCATCATCTTTAGAAGAGGCACAAGAGGCTTCTGGGACGACAGCCATGCAGACCAATTTGATGCGGCGTATGGTCTGAGCACTGACAGGCTGACCCCCCCACCCCTTCAACCTCTGCAGCAATGCTGGCAGCACTCATATGTCTATTTCCCAGACAACCTCTGGATATGATGCTGAACACGTGCACTCAACTTCTTTGGTCGACCATGGCGAGGTCTGTTCTGAGTGGAACCTGCCCCGTTAAACCGCTGTATGGTCTTGGCCACCGTGATGGAGCTCAGTTTCAGGGTCTTGTCAATCTTCTTATAGCCTAGGCCATCTTTATGTAGAGCAACAATTCTTTTTTTCAGATCCTCAGAGAGTTCTTAGCCATGAGGTGCCATGTTGAACTTCCAGTGACCAGTATGAGCGAGTCAGAGCAATAACACTAAATTTAACACACCTGCTCCCCAGTCACACCTGAGATCTTGTAACACTAATCAGTCACATGACACCAGGGAGGGAAAATAGCTAATTGGTCCCAATTTGGACATTTTCACTTAGGGGTATACTCACGTTTGTTGTCAGCAGTTTAGACATTAATGGCTGTGTATGGAGTTATTTTGAGGGGACAGCAAATGTACACTGTTATACAAGCTGTACACTCACTACTTTACATTGTAGCAAAGTGTCATTCCTTCAGTGTTGTCACATGAAAAGATATACTAAAACGTTTACAAAAATGTGAGGGGTGTATTCATTTTTGTGAGATACTGTATATACATACACACATTATTTATATATATATATATATATATATATATATATATATATATATATATGTATACACATAAATATGACATGGGGGGGCATGGTTACTGTTTTGAGGGGTCTGATCGAGGTAGAAGGAAGTTAATAATCTTCCTCCTTCCTCCTCAGATCGCCCGGAATTCTCTCTTCACTCCCCACCTCTGAGCTGGTGAATCGAGGAGTGTGAATTCTGACTCAGATCGCCAGTGAAGTGCTGAGATTGCAGCCCCATAAACTGTCCATTCTGTGTCAGTCAATGAGGATTCTCAGTGTGCGGAGATCATCGGCAGGAGAATATGTTCAAACTTGGTCTCCCCCAATTATCTCTGTTTCATAAACCGTTTATGGACTGTGATCAGCAGCGATCCTCAGGATCACCGCTGTTCACTGCTTCATAAACGGACACCATTGTCGGCACAGCCAAAGCATTTGTCCAAAGGAATTGTCCAGGCAGAAACATCGTCAGCAGAGAGATAATATTGATCCTGGTACACTGTTACCTGCAGACACTCATTATTGTAAAGCTCTCCAGCCCTTCATAAACATACTGCCTTTTGCTACGGCTAATTATTTCCATAGTACAGGTAGCAGGCAGAGGTGTGGTCAGTTTATGCGGCAGGCAGAGGCATAATAGCAGTAAGTCAGCAGCAGGCTGAGGGCCTCTGTTAGGTAAGACCTGTGCACAGGGGCACAGGGGTAGAGGCTTCCCCCACCCAAATCTCTTTGAAGCCTCCAGACTCCAGATCCTAATCCAGAAATTACTAAACCCAGGGAAAACCAAAAAAACTAGTTTTCTCCATCCGGAAAAACAATACTGGAGCCCCTTACATAAGTTAGACCCCATGTGTACTACAGTAGCAGGGCAACAGATCAGTCCAAGCGGTAGGCAAAAGAATAGTCGGTAAAACAGGCCAGGGTGAGTTCACGTGGAAGTAGTCCAAGCGGTAGGCAGACGCATAGTCAAAAAACAGGCCAGGGTCAGTTCATGTGGAAGGCAGTGGCATGGTTATTTGAGGAAGCATGAAAAATGGTCAGCACAGATGATGAAAATAAGGGAAATGGTTAAAAATACAGCATCAGAGAGATGGTGTTCTGGGGGGGGTCGGGTCTTTGCTGATATTTTTCAATGAATTTTAGGAAGGGGGCTGGTGCTTTCCATGCATTTGGTGTAGGTAATATATGCATTGTAAATAGCCAAATGAATAAGATAAATCACTACTTACTTATAACAGAAATGGGACCTGCTTGTTCCAAATAGGGCTGAAGCATTTGATCCTTGAAATCCACCCCCATGTAAAAGATTATATTCTTGAACGCATGTTGGCTTTTGAATGGGACCGCGTCTTCTGTGAACCTCAAGTGTGGTGTCATTATGGATGGTGGACATTATGTATACATCCCTCCTATCCTCCACCTCAAGGTCAGCACTTCGTTGCTTCTCAGAGTTGCTTTTTCCCCCTTCGCATTTTTGGTTCACTAAAGCCTGTGGGAAGCCCTTCCCGTTCGTTCCGCAGGCCAGGATTTTTGCACTGTGTAGGTGTCTGAAAAGGGGCAAGCTAGTGTCATAGTTATGCAGGTATATGTGGGTATGCCAGGTCTCATACAATTTTTCTGGTTGTGCCCATGTAGGCTGGGCATTTAGGGGGCTAGAGCTAAGGAATCTCTTTCTTCATATATGTGGAACGCATACAGATATCCCGTATCTCTTTCACATAGCTTGTAAAATGTCACTCCATATTTGGCCCTTTTGCTAGGAATATATTGTTTTATTCTTAGCCGGCCTGTAAAGTGTACCAGGGATGTATCCACACAAAAATTTTGATCAGGGACATAAAGTTCAGCAAATCTATGGGGAAAAAAAGTGGGCAAATTTTATATAATTTGTCATAGTTTGGATGATTTCAGGGAGGGCACTGGGTATTGTCGCTGAAGTGAAGGAAGCGCATAATCATCTCATAACGGGACCTGGGTATTGCGGAGGAATAAATGGGCATGTGGTGAATGGGGTTGGTGGACCAGTAGGCTTGTCCATCATTTTTTTTTTGCATGCCCCATGTTAAGGGTGAGGCCCATAAACAATTTGAATTCCTCCAAAGTCAGATCTCTCCATTCATATGGACAGGCATAGGATTATTGGGGGTTGTTAGAAATATATTGCTGGGCATATAGATTTGTCTGGTCCACAACAAATTGAAGCAAAATGTCGGGCAAAAATAAATAGAAAAAAAAAATCAATTTTCAGAAAAATTGGAATCTGACTAAAAGAACTCCCCGCTGCTCTCATTGGTCATGCAGAGGATCTGGAACGCCTCCTCACTGCTGTAAACTTTTTTGGACATGGCTGGTACTGGACTGCTGATTGTGGCAGGTACTCTCGTGATGGGCTGTGTGACGGGTTCTTTGGTGATGGGCTGTGTGACGGGTAGTGATGGCCAGATACACTGCTGACAGTCTCTGATGGGTGACAGGTGCACAATATGGGCACTGATGGGTGACAGATGACTGCTTTCGGTCACTGATGGGTGACAGGTGCACCGCTGACGGTCACTGATGGGCGACAGGCGCACCGCTGACGGTTACGATGGGCGACAGGTGCACCGCTGACGGTTACCGATGGGCGACAGGTGCACCACTGACGGTTACCGATGGGCGACAGGTGCGACAGGTGCACCGCTGACGGTCACTGATGGTGACAGGTGCACTTCATGGGCATTGATGGATGACAGCTGCACTTTAAGGGCACTGATGTGGTGACAATAACACTGATTCTGATCCTTGCTTTTCTCTCCTCAAACTGGAAAGGAGACAAGAGCCGGGAACAGCTAGTTACCGGTCTGTGTCTACATTTGCAATCGGATCACGGCCAATCACAGGGTAAACAGTCGCGGTCATTGGTTGTTTACCACTGTCGGTAATGAGCTGTGTCCTGGGAACACGCCGCCATCGTCATCGCCACGCTGTGAACTCCTGATCGCACGCATATGCCATTGGAATGGACCGCCGTCCTACGACGTCGGCCCAGAATGAGAGCCACGCCGCTCTGCTGTCGTTTTACAATAAGGCGGGTGGGAGGCATTTAGACCAAATTAAAAGAAGCTCTCCCTGCTGAGAGGTATTTTTTTTTATTTTTGTTGTATCTTTACATGGACCCCATGGCAGTGGCCGGCTGCTTATGCCTTTTTTTTAAAAAAAGCTTGCAAATAGTCTGGAAAATGGACAGAAAAAAAAAACATTTTGGCTCTCGTAAACTTCGGTGAGGCTTATCACTATGTTCAGGGATCAGGAACTTCCTGCCAGGTTTGTCTAACGTCCAGTGAACTGAACTTTGCCTGGTTCGCTTATCCCTAGTTCTCAGTTAGAACCAGATAAATTAAAGCTGAATTCATGCAAACTGCTGAATAAAAAAATAATAAGACATATATGGGAGCTATTTACCTGTCAAAGGATTTGTATATCTGTCCATTCAGTCCTGTGATTTACACAGAAGTGCCCCACTGCAAGAGGCTGATACCAAGTCAAATTCAGGTACTTACAGTACTGCTGTATTATTGACTACAAAGCTGCAAAGTGTTATTAAACCCGCAATAGTAGAATCAGTCTGTATATGCAGTAAAGCATGCTTAATATACTCACTGTGGAACCTAAGGGGTTAATCCTCTCTATTGTGTAAAAAAGGTACTGGATCCTGTCTTCTCTGATCCTCTCCTTTTTCCACTGTTCCCAATTCATCTCCTGATAAGACAGAGTCTTTGGAGTCACTCTGCACATGTTCAGTTTAGTGTGTAATGCTAGAGAGTTCTTTTTTTTCTTGAGAGGGTGCATGTGATCAGCACAGGGCCAATCAGCACTGTCCAGACAGAGGGTCAGAGGTCCTGCAGCCTCATAAGACAGTCAGAGGAGAATGAAAACTCCTCCTACAAGCTTTACCAGATACTGATAGAAGTCACAAGACTGTTATAAACTGCAGATGAGAAACGGTATTTAGCAGTTTATAGTTACGAAAATAATTAAATTTTCATGTTCCGTGTACCGTGGGATACAAGATATAATGAATGCAGGCTCCTGGGTTAAAAGAGAAGTATGTTTTTTTGGGTTTTTTTTATTCATACTTACTTTGGTGGATGGAGCATCAGACCAATGCTGCAGCTGCCCCCCGTCGTCTCTGCACTGAGAACCGAGCCACCGAACATCGCCGATGGCTCGGTTCTCTCAGATCCCCCAGAGGAAAGCTGCTGACTGTCAGTCAGCGTCTCTCCTCTCTGATCCTCCACACTCATTGGAGCAATGAGCTGTGGAGGGGTGGAGAGAGGCCATCTCAGTGGCTTGCTGAGACTGCTATCAAATCAAGGCAGCTGGCGGATCCAGCTTGGAAGTCGGGATGACACGGTGCCTCGGCTGATGGCAGTGATGTCAGCGGAGAGCGGACTTTAGAATGCTCTCCGCTGAAAACGGGTCACAGGAGTGCAAAACGTATTGCACTCCTGTGACCCAGAGGAGAAGCGCAGCATAAAAAAGCTCAGCTGGACTTCTCCTTTAAGTAACACCTTTAAGTGATACTAAACACACACTGTTTAATTTACATTGTCCCTTCTATTTCTGAACTAACCTTGCATGGTTAGTATAGTGGCTCCGACAGGACCTTCTAGTTTTTTTTCGTGCAACCCGCTGGATTGCACAGAAAAAACTGTAGTGTGTACCAGTCTTTAGACTAAGAGGGAGATGCAGCCTCCTATAATCTACATATAATATCCCTAATATCTATATTAGATGTGAAAGGAACACAGAAACTCACTGAAAACTGAGCATGTGCAGAGTTGCCACCACAGCTGCAAAATCCCTAGTTGAATTGGGGACATGAACAGAATGTGGAGATAGAGAACAGCAGAATGAACCAGATTTTTTGCAGAATACAACAGTATGTAAGATCCCTTTCACACGGGTTGGACTGTGGCTGCGATCCGCTTGCTCAGCAGGGCATCTCTCCGTTTATCAATGCTGAGCAGGTGGATGACAGCTCTGTGTCTGGTCCGCTCATGCAGAACAGACACGAACAAAGACCACTCTCCTCTATGGACCACCGCCTCTCCGTTTCCACCTGACTGCCATCCGATCTGATCTGCCGGACACATATCTGTTTACACCTGTTGCTCCATAGAGAAGAATAGAGGTTCTGATCGTGTCTGCCTGAAAAACGGACAGGCGGACCCAATCGGAACGTCTATGTGAAAGGGGTCTAATACACCATTTATTGATAGTTTTTTATGATGTGGGTTTAGTGACACTTTAACCACTTGCCGACCAGCCGCCGTCGTTATACTGCAGCAGGTCGGCTCGTTCCCGCAAACCGCCGTAGCTGTACGTCAGTCCCTTTAACAGCTATAGGGGGCATGTGTGCACCTGCTGCATGACGGGGGAGCTGATGCGAGTGGCTGGAGGCTACGATGTCTGCTGGCCCCCCGCGATCGCTCCACAGAGAGGCAGAACGGGGATCTGTCAATGTAAACAGACAGATCCCCGTTCTGTCAGGGGAGGGGAGAGAGATCTGCTGTTCCTAATGATCAGGAACAGCGATCTCTTTCTACTCCCAATCAGTCCACTCCCCCACAGCTAGAAACACCTCCCAGGGAACACATTTAACCCCTTGATTGCCCCTAGTGTTAACCCCTTTCCTGCCAGTGTAATTTATACAGTAATCAGTGCATTTTTATAGCACTGATTGCTGTATAAATAAATGTCAGTGGTCCCAAAAAAGTGTCAAAAGTGTCCGATCTATCCACCGCAATGTCGCAGTCCCGCTAAAAATTGCTAATCACCGCCATTACTAGTAAAAAAAAAATTATAATAAAAATGCCATATATCTATCCCCTATTTTGAAGACGCTATAACTTTTTTTTTTGTTTTTTTATATATTTATTAGAGCAAAAAGTAAAAAAATATTGTGTTTTTTTTCAAAATGGTCACTCTTTTTTTGTTTATAGCGCAAAAAATAAAAACCACAGAGGTGATCAAATACCACCAAAAGAAAGCTCTATTTGTGGAGAAAAAAAGGACATCAATTTTGTTTGGGTACAACGTTGCATGACCACGCAATTCTCAGTTAAATCGACGCAGTGCCGTATCACAAAAAATGGCCTGGTCCTTAAGGGGGGGAATCTTCTGGTCTGTAAGTGGTTAATTTCCAAATCCTAATCCACACACTATTAACTTTTGGGCCATCGGAAGTGTCAAACTGAAATCAGGTCTGAGCAGGTTTAAAACTGACTTGTACCTGGGTATGTAGTGTTGGATTTGTGTTACTAAAAGTAATAAAACACTGCATCACAAGCTTTCACATGGGGCAGATCAGTGATGATCCGCCCCATGAACACCCGCTTGCTCAGCGGGGATCGCTCCGCCGATCCCCGCTGAGCAGGAAGATGACAGGTCCGTCGCTGCACACTGTGCACCGACGGACCTGTCAAAGCGCCGCTCTCCCCTATGGGGGATCGGATGATGACGGACCGGATGGAAAAGTAGGCCTCTTTCACACAAGGGATCCGCATGTCCATTTTTCATCCTTCCGTTTTCGGATGAAAAACGGACATACATGTATCCCTATGGAGCGTCAGATGTCAGTGGTGACATGTCCGCTGACATCCGACCCGCTCCGATCCGAAAAGTGTAACGGAGGAAAAACCTACTTTTCCATCCGTTTTCGGATCGGATCGGGTGACGACGGACACTACGGTCCGTCATAATCCGATCCCCCATAGGGGAGAGCGGCGCTCTGACAGGTCCATCGCTACACAGTGTGCAGCGATGGACCTGTCATCTTTCTGCTCAGCGGGGATCGGCGGAGCGATCTCGCTGAGCAAGCGGGTGTTCATGGGGCGGATCATCACTGATCCGCCCTGTGTGAAAGAGCCCGTAGGGTTTTCCTCCGTTACACTTTTCGGATCGGAGCGGGTCAGATGTCAGCGGACATGTCACCGCTGACATCCGACGCTCCATAGGGATACATGTATGTCCGTTTTTCATCCGAAAGAAAGAGGCATAGATACTTTGATGGTTCATCCTTTGGTGCCTTGCAGAACAGCCTGTGCAACTACAATAGGGGTCAGTACCCCCCCCCCCCCTCCCCCATGTCAAATGCAGAAGAGTGTCCAAGAACCATACAAAGACATAGCTTGTACAGGCAGATACTATTTTTGTATATTGAATACTTATTATTTAAAAAAATAAAAATATATAAAGGTAAGAAAAAAAACAATGTGTCATAATCTCATTGATTACTAAAATGCATGCTTTTCTTGACTATTTCCAAAACATCCAGTTACATGACTTCATACAGAATCTGCATAAATTTTACATTTTGTATTCTCAATACTCAATAATAAGAGCAAGACAACATTAACAAACAGCCTAAAGAATGATATATATTTACTACTTCAATAAAAAATTTAAATAAATACCATTATTGTAAATCTTACTTCAAACTCCCACTTGTTTAGTGTTATATCTTACATGTATAAATGCTGCCCCCATGTGGATAAAGCGAGCAGCATTGTCTTCGCTGCAGGCTGGTATTCTTCAGCTTCAAACATTTTCTGAACTCTATGTCTAGTGGAGCAAATGACTTGGCACCAGTGGTAAATTGGTAAAATTGTTGCAGACCAAGTAAAATATATGCATACTTTATGTAGGTGTTACTATATTATTTAAACAAAGCAAACTGAGGCTGAACATCCCACAGGAGATCATAGCAGATCACAAAAATTCTTCCATGTCTACACCTCTCACATGTCCACATCCCCTAGATGTCTCATTCCAAGTTTTAGCCCAGCTTTAGAAAGCTTTAAAAAAAAAGTACACATATTTGAAATTGTATGCATATGCCTGCTCCTGCACCAATCTAGAGACAATGGTTAAAAGAGGCAGCAGACGTCTTGTCCTGGAAAGTTTTTTTAGCTACATCACTGTTGTCTTTAAGCACTAAAGCTCATGGAGCAAGTATAACGCAGAATGTGGTACCTTAAGGCCCATTCCCACCGATGCATTGCAGTAATACATGCGTTACCTAAGGCATGGAAATGCACCATACATGCATTATGTTTCTATTCATGTTCAATATCAGGGATTACTTTAGTTTAATTAGCAAGATTAATTTAAAACATCTATTTTTTTTTTCTTTTAGGGATATTGTATCATTTAAACACTTACATTTCTGCTTTAAAATTAGGCCTCTACATAGGCATCTGTGTACTTTAACCTTTTGAAGGGAACCTGTCACAGCTTTGTGAGTTAATGCAAGCATGTGGATATTCAGTGTTTTTTGAACTGTCCAGAAAAATTTAAATTTTTTTTTTTAGAGAAAATTTATTGAGACATTTGCCTCGTTATACATGTATACAGCAAGTGTTAAGGCTAGCTAGAGGCTAGCCTGTATTTGTGGGAGGAGTCTGAGAGGGCTATTTAAGCCTCCTCCTCTGACAGGCCAGGGCTTGTCTGCGTTTCTGGGTTGGTTGCACGTCACTTCCGGCCTCCTTACAGAGCGGCAGTCGGCCACAGCCATGTCTCTGCCTCTCTTATATCACCGCCAGGGGACCGCCTGCCCGTCCCCCCTGCCTTCCCTGGGTTCCACCAGCATCATGGGGGCCACCCCGCCCGTCTCTCCTTCAGCCCATGTTCCACCCAGCATCATGGGGGGGCCGCCCGCCCGCTTCTCCCGGCGCTCATTTTGGGGGAGAGACCGTCCGTCCATCCTTCCTTCCTCCACCCACTTTCTCCATGGCTCCATCTGGCCAGGCCCCACGGCTTCTCCCGGCGCTCATGGGGGGCGGGAGGAGCATCCATCCATCCCTTCAGCTGAGATCAATCCCGCCGCCTGCTTCTCTCCCTTATCACTGTGTTCCTGCCAGCGCCATGGGAGCCGCCCGCCCGCTTCTCCCGGCGTTCATGCGGGGGGGGGGGGGGAGTTCGTCCATCCATTATCCAGCCACCCACGGCTCCATCTGGCCAGGATGCCGCCTGCCCGCTTCTCCCGGCGTTCATGCGGCGGGGGGGGGGGGGGGGGGCTGTCCGTCCTTCCATCACCTCAGCCTGGCTCAATCCCTTTCATCAGCGTTTCCTGCCAGCATCGTGGGAGCCGACTGCATGCTTCTCCCGATGCTCTTTGAGGGGGGGAATAGTGTCCATCCATCCATCCGTCACTCACCTACTTGCCACTCACCCGCCACTTCACCTCCCTGGAATCATGCCAAGCATGAACGGGACGCCTGCACGCCTCACACTTCTCATGGGGGAGGGGGTGCTCATCTGCCTGCTCATCTCCCGGTACTCAGGTACTCATGTGGGGCATCATGGGGGGGGGATCCCCACACACCTTCCGGCCATCCACTACTTCAGTCACATGTTCATAGCATGCGTTTCTGCCCCAGGAGTTCTGTCCTAGCGTTTTCTGCCCCGGCATTTCTGTCCTAGCATTTTCTGCCCCGGCATTTCTGTCCTAGCGTTTTCTGCCCCAGCGTTTTTCGTCATAGCATTTTCTGCCCCAGCATTTTTCGTCATAGCATTTTCTGCCCCAGCGTTTTTCGTCATAGCATTTTCTGCCCCAGTGTTTTTCGTCATAGCATTTTCTGCCCCAGGATTTCTGTCATAGCGGTTTCTGCCATAGCGTTCTGCCCCGGCATTTCTGTCCAAGCGTTTTTCTGCCTCAGCATTTCTGTCATAGCGGTTCTGCTCCAGTTCTGTCATATCATTTCTGCCCCAAGGTGTTCTGTCATAGCAGTGTTTCTGCCCCAGCTTTCTGTCTCAGCATTTGTCTACTGCGTTCAGTCTCTGCATTGATGTTCACTGCGTTCAGCCCCGGCATTTATTATCACTGCGTTTCTGCCCCAAATTTTTTATCCGTGTTCTGCCCCAGCATTTCTGTCATAGCATTTTCTGCCCCAGCATTTCTGTCATAGCATTTTCTGCCCCAGCATTTCTGTCTTAGCGGTTCTGCCCCAGGGTTTCTGTCATAGCGTTTCTGCCCCAGTTCTGTCATAGCATTTTTCTGCCCCAGGGTTTCTGTCATAGCGTTTCTGCCCCAGTTCTGTCATAGCGTTTTTCTGCCCCAGGGTTTCTGTTGTAGCGCTCAGCCCCTGCATTTTCATCGTAGCGTTCGGCCCCAGCTTTCCATCGTAGCATTCTGGCCCAGCTTTCCATCGTAGCATTCTGGCCCAGCATTTCTGTCAGCTTTCTGCCACAGCATTTCTGTTACAGCGTACTGCCCCAGCATTTCTGTCTCGGCATTTTCGTCATAACGTTTCTGCCCCAGGGTTTTCCACAGCATTTCTATCATAGCGTTTCTGCCCCAGGAATTCTGTCATGGCGTTTTTCTGTCATGGCATTTTTCTGTCATGGTCTTCTGCCCCAGCATTTCCGTCTCGGCGTTCAGTCTCAGCATTTCTTTCATGGCACTTCTGCTCCAGGAGTTCTGTCATTGCATTTCTGTCTCTGCAATCTGTCGTTGCGTTTCTGCCCCAGGATTTCTGTAATGGCTTTCTGCCTCAGCGTTTAAGTCTCCGCGTTTCTGTCATAACGTTTCTGCCCCAAGGATTTCTGTCATTTCGTTTCTGCCTCAGCGTTCAGTTTCAGCATTTTCTGTCTTAGCGTTGCTGTCCTTGCGTTTTCTGTACAGGATTTCTGTCATGGCATTTCGGCCTCAGCGTTTCTGCACCAGGATTTCTGTCTTGGCATTGCTGTCCTTGCGTTTCTGCAGCAGCATCTCTGTCATGGCATTTCTGTCCCAGCGTTTCTGCACCAGGATTTCCGTCTTAGCGTTGCTGTCCTTGCGTTTCTGCACCAGGATTTCTGTCATGGCATTTCTGCCTTAGCATTTCTGCACCAGGATTTCTGTCTTAGCATTGCTGTCCTTGCGTTTCTGCACCAGGATTTCTGTCATGGCATTTCTGCCTCAGTGTTTCTGCCCCAGATTTCTGTCATGGCATTTCTGCCTCAGGGTTTCTGCACCAGGATTTCTGTCTTACCGTTGCTGTCCTTGCGTTTCTGCACCAGGATTTCAATCATGGCATTTCTGCCTCAGCGTTTCTGCCCCGGATTTCTGTTATGGCATTTCTGTCCCAGCATTTCTGCACCAGGATTTCCGTCTTAGCGTTGCTGTTCTTGCGTTTCTGCCCCGGATTTCTGTCATGGCAGTTCTGCCTCAGCGTTTCTGCACCAGGATTTCTGTCTTACCATTGCTGTCCTTGGGTTTCTGCACTAGGATTTCTGTCATGGCATTTCTGCCTCAACGTTTCTGCACCAGGATTTCTGTCTTAGCGTTGCTGTCCTTGCATCTGCACCAGGATTTCTGTCATGACATTTCTGCCTCAGCGTTTCTGTCCTTGCGTTTCTGCCCCAGGATTTCTGTCATTGCAATTCTGCCTCAGCGTTCTGTCATTGTGTTTCTGCCCCAGGATTTCTGTAATGGCTTTCTGCCTTAGCGTTTAAGTCTCAGCGTTTCTGTTATAGCGTTTCTGCCCCAGGATTTCTCATTTCGTTTCTGCCTCAGCGTCAGTTTCAGCATTTCTGTCATAGCATTACTGTCCGCGCGTTTTTCTGCCCCAGGTTTTCTGTCATAGAGTTTATGCTTCAGCGTTCAGTCTCAGCATTTCTGTCCGTAAGCATTTTCTGTCATACCGTCACTGTCCTTGCGTTTCTGCCCCGCGATTTCTGTCATAACGTTTCTGCCGCAGCGTTCAGTCTCAGCATTTCTGTCATAGCGTTTCAGGCTCGGGGTTTCAGCCATCATTGTTTCTCAGAGGGGCGTTGTTAAGTCACAGCATACTCCAGTAGCTGTCTTCATCTTCGTCGTTTGTCATGTCTCATCGTATCTTTGTTCATGTTTGTACCTGGGTCAGTTAGCTAGGGCTCACATGTCAGGATCTGTCACGTCTACAGATCCATACGGGCTGAGGTTTCGTTTGTTAATGATTGTTGATCACAATCTTCTCGCCCGTATACCATACGTCATACGATGCACGTTCATTCACCACACCTGTACAATCACCCACCACGGTCTGTGGGTACACCAGCCCTGAGTTTTCAGTTTAATTACCTGTCTCTGCGCTGCAGGTAACTCGGGCTCACTTACCATTTACACGAGGGGGGGGGGGGGATCCGTCAGCAGGTTCATTCACACGCAGTGGTCTTGACATTTCTGTTCCTATTCTCATACTTAGGTAGGCACAGAGGGGCGTTGTTGTTCTCATGTCTTGTCTGTCATTTCTCTTGTTCGTGGTCTCAGGTTGGGCTGTGTTGGCATCCATCATCCCCTTATTGGTCTTTAAGTGGTAGGTTTGGGCAAACGTCGTCATGATTCTGGATTCCACTCTCTGCTTTGATCTCTGGGCTAGGATGTGGCCTGGAAGACTACGCAGGGATGTCAGTCCAGTCATTTTTTCCGTTCCCCAGCCAGTTCCAGGTAGAGGGGGTTTCAGTCACTTTGGGTATGACTGTTTCAGGCCATGGGACTCATTTCCCCCGGGTGGAGTCTGGCCCTCCTTCCTCAGTTCAGGATTCAGACTCGGTTGCCAGGTCGAAGGCTAAAGCACGACCAGATCAAATCCAGTGGGACCAGTATTCTGTGTCTGGCTTGGTTTCGCCATGTTGACAATGCCTATTGCCATAGTGCATGGGCCTCATCCAACTACTCCATCACATCCTTCAGGTATTTAGCATTTTGAACTCCTGCCAGTTGTCTTTTGGCACTCACCCTTGCACTTTCCCATACCAGTATGGGTAGGTCAGGGCTTGGGGGGAGGGGGGGGGGGTTCACTGAGCACTTCTCTGGTGTCCGGTCGAAGTTTCGATCTTCTCGGCTATCATTTTGCAGGGGCTCCTCAGGACAGCCATTGCTCCCCTTCCTCCACGTATCCTCTCATTCACAAGCAGTTCATTCTCATGTCTGGGTCGTTTCAGGCTCCATCCAATCGTTCACGGGACATTTTGTTGGGTTCTGGGTAGCTTCACACGTTCTATAGGGGGTTCGGTCTCATCACCAAGTCAGGAGTCGAGGGAAGTTTCTCTTGTCATAGTGGATACTTATCGGATATATACTGTCGCCACACGGGCGCACGCTTCTCCACTTCATGGATTCTCACCTTCCCTTCTTCACCTAAATTTGTGTCTTTTTGCCCTCTTTTCAGGCATACTGACCAATCAGGCCAAGGCACACCTCAGGCCTTGGTGCTTAGGAGTATCACTTTCTCACTCGAAGACTCCGACTACAAGTGTTAAGGCTAGCTAGAGGCTAGCCTGTATTTGTGGGAGGAGTCTGAGAGGGCTATTTAAGCCTCCTCCTCTGACAGGCCAGGGCTTGTCTGCGTTTCTGGGTTCCCACCCACCCGTTTCCCCCAAATTTTCATGCATACTCATAATACTTTTCTTACATTCAGGGTATGCCCTCTTTTCAGGCATACTGACCAATCAGGCCAAGGCACACCTCAGGCCTTGGTGCTTAGGAGTATCACTTTCTCACTCGAAGACTCCGACTACAAGTAGGATACATTGTGAAATCATTAAACATGTGCACTGACAAAAAATTTGTTTGTCTTCGTTTTATTAGTTTTTTTGCTTTTTTCGGAAATTCGAAAATTCTGGAATTTGGAAATTCGGAAAAATTAAAATGCGAATTTTCACATTTCCGAATTTCCGAATTTTCTGATTTCCGAATTTTGAATTTTCAAATTTCCGAATTTCCGAAGTTTGAATTTTCGGATTTCCAAATTTTCGGAAATTCAAATATTCGAAAATCCGAAAATTCGAAAATCTGAAAAAAAGAAAGAAAATCAGTAAAACTTGAAATAATAACTAACTATTAAATTATAGGTATTGGAATTTCCTTTCAAAGTTCGGCATTTGTTATTTCAGATAATTCGTAACTTCGGATAGCTTCATACTAGTTACATTCACTAACAGCCAAATTTGAAAGGAAATTCCAATACCTATAATTTTATATTTATGATTAGTTAGTTATTATTTCAGATTTTCAGGTTTTCGAATTTTCAAATTTTCATTCTTTTAAATTTTCAGATTTTCATTCTTATTCTTGGATTTTCAAATTTCCAAATTTTAGAATTTTTAAATTTATGAAATTTTGAATTTCCGAAATTTCGAATTTCCGAAATTTCAAATTTTCGTAAATTCGTAAATTTAAAATTCGGAAATTTGTCATTTCAGAAATTCCAAATTTCAGAAATTCGAAATTTGGAAATTCGTAATTTCCGAAATTTCAGAAATTCGGAAATTTCAGAAATTCGGAAATTTCAGAAATTCGGAAATTTCAGAAATTCGGAAATTTCAGAAATTCGGAAATTTCAGAAATTCGGAAATTTCAGAAATTCGGAAATTTCAGAAATTCGGAAATTTCAGAAATTCGGAAATTTCAGAAATTCGGAAATTTCAGAAATTCGGAAATTTCAGAAATTCGGAAATTTCAGAAATTCGGAAATTTCAGAAATTCGGAAATTTCAGAAATTCGGAAATTTCAGAAATTCTGAAAAATTCGGAAATTTTGGAATTAACGAATTTGTCAAAATTTATTAAAAAAGGAATTTGGAACTAAATGAATTGCACATGTCTAGAAATCATACATACAAACCATTGTAGTTCTAAGATAGACATCTACAAAAAACATCAATAATGCATATGATTCATTCATAACCTAACCAAAAGCTAACCCAAAGAGATTCTATAGGCATATACCAGGGCGAGTATGCGATATTAATCGGACACTAATCTCCCATAAGGGAGAGGGGGAAAGTAATAAAGAAGGGGGGGGGCAGGAGGGATAGTCTCATGCCTCTGATGGAGTAGGCCAGGGAAGAAAGGGAATAGGTCACAATGGGTCCTATACAGAGACAGGTTAATGGCTTTCACTCAAAAGGTAAAATTCCTGGCATCCACACAGGCTGACCAGATCTTATCAATTTTTAAAATTCAGAACAGCAGAATAGAAAACTTTTCTCGATCAAACAAATTTTTGGACAGTGTATGTGGTTTTCGTTCAGAAATTACATTCATTTTAAAACTGAATGTTAAAAGCAAGAGAAATTTCCTACTGACATTCATTCATTCATCAAATGTACAAAGAATTTTCATACAAATGTTCTTATAAATATTCTTGTTCCAAATTGATACGTGTATGGCTAGCATAAGTCATTTAGTAGCAGCAGCATACATTTTTATCACCTGTCAATAGGTTTTAGGCTAGGTTCACACTGCTGCAGTGCGAATTTAGCGTGATTTTGTTCCGATTGCGTTGCGAATTTGCATTGCGAATTCTATATGTGTTCTTGCGATTCTACTGCAAATTTTGCAGTCTATGGAGCTGAATTCGCATCGCACACGGATCAAACTCGCACAGGACCTTTTTTTCCCGCAGGTTATATTCGCAACGCATTGATGTGAACGGCACTAATGTTAATCTATATAATTTAAATGACTTGCGAATTTGAGCGATCGCAGCGGCTCAAATTCGCAATAGAATTCGCAGCAGTGTGAACCTAGCCTTAAAAAAAAAAATAGCCCTTTATAGTACGAAAACAGCAGATAATCACAACTATAAGGGGTTAATGTAGTTCCACAGACACCCAGATTGTGTGTAAATCTCCTGCCTGTCAGATGGAAGCGCTGCCGCCCAATTGCTTCCACACACCCATAGTAATAGCCCCCTGTGCGGGACCTCTGCTTGCCCATCTGTGGGCCCTGCACCAAAATAGCGGGTGCTGCCAGGTAAAGGGGAGGGACTTGCTTTCGAGAACAGCGAAGGTTTAGAAAAGCAAGCGGACCAACAGTGCTGTGTCTGCAGTGTCTGAGTGAGCTGTGGGCTGGAGAAAACATATAACGGGCCAGGTTTGGAGAGCCCTGGCATAGAGTGCCCCTATAGCAAGGTAAAACAACTTCTGCCTTTAGAATTTCATTCTCCTGCCCAGGGCTACATATCCCACGAGGCATTGCTCCTCACACATTCACAAGTTCTCAGGCACTTACTGACATACTGAGCTGTATGTGTGCTGCACTGTGTATACTGACATGTATGGATGGTAAACTGCAGCACTGTATTTTCTGATATGTAAAGAAATAATGCATTCTGTAAGCAGGCCAACTAATCAGCTGACCAAATCGATTATAAAAATAGCTGACAATTGATTATGTCGATTAGTTGTTTCAGCCCTAGTTTGGGGACAGGCCAAGTCCGTTTTTAGGAGGTGAAAGTGGCCAAAGACAATAGCGTGATTATGTGGGGATTTTAAACTCTTACGATTAAAGTGGTAGTAAAGGTTTTTTTGGTTTATTAAAATAATAAACATATATATTTACCTGCTATGTGCAATGTTATTGCACAGAGCAGCCTAGAAATTCCTTTTTTGGGGTCCCCCATCGGCATTCTTAGCTCCTCCTTTTCTCTGTGTGGCACCATAGGAAGCAGCTTCTTATGGTGGCACACCTGAGGGCTTACTCCCAAGCTGGGCTGTGTGCATCTATTGACACACACAGCATTGATCAGCCCCGCCCACGCTCAATTTTCACAGGATTTGATTGACAGATGAACTCTGAACCTGTGATGAGAGAGAGAGACCAGCGCCACTGTAGACAGGCACAGTGCTGAATTGAGATAAGACTCAGGTAAGTAAAAAGGGATGTGAGGGGATAATACATCTACTGGGACATTTTGGCTAATCGCTAAAAATGGCTAGCGGCTCTCATTCTCGTCTCCTGTCCTCAGGACCCACTAACAGGCCAGGTTTGCAAGATAACTGAAATACATCACAGGTGATATCATTTGCTGCTCAGTGATTGCAGTATTCTAGTCTGCATCTCCCCAAGGTCATAATTAAAATCTGGCCTATTAGTGGGTCCTGAGGACTGGAGTTGAGAACCACTTTAACTACTTGGCATCCGCACATCCGAATGACGGCTACAGCGCGGACCTACATTCCCGGGAGGCTGTCATATGACGGCCTCCCCTGTGCACGCTCCCCAGGCGCGTTGTGATCACCGAGTCACTGAGACTCGGCTGATCACCGATCTGTGTAAGGGGCCGGTCCCGGCCCCTTACCATGTGATCAGCTGTCAGCCAATGACAGCTGATCACATGATGTAAACAAAAGATCGGTAATCGTTTTTTTTTTTTACTCACGCTGACAGCACGAGTAGAAAAAAAAGCCGATCACCGGATCGGATGTGAGGGACATCGGTCCCCAAGTGGAAGAGGCACATCTGCCTCATCAGTGCCCAATAAAAGTGCCACCTAATAGTGCCCACAGTGCCACCTAATAGTGCCCACAGTGCCACCTAACAGTGCCCACAGTGCCACCTAACAGTGCCCACAAGTGCCACCTATCAATGCCCACAAGTACCACCTATCAATGCCCACCTGTAGTGCCAATCAGTGCCACCTGCCAGTGCTGCCCATCACTGCCACCCATCAGTGCCCATCACTGCCGCCTATCAGTGCCCATCACTGCCGCCTCATCAGCGTACATCAATGAAGGAGAAAAATTACCCGTTTAAGATTTTTTATAACAAAATATAAAAAAATAAACTTTTTTTTTAAAAAAAATTCAGTTTTTTACATTTTTTTAATAAAAAGTAAAAACCGCAGAGGTGATCACCGATCTGTGTAAGGGGCCGGTCCCGGCCCCTTACCATGTGATCAGCTGTCAGCCAATGACAGCTGATCACATGATGTAAACAAAAGATCGGTAATCGTTTTTTTTTTTTACTCACGCTGACAGCGCGAGTAGAAAAAAAAGCCGATCACCGGATCGGATGTGAGGGACATCGGTCCCCAAGTGGAAGAGGCACATCTGCCTCATCAGTGCCCAATAAAAGTGCCACCTAATAGTGCCCACAGTGCCACCTAATAGTGCCCACAGTGCCACCTAACAATGCCCACAGTGCCACCTAACAGTGCCCACAAGTGCCACCTATCAATGCCCACAAGTACCACCTATCAATGCCCACCTGTAGTGCCAATCAGTGCCACCTGCCAGTGCTGCCTATCACTGCCACCCATCAGTGCCCATCACTGCCACCCATCAGTGCCCATCACTGCCGCCTATCAGTGCCCATCACTGCCGCCTCATCAGCGTACATCAATGAAGGAGAAAAATTACCCGTTTAAGATTTTTTATAACAAAATATAAAAAAATAAACTTTTTTTTAAAAAAAATTCAGTTTTTTACATTTTTTTAATAAAAAGTAAAAACCGCAGAGGTGATCAAATACCACCAAAAGAAAGCTCTATTTGTGGTGAAAAAATGATAAAAATTTCATTTGGGTACAGTGTTGTATGAGCGCGCAATTATCATTCAAAGTGCGTCAGCGCCGAAAGCTGAAAATTGGTCTGGATAGGAGGGGGGTTTAAGTGCCCGGTAAGCAAGTGGTTAAGACCCCTTTCACACTGGAGCGTTTTGCAGGCGCTATAGTGCTAAAAATAGCGCCTGCAAAATGCCCTAAAACAGCTGCTCCATGCACTCCACGGAGTGCTGGCAGGGTGTCAGAAAAAGTCCTGCCAGCAGCTTCTTTGGAGCGGTGAAGGAGCAGTGAACTCACCGCTCCTCCACCGCTGCTCCCCATTGAAATCAATGGGGCAGCGCTGCGAAACTGCCGGCAAAACGCCGCTCCGGCGGCATTTTGCGGGTGGTTCTAACCCCTTTTCGGCTGCTAGCGGGGGGGGGTTAAAACCCCCCCGCTAGCGGGCGAATAGCGGCGCTAAAACAACGGTAAAGTGGTGCTAAAAATAGCGCCGCTTTACCGCTGATGCCTGGACATCGGCAGTGTGAAAGTATCTGAAGGCCCACTATCTTAAAACATAGGTCCGTCCAAAAAAAAAAAAAATTAAAAGCCAGCAGCTACACATACTGCAGCTGCTGGCTTTTAATAATAGGACACTTATCTGTCCTGTAGTCCAGGTCCATCAGCTGTCGGGTGCTGCAGCCGCCATTGCGTAGCCATTGCCATAGTGTAGCCTTACGGCTTCATGCCAGGAACCCTACTACGCATGCGCGAGGCCAAGCTCCTCTCTTCTACTAGCAGAAGGAGGAGCAGGGAGGAGGAGGGCGCCAAGAACCCTACTGAGCATGCGCGAGGCCCCGCTCCTCTCTTCTACTAGCAGAAGGAGGAGCAGGGAGGAGAAGGGTGCCAGGAACCCTACTGCGCATGCGTGAGGCCCCGCATCTCTCTTCTACTAGCAGGAGGAGGAGCAGGGAGAAGGAGGGTGCCCCGCAGTGATGTCATGGGCCGAGGCCCGGACTCCCGGAAGTGGGAACAGGTATCCTGTCCCCCAAACCCCCCCCCCGGAAGGTGCCAAATGTGGCACCGGAGGGGGGGAGTAGACAAATGAGCGGAAGTTCCACTACCAGAGTGTAGAGTAGGTGAGGGTTGTAATAGGGAATGACTTTTACATGGAATGACTTTAACATACTTGGGAGGGTGGGAGAGTAGAAGATAAAAAGAGAAAGGAAGGAACATGGTCAGTGCAACAATGAAAATAATCAGAACAGAAAAAGAGAGCGCTGGTAAAGTTTTTGCCATTTCATACCATGTTTACTAAGGGCCTGGTTTGTGAACATATAGTCCATGCATTAGGTTAGGTGAGGGGAGGAGTGACTTCCTGTCAGGAACTAGGGAGTTAAATAACATACATCAAGGACATGTTGATAGCCTAATCATAACAAATAAAGCCACTATAGCTGAGGTGAGAAACATGCTGTCAGTGTGCAGCTAAGTCACACAGGACTGTAGGTGCCAGGTTTTCAGATCATGACTGGTGACAGATGCACTGCCAGGGTCTCTACCCCAGCATTCTAAAGTGGTACAGGCAGCTCCAGTGACACTGACATATTCAGATATATACAGGAAAACTAAGCTATGGAAGTGTAGCTTCCATTATATCCGCATGTGCAAGCTTCATCATATTTAGATTATTTTTTAGGACTAATGCCGCGTACACACGGTCGGACTTTTCATCTACAAAAGTCCGACAGCCTGTCCGACAGACTTTCGGCGGACTTTCGGCGGACTTGCGGCGGACTTGCGGCAGACTTTCTAACGAACAGACTTGCCTACACACGACCACACAAAAGTCCGACGGATTCGTACGTGATGACGTACACCGGACTAAAATAAGGAAGTTGATAGCCAGTAGCCAATAGCTGCCCTAGCGTGGGTTTTTGTCCGTAGGACTAGCATACAGACGAGCGGACTTCGGGGTCCGTCGTAGTTACGACGTAAAGATTTGAAGCATGTTTCAAATCTAAAGTACGTCGGATTTGAGGCTAAAAAAGTACGTTGAAAGTCCGGAGAAGCCCACACACGATCGGATTACCAGCCAGCTTTAGTCCGTCAGCGTCCGTTGGACTTTTGTAGCTGAAAAGTCCGACCGTGTGTACGCGGCATAACTGTGACCATAGCTATTTTCTTTCTTATTTTTCAGAAGAACTTCCAAAAAGTTAAAAGATTTGCGTCGTGGATGGAACTACTTTCTAATGCAAACATACTTGGCAGTTCAAAGTGTGCCTTGAACGTTTATGACGAACCTGGCAAATCAGTGATATGGCCACCAAGTGTACCCCACCCTTCCAAATGAAATTTATCAGTCACCTATATACTGTAATAGTTACACTAACATACCTCCCAACGGTCCCTGATTCTGCTGGACCATCTCGAGATGAGATTTCATGTACGTCCCAGGGTCCTGCGGATCTGGGCTGGAGTTCCACTACTGAGCTGCACTTAGTAGTGGTATCCTCAATGGGTGCAATGTGTGCTCTCACACACAGCACCAAGTGAGGATTCCTGGCAGAAAAGCTATCTTTGCCCCCCTCCTCAAAGCAGTCATTGGTTGCTAGGACCGTTGGCATCCTAGCAACCGATTACATACTTTGCAAGCCACCTCCCAGCTCTGTCCCCGCCTTCAGCTTTCGGTTCCTGCCTTTCAGTGGCTCCTGATTCCTGCCTCTCAGCGGCTCCCAATTCCTGCCTCTCAGCGGCTCCTGATTCCTGCCTTTCAGCAGCTCCTGATTCTTGCCTTTCAGCGGCTCCCGATTCCTGCCTCTCAGTAACTCCTGATTCCTGCTTCTCAGCGGCTGGCGCCAGGTAAGAGGAGTCCTGCAGTCCTGCAGTTTCCAGCTTGTCACACAGAAGCACTCCACCAGCTTCTGAGGGTTAGCGCAAGGCACCCAGGGCACATGCCCCACAGTTACTGGTGGGTGTCCTGGGCGCCACAACAGCTTGCATTTTTCTTTATTCAGGGATTTGGGAGGGGCTTCTTTCCCCACCTGCCAGGACTAAAGCATGGAGCCAAATGAAGTGCTGTGAAACTCCTCCTTGGTTCTATGCTACTGCTCTGACAGTCTGAGCTGTCAGCGGCACTGTGCTGCAAAAAAAAAGCACAGGAATAGATAGCATTCTGTATTTGTGAGAGAGCTAGGGGGGGTCATTGGTGAGAGAGCTGGGGGGCATTAGTAAGAGAGGAGAGGGGGCATTGGTGAGAGAGCTGGATGGCATTGGTGAGAAAGCTGGGGGGGCATTAGTAGGAGGGGAGTGGGGTCATTGGTGAGAGAGCTAGGGGGTATTAGAGAGGGGGGCATTGGTAAGACACGAGGGGGGCATTGGTGAGAGCTGGGGGGCATTAGTAAGAGAGGAAGGGAGGCATTGGTAAGAGAGCTGGGGGGCATTAGTTAGAGAGGAGGGGAGCATCTGTGAGAGAGCTGGGGGGCTTTGGTGATAAATCTGGGGGGGGCATTGGTGAGAGATACTGGGAGGCAATGGCGAGAGAGAGCTGCTGGAAGCATTGGTGAGTGAGCTGGGGAGGACATTGGTCAGAGAGCTGGAGGGACATTGGTCTGAAAACTGGGGGAGCATTTGTGAGAGGTGAGAAAGCTGGGGGTGTGTACTGGTGAGAGAGCTGGGGGGCATTTTTGAGAGGTGAGAGAGCTGGGGAACATTGGTGAGAGAGAAGGGGGACATTGGTGAGAGGTGAGAAACCTTTGGGGCATTGGTGAGAGAGTTAGAGAGTTGGGGGGGGGGCAAGGTGAGAGAGCTGGGGGCATTTGTGAACACATTGCATTACACACCCTGGACCCCTGCAATCTGTGTTATATATCCCAAATCCAACACTGACTTCAGCACTTCCCAACCCCTGTGCTCTGCCTTACACACTCCTGTACTATATACACAATACTGTACATTATATACTTCTTACCAAAGTGTTCATTGTCTCAACAGTTGCTGGTTGCTATGTAGTCCTGACTATTTTAATTCTAATAAAGTTCTTCTGTAAGGTAGGCTTAGATAAAACAATCAAAGCATATTTTATAGGTACAAGGAAGCCTGGGTTTTGTTGAACCACGCCCCTTAAGCCCCTCCCACACTAAGACTTTGGCCACACCCACATTTAGCAGTTGCACACAATGAGTGCCACAGCTCACTTCCTCCCTTGATTTTCCCTCATTCTCAAGTTCAAAAGTTGGGAGGTATGACTTTAATGCTGTGGGAACAGTGCCCTGAAGATAAAAGGGGTTTATTACTTACACATCATACTACCTTATACTACCTTTACACATCCATAACACCTTTACAATAACATCTAGGCTCGTACTCGCTGTTTCTCGAATGTTCCCCAAACCAACCAGGCCCTAAACACCCTGGACCCCTCCTCAAATAGCTCAGTAAACACAAGTACTTAGCAAACAGTTTGCTTTGTGCAGCATTGCATTAAACATAGTCTAAAGCTTCTGGCCATAAACACCATTGTAATCCTGTTACGTTTATCTCCTTTGCAGTCCCACTATTGAGAAATTTTGACAGGCAGGCCAATTGCAGCCCAAAAGTATCAATCTCATAGCTAGGAACATCCGTCCAAAGCATTGGTCCCACTGAACCTCCAAAATGGTGCTTCCGGTACATTACTTCTGGTGCAAAAGATGACGTCACATTTGGTTGCTGCATGCCCACCTCCTGTCAGACTTTTACTTACCAGACTGATGAGTCCGCTTGGGCAGAGGGTAGACTCCCTTACTTATCCGACTCACGGCCCCTGGTAGAGCAGACAGGAGGCACGAGAGTGCGAAATGGTATAAGAGCCTGCTGAAGAGATCCAGGTACAGGATGAGAGATGATCTTCAGACAACAGGTCAGTAGTCCGTAACACTGGTAACAGGTGCTGAGCAGGAGCAAGACAGGCAGATCGGGACACAAGCAGGGTTCGGCAACAGACTGGCAGCAAGGTACAATAGGAGCAGGCAGAAGCGGAGTCAAACAGGCCAAGGTCAGGTACAGGCAGCAAACAGGAGAATCCAAGGGCAATCCGGGTCATCAGGAGATCAGGTAAACAGGAAGACAAGACAGGAAACAGGAACTATGGCACAGGAAGCTGATGATCAAGCAGCACTGAACAGAGTGCCTGACAAACCTAAATAGGCCGGCTTGGCGCCAAACGGCTCCCACGTGCACGACAACGCTCACAGGCGCGCCCCAAGGCGGCCAATACCATGACCAGCAAGGTGATCTCTCTGACACCTCCCCTTGATGAGCGGCCAAGTGGCCGAGTGGCAACCAGCATGATAGCTGTTTGTAACTAACTTCTTCTATTTTAGGGGAGATTGAGAAGACGTGACATTTGCAGTATAGTTGCTCTTTGATCATCAGTGATAGACGTACAGAGATCTTTTTCCCACTGTAGGAAGTATCTGGGATGTGAGAACTGTGTTAACAAATGTCAAACCTTTGTACATTTGTGGGAGACATCTTGTAGGTTGTTTTTTAGAAACAAAGATTCTTTCAATGGAGGTCAAGCCCCAAAATGAGGATATGGATTTCAGGAGTGAATAGACATAATGAGCCAAATGAGCGTGGCTAAATTTGTCCAATTGAGAAATGCTTTCAGGATCCATAATTCCCTCTAGGGGAATTATCAAAGAACTCTTAGTAACTTGATCTAATAAGAGTGGTTGATCAGGTGATCATAGGTGGAAATGATGATCTAAAATACCAAGGAGGAGTTAGCTATGACTGAGTATAAGCATAATTGGAAAGTTATATGACCACCCAACGCGGATATATACAGAATCCCAAAGTTTTCAAGTCAAGGTAGTAAGGGGTAATGTCTGTGTTGATAACTGGGAGTATTTCTTGGGAGCCAGGGGAATATATTTAAGTCTGTCTCACAAAGCGTGTGTTCTAGTTTGACCCATATCTTGGAATGAAAGGTGAATTCCCAGTCAACCAATCTAGTGAAAACCACTGCTTGATAATAACGTTTAAAATCAGCAAGAGAGTGGCCGCCATGTATCTTGGGCCTAGACAGTACCTCTTGGGAGATTCTTGATCTTGTGTGATTACAAATTTACCTTGTCTCTAAGTACGGTAAAGTATTAAAGAATCTTGGGGGAATGCTCAGAAATACGAAGAGGAGCCTTGGGAGGACATTGTTTTTAATCACGGTTATTTTACCTAGACAGAAGTGGTAAAAAGCATGTCATCATTGCAAATCAGCACTTATCTGACTAAGCATAGGTATATAATTAGCCCGAAATAGCCCTAATAGGCTAGGGATAATTAGCTTTTATTCATTCATATAAAAACTTCCCAAAATGAAAAAACAAAAATGCTGTAACTGCTTTAAATTGTTAGCTGGATCTTGACTTTGCTAGTCATGTCTATTTAAATCTGCTAGATTATCTAGCACTACCCTCTCCCTAGACTGAAAATGCTGCAGTCCAAAGATGTCACCGTTGCTCCTCCATCCAAAATGGAGACACCCTAGCCTAGAACAAAATTTGTGGTACTGGCCAGATCACCAGGTGAAAATAAGGAAAAAAGCCTAAAAAAGAAAACTAATGCAGCTACCCCATCTGATTGGCAATTTGCAATATATAAAATTTTAGTTTTTTAACAATCCCGATCCTGGCCCCCTACCACGTGATCAGCTGTCAGCCAACGACAGCTGATCACTTGATGTAAACAAGATCGGTAATCTTTTTTTTTTTCTCCTCACGCTGATAGCGTGAGGAGAAAAAAAAAAGTCGATCACCGGCTCCTGTGAAAGGAACATCGGTCCCTAGGAGGACGAGGCACAGCCACATCATCTGTGCCCACCAATGCCACCTGCCAGTGCCACCACCAGTGAATATCAGTGCCCCCAATCAGTGCCCACCAGTGCATATCAGTGCCACCAATCAGTGCCACCTATCAATGCCCACCAGTGGTGCCAATCAGTGCCTCGTCATCAGTGCCACCTAGCAGTGCTGCCTATCAGTGTCACCTACCAGTGCCCATCAGTGCTCATCACTGCCAACCATCAGTGCCCATCGTTGCCACCCATCAGTGCCACCTATCAATGCCCATCAGTGCCACCCACCAGTGCCACCTCTCAGTGCTACCTCTCAGTGCACACCAGTGCCGCCTCATCAGTGTCCACCAGTGGCACCTCATAAGTGTCCACCAGTGCCACCTTATCAGTGCCCATCAGTGCAGCCTATGAGTGCAGCCTCTCAGTGCCCATCAGTGCAGCCTCATCAGCGTACATCAATGAAGGAGAAAAATTACCTGTTTGCAAATTTTTTTTTTGTTTTTTTAACACGAAAATAAAAAACCCAGCAGTGATTAAATACCACCAAAAGAAAGCTCTATTTGTGGGGAAAAAAAATGATAAAAATGTAATTTGGGTACAGTGTTGTATAACTGCGCAATTGTCATTCAAAGCGTGACAGTGCTGAAAGCTGAAAATTGGTCTGGGCAGGAGGGGGGTTTAAGTGCCAGTAAGCAAGTGGTTTATACCACGTTACAGAATAATTCCAGGCATGGCTTTATTATACATAGTTACATTGGTCCAGCTTGAACCAGTGTAATTATGTATATACTGTACCATAACTGGCCGATGCCCTTGGAAGCTGGAAACCACTAAAGTGAAATCACTTGCTTCTGCTTTCCACACCAATCAGCTGCACTTCTGCTTACAGAACACAGGAGATCGGCAGCTCGGAACAGGCACCATTCAGAGAATGCTTTGTGTTTTCCAAAGCATTCTCTGATTGGACAAGGCAGAGAGGTGGGGTGGTGACATCACACTCTCCAGCGAGTCCAATCAAAGGGGTTTTGCACAGCCTTCCTTCTGAATGCCACCCATGCTGATGGGCCGAACTCCTGTGTTCACAATCCATCAGGCAGGTTGCTCCACAAGTAAAAATGACTGAAGTAGCAGTGCTAACTTCAGTGATTTCCAGCTTCCAGGGTCATTGGCCAGGTATGGTATATTCTGTACACAGTATAAGTAGTAGCTATGTAAAATATAGCCATACCTGGAATTCTTCATTAAATGCTTGGTGCACCCCATCTCTTCTTAATTGCTCAACAGTTTGAGGTGTCTATGCATAACTTAAAATATAAACTAATGAAAAAATGTATATTTTTGTTTTCGATAGAGAGTTGAGGGGTTAGGGGTTAGCTCTCTCTCTAATTCTCCTTATCACCAATGTCACAGGAAATGAAAGTGAGGGTAATTCCAAAATTTTGAGTTGCCCCCAGAACAGGAATAGCAGAGAAATCTTCCAATGTGGACACTGCCTATTGAATCTATGCATGTTTTCTGGAAAAGGTGATTTTAGCCATTAATGCAACTAACCAAATGGCATCTAGAAAGGATAAGTACAATGTAGTAGGGACCTTCCAATCCTGCAATTGGCAAACTCGTTTTTGAAATTGCATCTTTTGAAAAGGCAAAGAGGAGTGTCTGGGTCACCACTGTCCCAGTTGTGGCACACTGACCAGACAACAAAAATCACATCAGTATGAACTTATCCTACATTCATTAGCTAAACAAGCATTTTTTTTATTTTACTTAAAATTACTGTTTTTCCACTTCCTAATTGAGTGAGGCACTGGTGATGTAACCAGGGCCTCACAGATGCATCCTGGGACGGCTACTTCACCATTGTCTTCCCCCTCAGATGATGTGCACTGTCACAGGATGCAGACCCAGAGTTCCAGGAAGTAAAAAGGGATAGATTAATCTGCCCTTAGTGAAAAATGCCACTGTAAAAAGAATGGAGAGGAGGAGAAGAATAAGGTATGTAATGAATAAAAAGCCTGCAATTATCTATAAGTTTTGTGATATGAGGTAGCCCGTAAACATAAGCCAGACAAGTTTGGTAAAAGTCAATCAGTCTCTTTATTGGTGTCTTCAAAATAAGTAAACACAACAAGCCTTCTTCAGCCAAAAAAGGAAAAACAAACAGTCCATAATCCTGGTATTCAAACAAACCATACAACAGGCTCACCCCCATATTCTGGGTCCTACACTTGGTTAGGTTTCCCTTTGTCTCAGGGTGCCACAAAGGTCACAAGAGTTAAGCAAGAAATGCTTTGGTCACCAGTGGGTTCACCCCTGCTTATAGCTTGTGAACCTCTCCACTCTGCCATACTGACACAGGTGCTAATTCCTTCCTGCTGCCTTTCAAGATTCCCTTTGCTGAAGCTTAACCCCTTCAGGACAGAGTCCTTGTAGTCAGGGTTTTGAGGTTCTCCCTCCCAAAACACTTTGAACCTCCAAAGTTTCCGGGTCCCTTCTAGAAATTTATCAATTTAGAGAGTACTGATGATCAGTCCTCTCTTTCCAACCGGACTACCCTTGAATCCCTGAATATTTAACCAAGTCTTCAAACTCTCCATTAAAGGGACCACAACTCAAATATTGGTGCTGTCCAGGACACATTCCCGGTGTCCTGTACAGTATTCATTTGTAGATTGTCATTACTTAACATTTTCAAAGATTTTTTTGGAATTTTTAGGATAAGGGTGAAGTTTCTCTTGAATATTTAAATTGTCCTACATGGTCAGAACAATTTGTAGTAGGCAAAGCATGATTCATCAGGGCAAATTGGTATTTAACCTTTCGAACCAAAACCCTTTCCTGAAACAGTGCCTTACCAAACATACTTACCAACTGTCCTGAATTTCCCGGGACATTCCCGGGATTTAGACTCTTTTACCGATTTTATTGTTTCCCGGGAAATGTCTTGAGAAATCCGGTTTTTCACAATTTTTCGCCACCGCCTGCCGCCGCTAGAGGAGACATTGTCTCTGCCGGCCGCCATTTTTGAGAAGACCAGGAACATGGCTGGGTGGCTACAATAGAGATGGAGCTCCTGCGTTGCCGCCCACCCTCCGCCCCGTTCTGTTCGGCCACACCCCACTCCGCCCCGCTGCCGGTCTGTTATGGAAAGGGGCGGGGGTTCTATTGTAACTACGCGGCCGGCGGAGACACTATTTTGTATACCCTCTTGGCCTCTGTTCTGTAATAGCGGGGGAGACACAGCTACTAGGACACCTGTTGTAAGGGGGGGCTCCGCTGGGGACATCTGATGTAAGGGGGGACTCCGCTGGGGACAACTGATGTAAGGGGGGCTCCGCTGGGGACACCTGATGTAAGGAGGGGCAATGCTGGGGACACCTGATGTCAGGGGGGGCACCACTGGGGACACCTGATGTAAGGGAGGCACCGCTGGGGACAAATGATGTAAGGGTGGCTCCGCTGGGGACATCTGATGTAAGGGGGGCTCCTCTGAGGTTATCTGATGTAAGGGGGGCTCCGCTTGGGGACACCTGATGTAAGGAGGGGCTCCACTGGGGACATCTGATGTAAGGGGGCTCCGCTGGGGACACCTGATGTAAGGGGGCTCCGCTGGGGACACCTTTTGTAAGGGGGGCACCGCTTGCAAAACCTGATGTAAGGGGGGCTCCGCTGGGGACACCTGATGTAAGGAGGGGCTCTGCTGGGGACACCTGATGTAAGAGGGGACTCCGCTGGGGACACCTGATGTAAGGGGGGGCACCGCTGGGGACACCTGATGTAAGGGGGCACCGCTGGGGACATCTGATGTAAGGGGGGCTCCGCTGGGGACATCTGATGTAGGGGGGCTCCGCTGGGGACACCTGATGTAAGGAGGGGCTCCACTGGGAACATCTGATGTAAGGAGGGGCTCCGCTGGGGACATTTGATGTAAGGGGGGGCTCCACTGGGGACATCTGATGTAAGGGGGTGGCTCCGCTGGGGACATATGATGTAAGGGGGGCTCCGCTGGGGACACCTGATGCAAGGGGGGTTCTGCTGGGGAACTTGATATAAGGAGGGGCACCGCTGGGGAAACCTGATGTAAGGGGGGCTCCACTGGGGACACCTGATGTAAGGGGGGGCTCCACTGGGGACACCTGATGTAAGGAGGGGCTCCACTGGGGGCATCTGATGTAAGGAGGGGCACCGCTGGGGACACCTGATGTAAGGGGGGCACCGCTGAGGACATCTGATGTAAGGAGGGGCTCAGCTGGGGAAATCTGATGTAAGGGGGCCCGCTGGGGACATCTGATGTAAGGGGGCTCCACTGGGGACACCTGATGTAAGGAGGGGCTCCGCTGGGGACATCTGATGTAAGGGGGGCTCCGCTGGGGACATTTGATGTAAGGGGGGTTCCGCTGGGGACACCTGATGTAAGGAGGGGTCATGCCCACCATTCCGTGCGCCGCATTTTTGCTTTTGCGTATGTCACGCCTACAAACGCATGCCCCCACCTCCTAATTGTGATAAGAATCCGCCTACAGCCAAAAAAGTGTCCCGAATTTTTTTTTTTACAATGTTGCCAATATGCTTTATGAACCAATGTACTTTTATTTACAAGCTGAACCAGTTGATGCTTAAACAATTATTTATTCTTCATACCTTATGCCATGGACCTCCTGGTAACAAGGTTTCACGCAAGCATTGTGCCAGCCATGGCTCATTTTGTTTGCTGTCTGACATGTGATCTGGAAGTATTTCCATCTCTAGAAGAATAAAGTGTAACAATCAGCAGAATATGGTATATGGTGTAAAAAAGTGCACATTAGAAATGCAACAACAAATCAAAATTTTAGGTTTCAGGAGGCCCACAGTTAAAAATAGATTCTGCTTTATACAACTAATGGGCTTCTTTCCAAGCTACACCTTTCTGTGATTTATGCCTTGTTCACACAAGCGGCAAAAACAAGCTGTTTGTCCCCATTTTTGAAACTCCCTGTCTGCCTAGCAATGCTCTTCATTGATTTTATAATGTGAAGCAGACAGTTGCCCCATATCGCAGTGATGCAAAAATAACGCTGTCTGCAGGTTTCGGGATGCTTTGCATCTAAAGGTGTGTTAGTGAGTGTTAAGTCCTGTACACACGGGCCGAATGCAGGACAACATCAGCAGGTTCAATAAAAAACGGGCGACATTCGGCTCGTGTGTATGGCACCCGGTGCAACAGAAGCCGGCCGTTTGGCCGGCTTCTGTCAGACAAGCAGGCTGGGAAACCAGCAGCCGACCGACTCCCGATTAGCGCTCTCAGCCAATGGCAGAGAGCACTGATCCCAGAACACAATAGCTCAGCGGGGGAAATCGCTGTACTAACGTTGGATCGTTAGTACAGTGTCTGTCAATTTTTTTTTGTTCAACCCAAAAAAACAAGTAGTAGTAGTAATAATATTGAACATGTGTGAATTCGGGCAAGGCCTTTTCTGACACATTTTGTTAAAATTTGTATTTTTTTGCTAGAAAATTAGTTAGAACTTCCAAATATTATATATTTTTCTAGCAGAGACCATAGAGAATACAATGGCAGTCATTGCAAATTTTTATGTCACACGGTATTTGTGCAGTGGTTTTTGAAGCGTAATTTTTTTTTGTTTTAAAAATACACTTTACTGAATTTTAAAGCAAAAAAACACAATATATAACATCATTTTTAGTAAAATATAAACAATAATGTTATGCCGAGTAAATAGACACCTTACATGTCATGCTTTAAAATTGTGCTCATGGAATTGCGACAAACTACAATACTTAAAAATCTCCATAGGCAACGCTTTAAAATGTTTTTACAGGTAACCAGTTTAGAGTTACAGAGGAGGTCTAGGGCTAAAATTATTGCTCTTGCTATAACATTTGCAGTGATACCCCACATGTATGGTGTGAACACCTTTTACATGTGCGTGACCTATGTATGCATTCACCTTGGCGCGCAAGCATATTTATTTTATTTTTTTTGAGATTTGAATTAATTTATTACGCTTTAAAAAAATGTTTTATTACTTTTTTTGCTGTCACAAATATGTAAACATCCTTTGTAATAACAATAAGGTCCTCTTTATGGAGACATCTCTCCTCTACCCTTGATAGAGGGTAGATAAAAAAAATCTGATTAAAAAAAAAAAAATTGATCTGATGCTTTTCCCCCAAAAACATCTGCCCTAAACCAGAAGTAACGTCATGATGTCACTTCCGGCTTCCTAGATCATAGCGGTGAACAGAGATGATTTGGTCTCTCTTCACCTCTGTGGCAAGCCGCACGAACTGTTGAATCGTATCCTGGGGTTCCCGAGGAGACAGCTAAGCCCGAGAAACACCGGTGAGAGGCGGGGGGGAGTGATTCTAAAGGCTAAAGGTTTCTTACCTTCATGCATTCTGTGCATAAAGGTAAATCCCCTCTCAGCCCCCCCCCCTATACTTACCTGAGCCCGATTGCTCTCCAGCAATGTGCACAAGAGCAGAAGCTCTCTCGGGTCTCTCCCCTCATTGGCTGAGACACAGCAGCGGGAGCCACAGGGACCAGAGAAGAGGAGGATTGGGGCTGTCCTGTGTAAAACCACTGCACAGAGTGGGTAAGTATATAATTTATTTTATAAAAAAATAAATAAAAATGTGAACCTTTACAAAAGCTTCAAAGTGGTTCTAAAACCAGCCATAGATGGTGTGATTTTTCTATCTTGCAACCACTGAAAATTGCTCGATTCCCCAATGGGGCAATCCCTCTCGCGAAGCTGAGAAGGGCTGAAAGTCACCCCTGCCGAAAGAACACAGTGATTATTGCTAGCGGCTCTAACAGCCAGGTTGTACCCAACTTGGGTCACCGCCACCCCCTTATACTTACCTGACTTACCTAAGCCCGATCCAGTGATGTGCACGAGAGCAGTGGCTCCCACCGCTCTCATCCTCCTTACTGGACAGATTGACAGCAGCAGGAGCCTGATTCAATCAGTAATGGTAATGATGTTCACATTTATAGGGCCTCATGCACATGGCCGTACAGCACACAGAGCCTGCATAATGCCTCTCCCGGGATCTGCTGCCACCACATACAGGTCCTGTTGAGATGAATTAGAAGACACAGCTGTATGAGGTTATGCCCTGGGCTATGGGTTATGCATTGGGGACACACGTCACTGCACACGCAGGTGCTTTATGCAACCCTTGGAGCATACCAGCATACAGCCACACCTTTTAATTCATTTCATTGGCAGTTGTACTCAACAGCGGTGGGTCCTGGAAGCATTATTAAGTGTTCTTGCATAGCAAGACCACTTACTGTTATCTCACATATATATTATTCTTATTATTATAGCCAAATTTACCACCCTAACTCCTCCCACAGTTTTTACACTACATAGACAAGTAATATACCGAAACGTGCGGATTGTTCCCGAATGGTGTGCTATTACTTTGTGGAACGTTTCGCCGAATGGTTCACGAAATATCGTCGTTTTTGCGGCGAAATTGGTCCCATAGGAATGAATGGGGAAACTAGAGTGGGAGATGACAAAAGCTGGAAAATCAGAACATGATTTCTAAACTGCCGCCACTCCCTCATTTTCAAGCCCACCTACACAAATCTTATATCAAAACGTTCAGCTATCCCTGCTGCCACTAAACATGTCCACGGCTAAGCCATAGTCCTGATAGTTTTCACAATATGACCATTTGTTTGCAACTCACGCCGTCCATTGACATTCATTGAAACTACACTCTAGCCCCCTCCAAATTTGAAGGGCAATTTCTAAACTGCGACTGTGCCTTCATTTTTAATATTTCAGAGACATACTATACATCAAAATCTAGGTCTGGGTCTTGTGATTCTCACAATATAAAGATCTTCGCTGTAGGATGTACAGTTTTTAAAATACGGCCATTTGTTTAGAGGTCATTTCAGGAAATTTTAGCCATTAATCAGAGTGTACTGTTAGTGTTTGTTTTGTTGCCATGGTTACCAAAGCTTCTGTTATACACAGGGGGGAAGGTGGCTGGAGCATCTCAGCTGATTACAGAGCCCGGGGGAGGGGACAGACACACCATGCACTGATTTATAATAGAGGAATATGATGGGGCAGTTTTGATGGGGTAATTCTGATGGGGCAGTTTTGATGAAGCAGTATTTGGGAAGCATAAACAGGGCATGAGCGTTGCTAGGAAACAGTGGTTGTAAACACAAGATGCTGAGACACTCCAAATGCATGTGATTTCATCTGCTAGACTTGATAATGCTTGTAGACTCCTCCCACAGTTTTCACACTACAGAGACAAATAATATACCGAAACGAGCGGATTGTTCCCGATTGGTGTGTTATTACTTTGTGGAATGTTTTGCCGAATGGTCCACGAAATGACGTTTTTGCGGCGAAATTGGTCCCATAGGAATGAATGGCGAAATGTTCAAAACTAGAGTGGGAAGTGACAAAAGCTGACAACCCCATGATCAGCCAAAACATTATGACCACCCCATGATCAGCCAAAACATTATGACCGCCCCATGTAAAAAAAAAAATATTTTTGAAAAAAAAAAATAATTTTTGAAAAAAGTAAAAAAATAATTTTTGAAAAAAAAAAAATCATTTTTGAAAAAAAAAAAAATATTTTTGAAAAAAAAAATATTTTTGAAAAAAAAAAAATTATTTTTGAAAAAAAAAAATATTTTTGAAAAAAAAAAATATTTTTGAAAAAAAAATTACTTTTAAAAAAAAAAATTATTTTTGAAAAAAAAATATATTTGAAAAAAAAAATATTTTTGAAAAAAAAATTATTTTTGAAAAAAAAATTACTTTAAAAAAAATAATAATTTCGAAAAAAAAATTATTTTTGAAATAAAAAAATTCATTTTTGAAAAAAAAAATTACCTTTGAAAAAAAAAATTACTTTTGAAAAAAAAAATCATTTTTGAAGAAAAAAAAATCATTTTTGATTAAAAAAAATTCATTTTTGAAAAAAAAAATTACTTTTGAAAAAAATGTTCAGCTCTTTCAGCGAATGATGGAACTTTTTTACTACTATTTATACTTTTTAAAATATTAAGCTTTTTAACACTTTTCACAGTTACTCAAGCCACTCCACCCCACCCAGTTACTCCGCCCACTCCAGTTGAAGAGGCAAGAACACTTTCACAATTTCCCCAGAAATTGTACCTTTTCTAGTTATGCGTGCTATCGATGCTATGTGGTCCCTATACGGCACAGTGTACAATCTAAAAAAATTGTGCACAGGAAGCAAGAAACTTTTACTGCAGAAGAGACATATAGTATAAATCCTTGCTAACATGTTTTTTCTAATCCCAGTCATACACTCATTGGTCTATTCCCCCATTCATGCTAATCAGTGGGGATGGAAGAATCTCCTCTACTGGTTATTGTTTTCAGCAGCCACAGCGCCTGCTGCTGTCAGCATACCTGAATAGCAAATGCATTTGACAGAATGCAGTCACTGACTGGCTGACAATTTTTCATGTAGCTTAGTTAATTTTTGAAACAACTTTTGTTGAGCTGAATGGTGTTTGCAGGCCACAGCTTGAATTTTGTCAGGTTGTGCAGGAATTAGCCCAAATTCAAGCTGGCTATGGCCAGCTTAAAGTGGAGCTCTGGGTACACACATGTTCCGTTAAATATATTCCCCAAGAAGATATAAACACACTTTGGGGGTTATTTACGAAAGGCAAATCCACTTTGCACTGCAAGTGCACTTGGAAGTGCAGTCGCTGTAAATCTGAGGGGTAGATCTGAAATGAGTGGAAGCTCTGCTGATTTTTATCATCCAATCATGTACAAGCAAAAATGCTGTTTTTTATTTTCCTTGCATGTCCCCCTCAGATCTACAGTGACTGCACTTTCAGTGAACTTGCAATGCAAAGTGGATTTGCCTTTAGTAAATATCCCCCTATGAGTTGTCATTTGACTTTTTTTTTACTTTTCAATAACTGTATTAAAGTGGAACTTTAGTCAGAAAATTAAGTCCTGCTAGATCACTTCAGGCTGGCACCCTTGGCAGGTATAGCTATGTAAAACATTAACAATAAGTGCCTATACTGTTTAACCACTTGTCTACTGGGCACTTTCACCCCCTTCTTGGCCAGGCCATTTTTCAGCTTTCAGCGCTGTCACACATCGAATCACAATTGTTATAATTTTTTTTTCACACAAATAACGCCTTTTTTTAGTGGTATTTAATCAGTGGGTTTTGCAAACAGGTCATTTTTCTCCTTCACTGATGTGCACTGATGGGCACTCATAGGCGGCACTAATGGGCACTGATAGGCTGCACTGATGGGCACTGATAGGCAGCACTGATGAGGCAGCGGTGATGGGCTCTCATAAACTGCACTAATGGGCACTGGTGAGGCGGCACTAATAGGCAGCACTGAAAGGCATTAATAGGCAACACTGATAGGCTGCACTGATGAGCACTGATAGGCAGCACTGATGGGCACTGACAGGCTGCACTGATGGGCACTGATGAGGAGGCACTGATGAGGCTGCACCAATTTGCGGTACTGATGGGCACTGATAGGTGGCACTGATGGGTACTGATAGGTGGCACTAATGGGCACTAATAGGCGACACTGATAGGCTGCACTGATGGGCACTGATACACTGCCCTGATGGGTACTGATGAGGTGGCACTGATAGTATACTGCACTGATAGGCACTGATGAGGCGGCACTGGTGGGCTCTGATGAGGAGGCACTGATGAGGCTGCACTGAGATGCGGCATTGATAGGCGGCACTGATGGGTACCGATAGGCGGCACTAATGGGCACTAATAGGTGGCATTGAAAGGCACTAATAGGTGATACTGATAGGCTGCACTGATGGGCACTGATAGGCACTGATATGTGGCATTGATGGGCACTGATTGGCAGCACTTGTGGGCACTGATAGGCAGTACTGATGGCCACTGTTGGTGCTGCACTGATAATCAGGATACTTACCCCTTCACACTTGCTTCACACTTTCTGGTTACCGACTCTCCTCACGCTGTCACGGCCCTTTACCCTGATCACAGGGGGCATAGTTCTGGGAGGATGTCAATAGACACCCTCCCAGAACTGGACGACCGTCCAGTAATACACGGTCTTAACCTTGTCACGAGCTCACATGCTCAGTTGCTCTATATTTTTCAGCACTAGTTTGTAGAGGTCGATCTGCTGGCAGCCTAAAGATTTACTGCTGCTCAGGAGCCGAATGTGAAATCCCAAATATGTGTGGTCACCAAAACAGGAATAGAAGTGACATTTTCCAATGGGGACACTAATGCCTCTTACACACGTTCTGAATATGGTACGACCGATCGTACGATCGTTCTCGCTTAAATAGTCGCAAGTAGAAATTGGATAGCTAATAAAGTCACGAAAATTCTCGTACGACAGACAAAAAAATCGGAAGTGATGTCATGTGTTGTAATGTATTTATATTGTATTTTCAGACGACAACTATACTGACTAAACGAAAATCACACGATCTGGAATCGTATGAGGAAAATTTTCATGTATGTCCGATCGAATAATATCGGATGAACGGTCGTGATCGGCTGTCGAAAGTAGTGTACACATGATCCGAATATCGTACGATCCCTCCTCGGACGGCCGTTTTTGTACGATATTCGGATCGTGTGTACGAGCCATAACTGTACAAAAAAACAAGTTATGGTGACAACCAGGGGTTTCCCCTCACTTTGGAGGGCTTTCCTCCCACTTCAGGTTTTGGCTATGAAACAGGAAGTGAAGGGAAATCTCCCCAATGGGACACAGATGGCAAAAAAAAGAAAACTCATAGTGGCTATAACTCTCTTTTACTCTATCCAAAGTAAAAAAAAAGATTCAGCAAGCAAAAGCAGAGCCGCAGTACAAACCTTTGCTATGTGTATTAGGATAGAAGCAGAGGTTCGAATGTAAAGTCCCCCATGTAGGTTGTGGAGATTCGGTGGAAGAATCAGCTACCTGAGCGAAGCAGGTCTTGGTTGCTAGGGTCAGAGGACGCCACCCAGCCCTGTCCTTGGTAACCACGCACATAGGTTGTTTCCGTCATGACGTGCGGCGGTGCGCTCCTTGCTTAGGCGGATCTACACTAGAGTGCACACAGCCCCGCCCTCACCCGTGACGTATGCTGTTGTCGGCTGGAGAAGGTCAGGCCTGCAGAACCCGGAACCGGAGGTAGAGTGGACCACCTGTAAGCAGAGCCCGGGGCTTGTGTTGTGGCGGACATGGACTGCTGCGGTCATTGCTTCCCAGGACAGCATGAAGCTCCGACCAGCTTCTGAGCGGTGAGGACGTGCTTTATGTAAACAGAAGACCAGCACACGGTACATTTAGCATAGGACCCTTCAGGAATGTCAGTAGCTCCAGCATTTGGACGTTGCATTTAGTTTTCTATCTGTGTAATATAGACCCCAATTCAGTTTGCTGTGTTTGCCATTATGACTTACTGTGTACTGTTTACTGTTGAGGTATTAAACCCCAAATCAAACTTTTATTATATTGCAGCTTACTTTACCTGACAATTGCGCTGTCATTCAACACTGTACATAAATGAAATAGACCTTTCTTTTGGTAGTATTTAATCACCACTGAGTTTTTAAAATTTTATAAACAAAAAGAAACTGACAACTTTGCAAAAAGGGAAAAAAAAAACAAAAAACATTTTTATTTCCTACTATAAAACCTATCCAATAAAAATAAAAAAAAAATCAATTTTCCTTATAAGTTTAGGCTACGTATATTTTTGGTCAAAAAAATCTCAATTTGCGTACATTATTATTTTGCAGGATTTATATAGCGCCAACAGTTTGCGCACCGCTTTACAAACATGAAGGCAGACAGCACAGTTACAATACAATTCAATACAGGAGGATATTGATTGGTTTGCGCAAAAGTTATAGCATCTACAAGCCATGGTATGCATACTAGAATTTTATTGGCGACGATTAGCAGGACTGTGCTATTGCGGTGGACAATCTGGCGTTAGCTGACACTGGCTGGGAGGGACACTAACTGACATTGCTAGTGACACTAATACAGTGATCTGTGATAATACTGTACACTGTCATTGTACTAATGACACTGGCTGGGTGGCAGGGCAATCAAAGGGTTAAATGTGCCTAACAAGTGTATATGTGCTGCTTGTACTCACACAGAATCTGACAGGCTTCTCTCCCTGAATGAAAAGTGCTGAAGGAGAAATAAACCCCACCAGATCCCATGTGTTCTGTTCACAAACTTGCAGAGGTCTGTACTGTAGCCAATCAGGTATGCAGCCAAAATCATTGGCTGTAACCTACTGACAGACTCCTGCTGTGGCCAATCACAGCACAGAATATCAGGGGCATGCATAGCATGGGTGGCACGTGGTTAACAATGCTGCTGTCCAAGGGTGCCCCCTGTGCTCTTTCATCCAGTGTGGAGGCACTCTAATACAGGAGATGTGTTACTGGCCAGATCACCAGGAGAAAACGGGGGAAAAAAAAAAACTAAAAAAAGAAACCGAATACAGCCACCACATCTAAGGTTGGTAAGCTGCAAAAATTAAAATTTTTTTTGGGATTAATACTGCTTTAAATTGTTGACCCCAAAAAAAGGATCATGCTCCTTTAAAGCATGTTATACAGCACAGTGCTTGTGCTGTGTAATTTGGCTCCTTCTATCACCTAAAAAACCTGGCTGATCCTGCCAGTTTCTGCCCTCCCCTTTAGTAAATTAACCACGATTTATCATGGCTGCTGAGCCCTGGCACCGTGGTCAGTTTACATGCCTCTGTCACCCACAGCTCTCCTGTCCTCCTCTGTGCTCTCCCCCCTCCCTGCCTATCTGCTCCCATGTCAGTGCCCGCCCCCTCCGCTCCTGCCGCTAAAATTAACTTTTATTGTCCTCTCTGTGTCCTAATGACAAGTACTCTTGTCTGTGATTTAAAAAAAAAAAAAAAAAGCTGCCTTTACTGTATTTCAGAGCGTTTTCCCGGCGTTTACGTGATCAGCCAGCTCTCTCCTCTCCCCATCTGACAGATGCAGCAGGCGGGGCCGGAGATTCCCCCGCTGACGTCTCCTCCTTTTTGTCCTGATATCAGCGGGGGAATCTCGGCTTCGCCATCCACATCTGTGAGACAGGGAGAGGAGAGAGCCGGCCGGTCATGTGATTGCTGGGAAACGCTCTGAAATACGGTAAAGAAGGATATTTTTTTTCTTTTTTTTTTATAAATCACAGACCGGAGCACTTGTCATTAGGACATAGAGAGGATTACAAGATATAGTCAAAGTGGGTAACAACCACTTTAAACTCTTTTGCTGCCAGGGCTGTCTTTGCGTTTTAATTTTTTAAACGAGTGTAAAAAAAAAAAAAAAAAAAAAAAGATTTAGGCCTCACATTTACATAAAACCCCCAAAACATTATACATTTTCTGAAACCAGACACCCTAGAGAATAAACACACAATATTACCGCAAAGTTATTTTTAGTGCACACAAATGCAATAAATTACTCAATTGTTTTGGGAAAAATATAAAATACAAGGTTCCACCGAGTAAATAGCCAATATGGCAAATCTTAAATTTGCACGCACCCATGAAATGGTGACAAACTTCAGTACCCTATGTTTTCCATAGGCAATGCTTTAAAAACCACCTATAGGTCATCAATTTAGCATTATGGAGGAGGTCTGGTGCTAGAAAATATTGCTCTCACTTTGGAGTGTGCGGCGATATGTAACGTTTTTTGGTGACAGGTTCACTTTTATAATGAGAAATTCATGGTCTGAAAGACCTTGGATGTCTCACCTGTGCTCCACTGAATGTAATGCAATACAGATCGCATTGCAATACGCTCTTTCCCGGCCATGTTGGCTGGGGGGACACTGACAGAAGGACCTGAAAGTAACTTTTTACACATCACTTCTGGGTCAGAACCAAGGAGGGGAGGAGAATAGGGCGCTTACCTCTACCCGGTGGAACTCACTATGTTGGTCCGGGGCTCGCGGATGGGCAAGTGGAGCCCAAGATACATGGCAGGGGGAAGGGGGCGTGCACCTGGTGGGGGGCACGTTAACCGAGGTGTGTGGAAGCAATCGGGTGGCAGCGCAGCCGCCAGAATGCTTCCACGTAACAGGCTGGAATCTGCTGTCAGATATACACATAGCCAACGGGAGTATGTATAAAACTTCCCGCTTTCAGGACTGTACGACAGGGGAGGGGCCAAGTCCTGATGTCTGTGTCTACAGACAGTGGTGCTCTGGTGCAAACATGCTGGTGGGCCACCATAGGAAACGTTTTGCTATGGGGTTCCATTGAGAAGAAGAGGAGCCAGGAGCACCGGCAGGGGACCTGAGAAGAGGATATTTTGGGCCGCTCTGTGCAGTCCCTTTGCACAGAGCAGGTGGGAATAAACCTGTTTGCCATTTTAAAAATAAAAAAAATATTTTCACTTACAATCATTTTAACCCTTTCGGAGTATCTCGCCAAAAAATATATTTTTGTTTCAGAAAATTCCTAAAATCTGACCTTAGTGTAGACTTTTTGGAAAATCAGTGAACCAATTACATATGCAGGAAACTACATTTTTGGGGGTTCCATACACCATCGGTACACAATGCCTCCAGGTTGCCATATTGCATTGAATTTTACAGAAAATTACAGGTCTACAGATGAAAAGGTAATTTTTAATAACATTCAATTACAATATGGCTTGTGTAACAATTTGTATATGCTATATATTTTTTCAGAAGAAAAGGTAGCTCACAACTTCAGAGTCTAGTAAAATGAATAATCTTTATCGCTACATATAGGTGGATAATAACAGCTTACTTACATGTTTCGGCACAAAGCCTTAATAACAGCATATTTTTACAGATGAAAGACAAACATATATAGACACACACACCTCATTTGAGGGTGGATGCTACAATAAAACAATCAATTACATAAAATCACGTCTAATCAGTGGACAGAGAAAAAATCGGCACTAGATAGTAATCACATGGTATACGACCCATTCTGGGGAAAGGAAGTATCAAAAAATGTGAAATGTTGTCACCCATCTATATTATTATTATTATTATTATTATTATACAGGATTTATATAGCGCCGACCGTTTACGCAGCGCTTTACAACATTAGGGCAGACAGTTCAATTACAATACAATTCAATACAGGAGGAATCAGAGGGCCCTGCTCGTTAGAGCTTACAATCTAGGAGGGAGGGTCAAGTTATACAAAAGGGTAATAGCTGTGGGGGATGAGCTAATGGAGAAAATAGTGCAGTTGTTAGATGGAGGCAGGATAGGCTTCTCTGAAGAGGAAAGTTTTCAGGGATCGGCTAAAAGTGGATACATTTGGAGACAGTCTGACAGATTGAGGTAGGGAATTCCAGAGGATGGGCGAGGCTCGGGAGAAGTCCTGGAGGCGGATATGGGAGGAGGTGATGAGGGAGCTAGAGAGCAGGAGATCTTGGGAGGAATGGAGATGGCGTTTAGGTTGGTATTTTGAGACTAGGTTAGTGATGTAGCTGGGGGCACAGTTGTGGATGGCTTTGTAACTTATTGTTAGTATTTTGAATTTAATTCGTTGGGCGAGTGGTAGCCAATGGAGGGATTGGCAGAGAGGGGTTACAGACACTGAGCGGTTTGTAAGGTGGATGAGATTATTATATAATATCTAAACAACATTCCTCAGTGATACAAAGATGCCTCACACTAAAACATACCCAGAAAACTATAGCTATAGAAGATTACTTTATAAATAAGTCTATCCCATGTGTAATTCATGCCAAAGGGAATTCTAATATTCAAGGAGAAAATCCACCAGATTTCCTTCCCTCTCTACGAGTCTGTGGTGGAGATCCCTTTCCCGAGCAAGTTTTTTTTTTTTTAACCCTCTTAACACCTTTGAAAGAAAATGAGTCCATGTTCCCTGCATGAACATGTTTAGAAACGTTTGACAGTTTTTTGTCTCTGGAATATGATGTGCCATTGTAGTGTTCGCTTATTCTAACCCTAAGGGCTCTAGCTGTACAGCCCACATACTGTAGGGCAGTGGTTCTCAACCCTGTCCTCAAGTACCCCCAACAGGCCGTGTTTGCAGGTTTTCCTTTTTATCTTGCACAGGTTCTTTAAATCAGAGTCAATGGCTTGGTATTTTTGACAGCTATTTTATCTAAGAGAAATTCCCAAAACATAGAATGTTGGGGGTACTTGAGGGCAGGGTTGAGAACAACTGTTGTATGGCACATGTGGTACATTCTACCACATACACTACATTTTTTATGCTGCGGTTGATGAAGCCACGAATGTTGAACTCCTTGCCTGTAGAACAAGAGACAACAGACAGTATTTATTCCTGCTGTGTTTATTGCAATAGCGGCATGTTTTTAAACCACATTGAGCCTGGGTTTACACTATAGCGATGCGGGAACCAGCACGATTCCAGTGCCGCTTCCCGAATTGCATCTCTCCTGCAGGCAGTTCACACTGCCCTCTGCGAACCGCTGCGAGTGTCAATACAAAGTTAATGACTCCCCCAGATTGGTTCACAGATCGCAGTGCGAACTGTGGATTCGGACGGGAATCAGATCGCATGGGTGTAAACACCCATGCGATCCGATTCCAGTGCGGAGAAAAAAAGTCTCTGCACCTTCTATATGCGATTCTAATGTGAGTCCAGCCATACAACTGTATGGCTGAACTCGCATTGTGTAGACATCGAATGTGATCGGCACAGCAGTGATACACCGTGGTCAGTTTACAGGAGGAGGGCAGAACCAGGCATGATCAGACAGGTAATTCAGGTGTTACAGGTGATAGAGGGCCAAATGACACAGCACAAGCACTGTGCTGTATAACATGCTTTAAGGTTAACAAACGCTTCAAGTCTGGAAGCGATAATGTCACATTCCTTTTTGAAGTTGTCAACACTGAAGCAGTTGCGCCGTGCTCTAATAAATTCACCTACCAGAATTGATCTGATCGTGTGTGTAGGGTGATGGCTTGTAGCTAAAAGAAGAGAGTTGCCAGCACACTCTTTCTAAAAGGTGCAAGTTTGTACATTACCCGAGATGTAATCACCCACCAATGTGACATCAAGATAGTTGATGGTGTTAGACTTTTATCTACAAGCTGTCACCCTACACACACGATCAGATCGATTCTGGTAGGTGAATTCACTAGAGCACAGCAAAATTGCTCCAGTGCCGACAGCTTCAAAAAGGAATGCGACATTATCGAGAGGATACCAGGACTGGCATATTCATAGAGGTATTGCTATAGCCTCTAAAAATGCACTTCTCAATAAAACAACTGCCAATAAACATCAGCATAAGAATAATGGTAATAACACGGTTACTTTTGTAACCCCGTTTTCTCAGGAATATAGCCAAATGAAGGGAATCATATCTAAATACTTGCCTTTCCTTAATGCTGATGAAGCTTTGATTCCTGTCCTTTCAAATGGATGCAGGTGTTCCAGCAGGCGTGCTGGGACACTTGGAAAGATTTTCTCCCCAGTTTATTTCAGTCATCAAACCCTAAATATACTTGGTTAAACACGTATTGCTTTGTTCAGTGTGGTTTAAAAACATGCCGCTATTGCAATAAACATGACAGGAATTAGTCTGTTGTCTCTTGTTCTACAGGCAAGGAGCTCAACATTTGTGGCTTTATCAACTGCAGCACAAAATATGTAGTGTATATGGTAGAATGTACCACATGTGCCCTACAGTATGTGGGCTGTACAGCTAGAGCCCTTAGGGTTAGAATAAGCAAACACTACAGCGGTGCATTATACATCAGTGACAAAAATCTGTCAAAACGTTTCTAAACATTTTAAGCATGTGCATGCAGGGAACATGGACTATTTTTAAAGGTCTTGAGAGGAAAAAAACTTCCTCGGAAGGGGATCTCCACCATACTCTCCTAGAGAGGGAAAGAAATCTGGTGGATTTTCTCCTTGAATACTAGAATTCCCTTTGGTATGAATTCCAGATGGCATATAGACTTATTTTTAAAGTAATCTTTTATAGCTATAGTTTTCTGAGTATATTTTAGTTTGAGGCATCTTTGTATCACTGAGGAATGTTGTTTAGATAGATAATAATCTAATGTTTTCTAGATGGGTAACATTTCAAAATTTTTGACCCCAGAAGGGGTCATATACCATGTGATTACTATCTAGTGCTGATTTTTTTTCTCTGTCCACTGATTAGACTTGATTTTATGATTGATTTAATTGTTTTATTATTGATTAATTGTTTTGTTATTGAAGGTGGTGTGTGGTGTCTATAAATGTTTGTCTTTCATTTGTAATAATATGCTGTGATCAAGGCTTTGTGCCAAAACATGTAAACTGTTTTTATCCACCTATATGTAGCAATAAAGAATTTTCATTTTACTCGATTCTGGAGTTGCCGACTACCTTTTCTTCTGAATACTTGTTATAATGGATGGAGAGCCTTTAAAGCCTCAGCACCCAGCGGAAAGACTCCACTTTAGATTTATCAGGAGTCTCCTTTGTTGAGAGCGCTGCTCTTTTGTGTCGTTTGCCTATATATTTTTTATTTTCTTTTTTTTCCCACAAAAGTGTGGTCACCCTTTAACAAAAAACTATACAATGAGGCATAATGCCAAACATACTAGAAAGTACATTTTGAATTTATATAAACGCTTAAAAAAAAAAATTGTATAGCCCCAATTCCAAATAAATAGGGACGTTGTGTAAAATCTACATGAAAACAAATCACAATGATTTGCAAATCTCATAAACCCATTTTTTTATTTACAATAGAAAATATAAAACATATCAAATGTTTAACCACTTAACAACCGGCCCATAGCCGAATGACGGCTACAGGGCGGTTTCTTAACTCTGGGAGGGCATGCAGTGACGTCCTCCCAGAATTCCGCTCTTGCGCGCTCCCTGGGGCGCGCACCGAGAACATCCGTGACCAGAGGACCCAGCGCATCATGGATCCCGGTAAATGGCCGCTGATAGCGGCCGTTTACCATGTGATCGCTCCGTCAAATGACGGAGCGATCACATGTAAACAAACCGGCGTCATCTCATGACGCCGGTTCCTCTCCTCCCCTCTGTGTACCGATCGGTACAGTGTGGGAGGAGAGGGGGAGGGATCGGATGGCAGCAGCGCTGTGGGCTGAATGTGTAGTGCCCACAGCGCTGCTCTGTGACATCGAGCCAGCCATCCATCCATCCATGCTCAGCCATCCCTCAATGCTCTGCAATACCCCACAATACCCTGCAATACTCTGCAATGCTGTGCAATACCCCGCGATACCCTGCCGTACCCCGCGATACCCTGCCATACCCTGCCGTACCCCGCGATACCCTGCCGTACCCCGCGATACCCTGCCGTACCCCGCGATACCCTGCCGTACCCCGCGATACCCTGCCGTACCCCGCGATACCCTGCCGTACCCCGCGATACAATAAAAAATGCCGCGCTGGAGCAACAAAGATAAAGCAGCAGTAAACAGTGTGACAACACAAGATAACAATAATAAAAATAAACTGCGCTAAATGTCCTTTACATTATTAAAAAAGTTGTTTATCATAAACGTCTAAAGTAAACATTAAGTAATACAGTCCAAGTATCCCTTTAAGCAAAAAAGGCACTCCGGATCACCCAAATGATTCAGCATACACAAAAAATGATTCACAGTCCAAACTTCATGATAGTAAGTTGCCCTTACCAGAACACCAAATATAGTGGGCGGATGGCTTAAACCCAGCCAGGGCCTTTATAATAGAGACCAATCAGGCGTAGTTCCCTCAGTTTGATACCGGAAGAAGAAAAATGACAAGAAGGCTGGCCATAGTGTAGTATTGTTATACAATGTGTGTGGACATACAAACGTGACCAACACCCTATTGTGCACTTAAAACGAAAGGTGATATCCCACCACCGTAGCTGTAGAGTGTGCTTACCAACTCTCAGACTTTGCACTCATTTGGCTCTATATCACACTGGGAGATTGATTGCTCAGGAAATCCTTATTCACAGTATACGACTCAAAAAGGAGATGAACTCTAAATAATATTCTATCTCATTTTTGATGTTGGGAATCCATTTCTTGACATCTGTGGCTGTGTGCAGCATCCCCAGTTTGGGGTGATTACTGCCAATGTCCTTCACACGTCCCGCTTCCCTCTCTCTCTGCAGCCACACTCGGTTCAGTCTCCTCAGCTGGGCCGCGAGAAGCACCGGCGTGAGAAGGGGTGATGTCCCCTCTCGCCGACTGTAAAAGCAATCGAGTGGCTAAATAGCAGCTTTGCAGGGAATCGCCTGCTGGAAAAAAAAAAAGATCTCTCAATGACCCTGCCCCCTGTGCTCACGCACAGAAGTGAACGTATACATAGGTCGCACACGCATATGTAAACGGTGTTCGCACCACACGTGAGGTATCGCCGCAAACGTTATAGGGAGAGCAAAAATTCTAACGCTAGACCCACTTTGTAACCCTAAACTGGTAAAAGTTTTAGTATCGTAGATTGTCTCCATTCCACAAGCATCACAGTTTTAAAGCATGACATGTTGGGTATCTGTTTACTCAGCGTAACATCATTTTTATAGTTTACAAAAAAAATTGGGTTATTGCATTTGAAAAACTCCTGAGCAAATACTGTATGATATAAAATTGCAACAACCCCCATTTTGTTCTTTAGGGCCTCTGCTGAAAAAAAAAATGATTATGTGTGTGTGTGTGTGTGTCTATTACTTCCCATGAAGACGTGTTGACTTTGCATGTTTAAAAAGTAGAATAAACCTGTAACATCATGATGTGGTGCTTTGGTTATAGTCCCATCCAACAACAAATAGCAGACTGAGTTTTACAGCTATTTAATTGGTTAGTTACATACAGTATTCACTGTTTAGAAATTTGTTCTGCTTTGCTATGTAGTTGTAATAATTGGAAACACATACTTAATGCTTTAACCCTGATTCCTTTAATTCAGGAAATGTAGCAGTGAGACCAGCAATTTAGAAGATCACACTACCCTAACCATGCAGGCAAGCTGTGGACATGCACATCAGGCCGGCAATATTGATGGTTCCTCAGCTAGTCTTTCTCTTCCAACTGGTCGTTCACCAGCAGAAGGTTCCTGCAGTACTGGAGAAGTGACAATAAATCTCCGCCCTGCAAATTATGAGAGTGAAAGAAGGTCTGGATCTCGACATACCAGACCAACCATACGTTTACACAGTCGGCATGGTCATACACACTCGAATTCCAATGAGGCGACTGGGCCAGGTGATCCAAATAACACAGACAATAGAGAAAACGGCAACAGTATCTCGGAGCTCCTACATGTCTATCAGTGGCTGGATAAAAGCTTTCCATATATACTAATCTTCAGTGCCAAACTTTTTGTTCAGCACCTAACAGGTAATGTTCAGTTTTAATTTTTAATTCAAAGCAACTCTATGATCCTAACTGTAAGGCGAGGTCCACACTAGTGCTGCTGCATAATCTTGTGTTTTTAGGGCAGTTCAGTAGCATATACCGGTATTTGTGTGTGTTTTTTTGCACGTGCTTTTGATGCCTTTTTGTGCTTTGTGTGCACTGTGTTGCACCAAAAGAAGCACCTGCAACTTTTCGGCACTGCACTGTGCTGCTTTGTTGTGAACAGGCACTATAAAGAGTAATGTGATGTTTCCATTGTTGTGCAAGCCAGCTCGATGGCAAACGCAGGAGAATGCGCAATAGTATGAATGGGAGCTAACACCTAATTATGCAGTAATATAGGGATTGATGAGTTCTTTCATGCCTCTTCGCATAGAAGTGTGTGGCTGCTTAGGCCCTGTTCACACTAGTGCGATTTCTTCTACATCTGCTGTCGCCCTGCCATTCGCGACAATAGAAAGCATATTCTTCCCTAGGGTGGTGGTTCATATCAATGGTACCTGGTGCAGCACAACTTTTGAAAAGGTGCAGGTGCTGCTTTTGGTGAAGCATAGTGCATTTTGGCCCCATAGACTTTAATAGGAACGCTTAAAAAATGCTTGTGCATGTATGTTTAGTGAGTTTTGTGTATATAAAAATCTCCTCGTCCTACCTAAAATTACATGAACCATGAAAATGCATCAAAAGAGCACTGAAAAATACATGATTATGCAGCAGCACTAGTGTGGACCTAGGCTTACAGTACATCAAGATCTTATAATAAACCTGTTGAAACACAAGCAAGAGTCGGAGTTGTAAAGGTAAGTTTACACACCTTGGGGTTAGAATTAGGATATTTGTCTTTTTGTTTTGACTGGTGTGCTTTAAACCTGTAATGTAAGTAGTGAGGCTGCCGTTGCTGTTTTCTGACAATGCTAGTTTATAGCTTGTTTTATGCTGACTTTACTGGATTAAAGTAGAAGTTCAGCCAAAAATGAACCAACTCTAAATCTTCTTGCAGCCACATTCTAAAACAAACAAATCTATCTAGCCCTGTAAAGCAAAAATGGCTATACATACCTTTTGTGAAGCCGATCATGTCTGGTCTCCAGCGGTGGATGCTGTGTGCAAGAAACAGCCATAGAGTTACTATGGGGTTTCCATTGTCGGCTGCCTCTCCTGCACATGCCTACACACAGAAGCCGCCGCTGACAGCTCAGCGTGGGACCAGAGCGGCCACCGGAACAGTATGTATAGTGATTTTTGCTTTTCTGCAGCCGCTCCATTCTGGTCCCACAATGAGCTGTCAGCGGTGGCTTCTATGTGTAGGCATGTGCAGGAGAGGCAGCCGACAATGGACACCCCATAGTAACTCTATGGGTGACGTCAGTTGCCATAGAGTTTTTTTTTTTTTTTTTGCTTTGCAGGGTTAGGTTTGTTTTAAAATGTGGCTGCGAGTGGATTTATGCCCCGTACACACGGTCGGACTTTGTTCGGACATTCCGACAACAAAATCCTAGGATTTTTTTCCAACGGATGTTGGCTCAAACTTGTCTTGCATACACACGGTCACACAAAGTTGTCGGAAAATCCGATCATTCTGAACGCGGTGACGTAAAACATGTACGTTGGGACTATAAACGGGGCAGTGGCCAATAGCTTTCATCTCTTTATTTATTCTGAGCATGCGTGGCACTTTGTGCGTCGGATTTGTGTACACACGATCGGAATTTCCGACGACGGATTTTGTTGTCGGAAAATTTTATATCCTGCTCTCAAACTTTGTGTGTCGGAAAATCCGATGGAAAATGTGTGATGGAACCTACACACGGTCGGAATTTCCGACAACAAGGTCCTATCACACATTATCCGTCGGAAAATCTGACCGTGTGTACAGGGCATAAGTGTTAGTTTTTGACAGAACTTCTACTTTAAATACTTTTTATTGACCCAGAGCAAATAGCCATTTCTGCAAAGCTGTTATAGGTCTTCAACTCAGTATTGAAACCAGATACCTAGATGTAAAAGCAGGCATCTAGTACTGTCAGAATGAGAAATCAACAAAGACAATCTATATGTTATCCTTAGATACAGTAAGTTTTTTCCCTTTTAAAGTCTGATAACCCAGTTACAAATTGGACTTGTGTGTTGGACTAGGCCATATTGGGGGTATTTCAATGCATTGTAAAAATCTGAACACCAATCGTTTAGGGTCTTTTTTATATTGACGTTTTGTAATTTAACCCCTTCACGCCTAAGGGTAATACAAATCTACCTAAGCACAATTTTGTAATTTCGACATGTCTTAGAAAAACCGCACATATCATCACAACTACTTTGTGACAACACCAACACCAAAGAACAACCCAAAATAGATTTTCCTGCTCCTGACAATCGCAACAAAACCACATATGTTTATTTTTTTTTAACCCGTAATACAGCCCAGAAGCAATAGTGTGGATTTTTGCCTTTTATTTTTTTTTGTCCTACCTAAAACACACTAATGCTAAGGAAAAAAAAAATTCCTGTCCGAAATATACTGACCTGACCTTGAGCTTTGACCCAAACACTAACCCTGGCACTGACCTACATCAAACCTTGATCTGGGTATTTTTATTTTTTATTTTATTATTTATATATGAATGTATACAAACAAACGAAACAGACTGACATAACCCCCTGGTGACACTAAAGACGCGAAGGATAGCATATATAACAGACTGACATAACCCCCTGGTGTCACTAAAGACACGAAGGATAGCATATATACTTACAGTTAAAGCTAGCACACTTAAACATATGGTCCCCACATAATAGAAAAATATAAAATTAAAAATATATAATAAAATTGAATGCAATATCGTCTCCCCGTCTTTTGAAAGGTATTTAGTGAAATCAGATAAATTACATTTATACGCCTATTTAACGCTCTTACAACGGGCATATGTCTGGTACGGCTTCTGTGCAGATCAGAGGTGGCCTGAAAAATCAGGAGCCTATCTACGTCTGATTCATAGGCTGATGTCACAGACTGCCTTCAAGCCTATGAATCAGCCCAATTTATTCCCCCCTTTTTGTCATCTATTAATAGGGATGGAGGTGTGCTATGTGGCTAGGGACCACATCGTTATTTATCGGCTGACCCAAATCAGTCGGATTGTACATATTACATTCACAGAGCATACTTCTTATTTACACACACATTGTAGTCACCAACTGCTGTCACCTCATTGAGCTGATGCAATTCTGTGTGCCCTGTAGACAATGGGTGGGTCTGTGTTCTGATGCCCGAGAGCTGCGATGGGCGCCTCCCCTCTCCTCCATTTCTGTTAGATGCAGGAGATCGGGCGGGCGTTACCTTTGCTCATCGGCGCCACGCCTTTGCACCGTGCGTGTGACATCCTATCTGGGCGTCCATCTGTGTACGCGTTTGTTTTTAGAGCTTGACTGACACGTGGGGAGTCACTCTGGCGCCCCGTTGAGTTGCCTCTACTGTTGTGCCACGCCAGCTTGACGCTGGAGGGGACCTGGTGGTCATGCTGGGTGCTCATAAATCACCCCCATTCATTGGTGGACAGTACCTCTGACAGCACCCCTTGTGCACTCTGCATCAGAGTTACTGGAGTTTGGTTCTTTTTTACACTATGACCCATAAGGTAATCACTGAGTATCTCGAGTACAGTACTTCTACTTTGATGGGGTTGTTTTTTTTTTTTTTGGGCATATATATATTTAAAATACTCCCACTCTAGTTTTTGATCCTCATGTCTTTTTCCTTCCCCCTCTTTTCCACTTGTCTCCTCAGATGTGTGTCATTCAAATGTGAGTGTTTGTATTATATATTTTTCTTAATAAACTCTAGTCAAAACCATATTCTACTATCTGGGATCTTTCCTTTATCCATATCTGTCCCGAGTGTACCACACTTGAAAGGAGTCCATATCCACCCTTAGGCATGTTGGAATACTGGAGAGGTGATATAAAGGCACCAGTGTGCTTACCACTTGAGGGACCGATTGGAGACCCTATGTTTTTTTTCAAGCATCAGATTCAAGTTATGCTGTAACCTTACAGCAGTAAGGTGAGGGGCTAGTGCACATTTAGGTGCCACTACATCTTGGATTAGCTAGACAACGGCCGTTTTTTCTGCATCATCCACGGTGAAAGGAATCATCACTCACTTTGGACACTGTTTTATGGAATTTTTGCATTGCTACATTGGCCGATTTGAGACTTTATTATATGATCTGACTCTGTTATGTATTGGGCTCATTAGTATTTTTTGCACTTTATATTTACTCTTAGATATTATTAGTTAGCCCACAGCGTAGCATCACCATTACCCAATTATATCACTATCTGCTAGGATCAGCCGACCAGGTGCTTGCCGCAATAGGTTCTTTTTTGTTTTGTTTTTTTTCTCTGTCTAATTAGGTAATTAGCAGCACGGGAGTATCACCATTAAATAAATCCTGATTACATTTTAATTTGCTGAAGGGCTGTGTAACAGTGAGGGGAAAAAAGTATTTGATCCCCTACTGATTTTGTACGTTTGCCCACTGACAAAGAAATGATCAGTCTTTAATTGTAATGGTAGGTTTATTTTAACAGTGAGAAACAGAAAAACAACAAAAATATCCAGAAAAACGCATTTCAAAAAAAGGTTTATAAATTGATTTGCATTTTAATTAGTGAAATAAGTATTTTACCCCTACGTAAAACATGACTTGATGGCAAAACCCCTTCTGGCAATCACAGAGGTATCTTCACTCTATCTTGGGTTTTTTTTTTTTTTTTTTTTTCCCACCCCCCCCCCTTTTTTTTTTTTGTTTGCATCTCAGTGCTTTTGGTATCCTCTTGCCTCTTTTAGCCACATCCTATTTACATGCACCAAAAAATATGTTTACCTGCATATGCTCCACTGCTGTCTACACATAATTCCCCTGCACAATATGTATCCGCACAGCTGATTGTAGTCTCCATTAGGGGTGCTTGTGACAGGGGACAATGCAGGAAGTGCCTGAACAAGGATCTAACTAGTAGGATTACCAGATCTTTTAATGAAAGCTGCAGATTTAGGCCTCCTGCATACTGACTGAAAACGCTCAGTTTTCAGGCCTACAGCATTTTGTGTGTGTGTGTGTTTTATTTTTATTTTTTTACTGATCTAAAATGTACCCCATTGTATACAAATGTGCCTGTACAAACATGTATAAACAAGCACTTCGTTTTGATCAGTTAAAAAAAAAAAAGGGGGGGAGAAAAAAAAGCAAAAATCTGTGTTACTGGTCAGTATTTTGTGCCTATACATGCAAATACACTCAGCTGCAGATGCACGCAAATATGCACAAAAACTCCTAAAATAACTGCCAGAAATACGTCCAGAAATGCTGATGTTCAAACATTAGCATGTACAAGAGGCCTTAAAAAGATTATAAACAACTTTTGAAATTACATAACATGTTAAAGATCATGGCAGTATGGGGATTGGGTTTGGATATACGTTATACTATTTTTTTTTTTCTTTCAAACTGTAGTAAGTTTATACTTAAGTTTTTTTTTTTGTTATTTTTCTTAACATTAGTTTATCATATTTTTATGTGTTAACTGCTTTTATTTTATTTTTTAATAGGCATTTCTGTTGGAATTGGTCTTCTAACAACTTTTCTCTATGCAAACAAATGCATTGTAAATCAGGTTTTTCTAAGAGTAAGTAAGCATACATTTGAGTATCATTTCTACTGATAACAAACGAGGGTCTATTTGTAAAGAAGTTTCCAAGCCGTTCAAGTTCACAACTTTTTCCTTTGTTGTTTTTCTGACAGACCTCCCAAATATTGTGATATGCATAAACTGGCCATTGACGTAATGGTTGCAGTAAAGAAAATCGCTCAATTCCTCCATCAACACAGTCAGTGTTGATGGAGGAATCCCTCCCACGGAGCCGTTGTGTTCTCCCAGTGGGAAAGCCGTCCCCACCGGGAGAACAGAATGATTACTGATGGCGGCTATAATAGCTGCTTGCAATAATCGCATGTAAAATTTGACAGGTAATACCCAAGTTGATTGAGCAACTTGGGTACATACATGGTTCGAATCTCTGCCGGTCCCTGCTGAGCTGGCCGAGATTCAAATCGTCTATGGCCAGCTATACTGGTGTGGTAGAAAAATTATGAAATGGCTATTGGAAAATCTAAACAAATTTTCAATTTTTTTTTTCCACAAAAAAAAAACCCCCAAGCAGACAAGCATAACAGATCTAGTAAAGTAGAAAATAACAATAGTTTGCTGCTGATAATTTATGTATTATGTACTTTTGTTTGAAATTTGAAATTTCTCAGTTGTTTTTTTAAGTATGTGAGGGTGTTCCCCTGTGTGTGTGTGTGTGTGTGTATATATATATCTATATCTGTATCTATCTATGGATGGATGGATAGATAGATAAAATATTTATTAATCTCCCGCTTAAAGCGTTTCTAAGGTCTGTTTTTTTTTTTTAATTTAAAATAATAAACATGGTATACTTACCTGCTCTGTGCAATGGTATCGAACAGAACAACCCCATACCTCCTCTTCTGGGTTCCCCTGCTGGCGCTGTGCTCTCCTCTTTTTGCATGTGCCTCCATAGCAAGCCGTGTAAGGCTCGACCCAGTTCCCTTCTCTCAATGACTTGCACTGCTGCCTGAGTCTCCTGCTCCTGTAAAACCAGGAGGAGGCTGTAAAACCAGGAGGAGGCTGGTTCAAGAGGGGGCTCGGATAAGTTTTTAGGGGACAGGGGTGGCGACGGCACAGTAAGTGGTAAAATGTTTAACTTAATACAGGGAATGCTTTAAGGTAAAAAACATTTTAGCTTTGGAGCCCCTTTTTTACTGTAATGAGCACTGGTGATCTTTCATACATATAAAATGTTGTACAACGCTTCATACATCTGATCCACTTTGACAGAAGGAGAGGGGAATTTATTATGTAAAATAGACTGCTTATTTTCTTGTAAAAAAAAAAATAGACTGCTTATGCAAACTTTTATTTATTTTTTTGCACAAGTTTGAAAGAGATTTGCCACTGTAGATAGTTTCACTGAAAACAAATGTACAATTATGAAATGGTCAGCTGCAGGTTTTATATTGTCACAATTCGAGCAGAAGAGGGGGGAATTTATAAATTTTAAGTTTTATCATAATCTGACTCACTGCTCCTGTTAAGTAGACATTACAGCGATAAAGTGGAACGAAAGGCAAAAATAAACTTGCCTGTCTGTTCGAAATCCTCTGCAGAATGTATACTGAGCTGCACATGCACAGGTCCATTAACATTTCCAACATGGTGCCAGTGTGCAGGGATGGATGACTTCCCAGTGAGACATCATCCTGCTCTATCCAATTGGGACAACTGCAGACCTGTATTTCCGCCTTTAGTTCCACTTTAAAGAGGCTGTAAACCTCCCTGTGTCAGTTGTACCTATAGGTAAGTCTAGAATAAGGCTTGCCTATAGGTACTGTAAATATCTCCTAAACGTGCGCCGTTTAGGAGATACCTACTGTATACTGCGCCGATGATGTCATCAGCACATGCACTCTGAAGGAACAGCTGCCTGTGCCGTTTCTTCAGGAGCATGTGCCGTGACCGGCTGCTCTCGCGCTCATGTGCAGGAGTGACGTCACACAGCCGGAGTCCACAGCCCCGGTAGGAAGACAGGCGAAGATGGCTGCGGCCTGCAGCGGTGATACATTTGCAGGTAAATGTCACCTAATGTGCTAGTATGCGTTGCATACTAGCACATTTTGCCTTTACTTTTGCAGGGAGGAAGAAAAACCCACCAGAGTTTACTTCCTCTTTAAAGACCCTTACTTGATAACTTTTAAACTGAAAATGTTGGTGAAGTGAGTTACGATAAATGGATTTATTTTTCAAACATCACGGGACACAGAACAGGCTATAAATCATGACTACCGCCACCATAATGCCCCACCTGTAGGTGAACAGACACTGGACAGACAGGAAGTCCTCCCCTACATAACTCCTCCTATAGAGTCCTCAGTTTCTTCACCACTGTCTTGAAGGTGATGGTCACTAAACACTCTGCATACTTTGGCCCTATTCTCAAGTTATTCCAGCAGGGATCAAGAGTCGTTCCTTTGGATCCATTCTAGTGGCTCGACGCCTAGATGTACGATACCCAGGCCCCGCTGTAAGTCAGATTTTGGCTAGGCTTTGCCTGTATTGACCTTTTCGGCACTGGACCTTGTGTATTTGGAACCCTGTGCAGTTAGGTATCGACCAAGGTGTTTTGGTGGGGTGCTGTATGGGTCCAGGGCAGTGGACCTTGAATGTAAGGGGGACCGAGTCACTGAAGGTCCAGAGTGACATTTTTCCGCTGTGATAGGTGAATCCTGGTTGAAAGGATCCTGTGGCGGGAGGATGGTTTGACATTTCTCTTGTAAAAATCTGCATTATTTTTTTTTTGCGAGAACCCTGCAAACATATATTTTTAACCAGAGGCCCTAGGGAATAAAATGATGGATGTTGTAATTTTTTTAAGTCACACGGTATTTGTCAAATTATTATTATTTTTTTTTAAATGATTTAATGAACACTATAATACCCAATCTTATGGTAAAATATAAAAGATGATGTTGCGTAAATAAATACCAAATATGTGATGCGTTAGCCGCTTCCGGACCGCCAACCGTACATATACTGCGGCAGGGCATCCTGGCTGCGCAAAATCGCATACCTATAGGTGAGTTTGTACACGCGGCATAGGGGGCGCGCACGCCGCTCCCGCTGTGATTGGGCAAAGCGGGAGCCAATCAGCGGGTCTGGACGCGATGTCCGCTTCAACCTGCCGATTGTTCACAGGAGACACGGCGCAGTGGTGTGCCTATATAAACAAGGCACACCGCTGATCTGTCAGTGAGGAAAAGAGAGATCTTCTGTTTCAGCTAAGCTAAAACGCGATCTCTGCTTTCCTCCAGTGTAAACCACCCCCCCCCCCCCAGTTTTTTTTGTAGACGCACTAACTTTTGCGCAAACCAATTAAACGCTTACTGGGATTTTTTTTACCAAAAATATGAGGCAGAAAATACATATCGGCCTAAACTGATGAAGAAATTTTTATTTAAAAGAAAAAAAAGGACATACATTTATACATTTTTTTTGGGTATAGCGACGCACGATCGCGCAATTGTCAGTTAAAGGAACACAGTGCCGTATCGCAAAAAATGGCTTGATCAGGAAGTGGGTAAAACCTTCCGGGGCTAAAGTGGTTGAAAATGGCTGCCCCACTGTGTCCGGGGAAGCGGATGCCACCGGTCACATCCTTACTGGGCTCTCCAATGGGAGGAGAGAGTCTGGTAAAGGCAGCAGCATTGGAAGGGTTTTCCCCTTACACCAGCAGTAAAAGTGATCCAGCGGCTGTATAGCTGCTCAAATTACCTTTTACTGTGTAGGGAATTGGCTGCTGTAAAAAAAATAACAGGATCATGGTTGTAGCCTCAATGTATATATGTATATGTGTATATATATATATATATATATATATATATATATATATATATATATATATATATATATATATATATATATATATATATATATATATATATATATATATATATATGTCTGTGTGTGTGTGTGTATATATATGTATGTATGTGTAATATATATATACACATATATATACACACACACATACAGTGGTATTAAGGTGGTTCAGGAGTCACATTGCTGCTAGCTTGTATTTTTAATAACCACTAGAGGCAGTGGCATGCTGTGTGTGTGTGATTTTACTTTAACTTGCCTTTTGCCAATTGACCGGTGCTTCTGCTCTAAGAAACAGATTTTTCAGGAGTTCTGTGGCCGTGAATACACTGTGAGGAAGTCCCATGATGTTTGCCTGAATTTGCAAGTTTTTTCCAGTGCACAGGAGGGGAACATGTGCTGGCGAGTGCAGGGAGCAAGTACGGCATGCGCAGATTGGCTGGAAGTAAGTCTTGATGGGTGGCAGCCATCTTGGTAAGGGTAATGAGGCTTGTGTCATTCTGCTGGATTCTCCAGGCACAGGAGGCTGGCTGATGGCGCAGTAGTGACACAGAGCAGGTTCTACTTTTTGCCCAGAGGAGTAGCTGGCCCAGCACAGCCCTATATTTGTCCAGCATGCTTGGAATAGCTTTCAAAAGTGTGAGGACGCTAACCAGAGTCTCACTGTATTTGCATCCCCCGAAACACACTGGTGATTTTGGTTGCTTGGTCTGACAGCTTGGCTGTTGAGTACTGAAAGACCAAGGGTTTCACGTAGAACAATTTTCTATATTACTGAAGGCCAGAAAGATTTATCATAGGACTTGGAGGACTTATGTGGCCTGATGCTAGAGCTGCACGATTAATCGTATATAAGATCGCGATTTCGATTCACCCCCCCACGCGATCTGCAAGCTGGATTAGCTCGATTTTCCGGATCTCCCAGTCGGAAGCACGGAACCAGCCTGGAACGCAAATGGCGCCGATATCGGAACTGACGTCAGCAACCGGAACTGACGTCAGTCAGCATAGAGCTTAGTGCCGGCCTGGACTGCGCAAGCGCAATCAACACGCCGCTCGCTCCCAATGCTCGGGGCTGGTTATTTAACCACTAGGCGTCCGCGCTATAGCCGAAAGACGGCTACAGCGCGGACTCCAATTGCCGGGAGGGCGTCCCTGGACGTCCTCCCTTTTACATCGGGGAAGTTTTGTGCTGGTCGTGTCCCTCGGACACAGCCAGTCACAGATCGCCTTAAACGGCCAATGACAGCGGCCGTTTACAGTGAGATCGCTCTGCCAATGAGAGATGATCTCATATATAAACATATGAGATCATCTCTCATCGCCGGCTCTCCCTCCTCACACAGAGACAGCGTGTGAGCAGGGAGAGCGGAACCGCTGCGGCGGTGAGTAGACAGAAAAAAAGTGTCAACACAGTTATCTGCTCCTGCCCCAGTGCCATCTGCCCCAGCCATCTGTCCCTGCTGTCATGTCCCTGCCATCTGTCCTTGCTGTATTAAATGAATAACCAGCCCCGAGCATCGGGAGCGAGCGGCATGTTGATTGCGCATGCGCCATCTACAGCTGATTTTTCTCTTTTTAAATTGAACCATTTTAAAGAATCGTGAGAGAATCGTGATCTGTATTCTAAGCAAAAGAATCGTGATTCTCATTTTTCCCAGAATCGTGCAGCTCTACCTGATGCGAGACCGGGAAGTACGTGATTGCATGCATTTTGGCTTTTTTCCAATCGGGGATGGAAATTAAATTACAAATAGCCACTGCCTCCACCTATAACTGGCCTTCGCAGCAAGGCGCACATGGAAGGGCGACGCATGTCAAAACCAAACAAAATTCCCAGCTCAACTCACCAACCACCCTGCAAACAACCAAGTTATCACTTTGCATTTAAAAACAGGGATTTCGTTTGCACACATTTGCAAATACATGCGTAGACTGCAGAGCTACTTCACGGCACTCCAGTATTATAGATAGAGGGCAGGTGAGCCTGGAGGGAGCCCCCTCCTCAAACGCACAGGGGCACACTGGACACCCAGCATATAGCACAATGGCATTAAAGGTGTCCAGTGCGTCCCCTCACCTCACCTATAACTGGTCTTTGCAGCAAGTAACACATGGAAGGGCGCGACGTGTGTCAATTTAAGGAAGAGCTAGCTCTCTCCTGGTTTACCTGCCTTCTATCTATCTATCTATCTATTATTATGCATGTGCTTCCTCTGTAGAGGCTCTAAAAAATATATAGTTAGGACTGCAGATAATACTGGGGTGCCGTGAAGTGGCTCTGCAGCTTACCCATGTATTTGCAAATGTGTGCAAATTAACCCCTGTTTTTAAGGCAAACTGTTAGGATAATTCGGTTGTTTACAGGCTGGTTGGTGAGTTGAGCTTGAATTTTTTTTTTTTTCCGGTTTTGTTTGACGTGGAAATTAAATTTAGCATTAAGCGCCAGTAAGGGTCAGATATGGCATTGGTTGTTTATTTCCAGAGGCCAGTTGCCTCTCATTCTTTGATAAGCACTTTTGTGCAGGGGTTAACACATATCATTCTGCCTGTTAAAGTGGTTGTAAACCCCATATTCCAAAAATCTGAAAGGCTACTATCTGTACATAGTCAGTACCATAATGTATTACATTGCATAACTGTTACCTTTTTGTATATTACTCTGATTTTCATTAATAGCCTGCAGAATCTGTCTGGTTCATTGGGCATGTTGACAGCCCAGAGCTTGGGAGAAGGTGTTATGTCACCAGACTCCCCTCCCAGCTCTACACGCTGTGACGCAGAAGAGCCAATTCAGGAGCAGCAGGAGGAGTTAGGGGGAGAGAGATTTACGGATTCGGCAGTGGGAGACACGGCAACTTCTCGTGCATGAGTCTAATTATTTAGTCTGTCAATTACTTTACTTTGCTAAATAATGTAGTGTGTTCGTTTGTAATTTTTTATTTTTTTGGGGTTTACAACCACTTTAAACCTCCCCTGTGTGAATTTGACTTGAATTTGGTCTTGTCTGTTTTGCAAAAGCCAGCTTTTGAACCAATTTGAGACATTTCGTTAGCCCTTTTGACTCGAAAGATGTTGTGGGTTTTTTTTTTTTTTTTTAGTAGCGATCACTTCGGTAAGGATTTCAGATTTGGCAGCCCTTTCCTGTAGGGAGACATTTTTAGTTTTCCTCCATGACAAGTTGGTGCTACTTTCTCAACTGTCATTCTTACTGAAGGTGGTTTTTGAGTTTTCATTTGAATGGGGACGTTGTCTTACCTTAATTTTTGTCCTTAGTCTCTGGGGGAGAAAGCCCTGCACACATTGAATGTGGTTCGGGCTATCAAAGTTTATCTGAAGCCGACTGCAGTAGTCAGGCAGTTGGATCTGTTATTTATCCTACTTGAAGGTCCTAAGGAATAGTCAGGTAATTTCAGAGTCAACCATTTCGCAGTGGATCCATCAGATTATGCCTATGGCTTGAAGGGTAAGGGCTCTACTAGTGTGGGGGCCTCTTGGGCTATCCCAGCATCAGTGGCTCAGGTCTACAAGGCTGCAACCTGGTCTTCGGTATATACCTATACAAGGTTTTACCAAGTGGACTTAAGGGACTCTGAGGATACAGCTTTTGGCCAGTGTTTTCACAATGGCTTCTGTGTCTCCTTCTGCTCAAGTTCATTGCTTTGGGACATCCTAGGTAATTACGATTTATAGCCTGGTCTGTGTCCCATGATGTTTGAAAAAGAGAAAATTTGGATTTCTGCACTTGTACATCATGAGACACAGAGGTCCCTCCCCTCCTTTTCTAGGGGTTCGTTGCTTGCTAAAAAATAAAACTGATGAGTTCTTTGAGTAGGACAGGTTATTTAAGGAAGGACTTCTTGTTTGTTTGACCCGCCAGTGTCCATTCACCTGTCGATGGCGCGTAACCCAGGTAGTCATGATTTATAGCCTGCTCTGTGTCCTGTGAATGTACTCAAGGACCCAAGAAATTGATTTTACAGGTAAGTATCTATGTATGGAGATTTTGGAAGTTGCATCACACATTTGCAGATTACATATGTGTGTTTCACAAAAGTTTTTTTATAAGGTTTTTTCAAATTTTACATATAATGCAACAAACATAAAGGTAGAGTACAAACAAAGGGGTAGGCAGAGGCGGGATTAATAAAGGCTACAAGAGTATAGCAATGCTAACTATAAGCGGAGGCTAAGTACTGCAAACTTCAATGCACCAGGGGTTCCGTGACCAGCACCGGAGGTGAAGTTACAGGTTATGCTAATGGAGAGTGGTTCATGTAGATGTGTAAGAACGCCTCTGTGGGTAGGAAGGTGAATGGAATGCCAGTCAGCTCATAGTTTACATATTTTGATCAAACTTTGAATATGGTTATTGTTCATAAAATAAGTTAAACTTTGAAATGAATAAACAGTTGTATGTAATCGGTATGATATATGTATGTGTGTGTCTCTCAAGTTCAAGTTGCGGACCTATCAAGTGACATAGCAAACCAATCACTTATCTCCCTTGAATCCAATGGTTTTTATTAAATGTTCTGTCTTCCTTCAGGCTGCAAATGTACTTGATCTGCAGGCATATTTGCAAATTGACTAACATTTTTCTTAACTAATTTGGTGATTTCAAGGTAAAACAGCCTCAGTCATGCCAATAGTTCGGCACCTGCTAACATCAATTATGCTATTTAGCCTGTTGATACCTGCTTTTGGTAGTCTATTTTTAAGCCGTGAACCCCTTTCTGGATTTGTGGTTGGGTACCAGATCTTTCCCTTTTTATTTTTTCTTATGTCTATGCTCTTGTGTTGACTTAATTCTTCGTTTGTCATTTTATCTCCCCACTTTAAGGCCTCATGCACTCTGGGCTTAAAAAACACCACTATTACAAGTGTTTGGTGTTTTGTTTTTTTTGTTTTTCAGCCTGTATAAGCACCCCGATGTTAGCCCGTGTGTCCATGCAAACAGGAATTTACAAGCATATTAGAAGAGGAATGTTTACAGTCTTAAAAATGCCCAGTCAAAAGCGTGTTCAGGAGAAGAGCAGAAAAAACGCTGAACGCGCATAAATGCTACACATGTTTTGGCACATTTGAGCATTAATGCATTCCAAATAAATGTAATATTGGCCAATGAAATCCATTAACACTCAAACGATTGACATGCCTAAACGTGTGTGCAATGTGTGGCTTTAGGTGCATTTTTTTAAAAAGCAGCTTTTCCTACCAGGAGTTCAGAGGAGAAAAGCAAACCCACCGTGTGCATGAGGCCTAATTCTTAGCCCTTGGCTTCTAATTTCGATATTGCTTTTGGGAACTCTTCATGTTCTTGAATTCAATTACCTAGTTTCCACCTCCTAAAGTTCTCAAACTAATCGATCCACAGCCAGTATTTGGTAATGTTAATCATGACTCTGTTTCCTGTTTTCTAGGATTTCTGTTTAGCTTAAAGTTCAGTAGATTAAATTAAGAAGTTAACGTTCCTCTGCCATCTTCCAGGACAGGCCATGAGATGTAGAGCTCCTCCCACTGAGACAGGAAACCTGTTACACACAAGAGTTAAAAGGTCATCCTCAAGCTCCTCACCTCCAGTTTTTAGTGTTTCCTCCAGATGGGGGTAACATGCGACCTGTGGAACCAGTGGGGGAAACTCTGGTCTTTTGGCTCTCAGTGTCTGTACTTCTTTTCCTCTGCCCATCTATGAAGCCCCCTCTATATGGGTAGGCGGTCGCTGTGGATCCCTTGTTTTCTGTGCCTGGGGAAGGCCAGTACTGGTGATGCATCCCTCCCCTTGCCAGCCCCCCCCCCTCCTGTGGCTAGTAGTGCCTCCTCTGCAGTGTTGGATGGCTTCCTTGTGGAGTAGTGGTGCTCCTGCGCCCTAAGCTGGGCTGGTTGACCGGATGATGCAGAGACGACATTGCAGGGTGCCGGAGGCATTCTAAGGCTATCTTTTGTCATTTACCACTGAGTAGCCAGGGAGCTGCTGGGCCAGTGTTGCCTTTTTATGTTTTTCAGGCTTAGGCCCAGAATAAAGATCTAGTTCCTTCTACCAAGAAGAAATGTGCAATCTGTCCGGCTTCATTAGGATCTTCTTGGAGCAAGCCCTTATGCCACTTCTGTATTGGCAGCCTAGTTAAGGATAAGTCAGCTGTGGTCAGAAATAAACTAAAATTGTCTGTCAAGGAAGAGTTGAATTCTACTTTCCACACCTTTTAGATCCCTTCTGGCTGACATTAACACCTGGTCAGTTTTCTTGTCAACCTGGTAGTGGCTAGACCCTCTTCAGCTGTAATTTCAACAACATTGAGGGATGTTTTGCATGGCGAGGTGACTGAACATGCATCTGGGGCCTTGTCATTCTTTCAGGTACTGATGCTGATTCCAGAGATGAAGATGAGCCTTCTAAGGGGTCTAGATACAAGTTGTCCGTTGAAGATGTTGTTGATCTCAAAGCTATTTCTGAAACTTTGGAAATCGAGGAAATGGTACAGCTTTCTAGGCATGAACTAATGTGTCAAAGCCTTTACAAAAAGAGATCCAGATTTTTTTCCTGTGCGTAAAACTTTCAGACAACATCCAACTGGAGTGGTCAGAACCAGTTTAAAGTTAAGGTTTCCCTTTGAGGATTTTGCACATCCTTGAAACAAATATTCTCACCTGGATGCACTTCTTTCCAAGGTTTCTCAGAAAGTGGATTAAGCCTTTGAGGGTTCTCAAAGATCCAATGGATAAGAGAAGTAATGTGCTTCTGTGTAGGGCATGGGATTCCTCCATCTCTAATACCATGCCTGCATTAACATATACTTGTGTGTCAAGGAACCTAGAATTTTGGCTTACTCAGTTGCAATAAAATTTAGTAGCTGGTACTCCTAGAGAGCAGCTATTGAACTCCTGTCCTATGCAATTTAATGCTGTAGGCTTTGTGGCAAACGCTTTGGTGTAATCCGTCAAAATGTTAGCCAGATCCTCTGCCTTCATTTGGCTGAAGACTTGGTCCAGGGATTTTGCTTCCAAATTATGATTCTGTGGCCTTCCATTCTTGTGGGGGTTAGCTTTTTGGTCCTGAGCTTCAGGCAGCGCTTGAACGCACCATAGGCAGAAAGAAAAAGAAAAGGCCAGTTAATACGTTTTTCTGTGACCAGAAGTTTCAAAACCAGGACGAAAAAGAATCCAGAGCTAAGAGGAATTGGATGGGCTATAAAGGCAAGGGGGAGGGGGGGGGGTATCTTGTTTAACCCTCCTCAGCAGCACCTCAAGCCGCAATTAGTAATTTCGCCCAGTGAAAGGAAGGCTAGGAAGGTTCCATCCACGATGGGAATTGGTTGCCTCCAATGGTTTCATTCTGGACCTGATCAAGAGGATACAATCTAGAATTCGACTCCCAACCACCCTCAAGTCTTTTGGTGACCAAGCTTCCCAAGTATTCCAAGAAGGCCATGGCCTTATGTCTCCAAGTAGGAGAGTTAATCAGAGGGTGTTCGTTCAGGTTCCCCTAGAGCAGGGATCTCCAAACTGCGGCCCTCCAGCTGTTGTGGAACTACACGTCCCATGAGGCATTGTAAAACTGACATTCACAGACATGACAAGGCATGATGGGAATTGTAGTTCCTGAACAACTGGAGGGCCATAGTTTGGAGACCCCCTACCCTAGAGGAACAAGGCTGTGGATTTTATTCTCATGTAATTGTGGTAAGGAAGTCTACCAGAATATTCCAGTTGATTCTAAATATATAAGACCTTTCAACAGATCCATAAAGTTACAAAACATTTTGCATGGAGTTGATCTTTTCAGTCGGGTCTTTCCTTCAACCAAACTGTTTCATGGCTACACTGGACCCGAAGAATGCTTCCCAGCATGTTTCTGTGTATATCTGGATTTTCAAAAATTTCTGCGGATAGCAATCAGAATAGGATCTAGAATCCACCGTTACCAGAACAAGGCTCTCTTATGGGCTCTCCTCGGCTCCAAGGATTTATTTTGAAAATATTGGAGAAGTCCTAGCCTCCTTTTTTTTGAGGTTAAGAGCCATCACGATAATTCCCTATTTAGACCACCTTCTACAGATATTGCTTCCTCCCAGGAGAGGTTGCAATTAGATCTGTAGTTCGCTAAGGATAGGCTCCAGAGTTTGGGGTGGCTGATCAATGTACGATTTCTGGGTTACAACATTCATTCCAGATATCAAACTGTTTCACTTGGAAGAGAAAATTTTCAAAATGGACCAGCAGGTTGCACACCTCCAGTCAAGCCAGCTGGTTTCCATAAGGATGGTTATGATAGGCCTAATGACAGCCTACATTTCAGCGGTACCTTGGGCACATCTTCATCATCAAAGATTTTTCCATCCAAGTCTTTGGAATGGCTCCAGTGAGACCCTGGAAAGCTTTGTAAGAATTTTGACAAGGGTCAAATGTACTCTCTGGTGGAGATCCCAGGCGCATCTCTCTGAGCGCCTTTTCTGGAGTTGGCCAATCTAAAAATGATGACGGATGTGAGTTCCTGGGGCTGGGAGGCTCATTTGGAAGGTAGTCTGTGGTCCAAACACAAAACAGGGGGCTTTTCAAATTGAATAGAACTAATAGCGGTGCATCGAGCTCTGAACGTTTTTCAGAAGGATGTGAAGGGCATCGTCTCCATATTTTGTTCAGATAGTGTGACAGACTCACCCGAGACAGAGGCTATTGGAGGGGACTGAACGCTAGCCTCTTGCCAACAGATTATGGGCCCTGGCATTTGGGGGAATGGTGCTCTCTGTGAGCTGTATGCCTGGGGTTGGTGTTACTTTGGATTCAGCTCCATGTCCCCCCAAAACACACAGACTCTGGGGACCCTGTATTTGCCATAGTAGCAATAGTGACTGAGTCATACTGTTGGGACTCATACTGTGAGAAGATGCTAATGTCATCAACTCCACTCACCTGTCTGATGTCAGCTATAATGTGTTTAAGGTAAATGAGTTCAGTCTAGGTTCTAAGGGTATTCAACTCATTGTTGTTTGTTCTAATTAACCCTGTGTTGATGTTTATGGTAATGTGTGTTAATTGAATGAGCTGATCACATTATCCACCAGCACTGGCTAGGAGACGAACAGTCTAGGCTGAGGAGGGGGGAGATTGTTTGTATTAATTGTAATTAGCTCCTGCTATTGTGTTTATACTACTGTGTGAAGCTTGGTGCCCACAAGTCTGTCCTACAGGTGATAAAACAGAAAAAAGTGTAGCGCTAGGACCCAATCCACCAGGGGTGAATAGGTACACAATAAAGGGGATCAACAATGAAAAGCCCCGTTCAGGGCTAAAAAATACGTAGTGCACTGTTCAAGGTCCAACAGTAAACGGCAAAAATTCAGTCATATGGATAAAAAATGTAATGATCCAGTATCTCAAAACTGCAAACAAGCTGACTACCACCGTAAAGAATGAAGGCTTACCAGATGTGGTGGACCAAGTAGGACATACGCCCAACTGGGTCGGATAAGGCTTGGGTGGTAGAAAGCTGTAGATGTCTGTGATATCGCAGGCTGCCTGGTTCCTCCACCTGGTATCCAAGTTCTGGGTGATGTATGAGGTTCAAGAGTTGTAGATGGTTCTATGAGTCCCAGGAAGGAGGGAGCTGGGTAAACCGGGTGTGGATCCCTCACAGCGATCATTCATTGAGTGTGGTGAATAGGAAAAGAGAAAAAGGGCCACATAGTGTAAATCCGCATAAAGGTTTATTAAAAATATATATGGAGGAAATACACTCACGTATATGTCCACAAAGAAAATGCAGCGCTGAGAAAAAGTGGCGACAATGGGGTCCTGCCCGACGCGTTTCGTCCTAAAAAGGCGTCATCTGGCACCCCCCAGATGACGCCTTTTTAGGACGAAACGCGTCGGGCAGGACCCCATTGTCGCCACTTTTTCTCAGCGCTGCATTTTCTTTGTGGACATATACGTGAGTGTATTTCCTCCATATATATTTTTAATAAACCTTTATGCGGATTTACACTATGTGGCCCTTTTTCTCTTTTCCTATTCACCACACTCAATGAATGATCGCTGTGAGGGATCCACACCCGGTTTACCCAGCTCCCTCCTTCCTGGGACTCATAGAACCATCTACAACTCTTGAACCTCATACATCACCCAGAACTTGGATACCAGGTGGAGGAACCAGGCAGCCTGCGATATCACAGACATCTACAGCTTTCTACCACCCAAGCCTTATCCGACCCAGTTGGGCGTATGTCCTACTTGGTCCACCACATCTGGTAAGCCTTCATTCTTTACGGTGGTAGTCAGCTTGTTTGCAGTTTTGAGATACTGGATCATTACATTTTTTATCCATATGACTGAATTTTTGCCGTTTACTGTTGGACCTTGAACAGTGCACTACGTATTTTTTAGCCCTGAACGGGGCTTTTCATTGTTGATCCCCTTTATTGTGTACCTATTCACCCCTGGTGGATTGGGTCCTAGCGCTACACTTTTTTTTCTGTTTTTTGCACATTAACTTTGACGTTTGTGTTAGCTGCTTTCTTTGCTATTTATGAGCAGCGCAGGATTACTTTTGTATATATTTGTCCTACAGGTGATGTCTCTGAGTCATCTGGTCTGGGTAAATGATTAGTTAATTATCTCATGTTAATTAGGTTAGGTTTTAGTCATTCTCCTGTATATGAGACTGTATTTTGATTGTAAATAAAGTCAGTCCATGTTAGCAAAAAGCAAGTGTCGCCTTGTTTTGTGCTCAGAGAGGTTGGAATATCTGATATCAGTATCCAGACTACAAGGAAGTGGTATACTGACGGAAGCACTCAAGCGGAGTGTGGGATGTTCCGTGACATTGGTGGCAGCGGTGGGATAGCTTCCTGCAGTCTGGGAAATCTAAACCTCCACCTGGATCCAAGATCAGCATAGCAGACTTCAGTCACCCCAGTGGAGATATGGACCTGGCATCAGAGTTCCCGGGGCTGCTGCGGATCATCCTTTCAACATACACCAGGACTGTGTCTGAGGATGAATACCTGGAGCTCAGGCAGCAAATTTGGGTGGAGCTCTGGATTGGAGCCCTCCAGCTCGCTGGTATAAAACAGGGCAAGTGCTTTCCAACCCAAGAGCAACGGGCCAGTGACCAACGGGCATTGCGGATGGCATTCCTGGGAGAACGGCCCCAGGAGCAATGGGTGACTGAGTTGGACAGGCTGGTCCAGCAGGAGATAGAGTTGGACAATAGTTATCAGGCTCTGCAATGGCACGCAGAGGAGGGATATTTAGGGGAGACAACAGAATGCTCTCCGGAGGGATATGACTTTGGCGGCCCTGGATTGCTGTGGGAGAGCCTTAAAGATCGTTTTGTTTGGCGATGAAGGGGAACCTACCCTTGAGGACCTGCGAGATTATAGAGAGGCTATGCTTGGTCTTGCAGGGGTTTCAGAGCTTAAATCTGATCTGGACCATTTGCTAAGGAAGGAACAGCATCTGGAAAGGGCATACAGGAAACTGCTAGAACACGTTCAGCAGCATACCAGAGAATCGGCAGTGGAAAATCTGGAGATTGCCGCCTCCAAACCTGAAGTGCTGACAACAGGGCAGAGCTCTGCTAACCTCTGCCCAGTACTGATAACATCTTCTGGGTTCCATGGACAGGAGATGGTGAACCTCTACCCCCCAGACACCAGTTTTAGAGGTAGGGGATTTGATAGACTTTTCTGCTGAGGAAGAACAACCTGATGAGCCCCCAGCAGAAGTGCTGGTAACCGGACAGAGGGTCCAAGACCTCTGCCCCACACCTGTGGCATTTTCAGACGCTCAGGGTGAGAAGGTGGCAATCGCTTCCCAGCAGCAGATACAGGGGGAGAAGGGAGAGGAGATGTTTGTTGTCCCTCCCCAACAGTTGGCCAGGGTGGAGGAAGCGGCCTTTCCTCCCCAACAAAGATCTGTGCACCTGGGAGACGGTACCATAGACATGTCGTTCCAGCAGCCAGATGAGGGAATGGAAAAGGAAGCAGCCGGATCCCCTTTCCAATGGCAGCTACACAGTTTTGGGAGTGGAGGAAGCCAGCCTCCTGCCCCAACGGTTAGCCAGAGCGGAGGATGCGGAGTCCCCAGCAGAAGTGCTGGCAACAGGGCAGAGTGCTACCAACCTCTGCCCAGCACCAGCAACAACTGTGGAGTTCCAGGGAGCCGGGGCAGTTGGCCCCTCTCTCCGACGACAAGCTGATGTAGTGGAGCTGCTACTCCCAGCTGAATCACTGGCAACAGGGCAGAGCACCGCTGGCCTCTGCCTAGCACCTAGTGTCTCTCTACAGCTTCAAGAAGCAGGGGTGATCGGCCCCTCTGCCCAGCAGCAGACCGAGCCCAGGAATGTTAAAAACAATCCAGCTGAAGCCCTGGCAGCCAGACAGAGTAAATGACCTCTGCCCCACACCTACTGAGGTCAACTATTCCTTGCAGCCAAGAATGGAGATCATGCGGGAGGACTATGTGAGTTCACTCTGCCTGACTAACGCATGTCCAGACCAGGTGGAGGTCTGGGACCTTGTTAGTCAACCTTTGATGGGGGAGAAATGTGACAGACTCACCCGAGACAGAGGCTATTGGAGGCGACTGAACGCTAGCCTCTTGCCAACAGATTATGGGCCCTGGCATTTGGGGGAATGGTGCTCTCTGTGAGCTGTATGCCTGGGGACCCTTGGGGTTGGTGTTACTTTGGATTCAGCTCCATGTCCCCCCAAAACACAAAGACTCTGGGGACCCTGTATTTGCCATAGTAGCAATAGTGACTGAGTCATACTGTTGGGACTCATACTGTGAGAAGATGCTAATGTCATCAACTCCACTCACCTGTCTGATGTCAGCTATAATGTGTTTTAAGGTAAATGAGTTTAGTCTAGGTTCTAAGGGTATTCAACTCATTGTTGTTTGTTCTAATTAACCCTGTGTTGATGTTTATGGTAATGTGTGTTAATTGAATGAGCTGATCACATTAGCCACCAGCACTGGCTAGGAGACGAACAGTCTAGGCTGAGGAGGGGGGAGATTGTTGTTTGTATTGTTGATTGTAATTAGCTCCTGCTATTGTGTTTATACTACCGTGTGAAGCTTGGTGCCCACAACTCTGTCCTACAGGTGATGTCTCTGAGTAATCTGGTCTGGGTAAATGATTAGTTAATTAGCTCATGTTAATTAGGTTAGGTTTTAGTCATTCTCCTGTATATAAGACTGTATTTTGATTCTAAATAAAGTCAGTCCATGTTAGCAACAAGCAAGTGTTGCCTTGTTTTGTGCTCAGAGAGGTTGGAATATCTGATATCCATATCCAGACTACAAGGAAGTGGTATACTGACGGAAGCACTCAAGCGGAGTGTGGGACGTTCCGTGACAGATAGGATTCCCACGGTTGCTGATTTCAACAAGGAGTTGCAAGTAGTCTGGCCCTTCAGTGGGTAGCACAGGGCATTCTGGTGTGGTCAGAGCTCTGTCTGGTTTCTATTTCAGCGAAACAGCTAAAAGGAACACAAAACACACTAGCTGATTTCCCCAGTCATCATTAGGTTTTGCAAGACAAATCATCCCTCAGTCCAGAGATTTTCTCCTTTCTGGTAAACCTTTGGGGCCAATCAGAGGTGGATCCTCTGTGCTTTTCAGGCATCCAGTGTACAGTGCATCCAGAAAGTATTCACAGCGCTTCACTTTTTCCACTTTTTTTTTTTGTTACACCCGTATTCCAAACATGATTAAATTATTTTCCTCAATTCTACAAGCAGAACCCCATAATGACATAGTGAAGGAAGTTTGTTTGAAATCTTTGCAAATTTATTAAAAATAAAAAACGAAAAAAAATGACGTACATAAGTATTCACAGCCTTTGCCATGACACTCCTAGTTGAGCTCAGGTGCATCCTGTTTCCACTGATCATCCTTGAGATGTTTCTACAACTTGATTGGCGTCCACCTGTGGTAAATTCAGTAGATTGGACATGATTTGAAAAGGCACACACCTGTCTATATAAGGTCCCACCGTTAACAGTGCATGTCGGAGCACAAACCAAGCCATGAAGTCCAGGGAATTGTCTGTAGACCTTTGAGACAGGATTGTATGGAGGCACAGATCGGGGGGAGGGTACAGAAACATTTCTGCAGCATTGAGGGTCCCAATGAGCACAGTGGCCTCCATTATTCGATGTTTGGAATCACCAAGACTCTTCCTAGAGCGGGCTGCCCTGCCACACTGAGCAATCAGGGGGAGAAGTGCCTTAGTCAGGGAGGTGACCAAGAACCTGTTGGTGACTCTGACAGAGCTCCAGTGTTATCTGTGGAGAGAGGAAAACCTTCCAGAAGAACAACCATCTGTGCAGCACTCTAATCGGGCCTGTATGATAGAGTGGCCAGATGGAAGCGACTCCTCCATAAAAGGCACATGACAGCCTGCCTGGAGTTTGCCAAAAGGTACCTGAAGGACTTTCAGACCATGAGAAACAAAATTCTCTGGTCTGATGAAACAAAGATTGAACCCTTTGACCCGAATGGCAAGCATTATGTCTGGAGGAAACCAGGCACCGCTCATCGCCTGACATATACCATCCCTACAGTGAAGCATGGAGGTGGCAGCATCATACTGTGGGGATGTTTTTCAGTGGTAGGAACTGGGAGACTAGTCAGGATCGAGGAAAAGATGAATGCAGCAATGTATAGGGACATCCTTGATGAAAATCTGCTCCAGAGCACTCTGGACCTCAGACTAGGGCGAATGTTTATCTTCCATCAGGACAATGACCCTAAGCACACAGCCAAGATAACAAAGGAGTGGCTACAGGACAACTCTGTGAATGTCCTTGAGTGGCCCAACCAGAGCCCAGACTTGAACCCGATTTAGGCATCTTTGGAGAGATCTGAAAATGGCTGTGCTCTGACGCTCCCCATCCAACCTGATGGAGCTTGAGAGGTCCTGCAAAAAAGAATGGGAGTAACTGCCCAAAAATAGGTGTGCCAGGCTTGTTGCATCATACTTAAAAAGACTTGGCTGTAATTGGTGCCAAAGGTGCTTCAACAAAGTATTGAGCAAAGGTTGTGACTACCTATGTACTTGGGATTTTTTTTTATTTTTAATAAATTTGCAAAGCTTTTAAACCTCCTTCACGTTGTCAATATGGGGTATTGCTTGTAGAATTTTGAGGAAAATAATGAATTTATTCCATTTTGGCATAAGGCTGTAACATAACAAAATGTGGAAAGTGAGGGGCTGTGATTAGTTTCCAGATGCACTGTAAATCCAATAAACTTGGCTCTATCGGTGCTCTAGCCAGTCCCTGCACTTTCAGGCTTTGCTACGCCTTTCTCCTGTTCAGGCTTAATCTGGCATTACTTCAGAGGTTTCCTCAGGAGCATACTAGTCTTGTCCTTACAGCTCCTTATTGGCCCAAAAGACCATGGTTTTCTCTTCTTCAGCCCCCATCCATAGCTCCCTCTGTGTTACTTCCACTGAGGGAGGACCTAGTATCTCGGTGCAATTCAGCATTCATGAGTAGCTACTATTAACCTTGCAGCTTGGTTTCTGAAAAAGGGATTTTTTGAAGTCTAGCGTTTTTTTGGATAGAGTGGTCAAGACTTTGCATTGCCAAAAACCTGTCACTAGGGCCATCTACCAGAAGGTTTGGAAGAGATTACACTCTTGGATGGTGGAACACCATATGTCAGTTGGTAACAAGCTATCTTGGCCTATTCAGGCTATTATTCTCACTCCCTTTGAGCCTTTGGAAGAGACTTCGGTAAAGCATCTTACTTAAAAGACTGTTCTGGTTGCCATTACATTTGCCCAAAGAATCAGTGAGATACAAGCTCTTTCTATTGGGGAACTCTCTCTCTCTATTTTTGATGACCTGCATTGCGTTAAAGACTGACCCAGGCTTTCTACTCAAAGTGTCATCTTCTTTCCATAGATCTAAAGATATTGTATAGCCTAACAAATTAAGTAAATATCGATCTGCGCAATCTAATATATTCTAGCGTAAAATGGATGAATAAAATAATAATAGCTGGTATCACTAACAAGTGCTTTCACTCCACTTAAATGAAATAAAAATAACAAAAACAGTGCTGTGCTATTAATGCAAATAATCAATAGTAATATATCTGAGTACCCGATAATGGAATGAAACGTAATTATTAATCCATAATAAAAATAATGCTGCAAAATTCATAAGTTCTATCCAGTGACGAAAGCAAATTTAAAAACCTCAATGAATCAATAGTGTAAAAAATTCAAAGTGCTTGTGCTCTCCTCCACCAGTCTCACAGGCTGCTCGCCTCACATCTGAGTTAAATCGGCAGTGTTCCCCTATGGGGATAATAGAGAAGGCTGGCGTGGTGATGGTAATGACCTCTTTCCTCCAAGACACCTAATCCCATGGGACAATAACCCCCGATCGTCTCGCCAAATGGCATGGGTATGCAAAGGAAGGAAGGCAAAATCTAGTGCTCTCCACATAAAAGTGTATTTGTTTAAAAAGGTAGGTAAACAACTCACAAGGATGGCACTGTAAGCAAGCTGGAAATTCATTCAGACACAATCTCGAGATTGCCATGATGTGACGTCAATACGCAAGCTCTGCCCCGTGTCGTCAGGGCATCTTCAGTAGGGGTGGAGCTAGAGACGTACAATCACTGTTTGTTTAAATACTCCTTAATTCTTTAAACCCACGCGGGCGGTTGATTAGCCTTTCCCCTGTTCTCTCCCACAGGCTATTACATGTACAAGGAAGGAGTCGCTGATAAAATTTATATGGGGACTCAATAAAAGAAAACTGCACCTTGAAACACAATAGCATGTGTTTAAAAACCGAAGCATGCATATCCACTAAATCGCATCATTGCCACCTTTTACACTTGACTACTTGATAGAGTACAGAAGTAACAGTATAATACAAACAGTATCTTTTATCATATCAGAAATTAAAATAAAATTAAAAGATCAAACTTAACAAGAATAAATAAGATTGAAAGATAAAAATAAACATGAAAATAAAAAAAAGAATAAAAAAATAAAAATAAGAATTAGAATAAGAATACAATTAAAATAATGATAAAGTAAAAAAAAACAAAATTAAAAATAAATATCCAAAATATAAATAAAATTAAAATACAAATAAAATTAACGATTGATATTTCATCTATCACTAATAAAATAGTTGAGGTCAAAATCTACTTTAAGGCCTCTAGGAGCAAGAACCTTGGCCTCAAATATCCAGAAAGATTTTTACTTAAAGTGGAGGTCCACCCTAAAAAAAAAAAAAAAAAAAAAAAAATTACTCCTAAAAATCGGGGGAAAAAAAATTGAAGAAGAAAATTTTTTTACTTACCAGAAATAGCTGTTGCTAGGCAGTTCGTCCTTATCTGCCACTTCCCACTCCGCGGTGATCTTCATTCTTTTCCTCCTCGCGTTGTCTTCTGGGGAATGGGGCGCGCTGTGTTCTGTGAACTGTGTGTTTTCCAGAACACAGCCGGCCATTCACAAAGCGCCGTGCGACTCGCTCATGCGCAGTAGGAAATGGGCAGTGAGGCCACAAGGCTCCACTGCCTGTTTCCCTTAGTTCGAATGGCAGCACTGGGACCCGATCCGATGGACGGATCATCCTCGGGCGGCCAACATCGCGGGCACCCTGGACAGGTAAGTGTGCTTATTAAAAGTCAGCAGCTACAGTGTTTGTAGCTGCTGACTTTTTTAATTTTTTTTTTTTTTTTTTTTTCAGCTGGACCTCCTCTTTAACTGTCTAATACAATTTCCCCCTCTCCAATGTCTCGCCACTTGCTCGATTCCCCAGAACTTAAGAGCTCAGACTTTTATTATGAACGTATTTGAAATGTTTAGACCCATTATGTGTAACCACCCCTTTTATAATATTCCTAATATGTTCCTCTACTCTGATATGTAAGACTCTGTATGTGCGGCCAATATATTGGAGCCCACATCCACACTCCAACATATATCACCCCAGTAGTAGCACAGATAATAAGGTCTCTGATTTGACACCCTTTCTCTGTGCTAGTGGATATGAACTCTTTCATCTCTAGGTTCTTGCTCCTAGAGGCCTTAATGTGGATTTTGACCTCAACTGTTTTATTAGTGATAGATGATATATCAATTGTTGTTTTTTATTTTTCATATTTATTTTGTTTTTTACTTCATTTTTTTTCAGGTTTATTTTATTTTTTTATTTTTTCTCTTTCAATCCTTATTTTGTTTAGTTTCATCTTTTCATTTTATTTAAATCTCTGATATGATAAATAATGTTTTATATTATACTGTTATTTCTGTACTCTACCAAGCGGTCAAGTGTAAAGGTGGCTATGATGTGCTTTAGTGGATATGCATGCTCCGGTTTTTAAACACATGCTATTGTGTTTCAAGCTGCAGTTTTCTTTTATTGTGTCCCCATATAATTGTATCAGTGACTCCTTCCTTGTACACGTAATTTCCTGTGGGAGAGAACGGGGGAAAGGCTAATCGGCTGCCCATGTGTGTTTTAAGGAATTGGGGAATATTTAAACAGTGGTTGTATGTCTCTAGCTCCACCCCTACTGAAGAAGTCAATACCCTGACGACATGTGTCTAGGGACAGGAGCATGCGTATTGACATCACATCACGGCCATCTCGAGACCTATTGTGTCTGATTGTGTTTCCAACTTGCATGGCTTACAGTGCCATCCTTGTGAGTTGTTTACCTACCTTTTTATACAAATACATTTTTATACGGAGAGCAAAAGATTTTACCTTCCTCCTTTTGCATACCCATCCTATTTGGCGAGACGATCGGGGTTCATGTCCCATGGGATTAGGGGTCTTGGAGGAAGGAGGTCATTACCAGCACCACGCCAGCCTTCTCTATTATCCCCAGAGGGGAACACTGCTGATTTAACTCAGATGTGAGGTGAGCAGCCTGTGAAACTGATGGAAGAGAGCACAAGCACTTTGGATTTTTTACACCCTTGATTTATTGATGTTTTTATATTCGCTTCAATCAGTCACTGGATATAACTTATGAATTTTACAGAATTATTTTCATTTTTCTTATGAATTAATAATTATGTTTCATTATGTTTCATTCCATTATCGGGTACTCATATATATTGCTATTGATTATTTGCATTAATAGCGCAGCACTGTTTTTATTTATATTGTGTTGCCTACCTTCTCCAATTCCCCATCTGGAGCCAGAGAAAGAAGCTGTAGCTTACTTGATGTTAGGCCAAAAAGACATTATCTGCTATCTTGAAGTCTCTAAACATTTCAAAAGGTTGGAAGTCCTTTTTGCTCTTTTAAGGTAGCTGTAAGGGTGCACAAGCCTCTAAGTCTTCTATAGCTAAATGGATCAGATAGGCTATATGTAAAGCTTACAAGATTATGCAAGCATCTCCACCATTTTTGAATGCTTACTTGACTAGGACCTTGTCTACCTCTTAGGCAGAGAGAGCTTGAGTCATGCCAGAACAGATTTGTAGAGGGGCAACTTGGTCCATATTCTCCACTTGCGTGAAGCATTATTGTTTAAATTTATTGTCAAGTCCAGGCATTTGATAGAATGGTCCTGCAGGCAGTTGTCCCCCCCCTCCCCCTTTGACCTTCCCAGGCTTTTAAGTTCTTGCTCATCGACTCATAGGCTGTCCTGGAAAACAACAATGGAAAAGCCAGAGTTAGACTTACCAGTAACTCTATTTCCAGGACAGCTGGATTACCGCCCAATTGTAATATGCATGTCCTGAATTTTATTAGATCCTTCTCATGATTCTCCTGTATCCTGAGGTGAGGACACTTTTTGACTCTTGTGGGTAATGTGTTTCCTGTCCTGTTGGGAGGAGCTCTCTATCTCCTGGGCTGTCCTGGAAGACTACTGGAGATGAAGTCGAACTCCATTTTTTTTTTTTGCCATACAGCACCGGGGACACAACTTACCTGTAATGAAGTGTGTCCCATGCAGTGGCAGCTGGTGCCAGAGGCGTTGCTAGGGGGTGGCTATTTCGGCTATAGCCCCGAATCTGGGGCCCATAGCCCCAAGTCTCTAACCGGGTGTAGCAGTGCCTTCAGCGGCAGATGTGGGCACCGTGCAGATAACTAACATCTCTTTTACTTTTGTTCTGCTACTGCACTGGTTGCTAGAACTGCCCAGCATCTAGCAACCAGTGATGTTACGTAACCTGAGTGACACAGCGTGAGCCCGAGGCAGTGGCGGCACTGGGGGGGCGGGGGATGCGTGCCACACCCGGGTGACACCCGCCAGAGGGGAGACACCCGTGGGTAACTGCTAACACCGTCCGTTGCCCTACACTCTCGGGTCTCGCCGTCTATCTCCCTCAGCGGAGTGGACCGAAGCCACCTCCCCCTCCTCTCTGCTTGCATCCACACAGGAGGAGGAGGAGCCCGAGGGACACAATGCTGTGTACAGTATATCCGTCTGCGCTGTTCTGAGGTCTGTACCCTAACTATACAGTATGAAGGTGGACATGTGCAGGGGGGCTATGGGAGGGGAGAGGGGTGCCTATACTGATGGGGGGGGTCTGCATTGAGGGGGGTGTCTATACTGATGAGGGTTCTGCACTAATGGGGGATGTCTATACTAATGGGGGATGTCTATACTAATGGGGGGTGTCTATACTAATGGGGGGTGTCTATACTAATGGGGGGTGTCTATACTAATGGGGGGTGTCTATACTAATGGGGGGTGTCTATACTGAAGGGGGGGTATCTATACTGACGGGGGTCTGCACTGAGGGGTGGTGTCTATACTGATGGGGGAGGTCTATACTGAGGGAGGGGGGTGGTCTGTACTGAGGGGTGGTCTGTACTGATGGAGGGAGGTGGTCTGTACTATGCCTGCAGCCTCTGACATCTCTTGTACCATGCCCGCACCGCAGGCTCTGCATCTCCTGTACCATACCCACAGCCTTTGCATTTCCTGTACCATACCCACAGCCTCTGCATCGCCTCCTGTACTGTATAGATATAGATATATATATATATATATATATATATATATATATATATATATATATATATATATATATATATACATACACACATACACACACACACACTGGTCCCATCTCTGACTGCTGCATAGTGTAAAAATCTTCTCCCCCACGTACTGATCTGGGCTGCAGAGGTTGACATCAGCCGCTGCAAATGTGAAGAAATTGAGCGATCGCCTGCTTCTTCTGCCCGCCTTCTCCATTCATAGAGAACTCCTGCTATTTTGTCCCAGAATGCAAAGCATTTTGCAAATAGAGAACTTAGTGCCGGTTCACACTACCGCGACTTGGGATCCGACTTGTCAGACCTCAAGTCGCCCCAAGTCGCTTGACATCTGAAAGTCAATGTAAGTGAATGAGAGGCGTCTATATGTACGCTACTGAAGTCGCTCCGACCTCAGAAAAGGTCCCTGTACTAGTTCAAGGCGACTTGTAGGCGACTTGTACCCATTGCTTTCAATGTAAGTCGCCTACAAGTCAGATCGTGATCTATACTGAAGCGACTTCACAGGAAGAGAAGATGTTTTTTTCAAGCAAACCCCTCCCTCCCCCAGTGCGGATTGTAGTTTGATTGGCCACTGGAAAGTCGCCTGTCCTGGAGGCGACTTGAAGTCGCCTTGTAAGTCGCTCCAAGTCGCGCTGTGGTGTCGCCCTCAGGTCGTGTCCAGGTCGCCTCGCAAGTCGCGGCCAGAGTCGTGTTGCCCCTGTGGGAACCGGCACTAAGGCTCCATGCACACTGGAGCTCATAAACTGACATTTTTTTGGAGTTTGGGCATTTTTTAAAAGCCCATGAACTCCACTCTGTGTTTATGGGCTGTTCTCTGAACGCCATAAAATCACGTTCAAAGTGACGTTTTTCTGACCACAAAAAAGCTAAAAAAGGGTAAACGCTGATAATTGTGCGTTAACTGCTTGCCGGCCGTCAATTGACGGCCAGGCGGCGCAGCTCTCGTGGCAGGCGGGCGTCATGACGTCCTCGCTTTCCTAGGCCACCAGGGGGCACGCGACGCTGGCGGCGATCGCGCGTGCCGTGTCACTAGGCACCCGGTGCGCGTGCCCGGTGGCCGCGATGTCCGCCGGGCACCCGCGATTACCGGTAACACAGCAGGACCGTGGATCTGTGTGTGTAAACACACAGATCCACGGTCCTGTCAGAGGAGAGGAGACCGATGGTGTGTTCCACGTACAGAGGAACACCGATTGGTCTCCTCCCCTAGTGAGTCCCCGCCCCCTACAGTTAGAATCACTCCCTAGCAACACAGTTAACCCCTCGATCACCACCTAGTGTTAACCTCTTCCCTGCCTGTCACATTTATACAGTAATCAATGCATTTTTATAGCACGGATCGCTGTATAAATGTGAATGGCCCCAAATATGTGTCAAAAGTGTCCGATGTGTCCGCCGCAATATCGCAGTCATGATAAAAATCGCAGATCGCCGCCATTACTAGTAAAAAAATAAATAAAAATGTTATAAATCTATCCCCTATTTTGTAGACGCTATAACGCGCAAACCAATCTATATACGCTTATTGCGATTTTTTTTTTTTTTTTTTTTTTTTTAACAAAAATATGTACAAGAATACATATCAGCCTAAACTGAGAAAAAATGTGTTTTAAAGAAAAAAAAATTGGATATTTATTATCGCAAAAGGTAAAAATTATTGTGTTTTTGTTAAAACTTGTCACTCTTCTTTTGTTCATAGCGCAAAAAATAAAAACCGCAGAGGTGATCAAATACCACTAAAAGAAAGCTCTATTTGTGGGGAAAAAATGATAACAATTTCATTTGGGTACAGTGTTGTATGACCGCGCAATTGTCATTCAAAATGCGACAGCGCTGAAAGCTGAAAAATGGCTTGGGCAGGAAGGGGCGAAAATGCACTGTATTGAGGTGGTTAATTAGCGTTCGGCGTTCTATTTTTTTTCAATGCATTGTGAGATTTTTGGAGTGTCCTCTGTGTATTTTATTAAAAACGCCCATGAATGCTAATGCTAAAAAACATCATAAACGCTAGTACAAAACGCTGTTAAGAGCGCGTTTTTCAACCAGCGTTTTCTGCCAGCAATCTGGCGTCCAGAAAAAGCTTTTTTGAGCTCCAGTGTGCATGGAGCCGAACAGATGAATGACACGTGATCTAGTTCTATGAATGGAGTTGAGAGGAGAATCTATTTCACACTTGCAGCGACTGATGTTAACCCTAGCAGCACTGGATAATCAGCGCAGTGGGGAGAAGATTTCTACACTAAGCAGCAGCCAGCCAGACACAGAACAAACTTCATTACTACACGAACTGTTGCCTTTACAATAGTAATATTTATAGGTAAGTTCGGTTTTATGTGCTGCAAACCGCAAAAAAATAAACTTTAGCTTGAAGTTATAAGCCATTGAACATTACTGCTTAAAATGTTTTCAAATCAAGATCCTAAACTGAGCTTTTAAACCAACAAGTGATTTTATGATTACCTACATCCATTTATTTTAACCCTGCTTCTCCAATTTTTCATTTTTTTTTCTGTTTAATTTTCCAGGATAAGTGTTCCAAAATTCAGTGCATTTGGCTGTTGTTTTTCTTATCTGGCTCGTCATTCCTTTTATATTACACATTTTCTTCTCAGGCACTTTATTACAGGTACGTCAGCACAGGATGTTCCTGGTTTATTGTTTTATATTTTAACTTCTAAATACTATTGGTATTTAATGATTGAAAGGGGAATAAATATGATTAACAGCTGAAGATGCCTTTTTTATTTCTGTATTTTACATAGAAAGCAGCATGGTTTAAAGTGGATGTAAACCTCAGACATGAAAAATGAACAAAGCACATCCCACTGTACTATGTACTACCCTGAATTCAAAGCACTGAATCTGGTTCCTTTCTGATCTCTTCTTCCTCTATCTGCATGAGTCACTCATAATAGATTAAGCTGTGACACCCCAGCCTCCAGGGAGAGGGGAATTTAGTAATTAGAGAGAATAAACCCCACCAGTCCCAGTGTTGCCAAATCGGTGTAAGCCAGGAACAGTGACTGTTTGAGTGCCACCAAACCAGTGCATCCAACAACAGTGTTCCTGATCACCACCACACCAGTGCAGTGTTGCCTCTGCCTGCCACCTGTACTGACCCTGGCCTGTTTGTTGGCCATGTTTCTGCCTGCTGCCTGGGCCGATCCTTTGCTTGTTTGCTGACCATGTCTGGCTTCTGACTGAACTGACCCATCTACAAGTCCCGCTGACTACGTTCCTGCAAGACACCAATCCCAGCTATCCCCTGCGGACAACTGCACTCCTGGAACCAGAAGTCTAGTTTTTTTCTTCAGCCTCCTTCCTGACCAGTGAAAATGGCATTCCTGTGGGCAGCCATGTACTAGTAGGTTTGGGTTGCTTAGTATGTAGGAATAGGGAGTACTACAGTTTATGCGCTACACTAAGCTATATGACCACGCGTACAGAGGCGACCATTATAAAACACTGTTTTTGATATAATTGGTTGATTTGTGTGATACACAAGGTGCGATGTCTGGTACATAATCAGTCCAGACATTGAAAAAGTCTTACGCATTTGGTATTGCCATACTCGGTAGCATTATGTGTTTTGGGGTATAATTCTAAGTATGCCTATGCTATGTGTGAAAAATATCTTATTAAATGGACAACTTTGTACATTTTTATTTCACATTTTCTGAAAACTTGTGGCGTGTGGGTTTGGGCTTTTTCTTTTAGATTAATAGTTACCTAGGTAGATGCAGCATGGGTCCGTTGCTGCAGCTGTCCCCTGGTGCCTCTGCACTGGGAACCGAGCGATCAAACACCACCGATCGCTCTGTTGTCAGTCACAGCTCTCTGCTCTGCTCCCTCCTCACTCATTGGAGCACTGGAATGTGGAGGGGGCGGCCGGCTCAGACTGAGGCTCGCTGAGCCGGGTGTCGGTCAAGGCACATGGCGGATCCTGACTCCATTGATGGGATGCCTGGACTGACTTCTTTGACCTCAGCAGAGAGCGGACTTCAATTCAAAACGAATTGCACTCCTGTGATCCATAGTCTTCAAAACACTCACTATGCCTCTTAGAAGATACTTTTGAGTGATTGCTTTCCAAAATGTGATTATTTTGTGGTTATTTCCACTGTCTTGGTGCACTAGGGTCTCCAAAAATGTGATAGGTAGTCAGGAAATGAGATGCATAATTTATGCCCCTGGAATGCCTGAAGGTTTTTGAATTTTGAGCCCCTCTATGTACAGTGCCTTGCAAAAGTATTCAACCCCTTTGGCATTTCTCGTTTTTTGTTACCTCACAACCTGGAATTAACATGGATTGTTTGAGGATTTGCATCATTTAATTTACAGAACATGCCCACAAATTTGCAGATGTGTTTTTTTTTTTTTTGTTTGTTTTTTGTTTTGTTTTTTATTGTGAAGCAAACAACAAATAGGACAAAATAACAGAAAAAATCAATGTTTTGACTTCACCCTCCTAAAGTCAATATTTTTTAGAACCACCTTTTATGGCTATCGCAGCTCCAAGTCGCTTTGGATAAGTCTGAACTTGCCACATCTTACCACTGGGATTTTTGCCCATTCCGCCTTGCAAAACTGCTCCAGCTTCTATAAGTTGGATGGTTTGCGTTGTGAACAGCAATCTTTAACCACTTAAAGACCAGGCCTCTTTTTCAGACTCTGTGTTTACAAGTTAAAAACAAGTTTGTTTGCTAGAAAATTACTTGGAACCCCCAAACATTATACATTTTTTTTTATAACCTCTAGAGAATAAAATGGCGGTCATTGCAATACTTTTTGTCACACCGTATTTGCGCAGCGGTCGTACAAGCGCACTACTTTTTTCAAAAAAATTCACTTTTTTGAATAAAAAAAATAATACAACAGTAAAGTTAGCCCAATTTTTTTATATTGTCAAAGATAATGTAACGCTGAGTAAATTGATACCCAACATATCATGCTTCAAAATTTCGCCCGCTCGTGGAATGACGTCAAACTTTTACCGCTAAAAAAATCTCTATAGGAAACGTTTAAAAAATTCTAAAGGCTGTGTGTTTTGAGTTACAGAGGAGTTCTAGGGCTAGAGTTATTGCTCTCACTCTAATGATTGCGGTGATACCTCACATATGTGGTTTGACCACCGTTTTTTCATATGCAGGCGCTAGTCACTTGTGTTCTCTTTTTTCTTTTTTCACTGTTTTGTTTTTTTTGTTTTTTTTTTTAATTGGGTCACTTTTATTCCTATTATAAGGAATGTATACATCCCTTGTAATAGAAAAAAAAGCATGACAGGTCCTCTTAAATATGAAATCTGGGGTCAAAAAGACCTCAGATCTCATATTTGGACTTAAATGCAATAGAAAAAAAAAATTGTCATTTGAAAAAATAACAGACGTATGGGCGGAAGTGACGTTTTGACGTTGCTTCCGCCCTGCTATAGTACAGAGACGGGTGGGTTCCATCTTCCCCTCACTCGTCTCCATACCCAGCCACAGAAAGGTCCCGATCACCTCCGCCGCTGCCGACAGCTCTGGTAAGTGGCGGAGGGCGCGGGAGGGGGGTGACCCCTCTCCCGCCGCCGATAACAGTGATCTCGTGGCGATTCCGCCGCAGAGACCACCATTATCGTGAACAGGACTGCCGGCTCAAAAGATGGATACCTCGGTTGTGGCAGCAGCTGCTGCCATTACTGAGATATCCGCCTTTAAAATGCAGACGTATATGTACAGGAGCCGGTCGGCAAGTGGTTGTCTGACCACAGATTTTCTATTCAGATTGAAGTCTGGGCTTTGACTAGGCCATTCCAACACATTTACATGTTTCCCCTTAAACCACTCAAGTGTTGCTTTAGCAGTGTGTTTGGGGTCATTGTCCTGCTGGAAGGTGAACCTTTGTCCTAGTTTCAAATTACACACAGAGTGGTACAGGTTTTGCTCAAGAATATCCCTGTATTGAGCACCATCCATCTTTCCATCAACTTTGACCAGTTTCCCAGTCTTGACTGCTGAAAAACATCCCCACAGCATGATGCTGCCAACACCATGTTTCTCTGTGGGCATGGTGTTCTTTGGGTGATGTGATGTGTTGGGTTTGCGCCAGACATAGCATTTCCTTTGATGGCCAAAAAGTTCAATTTTAGTCTCATCAGACCGGAGCACCTTCTGCCATACATTTTAGGAGTCTCCCACATGCCTTTTCGCAAACTCAAAACGTGCCATTTTGTTTTTCTGCTGAAAGTAATGGCTTTCTTCTGGCCACTCTGCCATAAAGCCCAACCCTATGGAGCATATGGCTTATTGTCGTCCTATGTACAGATAATCCAGTCTTTGCTGTGGAACTCTGCAGGTCCTCCAGGGTTACCTTAGGTCTCTGTGCTGCCCCTCTGATTAATGCCCTCCTTGCTTGGTCCGTGAGTTTTGGTGTGCGACCATCTCTTGGCAGGTTTGCTGTTGTGCCATGTTCTTTCCATTTGGTTATGATAGATTTGATGGTGCTCCTAGGGATCATCAAAGATTTGGATATTTTTTTTTATAACCTAACCCTGACTTTTACTTCTCAACAACATTGTCCCTTACTTGTTTGGATAGTTCCTTGGTCTTCATGGCAGTGTTTGGTTAGTGGTGCCTCTTGCTTAGGTGTGGCAGCCTCTGGGGCCTTTTCAAAAAGGCATGTATATGTAATAACAGATCATGTGACACTTAAGATTTGCATAGAGGGTGGACATCATTTCACTAATTATGTGACTTCTGAAGGTAATTGGTTGCACCAGAGCTTTTTATGGGCTTCATAACAAAGGGGGTGAATGCATACGCACATGCCAATTTTATAATTTTTTTATTTCTGAAAAATAGTTTTGTGTATATATATTTTTCTAAGTTTACTTCGCCAACTTAGACTATTGTGTTCTGATCCATCACACATAATTCAGATTAAAAAAAAAAAGATTAAAAAAAACATCGAAATAAAGGCTGTAATGTAACAAAATAGGTAAAAAGCCAAGGGGGGTGAATACTTTTGCAAGGCACTGTAGTAAGGCTGTGAAAGTCTCACGTGGTGTCGCCATATTCAGGAGGAGTAGTAGAATGTGTTTTGTCCATGCAATGTGTTAGAAATATCTTTTTTAATTGACAACTTTGTGTAAAAAAAAAAAAAAAAAAAAAAAATAATAATAATTTTCTTTCTTGCATTTTCCAAAAACTTGTGGCAAAAATTTAATTTTCAAGAGACTTACTATGCCTTTCAGAAAATACCGAATGAGGTGTTTGTGCTTTTTAAAATGTGGTAGTTTTGTGGGTCTTTTTTCTGTCTTGGCACTTCAGGCACTTCAGGGACTTAAGACATATGATAAGTAGTCAGGAAATTTTATGCATAATTTATGCTCCTTGAAAGGACAAAAGTCTCACGTGTTATCCCCATACTTTGGAGGCATAGCAGAATGTGTTTTGTGATGTAATTGTAAGTATGCTTATGCTGTGTGTGTGTGAGAAAAACTTGTTAAAATGACAACTTTGTGAAAAAATACTTCTTTTTCACTAAGGAAATACACCCGAATACATTTTGGCCTAAATTTTATAAAGATTATTTATTTGCAAAGAGACACTAAGACAAATGGTTTCCCCCCCCCAATTTTTTTTGTATAGCAAAAAATAAACACAGTGGTGAATAAATATCACCAAACGATTGTACTATTTGTCTTAAAAAAATTAAAATAAAAAAGATATACAATTCGTGTGGGTACGGTGTTGCATGAATAATTGTCATCCAAAATGTGACAGCCCTGAAAACTGTAAAAATGGCCTGGGCAGAAAGGGAGTCAAACAGTCTAGTCTTCAAGTGGTTAATCATTAGACTTTGTCGATGATATTTTGGGGTAAATTGATAAGATTGTGCAAATTATGTAAATCTTACATTGGGAAAAAGGACACCAAAACAAAATATTTTTAGATTTTTTATTTTATTGTTGGCTCAATAAGAAATAAAAATATGTATCCAGATTTGCTACCAATATGAAAGCGGTATTTAACCCAAAAGCCAACATTCTATTATATTGCAGCTTACCAATTCTTAGATGTGGTGGCTGCATTTTCTTTTCCTGACCACCTTTTTTTGCCTGGTGATCTAGCCAGTAAGTCTGTTGTCTTTTACCAAAACAAGCTCTCCTGCAGATTTTGCACTTACAGGGTTGAGACAAACCATTTTACACAGACAGGAGTGCTTACAATCATCAGCATTTATTTAAGTAAAACTTTTATCCCAAAGGGATTAAAACTGTTTGCTGTGAGTCCGTTTATAAAGTATTACGGTAGCTGGAGTTCAGCTTCGATTTGTCAGTGTACCTAGAGTTACGAGTTCATCTAACACCCCCCCCCCCCCAAATATTAACAACGCTGCTGTCCAAAGGTGCCCCTGTGCTTCTCTATCCAGAGCGGGGGCACTCTAATACAAGAGGTGTGTTACTGACCAGATTACTAAGAAAACAAATAAAGCCACCACATTTAATGATTAGTAAGCTGTAATGTATAAATTGTTTTGAGTTTAATACCACTTCAGCTCCCTCAAAAAAAGCAATGTATTATACGTTGGGGTAGACCACAAAACTTAAGATATAATGCTTGGAACTTTGACCTCGCCTAAACAGGGTCCTGCCACCTTTGTAAATGCAGCACTGTGCCGAAAAACTGACATGGCAGTTTCCATCCATTGAGAGCCAGAATGCACTCCCTTGTTTCTGGTCCATGCCATGTTCGCACCAAGTGACTAAAGTGTTGAAATGATGGGAGCGTTGCACTAGCTTGTAGGGTCTTTTGAAAGATTTTAGATTGCTACAGCCAAAACACCTTTTTGGGGGCTCAGCACTCCCCCTTCATCAGAGAGAAAAAAAAAAAACTAGACCATAAATAAAATACAATAACGCTACAAAGGATAAGTTCACTTTCTGAACATGTTACATGTTCCAGCATTTATAGCTCCCCCCCCCCCCCCCCCACCTATCAGATGCTTTCACAAGCCAGTAATGGCTTGTTTACAATAAACCGAGACCAGAAGTGACGTAATCCTTGACGCTTCCAGTTTCTGACATCACACAAAAACTGAGAGGACCGGTCACTGTCAGTCTTTTCACCTTAAGGCATAGGATGCCTTAAGGTGAAAAAACACAAGGGTTTACAACCCCTTTTAAGTGCTTGCTACAAAACTGAAGTACTTCCTGTATGGGAGGGGTTATATAGGGGATCACTTCCTGTCTAAAGACCTTTGGTCTACCAGTGTCCATTCACCTGGAGATGAAGTATTCCCCAGTAGGGAATGAATATTAGCCTAACTCTATGTCCCGTGATGTACTCAATGAAAAGGATTTTACAGGTAAGTATGGCGAAAAAATCCTATTAAGTATTATATTAAAGAAAGTACTATCTTTCCCAAAATAATATCAAGATTGGCTGGGTTGACCACAAATCAAAGCAATTTTAAGACGGTCTGTCCAAAACCTGAAAAAAGCCTGGGGACTCGAGGAGGTTTACAGTTGTGCTCATAAGTTTACACACCCTGGCAGTATTTATGATTTCTTGGCCATTTTTCAGAGAAAATGAATAATGATAAAAAAACATTTCTTTCACTCATGGTTAGTGTTTGGCTGAAGCCATTTATTATCAATTAACTGTGTTTACTATTTTTAAATCGTAATGACAACAGAAACTACCCTGATCAAAAGTTTACATACCCTGGTGATTTTGGCCTGATAACATGCACATAAATTGACGCAAAGGGGTTTGAATGGCTATTAAAGGTAACCATCCTCACCTTTGATCTGTTTGCTTGTACTTAGTGTGTGTATAGAAGGTCAGTGAGTTTCTGGACTCCTGACAGACCCTTGCATCTTTCATCCAGTGCTGCACGGACGTTTCTGGATTCTGAGTCATGGGGAAAGCAAAAGAATTGTCAAAGGATCTGTGGGAAAAGGTAGTTGAACTGTATAAAACAGGAAAGGGATATAAAAAGATATCCACGGAATTGAGAATGCCAATCGCCAGTGTCCAAACTGTAATCCAGAAGTGGAAAATTAGGGGTTCTGTTGAAACAAAACCACGGTCAGGTAGTCCAACTACAATTTCAGCCACAACTGCCAGGAAAATTGTTCGGGATGCAAAGAAAAACCCACAAATAACTTCAGGTGAAATACAGGACCCTCTGAAAATGTGGTGTGGCTGTTTCAAGATGCACAATAAGGAGGCTGCATGGTCGAGTCGCCAGAAGAAAGCCATTACCAAGCAAATGCCACAAAGTATCCTGCTTACAATACGCCAAACAGCACAGGGACAAGCCTCAAACCTTCTGGCACAAAGTCATTTGGAGTGATGAGACTAAAATTGAGCTTTTTTAGCCACAACCATAAACAATACATTTGAAGAGTAGTCAACAAGGCCTATAATGAAAGGTACACTATTCCTACTGTGAAACGCAGAGGTGGATCGCTGATGTTTTGGGGACATGTGAGCTACAAAGGCACAGGACATTTGGTCAAAATTGATGGCAAGATGAATGCAGTATGTTATCAAAAAAAAAAACTGGAGGAACATTTGCATTCATCAACCAGGAAGCTGCTCATGGGACATACTTTTAACATTCCAACATGACAATGAGCCAAAACAAGGCCAAGTCGACCTGTCATTGGCTAAAGCAGAATAAAGTAAAGGTTCTGGAGTGGCCATCTCAGTCTCCTAACCTCCAATATCATTGAGCCACTCTGGGGAGATCTCAAACGTGCAGGTTCAGGCAAGACAGCCCAAGAATTTACAGGAACTTGAGGCCAAGAGGAATGGGCAGCTTTACCATCTGAGAAGATAGAGCCTCATCTACAAATACCACAAAAGACTTCAAGCTGTCATTGATGTTAAAGGGAGCAATACACAGTTTTAAGAACTGGGGTATGTAAACTTTTTTGATAAGGGTCATTTTGGGTAGATTGCCATTATGATTTAAAAAGAGTAAACACAGTTGATTGATAATAAATGGCTTCAGCAACACTAAACATAAATGAAAGAAAAAGTTTTTGTGTTATCATTCATATTCTCTGAAAAATGTCCAAGAAAGCATAAATTCTGCTTTTAATTTGCTAGGACTCAAGTAGTTAAGGTACACCAATATTAAAGATGGCATAGCTGATATGAGCATGCCTATTTATGGGAGTTGGGTCACTGCACTGCAGTCTTATACCTAAAGGTATCTTTTGGTTGCCAGTTATGTGCACTGCCGGACTACTTGAGATTCTGCAGCCATGTTGTGAAGCCATTCTCATCTTTTACCGGTTACCTTTTTTTTACATTTTTTTTATTTATTTTTGCAGCTTGATTTTTATGAACCCCACTATTGGACCTTTACAATTCTGGGATGTGTTGTGGGTTGTTGGTATCACAGAATTTATTGTGAAGTTTACCTTTATGGGCCTCAAGTGTTTGATCCTGCTGGTGCCTTCCTTTATAATGTCGCATAAATGCAAGGTAAGGCTTGTACAGTACTTGTATGTTGTTAAGCATGTGTAGCACTTCTTATTCAACTTATTTTAAAAGAATTTTGATACATACCTACATTTTATGGGATGAAATACCCATAGATCGATCAGTATAATCTGCAGCTCAAGAGGCTAAAGGAATCTAGGGACAATAGAGATGTAATTAAAAGAAGATATCTTTATTTAGGTGGTGTTTAGGATTAACCACTTAAGGACCGCCTCACGCCGATGTACGTCGGCAAGGCGGCACGGGCAGGCAAAATCACGTACATGTACGTGATTTGCCTCCCGCGGGTGGGGGGTCCGGTCCCCGCCGCCCGAGGCGGTCCCGTTCTGTCCCCCGGCGATCAGAGACGAGGGGGAGGCCATCCGTTCGTGGCCCCCCCCTCGCGATCGCCGCCGGCCAATGGGAACACTCCTTTGCTGCTGTATGCTAAACAGCAGCAAAGGAAGTGATGTCATCTCCCCTCGGGTCGGTAGTTTCCGTTCCGGCCCGAGGAGAGACGACATGTGAGTGAGTGCACCAACACACACACACACACACACACACAGTAGAACATGCCAGGCATACAAAACACCCCGATCCCCCCCCCCGATCGCCCCCCGATCCCCCCCCAATTTTTTTTCCTGATTACTGCTGTGTCAGTTTGTGACAGTTACTGTGTTAGCACAGTTACTGTTACCCCCCTGTAGGTCTAGGGTACCCCCCTAACCCCCCCTAATAAAGTTTTAACCCCTTGATCACCCCCTGTCACCAGTGTCGCTAAGCGATCATTTTTCTGATCGCTGTATTAGTGTCGCTGGTGACGCTAGTTAGGGAGGTAAATATTTAGGTTCGCCGTCAGCGTTTTATAGCGTCAGGGACCCCCATATACTACCTAATGTTTTAACCCCTTGATTGCCCCCTAGTTAACCCTTTCACCACTGATCACCGTATAACCGTTACGGGTGACGCTGGTTAGTTCGTTTATTTTTTATAGTGTCAGGGCACCCGCCGTTTATTACCGAATAAAGGTTTAGCCCCCCGATCGCCCGGCGGAGATATGCGTCGCCCCAGGCAGCGTCAGATTAGCGCCAGTACCGCTAACACCCACGCACACAGCATGCGCCTCCCTTAGTGGTATAGTATCTGAACGGATCAATATCTGATCCGATCAGATCTATACTAGCGTCCCCAGCAGTTTAGGGTTCCCAAAAACGCAGTGTTAGCGGGATCAGCCCAGATACCCGCTAGCACCTGCGTTTTGCGCCTCCGCCCAGCCCACCCAAGTGCAGTATCGATCGATCACTGTCACTTACAAAACACTAAACGCATAACTGCAGCGTTAGCAATCGCAGGGATCAGGCCTGACTCTGCGAACAGTTTTTTTGGTAGCATTTTGGTGAACTGGCAAGCACCAGCCCCAGGCGTCAGGTTAGCGCCAGTACCACTAACACCCACGCACGCACCGTACACCTCCCTTAGTGGTATAGTATCTGATCGCATCAATATCTGAACCGATCAGATCTATACTAGCGTCACCAGCAGTTTAGGGTTCCCAAAAACGCAGTGTTAGCGGGATCAGCCCAGATACCTGCTAGCACCTGCGTTTTGCCCCTCCGCCCGGCCCAGCCCACCCAAGTGCAGTATCGATCGATCACTGTCACTTACAAAACACTAAACGCATAACTGCAGCGTTCGCAGAGTCAGGCCTGATCCCTGCGATCGCTAACAGTTTTTTGGTAGTGTTTTGGGGAACTGGCAAGCACCAGCGGCGTAGTACACCCTGGTCGTAGTCAAACCAGCACTGCAGTAACACTTGGTGACGTGGAGAGTCCCATAAGTGCAGTTCAAGCTGGTGGTGGCAAGCACAAGTAGTGTCCTGCTGCCACCAAGAAGACAAACACAGGCCCGTCGTGCCCATAATGCCCTTCCTGCTGCATTCGCCAATCCTAATTGGGAACCCACCGCTTCTGCAGCGCCCGTACTTCCCCCATTCACATCCCCAACCAAATGCAGTCGGCTGCATGAGAGGCATTAATATGTCCTCCCGAGTACCCCTACCCAACCAACCCCCCCAAAAAAGATGTTGTGTCTGCAGCAAGCGCGGATATAGGCGTGACACCCGCTATTATTGTCCCTCCTGTCCTGACAATCCTGGTCTTTGCATTGGTGAATGTTTTGAACGCTACCATTCACTAGTTGAGTATTAGCGTAGGGTACAGCATTGCACATACTAGGCACACTTTCACAGGGTCTCCCAAGATGCCATCGCATTTTGAGAGACCCGAACCTGGAACCGGTTACAGTTATAAAAGTTAGTTACAAAAAAAGTGTAAAAAAAAAAAAAAAATATGAAATAAAAAAAAATAGTTGTCGTTTTATTGTTCTCTCTCTCTCTATTCTCTCTCTCTATTGTTCTGCTCTTTTTTACTGTATTCTATTCTGCAATGTTTTATTGTTATTGTTATTATGTTTTATCATGTTTGTTTTTCAGGTGTGTAATTATTTATACTTTACTGTTTACTGTGCTTTATTGTTAACCATTTTTTTGTCTTCAGGTACGCCATTCACGACTTTGAGTGGTTATACCAGAATGATGCCTGCAGGTTTAGGTATCATCTTGGTATCATTCTTTTCAGCCAGCGGTCGGCTTTCATGTAAAAGCAATCCTAGCGGCTAATTAGCCTCTAGACTGCTTTTACAAGCCGTGGGAGGGAATGCCCCCCCCCCCACCGTCTTCCGTGTTTTTCTCTGGCTCTCCTGTCTCAACAGGGAACCTGAGAATGCAGCCGGTGATTCAGCCAGCTGACCATAGAGCTGATCAGAGACCAGAGTGGCTCCAAACATCTCTATGGCCTAAGAAACCGGAAGCTACGAGTATTTCATGACTTAGATTTCGCCGGATGTAAATAGCGCCATTGGGAAATTGGGGAAGCATTTTATCACACCGATCTTGGTATGGTCAGATGCTTTGAGGGCAGAGGAGAGATCTAGGGTCTAATAGACCACAATTTTTTCAAAAAAGAGTACCTGTCACTAACTATTGCTATCATAGGGGATATTTACATTCCCCGAGATAACAATAAAAATGATTAAAAAAAAAAATATGAAAGGAACAGTTTAAAAGTAAGATTAAAAAAGCAAAAAAATAATAAAGAAGAAAAAAAAAAAAAAAAGCACCCCTGTCGCCCCCTGCTCTCGCGCTAAGGCGAACGCAAGCGGCGGTCTGTCGTCAAACGTAAACAGCAATTGCACCATGCATGTGAGGTATCACCGCGAAGGCCAGATCGAGTGCAGTAATTTTTCCAGTAGACCTCCTCTGTAAATCTAAAGTGGTAACCTGTAAAGGCTTTTGAAGGCTTTTAAACATGTATTTATTTTGTTGCCACTGCACGTTTGTGCGCAATTTTAAAGCATGTCATGTTTGGTATCCATGTACTTGGCCTAAGATCATCTTTTTTATTTCATCAAACATTTGGGCAATATAGTGTGTTTTAGTGCATTAAAATTTAAAAAAGTGTGTTTTTTCCCCAAAAAATGCGTTTGAAAAATCGCTGCGCAATTACTGTGTGAAAAAAATAAATAAAACGCCCACCATTTTAATCTGTAGGGCATTTGCTTTAAAAAAATATATAATGTTTGGGGGTTCAAAGTAATTTTTTTGCAAAAAAAAAAAACTTTTTCATGTAAACAATAAGTGTCAGAAAGGGCTTTGTCTTCAAGTGGTTAGAAGAGTGGGTGATGTGTGACATAAGCTTCTAAATGTTGTGCATAAAATGCCAGGACAGTTCAAAACCCCCCCAAATGACCCCATTTTGGAAAGTAGACACCCCAAACTATTTGCTGAGAGGCATGTCGAGTCCATGGAATATTTTATATTGCGACACAAGTTGCGGGAAAGAGACAATTTTTTTTTTTTTTTTTTTTTTTTTTTTTTTTGCACAAAGTTGTCACTAAATGATATATTGCTCAAACATGCCATGGGAATATGTGAAATTACACCCCAAAATACATTCTGCTGCTTCTCCTGAGTACGGGGATACCACATGTGTGAGACTTTTTGGGAGCCTAGCCGCGTACGGGACCCCGAAAACCAAGCACCGCCTTCAGGCTTTCTAAGGGCGTGAATTTTTGATTTCACTCTTCACTGCCTATCACAGTTTCGGAGGCCATGGAATGCCCAGGTGGCACAAAACCCCCCCAAATGACCCCATTTTGGAAAGTAGACACCCCAAGCTATTTGCTGAGAGGTATAGTGAGTATTTTGCAGACCTCACTTTTTGTCACAAAGTTTTGAAAATTGAAAAAAGAAAAAAAAAAAAGTTTTTTCTTGTCTTTCTTCATTTTCAAAAACAAATGAGAGCTGCAAAATACTCACCATGCCTTTCAGCAAATAGCTTGGGGTGTCTACTTTCCAAAATGGGGTCATTTGGGGGGGTTTTGTGCCACCTGGGCATTCCATGGCCTCCGAAACTGTGATAGGCAGTAAAGAGTGAAATCAAAAATTTTCACCCTTAGAAATCCTGAAGGCAGTGATTGGTTTTCTGGGTCCCGTACGCGGCTAGGCTCCCAAAAAGTCCCACACATGTGGTATCCCCATACTCAGGAGAAGCAGCTAAATGTATTTTGGGGTGCAATTCCACATATGCCCATGGCCTGTGTGAGCAATATATCATTTAGTGACAACTTTATGAAAAAAAAAAAAAAAAAAAGTGTCACTTTCCCGCAACTTGTGTCAAAATATACAATATTCCATGGACTCAATATGCCTCTCAGCAAATAGCTTGGGGTGTCTACTTTCCAAAATGGGGTCATTTTGGGGGGTTTTGTGCCACCTGGGCATTCCATGGCCTCCGAAACTGTGATAGGCAGTGAAGAAAAGTCCCACACATGTGGTATCCCCATACTCAGGAGAAACAGCTGAATGTATTTTGGGGTGCAATTCCACATAGGCCCATGGCCTGTGTGAGCAATATATCATTTAGTGACAACTTTTTGTAAATATTTTTTTTTTTGTCATTTTTCAATCACTTGGGACAAAAAAAATAAATATTCAATGGGTTCAACATGCCTCTCAGCAATTTCCTTGGGGTGTCTACTTTCCAAAATGGGGTCATTTGGGGGGGTTTTGTACTGCCCTGCCATTTTAGCACCTCAAGAAATGACATCGGCAGTCATAAACTAAAAGCGGTGTAAATTCCAGAAAATGTACCCTAGTTTGTAGACGCTATAACTTTTGCGCAAACCAATAAATATACGCTTATTGACATTTTTTTTACCAAAGACATGTGGCCGAATACATTTTGGCCTAAATGTATGACTAAAATTTAGTTTATTGGATTTTTTTTATAACAAAAAGTAGAAAATATCATTTTTTTTCAAAATTTTCGGTCTTTTTCCGTTTATAGCGCAAAAAATAAAAACTGCAGAGGTGCTCAAATACCATCAAAAGAAAGCTCTATTTGTGGGAAGAAAAGGACGCAAATTTCGTTTGGGTACAGCATTGCATGACCGCGCAATTAGCAGTTAAAGCGACGCAGTGCCAAATTGGAAAAAGACCTCTGGTCCTTAGGCAGCATAATGGTCCGGGGCTCAAGTGGTTAAAACGCAATTTTTGGAAAATTGTTTTTCATTTTTGATTGTCCTGGTAATGTCAAATATTGAATATACATTTTTCACATTTGTCCTTTTAGCAGTCCGGCATGTAACAAATTTCAATCTGGTATGCCAGGATTACAAATAGATGTGCTTTGAAAACAGACCGATATATAAGTAGTAGGATATCGGGTTATCTGTATACACAGCTGAGTGGCTCAAAGGGGAACAAGCCTTTTTCCTGCACTCTCAGCAGGGATAGTGGCATCTTAAGCCTAGTACACCCTTTCTTTTTTTTTTTATGTTCAACCCAGCAGGGCTGAACAAAAAAAAACCTAAAACTGACCGCTCAGGAGGAGCCGCTGCACTAGCTATCCAAAGTTAGTACAGCGCTCTCCCCTGCTTTTCTATTGTATCCCCCTCCCCCCGCATTGGCTGAGAGCGCTGAATGGGAGCCAATCGGCAGACCTTTTTTGGTCATGCTGAATGGCCGGCTTCTGTCTGACCGACTCCAGTACATGCCGCCCAACATTTGGACAGTGTGTACTAGGCTTAAGGGTGGCCATACATGGATTGAAATTCAGCTGGTTCAGCAAGAACCTGCCGAATTTGGATCCATGTTATGGGTAGGCTAGTTGTACAGATGTCAATCCATCGACTAACTTCTGTGCAACTAGTCTCTGTGTTTTTTTGCCCGAATGATCAGTGCCACTGGCTGCACTGATCCATGTATTCTGACAGCAGGGAATGCTCCCTGCCATCAGCATACAATAGCACAGTGAGAGTGATTCCCCCATCCACCTTGAATGTTTAGATGGGGAATCAAGTAGATTTTTTTTTTTTTTTCAATCAGCTGGTTGAGCAAAATGATATGATTGTATGGCCAGCCTATATTTCTTATTTAACAAGGTTTGTTTTCCATAAAGTTTTATTCATGCAAGAAACAGGACAAATTTCAAAAAGTGCATATACCATTACAGAATGTTATAGTTGAAATGTGGTATAGCTTTTACAGATATTCTTTAAATCTGGGCATGTTTGTATTTGGAAAGCAGAATGAAGTAGCAAAATGAAGATTGATTATAAAGTCAATTTTTATTTTTTTAAATAACAAACAAGATATACTCCCCTGCTCTGTGCAATGCACAGAGCACCCATGATCCTCCTCTTCTCGTGTTTCCTGCTGGCACTCCTGGCTCCTCTTCTAATCGGTGTGCCACCATAGGAAGCCACTTCCTATGGTAGCACATCTGCAGGCTCGATCCTGCACTGTGCTGCCTGCATCCATAAACATAGACTGTGTGGCTCAGACCCACCTCCCCTCCCGCTCCCTCCTCACAAGATTTGACTGACAGCAGCAGGAGCCAATGGCTCCCACTGCCTCAGCAAAATCTGTGAGTGGAGAGAGCTGCAACAGACGTGCACAGCATTGGATTAACTTAGGGCTCAGGTAAGTATAAAGGTGGGTGGTAAGGGGGCGATACTTGTACCTAAACAGGTACAAAATTACACACATTTGTAATTTGCACGTGCTTGCCTGATTAAACAAAAGTGCTCCAACTATCTAATATAGGTCCAAAAGCGCTCAGTTACATGGACCAGAGGCTTTCTGTCATATTCCACTGCTCTGCCAGCCCAACACTCCACTCCAGGTGCCTCCTCACCACAGCTCAGTACATCATAGGGAAGCCACAAAGACAAGATCATTGTGTTCCACACTTTATTAATAGTAAAAATATTTCCCCAATTTTAAAAACATTCAGATGTAAACTCACCTGAAATAGTGCCTAAAAACCAGCACTAATAGACCGTAATGGCTGACTGCTGCCCCACTTCCTGGTCCAGCATAAACTCCAAACACATGAAATAACCTCACAGCCGGCATTATCTTTTTGTAGCACATCCATAGTGCTGATCAATTTTTAATACAAACACAATTATCAGAAATGGAAGGCATACTTCACTTAGTGTGATTTTCTGCATGGGACAAATTCTTACCTTTCTGCTGTTAGGTCTAGACCAGCGTCTGGTTCTCAGAACAGAAAGAGCAAAAATCTGACCCTGAAAAGTGCTGTTTTAGACTGTTTACATTCCAGTCGTTGATTAAGAACATTGTTTAGAGGGTCTCCCATGTAGCCTCCCCCTGTGTATTCCCCTGTGATTGTGTGGATATGATTCTGGTTCTTTCTGCCCTTCAGAAAAATTTGAACCCTTTAGAGACCTTAATCTTTCCACATTTACCCACAAGGTGGCATTTGTTAACTTTTTGCAGTCATCACCTCTGTGAGGCAAATGTCAGAGCTGGTGGCCTATTCCTGGAGAACCATTTCTAGTTCTTCATAGAGACATGGTGGTATTGAGGCCCAGCATATGTTGCTCAAGGTAGTTTCTGCCTTTCACTTTAACCAGGATGATTTTCTGTCCCTCTGTCTGGCTCAAGTTAACGAAAAAAAATATATTCCCTCCATTGGATGTGGCTCCAACTGTGAGAGCATATCACTCATCTACTTCTTCTTTCAGGAGGACCGATTCCCTTCTTCTAATCCCAGGTGAACCCTGTAAGGGTGCTCCAGCTGCTTTTGTATTCACAGTGTAATATTAAATTTAAATCTGTAGGGTGCACAGCATGTACATGGGGGTGCCATATCTGTTTTTATTACATGGCAAAGTGAAGATTATGCCTTCACAAGAGGTCATGGCCACAGGGAATGCTTTGGAGAGTGAGGGCTGTGGATTTTTAAACTCCAGTCTAGGGTCCCTCAGGGGTTAAATCACAGGTGGGCAATGTAAGTGTGAGTGATTTAGAATTCTTGTATCCTTACTGATTTACACTTAGGACTTTTTTCTATTATCCATTTCCATGTGTTTTTCTTTTGTGCATTCTTTTATTATGTCTAAGGCTTTTTAATCGTTTTCTAGCATTGTATTTTTTATTGATTTTTGTTCCACCCTCAGGTGGAGGGTATTTCAGACCTATTAGTAACTAGTAACCAGCTGTTGGTAAGGCACGTATGCTGAAAAGATTCAGCAGTTGTTACTTTGCATGGAAAAAAGCCTGATTGATTAAAGATTCTGGTATGCCAGCTTTCAAATTTATCAGTGTTTCAAAATGGTTAGTTGTCTCTTGGATTAACCATGTCACAATTCTTCTTTAGGGCTATTGGTACATGTGCTTAGAAGAGATTGCACAGTATTATTGTATGCTTGTGTTAACGCCGGTATGGTTCCGCTATTTGATTGATTATGGGGCTCAGACCAGTGGAGCGGAATGGCATTTTGGGGTTTTGTTGGCTTTGCTCTACCTCATCATAAAAGTAAGTTGAATTTATGATTGTTTTCTTTTACTCTGTACTTTGATTCTTAGATGTCGATGGGGGGGAATTCAATAAAGCTGCTGTGACACTTTTTTGGAGGTAATCTCTCTTGTTAATGTGTTGCACCAAACCTATGAAGCATCTGCAACACTTTTGGTTCGGACAGATACTTGTGCACCAAATTTAAGTAGTTCTAAAATGTGACACTTTTACATTGTTGCTCATTGAATGTGTCAAATTTTAAATAAAATACAGACAGTTGATATATTATGAAAGTGGAGCTAATTAGGACCAACTCTTTGGGGTACAGAGAAACTGGTGCAGACAAATTTTGCAAAAGTGTCTCGTGTGCCTTTGAAAAGTGGCGCAGTATGTGCCAAATTCAAGTTCTAGACCAGTACATGAAATTAGCGCATGCCACTTTTAGAACACGAGAAACCCTTTCGCAAAATCTTTTTGTGCCACTCTTTATGAATTCCAGGGAATATCTTATGTTAAAACAATGTTTATCTCCAAGTCATTATATCCTGTGCCCATCAGAAATAGCTGTTTACTGTTGTTTTTTTTTTTTCTTATAAAGTGAAGTTAATATGTATAACGTTTTATAGAATTTGTTGCAAAGAATCTTAATCAATGCATCTAAATGTATAGCAGTATTAAAGACCCCAATGAATCAATCCATTTATATATTACAATATTACAAAAATAGTTCCTCCTACATCGCCACTTAAAATGGGAGACTGTCTGACAACCAGGCTTCACTGCATTGCACACATATTTGCTATCTAATAGCAGTTATAACAAAGTTGTATTTCTTTTACTACAGAGGAAAATGAATAATTGGCTGGAACATTTTATATAGTGTCCATTTAGGCTGTCTGAACTAGAAAACTGTTTAAATGGAATGTGTTTTTTTTTTCTTTTTGGTGGGTAGAGAGTTCACAAATACATAAAGTGTACCCTTTTAACCTGTTGGTATACTATTCAAATGGTAACCGTTTGTAAATCTTGCAAAATATAAACATCTGAATTTCTCTGCTTATGTTAATGATTCAACTTGCCTACATCCACCCAAACCAGGTGTTTCTGTTAGAGGAGTGTTCAGCTACATGGGATTGCTTGAAATTACGACTCAGTCTTGGAACATTATTTTTGTTGGGGTCAACTAATACACTTTTTCTCCATACCTCTAAAACAGTGGTTCTCAACCTCAGTCCTCAAGTACCCCCAACAGGCCGTGTTTGCAGGTTTTCCTTTTATCTTGCACAGGTGCTTTAAATCAGTCGATGGCTTGGTATTTTGGACAGCTATTTTATCTAAAGACCCGTACACACGATCTGACTTTTTGACAACAAACATGCAATTTAGCTGTTTTGGAGCAACATCCGACCGTGTGTACGCTCCATCGGACAAACTTTTTCTGTTTCCATCGGACGTTTGTTGGCTGTGCGAATGCACAAACTTTCCGGCAACAAAAGTCCGATGGAGCAAAGTCCGATCGTGTGTACTCAAAAGCATTGGACTTTTGTACAAACTACAGTACGCAGCTGCGAGAATGTTTCCAGCGCAATCCAATCGCGCTGGTTCTCGGCGACAGGGTACTGTACATCTTGCGCTGGCAGCAATAGGAAAAACACATTTTCCTACTGCGGTGGGCGCGAGAGGGAATTCCCCTCTGAGGGAATACAAGGCCCTTCTGTCTGGTATGGATCTTAAGGGGAACCCCCTACGCCGATAAACAGTGCAGGGGTCCCCCCCAAAATCCATACCAGACCCTTATCCAAGCACGCAGCCCGGCCGGTCAGGAAAAAGGGTGGGGACGAGCGAGCGCCCCCCCTCCTAAGCCGTACGAGGCCACATGCCCTCAACATGGGGGGTGGGTGCTTTGGGGGTGCCCTGCGGCCCCCCCACCCCAAAGCACCTTGTTCCCATGTTGATGAGGACAAGGGCCTCTTCCCGACAACCCTGGCCATTGGTGGACGGGGTCTGCGGGCGAGGGGCTTATCAGAATCCGGGAGCCCCCAGATCCCGGCCCCCCCACCCTTTGTGAATGAGTATGGGGTACATCGTAGGGGAAAAAAGTGTCAATAAAAAAAACCTTACACAGGTTTTTAAAGTAATTTATTAGGCAGCTCCGGGGGTCTTCTTCCGACTCCAGGGGTCTTCTTCCGACTCCGGGGTCCCCTTCCGACTTCGGGGGTCTCTCCGGTGTCTTCTCCTGGTGTCCGGATCTTCTGCCGGCTCCTCCGCTATCTTCTGCCGCTCTTTTGCTAGCGGTGGCCCGGACTTCTGGATTGTCTTCTTCTCTCTTCTCTTCTTCCGATGTTGACACGACACTCTCTACAGCTGGAATGCTCTCTGAGCGCTCCGCAATGGACTTCTATAGGCGGTGACCCCGCCCCCTTATGAGGTCACAGTCCCGAGGGGCATGCTGGGACTGTGATCTCGTAAGGGGCATGCTGGGACTGTGATCTCATAAGGGGGTGTGGTCATGTCATCCAATGGCCATGCCCCCTTATGAGATCACAGTCCAAGTTGACCAAAGGGTGGTGGTAAAGAGCTGAAAAACTACTTTATTTGGTGAAAGTTGGCTGGAAAAGTCCTGCCGTCTGTATGCAATACAAACTTATGGCCAAGCCCTTTGTACAAAAATCCAAGGGAAAGTTTGTACAAAGTCCTATCGTGTGTATGGGGCTTTAGAGAGATTCCCAAAACATAGCCTGTTGGGGGTACTTGAGAACTGAGGTTGAAAACCACTGCTCTAAAAGGTTCTGCTGACTCTTTTACATTTATCTGTTTGTCTCCAGATTGAAGTATTTTTCTTCTATCCCTGTTTAATAATAATAATAATAGTTATTTCAGATTTAGTTTATTGAGCGTGTTTTGTTGCCAAAAGAAATTAAGCCAGTTTTCAAAATGTCAAACAGCAGTTAATAACCGTTTCTTTTTTCGGTTTCTTTTCAGCTTTTTGTGGTTTTTGGACAATGGAAAACATCTGCGGATATCTTACGATTGTTTTTTACTCAGCCTGTAAGTAATCTGAATAAGTCTGTAAGTGCACAATAAATATATAAAAAAGCAAATAACATTGTGGTGTTGTGTTACAGTGAAATGACTTTGCTTTTTTTTGCAGTGCTTAGCTGCCTACAAAGTTGCCTGTTCCTGCCAACTTAAATAATTTCCTGATGTTTGGGTTATCGGGCTGTTTTCAGAAGCTGTCCCTTTTTTGTTTTTTTGTTGTCACAGATGCACAGTTAGATGATTGTGTTTGCAGTTGAGCAAGTGTGTGTTTTTTTTTTTTTTTTTAACTTTACAATCAGCGATATAGATTTTATATTCGGACCCTGTTATTACTCATCATTTAATCCCCTTGCTTTCATAAATTAGTAGTTGTAGTATGAGGTGCTTCATTCATATTAGTTAAACATATGTTCAGAATAGCCAATTTTGAAGATAAAGGATAGAAAAGTGCCATCTCTTCAGCAGGCAGATTTTTTGGAATAAGACCTTTTTGGTCTTGAGTAGCAAGTCTACTAATGGGAGAAGTTAATATTTATTTTCTAGAATCCAAAATACAGGCATTTGCGATATTTATTGTTTACTTAGCCTTAGTCCCTTCTTTTCCTATGTCAGAGAAAGTCTGCCTTCGAGGCTTATGCTAAACCAAGTGGAATTGATGTCCTTTACAAATGAAAATCTCATGTTGGAATGTGTGCCCTTGTTCAGAATCAACTATTTAGTGGACAGCAGCACAGGTGTTTTTTTGTTTTTTTTTTTTTTTTTTTATATTGGCTACATATTTTGTGACTGCCAAAACAAATTTAACATGTGTGTTCAGTGATTGTCATTTATGTGGTGCGTGGGCTGTATTGTAAAGCTGGCCATAGGCTGTATGGATTTTGTTTCCTGATGAACTGGCTGAAATTAGCTTAGTGGGTGGCCCTGCTGCCCCCATCCTTCCCATTATCCTGTGACTGAAAAATCAAAGGAGCCAGGCAGAAATTTTTCTGCTGAACAGCAGCTGCATCCAGTCACGTGCAGCCACTGTTTGGGTACTTTGACAGCCATTGTTGCCAGCTGTCAAAATAAAATATAGCCCAGCAGGGGGATTCGTCCATCCAAGCTGTATAGAGTGGATGAAAGAATCTGTTATAAAAAAAAAATATACCGTATTGTATGGCCAGCTTAAAGCGTAACTTTACAGGTAACAACTTGATAAAAAGTAATGCTCTTTAGCAAGGAACATACATTCCACATTAATAACCGTGCTACCAAAATCAGTGTGTGCTGTAAATTGCCTCCCAGTATTGCTCCTGTTTCTTCCTGCTGGAGCCTGCCATTTTTCTGAAGCCCAGAGCCCCTGAGCAGAAGTAAATCATTAAGTGGAACTAAACCCATCGTTCTAACGGTTTTAAAAAAAAAAAACTGTCAAAACATTAAATGGCTCATAATTGGTCATAATTGATCACATGTGCAGCACCATGGCAGTTGTGGATCAAACAGAAGCAGTTTCCTTGGCTGTAAAGGATGGGGTTTAATTCTGCTTTAAGGCTGTCAGCAGATCAGCCTCTACAAACTCGTGCCTAAAAATGGAGAGCAACTGAGAAAGTGCAGAGCAGGGTGAGACTGTGTATTACTGTATTTTAAACAATAGAGGCACTTATTTTTAATGTTTTACATAGCTATACCTGCAAAAGGGGCCATCCTGAACGGATCTAGCAGGCTTTAATTTTCTGAATAAAGTTCAACTTTAGGGGAAAGGCTATCTTAGATACTCCATAAAAATATTCTATTGCATTGAAAGCATGCAACTTCTAACAGACTTTTTTAGCTGACGAGGGACATTTATGTAAATGTTATTCCCTTAAAGCGGTTGTATACCCTGCTTGGTCATTTTTACCTACAGGTAAGCCTATAATAAGGTTTACCTGTAGGTAAAATGAATATCTCCCTAACGTGCACCGTTTAGGAGATATTCACCCTGCATGCAGTCGCTGACGTCAGTGGCGCATGCGATTTGAAGGTCCAGCGGATCGTGCCAGAATGGAGGGCTCCCGCGTGCATGTACGGGAGTGACGTCATCGCGGCTCTGGCCATTAACCGCGCCAGGGCCCGCAAACCCGGAAGAAACGCTGAGGGGACGTGTCGACCCCCTCAGCGGTGACCGGGCACGCTGCAGGAGCTTCATTCTAAGGTAAATATTTTATAATGTGCTAGTATGACATTATGCTATAGTCTTGCAGGGTTGTGTTTTTTTTTTTTGTTTTTTTGTTTTTGTTTTGTTTTTTGGGGGTTTACTACCCGTATGCAGCATACACTGTGCATGACCAGTGCTTAACCACCGGCAACCTCTACCGTTTTAATACATACATCTTTTATGTTTACAATATTGTTATGCTGAACAATGATTTAACTTACATCTGAGTTCACTGAGCCATTTTCATGATTTTGAGTTAAACCTCATGCAACAGTAAATAATAATTAATGTATGATTACATTTATCTCATCTCATCACATATTGTGTATGTACTTTTTTTTTTCTTTTTTATTTCAGAGTTATGGAATAGCTGCATCTAAAAGGCAATGTTCAGAAGTTGATGACATCTGTGCAATCTGTCAGGCTGAATTTAGAAAGCCAACAGTACTTCTGTGTCAGGTAAAATACTGAATGACCAGACTTTTTCTTGTTGTGATGATTATATGCATTTTCAAATGCAGCCATAATCTATTTACGAAGATTAACAACTCGTATCCATGTATTTGTTTTTTTTTTTAAATAGGATTTTATTTACTGTAAGGCAGTGCTGTATAAGGCATCATTCACACAAAGCGGACTGCGTTTCTACGGAGCCCGCCTCGGTCCGCCGGCTCAGCGGGAGATCAATCCGTTGATCTCCGCTGAGCCGGCGGGTGACAGGTCCCTCTGCTCACTGAGCGGGGAGGGGCTTGTCAGGCGCCGCTGCTGCCTATGGAGGGATCGGATGAAAACGGACAGCATGCCCGTTTTCGTCAGATCTCATCCGATCCACCAGCGACGGATCTGGACGTAGGGCCATCCGTCTGCTTTTAGCGGATCGGACGGGGTCGGATGTCAGCGGACATGTCTCCACTGACATCTGTTGCTCCATAGGCTATCATGGAGCGCCCGTTCAGGTCCGCCGTCAAAACTGATAGGCGGACCTGAACGGTCCGATCGTGTGAAAGGGGCCTAATGCCAAAATTCATTATCCAACACTTACATCTTTTGTAAGCGAGTGAAGAAGGAGCAAAGTTTCCTGTTCCTGCAGTCACAATTCGGCCAACGGAGAGTGGTCCTTTTTTACCCAGATTTTTCCCCATCAGCTATGCCTGCGATGGAGCACTGACATATATTACCATTCTTGCTGCCACCAAACTGGTGTGCACCAATTTATTTACTGCCGCTCTACCTAATGAGCCCAAACCCTTCACTGCCACTTCACCACCAATGGACATTTTATTTGCTGTCGCTGAACCATTGTGCGATTTATTTGTTTGCCATTACTGCACTAATACACACTTGATCTTCATTCGCACACAGCAGTTTAGAAGCAGATAAATTGCTGTGTTCAGAGTTGGCTAAATGCTGCCTCTGAAAGCAGCAACACTCTGTGCTTTGGCCTTATACAAACTGTCTGATTAGCTGCAGCCAGTTTGCATGTGGCCAATCCTCAACAGAAAATTCTGACCTTGGATGCATACTGTCTACATCCAGGGTTGATTGGAGGCTCTTTTAGCATGTAACCGCTCAGATGAGAGGTTACATGCAAACAGCAGCACTGCCAGCAATTCATTTTTACAGAGTACAAATCTATTAGCTGTTGATAGCAGCAGCTGTTCACACATACCACTTTCGTACAATAATCTGATCGTTGGTACACAGTAGATCTGCATGATTCTGGCCAAAATGAGAATCACTATTTTGGGGGTTCTAAGTAATTTTCTAGTAAAAAAAAAATAACTTGAAACCAACAAATGTCAGAAAAAGTTTGTGTTTAAAGCGGAGTTTCGCCAAATGTTGTTTTTTTTTTGTTTTTTTTGTTTTTTAAGTCAGCAGCTACAAATACTGCAGCTGCTGATTTTTAAAATATGGACACTTACCTGTCCAGGGCGCCAGTGTTAATTTTGGCCGCAAATTTCAATTTAGTTTTAGTCTTAGTCTTAGGACTAAAATGGCATTTTAGTTTTAGTCCCATTTTAGTCTTCTACAATTGTTATAGTTTTAGTCGGCTAAATCTCCAGTACATTTTAGTCGACTAAAACACATTTGAGTCGTCTAAAATCGAATGGATGTAATTAAATTGTAATGCATTATTTAACATTTCTCTACAATTTCCAAACTAATTATATACTGCTGGAGTGAAAAATCTCATATGTTATTATTTATTGAACTGAGGTATGAACTTGCACTACAGACCAATGTTAATTTTGAAGTCAAATTTCAATTTAGTTTTAGTGTTAGTCTTTTGACTAAAATGCCATTTTAGTTTTAGTCGTAATTTAGTTGACTAAAATAGTATTCATTTAGTCGACTAAAATGTTTTAGTCGACGAAAATAACACTGCAGGGCGCCCGCGATGTCAGCACCCGAAGCCGATCTGTCCCTCGGCTTTCTGGTGGAGGTGCTGCCATCTTCGGTAAAGGAATCCGGAAGTGAAGCCTTGCGGCTTCACAGCCTGGTTCCCTACTGCGCATGCGCGGGTCGCGCTGCGCAATCCCACTGGTCCCTGCTGTTTTCTGGGACCTGTGTGTCTCCCAGAAGGCAGCGGAGGGGGGGATGGAGTAGGCGGCGGATATGGCATAGATATCTGCGGATCTTGCAGCTATCTATACCCGGAAGTGGGAGCAAATACCTGGATTATACAGGTATCTGCTCTCCCCCACTGAAAGGTGCCAAATGTGACACTAGAGGGGAGGTGGATTCTGAAAAGCGGAAGTTCGATTTTTAGGTGGAACTCCACATTTAAGTGGTTAAACTTTCCTCATTTACACACCGAAGTATATTCCTGTGATCTAAAGGACAAATCGTTACAATGTTTATACTTAGTTCCACTGCTAAAGACTGTTGTGATACTTGGCAGACTGCCCGTTTTTTTTTTTTCGTTTTTTTTTCTTTTTTTTTTTACTTTTGAGGGCTGTAGGCTTGAGCAGAGAGAGTTCTCTGCATAGAAAGAATCGAGAAAATACTTTGTCAAGATCGCAAGGGGGAAAAAATCGCGATACCTATTCTGAACGATTAATCGTGCAGCTCTAGTATACAGCTTTCGAGAGCTGATCTGGACAGGTCGTGTGAAATTATCCGATAGGACAAGCACAAAAAGTTTGGTTTTCGTTTAATCAGTACAGCTTTTGTCTGAAAATGCAATACCAATACAGCACACCAAAAGGTGGAGTCCAAAATGATAAAACTGTACTGAAAGTGAAGTGGCGCTGTTCAAAGAGTAGTGAACAAAATTAACCACTTGAGCCCCGGACCATTATGCTGCCTAAGGACCAGAGGTCTATTTCCAATTTGGCACTGCGTCGCTTTAACTGCTAATTGCGCGGTCATGCAATGCTGTACCCAAACGAAATTTGCGTCCTTTTCTTCCCACAAATAGAGATTTCTTTTGATGGTATTTGATCACCTCTGCGGTTTTTATTTTTTGCGCTATAAACGGAAAAAGACCGAAAATTTTGAAAAAAAATGATATTTTCTACTTTTTGTTATAAAAAAAATCCAATAAACTAAATTTTAGTCATACATTTAGGCCAAAATGTATTCGGCCACATGTCTTTGGTAAAAAAAATGTCAATAAGCGTATATTTATTGGTTTGCGCAAAAGTTATAGCGTCTACAAACTAGGGTACATTTTCTGTAATTTACACAGCTTTTAGTTTATGACTGCCTATGTCATTTCTTGAGGTGCTAAAATGGCAGGGCAGTACAAAACCACCCCAAATGACCCCATTTTGGAAAATAGACACCCCAAGGAAATTGCTGAGAGGCATGTTGAACCCATTGAATATTTATTTTTTTTGTCCCAAGTGATTGAAAAATGACAAAAAAAAAAAAAAAAAAAAAATATTTACAAAAAGTTGTCACTAAATGATATATTGCTCACACAGGCCATAGGCCTATGTGGAATTGCACCCCAAAATACATTCAGCTGCTTCTCCTGAGTATGGGGATACCACATGTGTGGGACTTTTTGGGAGCCTAGCCGCGTACGGGGCCCCGAAAACCAATCACCGCCTTCAGGATTTCTAAGGGTGTAAATTTTTGATTTCACTCTTTACTGCCTATCACAGTTTCGGAGGCCATGGAATGCCCAGGTGGCACAAAACCCCCCAAAATGACCCCATTTTGGAAAGTAGACACCCCAAGCTATTTGCTGAGAGGCATATTGAGTCCATGGAATATTTTATATTTTGACACAAGTTGCGGGAAAGTGACACTTTTTTTTTTTTTTTTTTTTTTTTTTCATAAAGTTGTCACTAAATGATATATTGCTCACACAGGCCATGGGCCTATGTGGAATTGCACCCCAAAATACATTTAGCTGCTTCTCCTGAGTATGGGGATACCACATGTGTGGGACTTTTTGGCAGCCTAGCCGCGTACGGGACCCCGAAAACCAATCACTGCCTTCAGGATTTCTAAGGGTGAAAATTTCTGATTTCACTCTTTACTGCCTATCACAGTTTCGGAGGCCATGGAATGCCCAGGTGGCACAAACCCCCCCCAAATGACCCCATTTTGGAAAGTAGACACCCCAAGCTATTTGCTGAGAGGCATGGTGAGTATTTTGCAGCTCTCATTTGTTTTTGAAAATGAAGAAAGACAAGAAAAAACATTTTTTTTTTTCTTTTTTCAATTTTCAAAACTTTGTGACAAAAAGTGAGGTCTGCAAAATACTCACTATACCTCTCAGCAAATAGCTTGGGGTGTCTACTTTCCAAAATGGGGCCATTTGGGGGGGTTTTGTGCCACCTGGGCATTCCATGGCCTCCGAAACTGTGATAGGCAGTGAAGAGTGAAATCAAAAATTCACGCCCTTAGAAAGCCTGAAGGCGGTGCTTGGTTTTCGGGGTCCTGTACGCGGCTAGGCTCCCAAAAAGTCTCACATGTGGTATCCCCGTACTCAGGAGAAGCAGCAGAATGTATTTTGGGGTGTAATTTCACATATTTCCATGGCATGTTTGAGCAATATATCATTTAGTGACAACTTTGTGCAAAAAAAAAAAAAAAAAAAAAAATTTGTCTCTTTCCCGCAACTTGTGTCGCAATATAAAATATTCCATGGACTCGACATGCCTCTCAGCAAATAGCTTGGGGTGTCTACTTTCCAAAATGGGGTCATTTGGGGGGGTTTTGAACTGTCCTGGCATTTTATGCACAACATTTAGAAGCTTATGTCACACATCACCCACTCTTCTAACCACTTGAAGACAAAGCCCTTTCTGACACTTATTGTTTACATGAAAAAGTTTTTTTTTTTTGCAAAAAAATTACTTTGAACCCCCAAACATTATATATTTTTTTAAAGCAAATGCCCTACAGATTAAAATGGTGGGTGTTTCATTTTTTTTTTTCACACAGTAATTGCGCAGCGATTTTTCAAATGCATTTTTTGGGGAAAAAAAACACTTTTTTTAAATTTTAATGCACTAAAACACACTATATTGCCCAAATGTTTGATGAAATAAAAAAGATGATCTTAGGCCGAGTACATGGATACCAAACATGACATGCTTTAAAATTGCGCACAAACGTGCAGTGGCAACAAAATAAATACATGTTTAAAAGCCTTTAAAAGCCTTTACAGGTTACCACTTTAGATTTACAGAGGAGGTCTACTGGAAAAATTACTGCACTCGATCTGGCCTTCGCGGTGATACCTCACATGCATGGTGCAATTGCTGTTTACGTTTGACGACAGACCGCCGCTTGTGCTCGCGAGAGCAGGGGGCGACAGGGGTGCTTTTTTTTTTTTTTTTTTTTTTTTTTTTTTTATTATTATTTTTTTGCTTTTTTAATCTTACTTTTAAACTGTTCCTTTCATATTTTTTTTTTTTAATCATTTTTATTGTTATCTCGGGGAATGTAAATATCCCCTATGATAGCAATAGGTAGTGACAGGTACTTTTTTTTGAAAAAATTGGGGTGTGATAAAATGCTTCCCCAATTTCCCAATGGCGCTATTTACATCCGGCGAAATCTAAGTCATGAAATGCTCGTAGCTTCCGGTTTCTTAGGCCATAGAGATGTTTGGAGCCACTCTGGTCTCTGATCAGCTCTATGGTCAGCTGGCTGAATCACCGGCTGCATTCTCAGGTTCCCTGTTGAGACACGAGAGCCAGAGAAAAACACGAAAGACGGTGGGGGGGGGGGGCATTCCCTCCCACGGCTTGTAAAAGCAGTCTAGAGGCTAATTAGCCCCTAGGATTGCTTTTACATGAAAGCCGACCGCTGGCTGAAAAGAATGATACCAAGATGATACCTAAACCTGCAGGCATCATTCTGGTATAACCACTCAAAGTCGTGAATGGCGTACCTGAAGACAAAAAAATGGTTAACAATGGTTAACAATAAACAGTAAACAGTAAAGTATAAATAATTACATACCTGAAAAACAAACATGATAAAACATAATAACAATAAAACATTGCAGAATAGAATACAGTAAAAAAAGAGCAGAACAATAGAGAGAGAGAATAGAGAGAGAGAGAACAATAAAACGACAACTATTTTTTTTTATTTTATATATTTTTTTTTTTTACACTTTTTTTGTAACTAACTTTTATAATGGTAACCGGTTCCAGGTTCGGGTCTCTCAAAATGCGATGGCATCTTGGGAGACCCTGTGAAAAGTGCGCCTAGTATGTGCAATGCTGTACCCTACGCTATTACTCAACTAGTGTATAGTAGCGTTCAAAACATTCACCAATGCAAAGACCAGGATTGTCAGGACAGGAGGGACAATAATAGCGGGTGTCACGCCTATATCCGCGCTTGCTGCAGACACGACATCTTTTTTTGGGGGGTTCGTTGGGTAGGGGTACTCGGGAGGACATATAAATGCCTCTCATGCAGCCGACTGCATTTGGTTGGGGATGTGAATGGGGGAAGTACGGGCGCTGCAGAAGCGGTGGGTTCCCAATTAGGATTGGCGAATGCAGCAGGAAGGGCATTATGGGCACGACGGTCCTGTGTTTGTCTTCTTGGTGGCAGCGGGACACTACTTGTGCTTGCCACCTCACCAGCTTGAACTGCACTTATGGGACTCGCTACGTCACCAAGTGTTACTGCAGTGCTGGTTTGGCTACGACCGGGGTGTACTAGGCCGCTGGTGCTTGCCAGTTCCCCAAAACGCTACCAAAAAAACTGTTAGCGATCACAGGGATCAGGCCTGACTCTGCGAACGCTGCAGTTATGCGTTTAGTGTTCTGTAAGTGACAGTGATCGATCGATACTGCACTTGGGTGGGCTGGGCCGGGCGGAGGGGCAAAACGCAGGTGCTAGCAGGTATCTGGGCTGATCCCGCTAACACTGCGTTTTTGGGAACCCTAAACTGCTGGTGACGCTAGTATAGATCTGATCGGATCAGATATTGATCCGTTCAGATACTATACCACTAAGGGAGGTGTACGGTGCGTGCGTGGGTGTTAGCGGTACTGGCGCTAACCTGACGCTGCCTGGGGCTGGTGCTTGCCAGTTCACCAAAATGCTACCAAAAAAACTGTTAGCGATTGCAGGGATCAGGCCTGACGCTGCGAACGCTGCAGTTATGCGTTTAGTGTTTTGTAAGTGACAGTGATCGATCGATACTGCACTTGGGTGGGCTGGGCAGAGGCGCAAAACGCAGGTGCTAGCAGGTATCTGGGCTGATCCCGCTAACACTGCGTTTTTGGGAACCCTAAACTGCTGGGGACGCTAGTATAGATCTGATCGGATCAGATATTGATCCGATCAGATACTATACCACTAAGGGAGGTGTATGCTGCGTGCGTGGGTGTTAGCGGTACTGGCGCTAATCTGACGCTGCCTGGGGCGACGCATATCACCGCCGGGCGATCGGGGGGCTAAACCTTTATTCGGTAATAAACGGCGGGTGCCCTGACACTATAAAAAATAAACAAACTAACCAGCGTCAACCGTATCGGTTATACGGTGATCAGTGGTGAAAGGGTTAACTAGGGGGCAATCAAGGGGTTAAAACATTTATTAGGTAGTATATGGGGGTCCCTGACGCTATAAAACGCTGACGGCGAACCTAAATATTTACCTCACTAACTAGCGTCACCAGCGACACTAATACAGCGATCAGAAAAATGATCGCTTAGCGACACTGGTGACGGGGTCATCAAGGGGTTAAAACTTTATTAGGGGGGGTTAGGGGGGTACCCTAGACCTACAGGGGGGTAACAGTAACTGTGCTAACACAGTAACTGTCACAAACTGACACCTAGCAGTAATCAGAAAAAAAAAAAAACTGCTGGTGTCAGTTTGTGACAGGGGGGGGTGATTGGGGGGGGATCGGGGGGCGATCGGGGGGGGGATCGGGGTGTTTAGTGTGCCTGGCATGTTCTACTGTGTGTGTAGTGTTGGTGCACTCACTCACATGTCGTCTCTCCTCGGGCCGGAACGGAAACTACCGACCCGAGGGGAGATGACATCACTTCCTTTGCTGCTGTTTAGCATACAGCAGCAAAGGAGTGTTCCTATTGGCCGGCGGCGATCGCGAGGGGGGGGCCACGATCGGATGGCCTCCCCCTCGTCTCCGATCGCCAGGGGACAAAACGGGACCGCCTCGGGCGGCGGTCCGATCGGACCCCCCACCCGCGGGAGGCAAATCACGTACATGTACGTGATTTTGCCTGCCCGTGCCGCCTTGCCGACGTACATCGGCGTGAGGCGGTCCTTAAGTGGTTAAATGAACCTCTGTGTAAATAAATGATGTGTATAAGCCTATGCCTATAAGTGAATGATGCTGCAATCAAAAGTAAACCAGGTAGGTGTACCAGTCAACAAATGAAAAAACCAAAGTGTAGGAGAAAAATTGAACATAAATAAATGTAAATAATGAATGAATAAGGGTGTGTATATAAATCTCCAATCATGCGTGTATACGTACGTACGTGGCAAAAATAAGATGCAGAAATAAAGTGACAAGTGCTATGTCTTCTGAGGTGGTATCCCCGGGTACTTGTATGAATCCACCTAAGTGTAAATATGTACATATGCACAAATATAAAGCAAGCAAAAAATGTAAATGTAAAATATCCACAAAAGTCTGTGTGTAAAAACCAAACAAAAAAGGAATAAAAAATGGAAAAGCAAAAATGTATAAAAATATTATAGAAAATGATATACATAAATATATGTATAAAAGGTGAAAAGTCCCAAACAGTCAATCAAATGACGATCTGTGAGTAGTGGACTATGCACAAGCAAAATAGAAGTGACTCTTCAGTGCCCCCTCTTCCATCCGCATGCCCTCCTGTGATTGCACTCACCAGAGCGCCTCACCCCTGCAGGGGTAACAGGCATAATAGCTGTATCCAGATGGCGATCCCCTTGACAAGATATACCTCTAGTTCACACAGCTCCCATCAGCCTCTCCAATGCGGTTTCGAAATCCTCAGCAACCGACATCCCCATATAAATGGAAAAAAACGAGCCTCATAGCGTGAATCCATAGAGCCAAGGTCTTTATTAAATCTCCATATTAAAATGTATCATAAAAAATGTCTATTAAAACCCACATAGAAGGAGCACCACCTAGTGTGATACAGGGCACATCCGCAGTTCCAATGCGTGGTCCCAGCGTGCGTTCCACAGCCGAGGTAACAAAAACTGGAAATACGGGGAAAAGAAATGAGGTGTTGCATACCAAGTATGTCCCGCGTTTCGTGACACGGACGTCATCGGAGGTGCTGCCATATTGGTACACCCTACGCTCATATATAGCACATAGGGTTGCCGCTCAAGCCAATTGGGTGCGGGTAAATTTAGACAAATCTTGAAGCAGAGGCGGATGCCGCACTAACCAATCACGTCTAAATTTTTATTCTGTCGAACAAGAATTTTTGTAACTTTAGTCATCTCTTTATTTTCAATATGGAGACTAGCATGCAAAAAAGAAAGACGATCAATGGTCCGATAATCTCATCGTATACCTGGCCCCTGATCACTGCTAAACTGCCATGTAAATGTAATCTAATTCATATGCCAACACTGCAAAAACGCAGACTTCCGTATTTATTTCATTCAAGGAACAGGCACACTTTGCTTGTCATTATTCAGAGTGGCACCATGTTTCTAAATATTTCCTTGGCCGTGCAGTTCTTCTGTTTACCATAATAGACCTGCACTAATTTTGAGGTTGCTTGGACTTACTGCCCCCAGCATGCATGGAACCCTTAGCTGCCCTTAACAGCAGGCGGATATATTACTAAAACTCTGCAAAAAATTCAAGTTAGACTTACCGGTAACTTGTTTTCCAAGAGTCTTTCAGGACAGCAAATGAGAGAGAGGCTCCACCCACTAGGAAACAGGAAACACAAACTCCACCACATTTTAAAAGGAGGCTCCTCTCCACAGCTCGTCAGTTGTAGTAGAGTACCTCCGGCCCAAGCTGGAACACATAAGCATAATACGGTTAATTCACAGAGTATATATATATATATATATATATATATATATATATATATATATATATATATATATATATATATATATATATATATATATATATATATATATATATATATATATATATATATATACATATACACACACACACACACACACACACTTCCATATACGTATAAATATGTATATATAAACATGAAGGGCGGGTAGTTTGCTGTCCTGAAAGACTCTTGGAAAACAAGTTACCGGTAAGTCTAACTTAAATTTTCCCTTATCGTCTTTCAGGACAGCACATGAGAGGATAATCGAGACTTACCAACTAGGGAGGGACAACAGCCTGCAGGACCTTTCTGCCAAATGCCTGATCACCGGCTGACAGAAGATCCAATCTGTAGTGACGGACAAACGTAAGATAACTTGACCACGTAGCCGCCTTACAAATTTGGTCTGGGGTGGCACCAGCTTTTTCTGCCCATGTAGTGGCTAGAGCTCTGGTAGAATGTGCTCGTACTCCCTGAGGAGGACAACCCAGACTGGACATAAGCTTCTGAAATAGCCATTCTTAACCATCTGGCAATTGATCCCTTTGAAGCTTTCCTTCCTTTTCTGTTGCCGGAAAACAGAACAAATAAAGAGTCCGAAGACCTGAAGTCCCTTGTTTTCTCTAAGTAATGTAATAAAGTTCTTCTTACATCTAACTTATGAAATAATTCTTCCTTACTTCCTGAAGGATCTGAACAAAAAGTTGTCAGGATGATTTCCTGCGACCCATTATGGACTGATGCCACTTTTGGTAAAAACGCAGGATCTGTTCTAAGCACAATCCTGTCTGGGTAAATTGACATAAAGGGCTCTTTAACTGAAAGAGCATGAAGTTCTCCAATTCTTCTCGCAGTCGTAACTGCAACTAAGAATATCGTCTTTAGAGTTAAATTCTTTAACGAGATTGACTGTAATGGTTCAAAAGGATCTTTTGTGAGTACTTGTAAGACCACTGTCAAGTCCCATTTTGGAAAGTGTCTATTGGGAACTGGTCTGGATCTAGTAAGTGACCTAAAGAATCTCGTGACCAACGGAACTGAGGAAATAGGTTGATCCAGGTATACTCCTAGGGCAGCCACTTGCACTTTAAGAGTGCTAATTGCCAGCCCTTTGTCCACCCCCTTCTGCAGAAATTCCAGAACCGACACAATGTCTTCTAAATTTCGGTTTGCCAAGCGACACCAGGAGTTGTAGACTTTCCAAACCTTAGCGTAGATATCTCTAGTCACCTTCTTTCTACTAGCCAGTAAAGTAGATACTAGAGGCTCTGACAAACCCTTGTTTTTTAACAGCTGTTCCTCAGATACCAAGCAGTGAGACTTAGTATTGCTATATCTGGATGATACACTGGACCTTGAAGTAGTAAGTCCTGTCTGAGGGGAAGCTGCCAGAATGGTTTGGCTGACATTAGTAGAATGGAGGAAAACCAGGCCCTTTTTGGCCATTACGGGGTGATCAAGATTACTGACACCTTCTCCTTCTGTATCTTCCTCAATACTAAAGGAATTAGCTGAAAAGGGGGGAAGGCATAACCCAGCTGGAAATTCCAAGGATGTGCCAGGGCATCTATCCCCATCGGTCCGTTGTCTCGGTGCAGGGAGAAGAACTGAGGGAGCTGAGCATTTTCTCTTGATGCGGATAGATCCACCTGCGGGCATCCCCACTTCTGGGTTATTAGAGTGAATATTTCTGGATTCAAACTCCACTCTGCCTCCTGAATCCTTTGTCTGCTCAAGAAATCTGCTACTCCATTTAGCGTGCCCCTGAGATGTACTGCTGACAGGGAAAGTAGATGACTCTCTGCCCATCCTAGGATCTCTGAAGATAGCAATAGAAGAGTCCCACTCCTTGTGCCCCCTTGTTTGTTCAGGTATGCCACCGTGGTGGCGTTGTCTGACAATATCTGCACATGGGACCCCCGAAGGTTTGGAGAGAAGGCAACCAAGGCTAAAGCGACTGCCTTTAACTCCCTCCAATTTGATGACCTTCCTGCTTCCACTGGGGACCAAACTCCCTGAGCTATGTCTTGACCCCAGTGTGCTCCCCATCCCCAACTGCTGGCGTCTGTCGTTATCCTTCTCTCTGTTGGGAAGGACCAGAGTAAACCCCTTGACAGCACTGCCTGATTTCTCCACCACCAAAGGGTCCTTTTTACCCTGGTGGGAAGCCTTACCTTTGAGTCTAAAGCTTCTGGACTGTGATCCCAGATCTTTAAGAGAAAACTCTGAAGGGGTCTGAAATGGAGTCTGGCCCACTGAATGGCCGGCATGGTTGAGGTCAAGGTTCCCAGTACTGACATAATCCTTCTGACTGATACCTCCAGGTTCGTCTGAAGGCTGGATACTGCCTGCAATACCTTCACTTTCTTCTCTTCTGGAAGAAAGATCTTTTGATCCACTGAGTCTATCAGATACCCCAGAAATTGGACTCTTTGTGCTGGATTGAAATTTGATTTATTGGATGTTTTATAATCCAACCCAAGGCCTCCAGATGACTGCAAACCTTGATCAGATCCTCCTGTAACCTTTCCCTGGAAGGGGCAAAGAAAAGGAGGTCGTCCAGGTAAGGGATAACCGCAATACCTTGTAGCCGGAGGGGATCTAGGGCTTCCGCCATAATTTTGGTAAATATTCGAGGGGCAGAAGATAGGCCAAACGGGAGGGCCCTGAATTGAAGGTGCAGAACCTCCCTCCCCATATTTACTGCCAGCCTCAGATATCTCTGGGACTGACCAGCTATAGGTACATGCAGGTACGCATCCCTTAAGTCGATTGATGCCATAAAGCATCCTCTGACTAAGAGATTTCTTACCGAAAAGATGGAGTCCATGCGGAATCGCCTGTATTGGACTGACCTGTTTAACGGTTTTAAATTGAGGATGAGCCGAAAACTTCCTGATGGTTTCTTTATCAGAAAAATATGGGAGTAGAACCCTTGGCAATCTTCCTCCGGAGGCACCTGAACCACAACACCCTGTTTTATCAGATCCCCTAACAGGTTCTTCATGGCTAGGGCTTTTGATGTGTCTTTTGGCAGATTTATTACGCAGTACCTCTCTGGAGGAAGGTTCAACAGCTCTATCCTGTAACCCTGGGCTATTAAATCCAAAACAAAGGGGTTTTTTGTTATGTTTGCCCAGAGAGGAAGGAATTTTTGAAGCCTTCCTCCCACAGGCACCACCAAGTCATTGTGTTTTATTGGCCTGCGTAGGAGGATTGAAAAGGACATTCCCTTTGCCTTTTCCTCTCTGCGCCGCCCAATTCCTTCTTTTTTCTTGGGGCCTGTTACTCTTTTCCTGATTTTTTTTGAGGTCGAAAAAACCGCCTAACTGGCTGCTTTTTCTTTTTAACAGGAAAGGATTTCTTCTTATCAGCTGTTCTATCCAAAATAGATTCTAGATCGGGACCAAAAAGCTGATCTCCCAAAAATGGCACTCCGCATAACTTATTTTTGGAAGCTGCGTCCCCAGGCCATGTCTTTAACCATAACGCTCTCCTGGCTGCAATGGTCAGGGCCCCTGACCTAGCTGATATTCTTATAGAATCTGCAGAGGCGTCAGAAATATATGCTACAGCTGCTATAAGGGTTGGGAAGGAATCTAGAATTTCCTGTTTGAGTGAATCAGCTATAATATGTGCTTTTAGCTGATTCAGCCAGAACTCCATATTTCTGGAGACACAGGTCATAGCCATAGCAGGCTTGAGATTCCCTACAATGGACTGCCAGGCTTTTTTAAGCTGTTGGTCCACCTTCTTATCCATAGGATCCTTCAAAGTACCCATGTCCTCGAATGCCAGATCTGTTGATCTAGATACTTGGGAAAAAGCTGCATCCAACTTCGGGACTTTATTCCAAAGTGACTCAGGATTATCATTAAATGGAAAACGCCTCTTGTGAGCTCTTCTTAATGGTCTCCGAGATTACCGAATGTACAGGGAAAGTGCGACCTGTTGCTTCACCAAGCCCTTCATACATTCTATCGTGCAGCGATAATTCTCTTTTTTCTTCCTCCATTCCCAATGTTGCATAAATTGCTTTCAACAGACTGTCTACATGTTCCAAGGACAGTTTGTATCTAGAAGGTGCATCTGCCTCTTCCTCTTCCTCCTCCTCCTCTTCTCCAGAGTATGAGGGGAATGCCCCTTTTGGGTAGTCGGGCCAGCCTCAGCCTCTACCGTTGGGGTTAAGTGTGAGTCCTGAGAGGGGTCTGAGGTAGTTGCCTGACTTAATGCTGGTGTTACAAGAGAAGAGCGAAAAGCCTGTATAGTAGCATCTAGCTCTTTCTTAACTGATGCGATTATGTCGCTGCACCCAGAAGAAGCCTCTTCCTTGACTAAGGAGTCAATGCAAATTTGGCATAAAGTCTTCTTCCAACCCTCCAGTAACTTTGCTTTACATGAGGGGCATCTCTTTTTAATGGCTGGTTCAGAGCTCTTAGCCTGCCAGAAAAAAAATGACAAAAGAGAAAAAACACCAGCATTCATTAAGCCAAAGCTTCCTCCTAACGGACTCACCACAGGTGCACAGGAGGAACAACAGTTAACCCCGTGTGCCCAGACAGGCCCCAGCCACCAAGGGGGAAAAAAACATTTGTGAGAGGGGCACCAAAGTAACCAGGATATTCACCATAGCCTCTTACCTGGGCCTTGCTGGTGACTGTCCCTGTCCCACATGCAGCTGCCACAGGATCCATAGTGGTGCTGCACCGATCGGTGGCTCTTACGAACGTCGGTTCCGAAGTCAAACGCCGTTGCGCCCGACCGGAACCGGAATATAGGCACCAGGACCGCTCCTCCCTTCTTCCTCTGCGCCACTTCCGATCGGAAATGATGCGCCCTTTCCTAGTGCCTTCCCCTCGTCGGATACCTCACTTCCGACCGGTCGAGTCTGTACTCTTCCAAGATGGCGGCGGCCAGTAACGCCGACACACGGTTTCAAAAAAGCCCGCGAACGGCTGCCGCCGCCTAAGGAGCGGCTCCAGGAACGGTCCAGCTCATCATGAGCAAAGAAAAAGGAGCCCACTTACCAGCAACCCTGTGGCGCGGTGTGGGAGGATCGGACTCTCTGGAGGAAAAAGATAGGTATGGTGGGGTAGGCAGCCTGGCCTCTCAGGATAGCACCATAAGAGACCCTGGCCCCTACTAGGTGTTCCCTTGCCGGAGGAAACACAAAAACTGACGAGCTGTGGAGAGGAGCCTCCTTTTAAAATGTGGTGGAGTTTGTGTTTCCTAGTGGGTGGAGCCTCTCTCATGTGCTGTCATGAAAGACGATAAGGGAAATATGTGTTACAGTTTTGTTTAACTGCCTACAGTACATTCATTGAACAGGCACATTTTAATGTCTCGTTAGATTAGTGCCGCCATACAATGATTGCAAATGTATAATTATGTATTGTGAAATTTAGAATATATCCGGTAATTCGGAGGTCGGTACAGATATTAATTATAATGTTTTCTCTCTTCTAGCATATATTCTGTGAGGAATGCATCTCTTTGTGGTTCAATAGAGAGAAGACCTGCCCCCTATGCCGTACTGTGATTTCTAGCCATAACCACAAGTGGAAAGATGGAGCCACATCACTACAGCTACACGTGTTCTAGTCTTACCTCATCTGCTGTACTTCTGCTGTTGAACACATTTCATCTTCTCATTGGATTTGTTTTACCACACACATGCTTAAATCAACATTTTTATTCTGTTAGAAGGGCTAGATATTTTTAATTAGGTTTTCTTTGCATTTTTTTTTGTAAAAATACGGTTTGTCTGTCTTCTCTTTGCAAATGTAGGACTTAAAGCGGGGTTCCACCCAAATTTTGAACATTATCTCTATGCATTCTCTTCCTTGCCTAGATGCTGACATGCTGTGTAAAAAAATTTAAATCGCCGTAATTACCTTTTTTTTTCTAATCTTAGCACTTCCTGGTTTTCCTCCCATGGGAGTAGGCGTGTTTCTAGCCTCTCTCAGACCTCCCACAGTCCCCTGGGAGCTAGTCTCAGGCTTCCCAGCATGCATTGTGCAACAACGTCATCACAACATCTCGGTGAATGCTGGGAGCACAGCATTCACTGCATCCAGGAAATACATGCTTGTGGGCTTCAAATGCCCACAATGAAGATGGAAACCGCCTTCAGTGAATTTTATAAGTTATTCTTTACAACGAAATCGGACACAGGTGGACTTATTACACAGAACATGTGAGTAGATAATCATGAGAAGAAAAGTTTGTGAATGAACTCCAAAAAAAACAAAACGATAGATAGGTGGACCCCCGCTTTAAACGTGGAATTCCAGCTTAACACATAGTTGAAAAGTTTCATTTCTGAAAATAATTTAAATTCTGTTCAATCCACACTTTGTAGTGAGGATGGTCAAATTAATATGCAACGCTATGGCTTCTATGCCAGAATCCTACTCATTGGATCATGTATCTTTATCACTGCTAAAATGTCTTACTTGTGTTTCCCTGCTCTTGTAAAGCTGGCCATACACTGTGTGAATTTCAACCAGTTCCTGATGTACCACCTGCAATTTGATTTGTGTATGTGTGGCGCCTTATCGCTGCCCTCCTGCTCAATAACCTTTAGTTGAAAAATCGAAGGAACTAGGCAGAAAATTGGCCACAACCCCTGTTCTGTCCACAATCGGATGAAGCCACTGTTTAGGTAGGCTGGCTGCCACAGATGTCACAATACAATAGCTTGGTGGGGGGGGGGGATTTGTCCATCTGCACAGTATATTGTGGAGTGAAAAATTCATTCTTTTTTTTTCATCAAGCCTGCAGGCTAACATAAATAATATATTGGTGCATGGCCAGCTTAAAGTGGGGTTCCACCCAAAAAAACAAAAATACCTGAAAAATTCTAAACAAAAAAACATTTGGATATTTTTTTTTTTTTTACTTGCCTCTAAATGCCTGTTGCTAGGTGGTCCCTCGTAGTCTGCCTCTTCCTTTGCCTGGGCTGGTGACATTAATTCCCCCTCGGCACAGGAAGAGCACGGCTCTGCTCCCTCCCTCCTGTCAATCATCTGGGACCCATTACAGGTCCCAGGTGATTGAGCGGCCAATCACGGCTCGCGCATGCGCAGTGGGTGCCAGGCTGTGAAGCCACAGCCCGGCGCCCACAGTTGAAATGCGGAGGGGGGGGGGAGAGCGGGGCTTCGATCCCCCGCATCGCTGGACCCAGGACAGGTAAGTGTCCAATTAAAAGTCAGCAGCTGCAGTATTTGTAGCTGGTGACTTTTTTAATTTTTTTTTTTTTTTTTTAATGGACCCCCTGGGTGGAACTCCTCTTTAAGCTGCATAAACATTTTCTACCTGAGCCTCCAGTGTCTGCTCCACGTTAGATTAGCAGCATTGTAAAATGCAGTAGAGCCTGATTGGCTTGCAGTGCCTAACCTCTCACTCAGTTTAATTTCTGCTGTGCAGGAAAAATCAAGAGATACATAACAGAAATTGATACAAGCAGTATTTTCAAATATATTAAAATTTACTTTAAAGATATATCGATGCACTAAGATATTTGCCTGCTTAATATTTATCAGCATGAAAAAGTGTAAGATTTAGAATATATGCAATAATGGTTAAATATAAGGGATACATTGGATCAGATTGCTATGTACAGTTGAGTACAAAGTACACATTTGCTAGGAAATGATTCCTGGCAGTATAATGGCATGAAGGAGGCTTTTGGAAAGTGGTGATTGAATTAAACCAAAGACTTCACCTGATATTAATTGGGCAAGCTGTAAATTCAAGTATTTTCTAGTTCAGAAATGTAACTCCCTCTGGGGGGGAAAAAAAATAGCATGCTATCTGCTCCTTTCTTAAATTTCATTTTGAGTGTAGCTACGGACTTCATCACAATTGCAGTGATCTCCCAGTAAGTAAAAAATAAAAAATTCCTTTTCTAATATGGCATGTAATTGAAATGCATTTATGCTACATTTTTTATATTCAGTCATTTATAGAATTTGAGCCCCATCATTTGTGGAAACTGACAACTAGAATGGAGGTTTCCCCACACTAATAAATTCTGTTGTACCCGATTATTTCTTAAAACAACCAAAGCATAGCCATTCAGATTTTTTTTAATATGTATGTTTGTGTGTGCACCTTTCACTTTTCCCGTCCTTCGTAGACGGACACAACTCTGTGGCAAACCAGCATTTTAAGAGATGTTCTGTACAGACTTGCAGAATATCTGCATTGGATGGTATAAATCCATGCTTTACTAGCTGGCATCCAGCCAAACCGAATCAGTACTATTTTTTTTCAGACTATACTGAACCAAGCTTATATTCTGAGCACAAATCATAGAAAAGATATTGAGATAGAGGTATATTTATATATGCATATTTTGTTTTCTTTTTTGCTATTCTTTGGGTGCAGCTTTTTACAACAGTTTTTGCTGCCCACCTTGAAACAGAATGTATTCTGATAAAAAACATATTTTTCATTGATTGAGATTATTGAAAACAGATTTATGTATCTAGTGCATGTGTGGGGATTTGAAAACATTGTGTTTATTTAAATTGAACAGTTTAAATAAAAGTATTTTTCTCTTCTCGACTGTGTGGTATCTGAATAATCTAAAACCTGGTTAGATAAATAAGGTTTTAACAGTGCTTCATTCATGGGTCCTTGAGTACTAATAAAATGGAGAACCAGAGGAAGGGAGGGGGATTGGGACTTTAAATGAACCATATGGCAGCAAAGAGGTATTCGGTGAGCAGCAGAACTTTATTGGTATAGTAAGACATCACAGATAATAAGACAACTGATAAATGATAATACATATGATGCTGGCAGAATGTCTCAAAATGAAACCACTAATGGCAGTAGTACAGTTGATAAGTAGTATACAAAATAATATTTTATAAAGTTCCATGGTTCACCATAAACAAATGGATAATAGTGTTAATGTAGAATTCAAGGTACTGCCTGCAGGACCCATGGCTTCACTGAACCTGAACAGATGCAATTAAAAGAATAACTTGATAATCATATTGTAGCTGGACAAAGACACGGCACCAAGAAGATCTACGCCTTTCGTGGCACTGCACCACTCGTCAGGAGCATGCACGTGAAATTCCTACAGTGAAAGTATAAAGGAGCAATGAGTGTCTACAAATATATGGACACAATCAGATAAACAACCCCAACCTCAGGGGGTACTCACTGGCTGGGGCTGGAATTGGCTGTGTACTATGGTGATAGGGTGTCACAGGCCTCCGGGAACAACCTCTCACCGGGAGCCGAGGTGGGCATTTTCCCGGAAGCACAACACACAGGCACCCCTCCAGGGTGGGCATGGAACCACGAGGCGTCTCTGGGGTGAAAATGGGAGGAGTGAAACAACGAGTGGCACCATAGAGAGGGTGAAGGTAAGTAGTAACCATAGGTGAAAATGGGGGGGTATGGAAATACACAGTCTTACCAGACAGTGGATTCCTGAAAGTCCCTTTTATACAATTCCCTCCTCCAATCAATACTAATGAAATGGGTTGGTATAAATAAGCTTGAAAATACATAGGTTCGGCAATCCCTCTCAGGTAATAGACTTCCCTTGTCCTCACTGCTGTGGAAAGCACTGGTTGCTATGAAGCCGGTATTGTAAATGTATTTTTCCCATGTTTGAATCATGTAAAATCCAGCTTATATTACAGAAAATTGTTGTCAGATATTTACCGTATTTTTTCTTTCCTGTCGTTTCCTCATGACCGCATTCTCTTGGGTCAGGTCCACCCCCAAAGGACAACCTAACTAGCAAATAGAGTAACGTACTTTTCCCAAGTCGTTCTCCAGGGCAGTCACATGAGATAGGTTCCACCTCCTGCAAGAAACACAAGCACAAGTTTAAAAGGCCTACCCTAGGCTGGCCCGTCAGTTCTTGTGTATCCTGCAAACACTGGCACTGGAAGGTTACGGAGCAAATCCCCAGTTGTTTTTGACAGCAGTTTCAGTCCGGGGCAGGCATCCCTGCATACCCTTTTCTCTTCCCCTGTGAGCATGCTGGCAGCCAGTCACAGGTGTATTCTTGAAGGGAAGAGGCCGCTCGAGGAAGTCACTGAGGGGGCCGCCCTGAGTGGTTATGACTAAGGCCTTATAGGCTGAAACACGTCAACTGACTTAATCTGCGTTTGTTCGCGGTGGCTATTCAATAAAATGAAGAAATTTTAAGAGCAAAACCGGAGTGCGGATCATTTTTTCAGCACCCCCCTGACTGGTGCCAGCACCAGTCGTGAGTTAAGCCATCAGGGGCGCTCCTTAGTGGCTTGGGGGGGGGGGGACTCCTGGTGGTTTTTCTTTTTCCTCCCCACAGCATGCCAGGACACCTCCAGCATGCTTCTAATCATGGCAGAAGAGACATCAAGATGGGGCCACCACAGGACATGACCGAGCGACCATCTTGGTTGGGGCACTGCGGCCGCATCGGAGGTGACATAATCAAGATGGCGCTGCCACAGGAAGTGGGCAGGTGGTCCTCTTGGATGAGGGCATGTGCTGGAGGTATCTGGGGAAGTTTCCAGGAGCGCTGACAGCATATTTGTATGCCCGGCTGCGGGAATGGCGGCCATTTAAAGCCATTTACTGCATGCTCCTTCCCCTCCAATGGCAGAGGACCAAGGGGCCCTACCGGAGGCTGCAGAACAAGGTCCCAGCTTTCTCACGGTAAGACGGAGGGGAGGTAGCAGGGCTATTCCCGGGGGGGGTACTGGCCACCCTGGGGTTTTTTGCACGCATATGCGTCAGAGTAGAGGGGGTTCCTTGGGACAGTAGCAGACTGACTGTGTCTGTCTTTTTCTTTCTCTCCCTCTCTCCCTCTCCCTCCTCTTCTACCCTGGGTTTTCTCTCTCGCTATCCCTCTACCTTTTTCTTTGTGTTTCCTGTGCAGGCTAAAGCTCAGGATCCAGCAGATGGGGGCGATAAAGCAAAAAAGCAATACAGGGTAAAAATGCCATTGAACAGCAAGAAATTGCTCTGTCATAAATGCATTAAGAAAATTGTAAGCGGGGGCGTGGCTTGGACATGGCTGGATAGAGACGTGCTTTACTTGAGCTCCTGGCCGTCTCCTACCTACCCCGGCTATTTCAGCTAGATTCAGCGCAGCATGTACTCAAGGAAGAAGACAGCAAAGAGGAACACTAAGCCCACAAGATCAACTCCTCCAGCCCCACCGAGTGAAATTAGGCGATTGTTCCTACTTTCTCAGCTGCCCTCGCCGGACTCTAAAATGGCGGACGCACGTGCAAGTATGACTGAGAATCAGACAACAGCTAACAAATTAACCCCTGAGCTAGAACTCGAGATCCCGAGGTCGCTCTTGGGCACACCATCAGACATTCACCCCGATCCTGGCAGCTTGTCACAGGCACCGTCACCCCTATACCGAGCGGACTCTGAACTGTGTTCCCTGCTCGGGGCGCTTCCCACAAAGGCAGATATTGTAGCCTTAATTGGCAGTGTGGAAGCAGCGCACAGAAAGGAGATTACAGCGGTGAAAGCGGAGATAAAGGGACTGACATCCAGACTGACCAAAGGTGAATCCACTCTCACCACATTAGAAAATAGAGTTTCAGCACTGGAGGAATTACAGGAGACTCACCTGGAGACCCTGGTGGACCAGCAATTGCGCCAGGAAGATGTGGAGGACCGGAGCCGGAGGTATAACCTCCGGCTCCGAGGTCTACCGGAGGCCACTGGAGCTGATGACCTATCCGCCACAGCGCTTGCCATCTTCCGCAGCATAGATGGAGTGGAATTACCCACGCATGTGACGATCGACCGCATCCACAGAGCCCTGGGACCCAGATCAGCAGATCCAGAGATGTAATTTGCAAATCACATCATCAGGAAAGCATTGGAAGCAGGAGATCTGGAGTTTGATGGGGTTTACATCAAGATACTACCAGATCTCTCACGTGCCACACTGCATCGGCGAGCCATGCTCAAGCCGTTGCTAGACCTCGCCAGACACCAAGATGCCACATACAGATGGGGCTATCCGCTTTCTGTGACCTTTCGGAGGAACCAAAGATTCTTCACCCATCTTTGTAAAAAAAAAAAAAAAAAAAATTCTTCACCCTCTGAACACCAGCATCATTGCCAGCCCTGTTTGAATTCTTGGAAGCGGAGCCGACTGAAGTACCCAACTGGCTTGCCCTCCTCTCTTGCTTCCCCAATCGCCAGCACCAACCAGCACAGAGAAGGGGGGAAGACCCCCCACCCAGGCATCAAAGAAGCCACCGTCGACCAAGAGCACCATCATCGGAGGTAGCCCGGGAGTCGTGATACCCTATGGATGTGAGTACTCTCCCTATAATGACTTACAGTTCAGGTTACTAACTGAGTAAATGTAGTTAAAATCACCACCTCCCTGATCTCCTCCATATCTGCTATGCCTAGACTTCGGTACTGCCGGATCAATAGCTATTAGCCAAGTCCTAGGAGAAGTTTCCACATAAGTTACATGTGCCTCTTACCTCCATGCGAACCTGGACCAGACAGTAAGGGAAGGAGAAACTTTGACATTTTTTCCTTTTTTTTTTGATCCCAATGCGGCAGAGCCCATTGACGGGTCCCATCCTCTCTCCGTGTAGCCCAGATATGTATGTGACCCTGATCCCCTGTGTCCTCAATATCAGCACCTCGCTCGGAACTCTTACAGGGCAACCCTCGGACACAATTTAAATTCTCGATTGTGGGGAGGTGTATATGAGAAGACATCATTCCGGCCTGAGGATGCCTTGACCCCCCACTCATAATTCCCCTCCCCCCACACACAACTCCGGAGGGAAATTATGGGGAGACTGGTAAATGTAAAAATTTAAAACTTGGAAATTGACTTAATCCGGCTCCTTACTGAGAACTGTAAGACAATGGGAATCCACTGACCTGCTGCCCTGAGACCGAGTTGCCGGCTATACTCATTGAGGGGGGCTGGGCGCTGCGGTCTCGGGGGGTAGGGTAAGGTAGTCAAGTAGTGTACAAGGTAGCAGACTGACACACAATTATTATGCATCCCTGATATTAACAAAGCCTGCATATTGTGCATAATAACATACGAACAACGTTGGCCCAACTATGTAGCATGGCCTGGGTAAGATGGAGTGGCGAAACCATCGACTTACTGGGGCATTCAAGTGAAATGATAAATCATACACCGAATAAGAAAGGGAGCGGGGTGGGACATTGACCATAGGGAGAGGAACTCACATTTATAGTTCAAATGTTCATATTAGTTGCCTCATTAAACTGGAAATTGTTGTCTTCTATGTTTGAGTTGAGACTGTCCTTATAACGTTATATATGTAGTCGGGGTGGGGGGGAGGGTCAGGTGCTAATCTGTTGAGCCTAGCCCTTCCTCTCTCCCAAATAGGTTGGCATATCCTCCGGGGGTGTAATCTATGCCCCCTGGGAATTGTATGCTAATTCCATGAATTAAAACGGAACTAGGGCCCTAAGCCTGAACTATTTTGCTCTTTTTAGATTTCTCTCTACTTCCCTCCCTTCCTCTCTCCCTCTTACTAACTTCCTAGACTTTTCTAACTCTATAGATCCCTTTTTAATCTCTCCCCCTTCCTCTTCCCTTCCATCTCCCCACAATGGCACTGGATAATATTAAAGTGATGTCTCTTAAAGTCAAGGGACTAAATACGCCGGAGAAAAGCCGCATGCTCCTACATGACCTGAAAAAAATCCCACACAGACATTGCCTTTATCCAAGAGACACACTTCAAAACTGACAGACTGAACTACCTACAGAATAGATTTTATCTATTAACATACCACTCTACTAACCCGAATACTAAATCGAAGGGTGTATCAATTCTGATATCCAGTAAAATCCCTTGGCAAACTCAAGACACTTTGATAGACCCTATGAGATGATACATCTTTCTTAGAGGGCTATTGGGAAACACACAAATCACATTAGCAACTATCTACACCCCTAAGGAAAACCAGGCCTCATTTCTAGACCGTACCCTAAGTAAACTACAGGATTTCACTCTAGGACAACTGATACTTGGGGGAGACCTCAATGCCCCCCGATACCTTCATCAGACAACTCAATTGGTACATTGTCTATTCCCCTGAGCCACCTTAAACGCATATCCAGAGCTCTACACAAAGCACAACTAATGGACGCTTGGCGGCTTCAGCACTCTGGAGAACGTGACTACACGTTTTACTCCTCTCCACACAAAATCTACATCAGAAGATTTTTGATCCCACACTCTCAACTACATGCAGTACGAGACACGTCAATAGGTAACATCACATGGTCAGACCATGCACCTGTATTCCTGACATACGCCCTGTCTGACGCGGCATCGCCCAGGCATTGCTTTTGGCGCCTAAATGAAAGTCTATTACAGACCCCAGAAGTGCTTGAGGAGGTAACGAAAGAACTAAACCTTTATTTTCAAACAAATTACCAACCTGATTGTGACCCGGGCATACTCTGGGAAGCACATAAACCCATTATCCGGGGAATCCTTATTAAACATGGGCCTCGCATAAAAAGAGAAAGACAGAAACAACTTTCCCAATTGCTACAAAAGCTAGCAGTCACGGAAGCCAGACACAAACATGCTCCCTCTCCAGCTTCGGAGCTGTATCTCATAGTGATTAGAAAGCAAATCAATGATCTACTAATTTATAAAGCTAAAGCGGCATTACAGTTCTGCCGTAAGGCGAGTTATGAATCGGGAAACAAGTGCGGGAAACTCCTTGCGAGACAGGTTAGGGAACACAAACTTTCCTCGTATGTCCCTCAGGTAGTCAAAAGCGATGGGCAAAAAGTAGTCCTCCCTGCAGAGATAACGCGGGAGTTCAGAGAGTTTTACTCTCACTTATACAATTTACCATTACCCACGTCACCCCGGTCGGCCATAGAGGAATATATTACAGCATCCAACTTACCAGCCTTATCCTCTGATCTTCGAGAGGAACTAGATTCACCTATCTCCCTACTAGAATTACAACAAGCACTGGGGGCCATGAAACCAGGGAAAGCACCAGGCCCAGATGGGTTCACTACACAATATTACAGGACTCTGTTACCAATCTTGGGCCCACGTATGATTGACCTATTTTATGCAATAGACTCTGGCTCATTTTTTGCCAGAGACACACTAGCAGCCCATATCTCTGTCATCCATAAAGAAGGAAAAGACCCCACGGCGTGTGGTAGCTACAAACCTATATCACTTTTAAATGTTGATCTTAAGCTATATACAGAGATTCTAGCTACCCAGCTGGCCTATCACTTACAAAAACTTATTCACCTAGATCAGGTGGGATTCATTCCTTCAAGAGAGGCAAGGGACAGTACTACCAAAGTACTAAATCTTCTTCACGTAGCCCAGACCTCAAATACCCCATGTGTTTTCCTGAACACAGATGGTTGCCCATTGTCTTCCCTATTATTTGCCCTCTCCCTAGAACCTCTTCTTTCCACGGTAAGATCACACCCCGACATACAGGGGTTAACGATTAACAAAGCGCAACACAAGGTTTCAGCTTACACTGATGACCTGTTTTTTTCACTTACAAATCCAGCAGTATCCCTGCCAAACCTCCTCAAACAATTTGAGATCTTCGGCCCTTTATCAAATTTGAAGATAAACTTCACGAAATCAGAGGCAATGGGAATAGCAATGCCACCACAAACCCTCCATTAATGCAATCAGACTTCCGCTTTAAGTGGACAACAACTGCACTAAACTATTTAGGCACAAAAAATCCAGCTGATCTTTCTAGGACTTACGATCTTAACTTCCCTACCCTATTAACGCAAACCAAAGTATTACTAGATAAATGGCATACAAATATTCATTCCTGGTTCGGTAGGTGCAATTTACTGAAGATGTGCATACTCCCAAAATTTTTGTATCTTTTTCAGGCCCTATTCCAATTTCATATTTCAAACAAGTACAGACATTATTTACGCGCTTTGTCTGGGCCCACAAAAAAACCACGTATCCCCCGATCCCAACTGACCCTGCCAAAACACTATGCGGGCCTAGCACTGCCGGATGTCAGGAAATACTATCAAGCAGTACATCTGGGCAGAGTCATAGACTGGCATCGCCACAGCAAATGGAAATTATGGGCACAGATAGAACAAAACCAATCCCCCCATCCCCATAAAGAGTGCACTTTGGTGTTGGGACTCCATACCATTTAAATTAAAAATACATCTCCTGATAGGGAATACCTTGAAACAATGTTCACAAGCCATAATACAAATACGACAAACGACCAAGACGTCGCCCTTGATACCGATCCTAGGAAATCCCAAATTTTCCCCAGGCATAGCATCCACACAATTTCAGATTTTACGTGAATCCGGTCATATCAGCGCACGCCAGTTTGCGACAGGAGATAAAACCTGGACTCATTGGAATTTATTCAAATACTCAGAAGAAGGCAAATCTTTCTTTAATACATAAAGGCTGAAAGGTACTTAAAATCACACATACAGGCTAACATAAAAATTGACACAGGTACACCCCTATCCAGTTGCCACCCCTAGAACCCCTCCCCCTCTCCAATTCCCTCTCTCTGTTTCTCTTCCTCTACTAACTTTACCTGATCTATCTATACTTTTTCTTCTCTCTCTTTGGGTATTCTTATACCTAATATACTCAATTAATGTTATAGACAATGGAGAACGAGCGTACAGAAGTATAGATGAAGACGGTATGCTCATCCTATAGTACAACTACCTACACCATTAAGGCAGCAAGAAACGTCTTTAGAGGAAACTACGTACTACGAAAATTACAATGTATTGTATATACCAATTTACTACTACATATACTTGGAAGGCTGCGTCCTCCTTACAAGTGTAAGATACTGTAAATGTCCACTCTTTCCTTTCCTTTTACAAATCCTGTTCATTTCTTAAAAAACCTTAATAAAGTTATATTCGAAAAAAAAAGAAAATCATAACCGAGGAGACAAAACCCCTGGCGAAAGATTTTCATAGTTTCAAGAAAGAAATGACATCCATCCTGAAATCACTAAACAACCATTGACGAGATGAAGGGGGAAGTCCATCCACTTTATCTCAGGGGTCCAAAAAAGAACGACAAAAAAACATCCCCCCAAACTCATTCAAGTTTCTCAGATTCAGAGGAGGAAGGAGAACTTATATACCAGGACACCTCTGACTCGGATGACGATGAGAATACTACGGAGTTCCAAAAAGTTTCCAAACACCTTTTCCCGGTGGAGGAAACTGAGGAGCTACTAAAGGCATTCTACATAACTGAAGAAATCCAGGAGACCCAGCCGACAGACTCTGTCTGGGATGGGCTGTACAGGGGGCTTCAAGTAACCAAACGGAGATCATTCCCAGTTCACCAGTCTATCAAAGGAATCATAGACAAGGAATGGAAGAACCCAGAAAACAAGCTATTTTTTCCTAAAGGTCTTAAAAGAAGATTTCCGTTTTAATGAACAAAGCATCCTCACTAAGTGCCCGAGGCTAGACGCATCCCTAGCCAAGCTATCAAATAAGTCGGACCTCTCTTTTGAGGATATGGATCAACTAAAAGATCCAATGGACAAGAAAGTAGAGGTTTCCCTGAGAAAAGCGTATTTGGCAGAGGCGGCAGGCCTTCAGCCTAATTTAGGCAGTACCTGTGTGACCAGAAACATTGGGGTTTTAGCTGGATCAACTCAGGGAACACCTATCCAAGATCCCAGGGACGGAAGAAGCACTGAACTCTACTTAGAGAAAGGAGCAGCATACATGGCCGATGTTTCAGCAGAAGCAGTAGGAATTTCAGCACGTACCACGGGCCTGATGAACTCGGCCAGAAGAACAAACTATGCAACATCCCCTTTGACGGCAACCTACTATTTGGTCTAGAACTAGAGAAAATCCCGGAGCGGTCAGCTGACAAAACTATTCCCTTTTTAAAAAACCAAAATGAATAGAAATTTTTTCATCACCACAGAAGAGAAATGCAAACGAAAAACCGCAGTCCCAACGCAGATGGGGTTTTTAACAAAAAACAAGGGAAGGTCCAACATGCTTTTTCCACCTCCGCTTCCACCAGCAAATCGCAATGACGCCAACAATGAGGTGGGAGCAAGGTTACGACAATTCCTCCCACAATGACAAGCCTTCTGATCAAATCAATTTATCCTCCAGATAATAGCTCAAGGATACAAAATAGAAATCACATCAAGATTTCGAGCCACAACAATGCCAAATACGTCACTGCGAAACACAGCTATGAAACAAGCAATTATGGACTTGTTAAAAGAAAAGGTGATAACAGAAGTCTATCTGAGACACCATAAAACGGAATTTTATTCCCATGTATTCTTAAGAACGAAACCCTCGGGCAAACATTGACTGATTTTGAACCTGAAGAAACTCAACAGGGCCATTCTTTACAGGAAATTCAAGATGGAGTCAATATTTACAGTTAAAATAATTCTCCCAGAAGCAGCATTCTTGGTAACGCTCAACTTAAAGGATGCATATCTGCATGTGCCAATCCATGCTGACCACCAAAATTTTCTGAGGTTTGCTACCTGTGACGGGAAGAGAATCCAAAAATTCCAGTACCAGGCCCCCCCGTTCGGAATTGCCTCGGCACCATGGATATTTACAAAGATCATGTCAGAGGTGATGCAGAAGCTCAGGCTGAGGGGGGTTCAGATAATGCCATATCTGGACAATTTTCTAATCTATGGCCAGACTTGGGAAGAAGTCACCACAGCTCTGCGGATGACCGAGATGTTCCTCCCCAGTCTGAGATGGAAAATACATTTAGGAAAATCAGTCAGGGCTCCATCCCCAGTCCATTACATTCCTCAGCTACATAATAGACACAAAGGCACAAAAGAGCCAAGTTAACCAGCTTCAGAACAAAGTACAAAAAGAGACATGTCCTTTTTGGGGCTTATGTCTGCTTCTATCCCAGCAGTTAGCTGGGGGCAACTTCACCTGAGAGCTCTACAGCACCATCTTGTAGACAATTGGGATAGGAAGGTATATTCACTACAGGAAGTGATTCAAGGAACAAGCTGGCGATAGGCAGACTATGGTTCCCACCACATCAAATCCGGATTAAGACAGACGCAAGCGCATAGGGCTGGGGGGCACATATAGAACAACAGGCCAGACGGGAACTGGGAACCAGCCATGTCGGAGGCCTCCTCCAATCTTAGGGAACTGACAGCAGTTCTGAGAGTGCTACTAGCTTTCCAGGAAGCGGTGGTGGGGAAACATGTCCAGATCCTCTCGGACAACGTCACCACAGTCCCTCGATAAAGTCACGTGACATGTGACGCAACGTGTCGGGAGGAGTCAGGTGACGTCATCCGATACAGTGTCAGTGGTGAGAGGAAAGAAAACAAAACCTTTCCTGATTGATTCACAAGCGCTGTTGATTTTTCCTTTCAAATGTAAGTGTTTACACTGCAGTTGCAGACGATCCTATCAAGTAGTTTCACTGTGCAATGATATTTTTCTGCTTTTGCCTCTTTGCAATATTTTTTATTACGGATTGGGAGGATTTAACTTACCATCATATTAAGCCTCAGAACTGCAGATTTGAGAGATGCAGCCCTGTTTGATTGAAGAAAATCAGCCAAAACTAGTATAATGGTTTTTTCTCTGAACATACGGACAACAATTGTTTGATGTATAAAGGATTGAGATTATTATAAGTTTGCTGCTATATTTTATTTCTCTTATGCAAATTTACCTGGATGTTTTTTATGAAGATAGCTGTATATTTTTAAGTAGTTTAATTTTTTGAATTTTGATTGGTATCACCTGTCACTTATTTCACTTTATATTTATACGGAAGTTGATTATTAGTGCACTTATATAATTATATTATTGGTCACCACAGTGACATATATCAACCGCCAAGGGGGAGCCAGGTCAAAGCCCCTCATGAGGACAACACACCAACTCCTATCATCGGCAGAAGACCACCTGCTATCACTGACTGTGGTACACATAAAAGGGTCATGCAACATCCTAGCAGACTTTCTAAGCCAAACCCAGCTGGACCCAGCAGCGTGGGAGCTGAATCAAGAGATATTTGCAAATCTTGTGATGAAATGGGGTCTACTGGAGGTCGACCTTTTCGCCACTTCAAAGACCAAGAAAGTGGAATTTTTTTTCTCTGAAAAGAGAAGCAGATGCACTAGGGGTAGACTCCCTGGGATTTCCATGGAAGTTCAACCTGGGGTATGCCTTTCCTCTGGTACAAATCCACCCCAGGGTAATCAGGAAGATTTGGATGGAAAGGATGAGAGTAATACTACTGGCACCATTTTGGCCAAAACGATCCCGGTTCTCTGCCCTAAAAAAGATGGTGGAGGAAGATCCATTGATTCTACCAAACAGTGACAACCTCTTGCTACAGTCAGGAGCACATCATCCGCAACCTCAAATCTTGAAGTTCACAGCCTGGATTGTGAACGGCACATTCTACTAAACAAAGGCCTCTACACTAAAGTAGTAGAAACTCTACTGCAAAGCAGAAAAACAGTAACGAGAAAAATTTACAGGAAGGTGTGGAGAAAGTACACATCAAAGATGATATCCAGAAACCAAAACCTACACGACATAGGGACAGTGTTAGATTTTCTCCTGGAAGGAGCAGAAACTGGACTGGCAGTAAGCACGCTTAAATTGCACTCGGCAGCACTTTCAGTTTTTCTAGATATTCCACTAGGTGAAAAAACGCTAATTAAACAATTTTTTTAAAGCCATCACAAGAATTCGACCCGCTGTAGGTATTAAGCTCCTTGGGACCTCTCCCTTTTACTTAAAGCACTAACCCAAGAACCGTTCGAGCCACTCTCGGACATTTCAATGAAACTCCTCACTTTAAAAGCAGCTTTCTTGGTGGCAATCACATCAGCTAGACGCACAAGTGAACTACAGGCTCTTTCCATCAAGGAACATTTCTTTACAATTTTTACGAACAAAATGATCCTTAAAACAGACCCACTTTTCCTAGCAAAGGTCGCATCAACTTTCCATGGGACACAAGAAGTAATATTACCTTCTTTCTGTCAAAACCCGGCTAATAAAGGGGAAGAAGCTTTCGCAACATTGGATGTAAGGAGATGCCTCCTACAGTACCTAGAAGCCACAAAGGCGTTCAGACCTATTCGTCACATTCAAAGGGAATTAACAAGGGTAACCAGGCATCCAAAAGTTCTAAAGGAATATGGATCAGATTAGCCATCAAAGAAGCTTACACTTCCCAAAACCAAATGGATCCTTCGAATCTAAAAGCACACGTGCAGTCACCACATCCTGGGCAGAGAGAGCTGGGGCCTCCATTGATCAAATCTGCCAAGCAGCCATCTGGTCTAGTGACTCCACATTCGTGAAGCACTATACGATCGATCTGGTCTCCGCCCAAGATCTGTCCTTTGGGCGTAAGGTCCTGCAAGCGGTAGTCCCACCCTAGGTATGAATATTCGGGGTCTCCTGTGACCTTCCTGGACGATGACTTGGGAAAGCTAGAGTTATTTCCTGATAACTCCTTTTTCAGGAATCCTCCAGGACGGTGGACCCCCGCCCTAATGAAAGATATATTAACCACTTAAGGACCGCCTCACGCCGATGTACGTCGGCAAGGCGGCACGGGCAGGCAAAATCACGTACATGTACGTGATTTGCCTCCCGCGGGTGGGGGGTCCGATCGGACCCCCCCCCCCCGCCGCCCGAGGCGGTCCCGTTCTGTCCCCCGGCGATCAGAGACGAGGGGGAGGCCATCCGTTCGTGGCCCCCCCCTCGCGATCGCCGCCGGCCAATGGGAACACTCCTTTGCTGCTGTATGCTAAACAGCAGCAAAGGAAGTGATGTCATCTCCCCTCGGGTCGGTAGTTTCCGTTCCGGCCCGAGGAGAGAAGACAGGTATGTGAGTGCACCAACACTACACACACAGTAGAACATGCCAGGCATACAAAACACCCCGATCCCCCCCCCCCCCGATCGCCCCCCGATTCACACCCCCCCCCCCCCCCGTCACAAACTGACACCAGCAGTTTTTTTTTTTTTTTTTCTGATTACTGCTAGGTGTCAGTTTGTGACAGTTACTGTGTTAGCACAGTTACTGTTACCCCCCGTAGGTCTAGGGTACCCCCCTAACCCCCCCTAATAACGTTTTAACCCCTTGATCACCCCCCGTCACCAGTGTCGCTAAGCGATCATTTTTCTGATCGCTGTATTAGTGTAGCTGGTGACGCTAGTTAGTGAGGTAAATATTTAGGTTCGCCGTCAGCGTTTTATAGCGTCAGGGACCCCCATATACTACCTAATAAATGTTTTAACCCCTTGATTGCCCCCTAGTTAACCCTTTCACCACTGATCACCGTATAACCGTTACGGTTGACACTGGTTAGTTCGTTTATTTTTTATAGTGTCAGGGCACCCGCCGTTTATTACCGAATAAAGGTTTAGCCCCCCGATCGCCCGGCGGTGATATGCGTCGCCCCAGGCAGCGTCAGATTAGCGCCAGTACCGCTAACACCCACGCACGCAGCATGCGCCTCCCTTAGTGGTATAGTATCTGATCGGATCAATATCTGATCCGATCAGATCTATACTAGCGTCCCCAGCAGTTTAGGGTTCCCAAAAACGCAGTGTTAGCGGGATCAGCCCAGATACCTGCTAGCACCTGCATTTTGCCCCTCCGCCCGGCCCAGCCCACCCAAGTGCAGTATCGATCGATCACTGTCACTTACAAAACTCTAAACGCATAACTGCAGCGTTCGCAGAGTCAGGCCTGATCCCTGCGATCGCTAACAGTTTTTTTGGTAGCGTTTTGGGGAACTGGCAAGCACCAGCGGCGTAGTACACCCCGGTCGTAGTCAAACCAGCACTGCAGTAACACTTGGTGACGTGGCGAGTCCCATAAGTGCAGTTCAAGCTGGTGAGGTGGCAAGCACAAGTAGTGTCCCGCTGACACCAAAAAGACAAACACAGGCCCGTCGTGCCCATAATGCCCTTCCTACTGCATTCGCCAATCCTAATTGGGAACCCACCACTTCTGCAGCGCCCGTACTTCCCCCATTCACATCCCCAACCAAATGCAGTCGGCTGCATGAGAGGCATTTTTATGTCCTCCCGAGTACCCATACCCAACGAACCCCCCCAAAAAAGAGGTTGTGTCTGCAGCAAGCGCGGATATAGACGTGACACCCGCTATTATTGTCCCTCCTGTCCTGACAATCCTGGTCTTTGCATTGGTGAATGTTTTGAACGCTACCATTCACTAGTTGAGTATTAGCGTAGGGTACAGCATTGCACATATTAGGCACACTTTCACAGGGTCTCCCAAGATGCCATCGCATTTTGAGAGACCCGAACCTGGAACCGGTTACAGTTATAAAAGTTAGTTACAAAAAAAGTGTAAAAAAAAAAAAAAAATATGAAATAAAAAAAAATAGTTGTCGTTTTATTGTTCTCTCTCTCTCTCTATTCTCTCTCTCTCTATTGTTCTGCTCTTTTTTACTGTATTCTATTCTGCAATGTTTTATTGTTATTGTTATTATGTTTTATCATGTTTGTTTTTCAGGTATGTAATTATTTATACTTTACTGTTTACTGTGCTTTATTGTTAACCATTGTTAACCATTTTTTTTGTCTTCAGGTACGCCATTCACGACTTTGAGTGGTTATACCAGAATGATGCCTGCAGGTTTAGGTATCATCTTGGTATCATTCTTTTCAGCCAGCGGTCGGCTTTCATGTAAAAGCAATCCTAGTGGCTAATTAGCCTCTAGACTGCTTTTACAAGCCGTGGGGGGGAATGCCCCCCCCCCCACCGTCTTCCGTGTTTTTCTCTGGCTCTCCTGTCTCAACAGGGAACCTGAGAATGCAGCCGGTGATTCAGCCAGCTGACCATAGAGCTGATCAGAGACCAGAGTGGCTCCAAACATCTCTATGGCCTAAGAAACCGGAAGCTACGAGCATTTCATGACTTAGATTTCGCCGGATGTAAATAGCGCCATTGGGAAATTGGGGAAGCATTTTATCACACCGATCTTGGTGTGGTCAGATGCTTTGAGGGCAGAGGAGAGATCTAGGGTCTAATAGACCACAATTTTTTTCAAAAAAGAGTACCTGTCACTGCCTATTGCTATCATAGGGGATATTTACATTCCCCGAGATAACAATAAAAATGATTTAAAAAAAAAAATATGAAAGGAACAGTTTAAAAGTAAGATTAAAAAAGCAAAAAAATAATAAAGAAAAAAAAAAAAAAAAGCACCCCTGTCGCCCCCTGCTCTCGCGCTAAGGCGAACGCAAGCGGCGGTCTGTCATCAAACGTAAACCGCAATTGCACCATGCATGTGAGGTATCACCGTGAAGGCCAGATCGAGGGCAGTAATTTTTCCAGTAGACCTCCTCTGTAAATCTAAAGTGGTAACCTGTAAAGGCTTTTAAACATGTATTTATTTTGTTGCCACTGCACGTTTGTGCGCAATTTTAAAGCATGTCATGTTTGGTATCCATGTACTCGGCCTAAGATCATCTTTTTTATTTCATCAAACATTTGGGCAATATAGTGTGTTTTAGTGCATTAAAATTTTAAAAAGTGTGTTTTTTCCCCAAAAAATGCATTTGAAAAATCGCTGCGCAATTACTGTGTGAAAAAAAAAAATGAAACACCCACCATTTTAATCTGTAGGGCATTTGCTTTAAAAAAATATATAATGTTTGGGGGTTCAAAGTAATTTTTTTGCAAAAAAAAATAACTTTTTCATGTAAACAATAAGTGTCAGAAAGGGCTTTGTCTTCAAGTGGTTAGAAGAGTGGGTGATGTGTGACATAAGCTTCTAAATGTTGTGCATAAAATGCCAGGACAGTTTAAAACCCCCCAAATGACCCCATTTTGGAAAGTAGACACCCCAAGCTATTTGCTGAGAGGCATGTCGAGTCCATGGAATATTTTATATTGCGACACAAGTTGCGGGAAAGAGACAAATTTTTTTTTTTTTTTTTGCACAAAGTTGTCACTGAATGATATATTGCTCAAACATGCCATGGAAATATGTGAAATTACACCCCAAAATACATTCTGTTGCTTCTCCTGAGTATGGGGATACCACATGTGTGAGACTTTTTGGGAGCCTAGCCGCGTACGGGACCCCGAAAACCAAGCACCGCCTTCAGGCTTTCTAAGGGGCGTGAATTTTTGATTTCACTCTTCACTGCCTATCACAGTTTCGGAGGCCATGGAATGCCCAGGTGGCACAAAACCCCCCCAAATGACCCCATTTTGGAAAGTAGACACCCCAAGCTATTTGCTGAGAGGTATAGTGAGTATTTTGCAGACCTCACTTTTTGTCACAAAGTTTTGAAAATTGAAAAAAGAAAAAAAAAAAAGTTTTTTCTTGTCTTTCTTCATTTTCAAAAACAAATGAGAGCTGCAAAATACTCACCATGCCTCTCAGCAAATAGCTTGGGGTGTCTACTTTCCAAAATGGGGTCATTTGGGGGGGTTTTGTGCCACCTGGGCATTCCATGGCGTCCGAAACTGTGATAGGCAGTAGAGAGTGAAATCAAAAATTTTCACCCTTAGAAATCCTGAAGGCAGTGATTGGTTTTCGGGGTCCCGTTCGCGACTAGGCTCCCAAAAAGTCCCACACATGTGGTATCCCCATACTCAGGAGAAGCAGCTAAATGTATTTTGGGGTGCAATTCCACATATGCCCATGGCCTGTGTGAGCAATATATCATTTAGTGACAACTTTATGAAAAAAAAAAAAAATGTCACTTTCCCGCAACTTGTGTCAAAATATAAAATATTCCATGGACTCAATATGCCTCTCAGCAAATAGCTTGGGGTGTCTACTTTCCAAAATGGGGTCATTTTGGGGGGTTTTGTGCCACCTGGGCATTCCATGGCCTCCGAAACTGTGATAGGCAGTGAAGAGTGAAATCAAAAATTTACACCCTTAGAAATCCTGAAGGTGGTGATTGGTTTTCGGGCCCCGTACGCGGCTAGGCTCCCAAAAAGTCCCACACATGTGGTATCCCCATACTCAGGAGAAGCAGCTGAATGTATTTTGGGGTGCAATTCCACATAGGCCCATGGCCTGTGTGAGCAATATATCATTTAGTGACAACTTTTTGTAAATATTTTTTTTTTTTTGTCATTTTTCAATCACTTGGGACAAAAAAAATAAATATTCAATGGGTTCAACATGCCTCTCAGCAATTTCCTTGGGGTGTCTACTTTCCAAAATGGGGTCATTTGGGGGGGTTTTGTACTGCCCTGCCATTTTAGCACCTCAAGAAATGACATAGGCAGTCATAAACTAAAAGCTGTGTAAATTACAGAAAATGTACCCTAGTTTGTAGACGCTATAACTTTTGCGCAAACCAATAAATATACGCTTATTGACATTTTTTTTACCAAAGACATGTGGCCGAATACATTTTGGCCTAAATGTATGACTAAAATTTAGTTTATTGGATTTTTTTTATAACAAAAAGTAGAAAATATCATTTTTTTTCAAAATTTTCGGTCTTTTTCCGTTTATAGCGCAAAAAATAAAAACCGCAGAGGTGATCAAATACCATCAAAAGAAAGCTCTATTTGTGGGAAGAAAAGGACGCAAATTTCGTTTGGGTACAGCATTGCATGACCGCGCAATTAGCAGTTAAAGCGACGCAGTGCCAAATTGGAAAAAGACCTCTGGTCCTTAGGCAGCATAATGGTCCGGGGCTCAAGTGGTTAAATGGCATATATCAAGTACATTCGTATTGGTCAACAGGAAATCTTTAAAATAACTAACGGCCAGCCTAGTGTAGGCCTTTTAGACTTGTATGTGCTTGTGTTTCCTGCAGGAGGCGGAGCCTATCTTTCATGTGACCATCCTGGAGGATTCCTGGAAAAGGAGTTATCAGGTAATAACTCTAGCTTTTCATTATTTGACTTGCAACTGGACACAGAGGGAATTATGCTGTTGTGAGGAGATGCCAGGAAAGGAAAGTTACAGAAAATATCTGATAATCTGTATTCTTGGCTCTTCTCGTGATGAGAGAGAGAAACTGACCCTCTCTGCATAACAATCTGTTTACTTTTGGCAACAAGCAGATGAAAAGAAGTCTTTTCCCAAACTGATTGTGAGAAGCTAAGAATATGTCAAGTTTATAGTGCTTAATAAAGGTGTTTGCTGAACCCCAGCTTGTATACTATAGACACCTTTGCGTGCAAGACCCAAGATGTTCTTACTCTCCTCATTGAATGAGCTCTAACTTCCATTGGTGGAAGCAAGCCCTTAATGGAATAAGCACAGCAAACTGTGCTTTGAATCAGATGGAAAAATTCTAAGAGACACTGTTTTTTCCTTTTTTTTAGACCTTTAGGATAAACATTTTTGTATATCTGCATGAAAAGTAGGCTCAGTCACCATGGCCTGGTATGCTGCCAACGTTTCTAAAGCAAAAGATCTCTCCTTCAAGGTAGATAAGGAGGTGCTAACTTTTTAGTTAACAGAGGAAACCAAGGCCGCCTCGGCCAAAATGGCTCCACAATTATTTCTTCCTCAGATGCACTGCCAATCTTGACAACTGATAAAATGGGAACAAAATGAAGAGGGACGTTCTTAGAGTATCGGGGATTTGGGGGGGGGGGGGGCCCAGGCTTTCTGATGTTGAGGTTTATTGGAGTTCTACGGCATCCATGCCATCTGTTTGGTTTTGCTTGCCATCTGGTAAGCAAGTTTTTTATAAGGTGGTGGCACTTATTCGTTGATTGGGCTCACTTGGGTGTTTGTCCGGATCCGTTTGAACTGTCACTCATTTATTTGATATCTACAAGCTATTGTTGGATTGAAACTTCACACAGCGCAGCTTCTCCTCTCCATTCTGTTTTTGTGTATCTTGCAATAAGCTGCTGCACTTTGGACTCTTTTTTTCCTTCAATTTCTTTCATTTTTTTCTTTTTAATTAATATTGTCAATATAATATAATCTAGCGCAGTTTTTCCTTTTTTAGTATAACACATTGCCTGTGCAAAATAAAATAAAGTGCTAGGTGCAAACAGCAATAAATGAATATAAATACAATTCATAAATTTAAATCATTAAAAAGTCCATATAAGTGAAATGGCATTGTGAATAAATAACCCATGAGGGAAAAAAACAGGTGCAATTAAATTACAAGTGTTTAGGTAAAAATCCATGTTGAAATTAAAGATATACGCCCAAAAAATTTCTCATAGATCATCACCCACACCGCTCAGGCAAAACTTGCCAGACTTTGTTCAAAACCTACTGAAGAATTCCAACCTGTTGACTACAGACTGCCTTAATGCCCAACCAGGCGAACACTATGATAGAAAACCAGCCCCCTCCCCCTTTTTTTCCCCCTTTTTTTTTTTTTTCCCTTCTCTCCCCCCTTTTTTTTGATAAGCTATGATTGATTCCTAACCCCCCCCCCCTCTCCTTTACCAAATTTTTTTATCAATGCTCTTCATTGTGGAACTTCCCTTCCCCTCTCCAAATTTTTGCCCCCCCCCCTTTTTTTTTTTTTTTCCTGCTTTTTCAGTCCCTTTCAGTCACAGCACGAGAAAGGTCGGGGCAGTAACACATGCCACTCCTAGTGAACTTGCCTCTACTTTCCGAGCGGAGGCAACTTTACAATATAATGGGGTTAAATACCCCTGTGATCGTACTGTCAAACAGTGCGATGGTTATTTTTTACCTAATGGTAATGTTGAATTGTTATTGTTATAGTTTAAAGAAAGAAGTACAATATGTCTCTAATTCTATTTCTTCCCTTTTTTTTCATCTAACCCCTCTCTTTCTTGGTGCGCTCCTGGTAAAGAAATGGGTTCCTTATACACATCGGAGAAGATCTCTAAAACGTGAGTACGGTTTACCGAACACTTATGACCGATAGATCCTCTACTAAATTCACTATTTTAACTCATAATTTACAGGGTTTGAATTCCCCGGTTAAACGAACCAAAGCCTTCCAACAATACCATAAAATGAGAATTGATATCTTACTACTTCAAGAAACACATTTCTCGAAAACATCTGCCCCTAAATACCTACATACACGATACCCCACGTTTTTTGTGTCCAATGGACCAGACAAGAAACGGGGAGTAGCAATTTGCATAGCAAAACATATACCATTTTCACCCACTAACATCATTCGAGACAAAGAAGGACGATATATTATGGTAAAGGGGAAAATACATGATAAGGTTGTTACACTGCTCTCTTACTACGCCCCTAACACAGGACAAAAACAGTTCCTACTCACAATGTTAACAACAATAATGCCACATGTGGAGGGACACGTGATTCTAGGCGGAGATAGCAATACTTCTTTAGATCAAATCCTAGATAAATCCAACCCGGGCAAAACATTCCTAAAACACACCCCGAAACAAAGTGGAGAGATTGCCCGTCTGCTCCATAGTTATGATCTGATTGACATATGGAGAAATGCTCACCCCACGTCCAGAGACTTTACATTTTATTCCCATGTCCACAAAACATACTCCCGAATAGACCATATATTTACACTCTCCCCGCTACTTTCATCTATATCATCAGCCAAAATCATCCCCATGGCCTGGTCAGACCATTCTTCAATACAAATCACTCTTACCGATTTATGGTCAAAATCAGAACCGTCGTCGTGGCGATTAAATGAATCCTTATTGAATGACCCCATTATTGCGAAGGAAACAGAGCTAGCTCTTAAGGAGTATTTCCGAAACAATCTTCCCTCATCCCCGTCCCCTATTATAACATGGGCGGCACACAAGGCCACCATCCGCGGTAAGCTGATTCAGCTTGCCTCTAGAGCGAAACGAGAACGCGAACTCACGATAAAACAACAAACGGAAGAACTTCATCGCCTCACGCAAAAACAAAAGATCAATCAAGCCATTGATCTCAGAGATCAGATCGATACAGCTCGCACAGCCCTAAATCTGAGCCTTACCACAAAAGCGGAAAAAAATATAAGATGGTCCAGACATAGATACTATACTATGGGAGATAAACCGAACAAACTTCTAGCTCAGAAACTAACTCCTAGACCATACACACCAGCGCTACCTAAATTACGTTTACATAATGGTCAGATTACGCAGAACCCACAGTTAATACTACAAGAATTTTTTTCCTTTTACTCTAAATTGTATGATACCCCTACACCATTACAGGAAACCAAAGCAGAGGAATTCCTCAGCGAAATCACATTACCCACATTGGAACGGGACCACATAGAGCTAATGGAGGCGGAGTTCACAGCAGGGGAAGTGGCCGCAGCTATTAAACACATAAACCCTTCCAAAGCACCGGGTCCCGATGGTTTTTCTGGACATTACTACAGAAAATACTCTGAAATATTAGTCCCCCATTTATGCTCCTTTTTTAATGAAATCAGAAAAGGAAACCCACTTCCAACACACGAAAATAACGCCTATATTCATATAATACCCAAACCAAATAAAGATCATAGAGACTGTGCAAATTACCGTCCAATATCACTAATTAATTTAGACTTAAAGATAATGACAAAAATTTTGGCCACTCGAATGAATTCATTTATATCCAAATATATTCACCCAGACCAGGTGGGATTCGTCCCCAATCGCCAGGCCTCAGACCAAACTAGAAGAATTATTAACATAATATCTGCTCTGAACTCAGGGTGGGATGGAGGGGGCCAGAGGGGAGCACTTTTGGTCTCCTTGGACTTACACAAGGCCTTTGACTCCCTATCATGGGACTATCTATTTTTCATAATGAAACGCTATGGGTTTGGCCCGAATTTCCTGAAGACACTAGAAAACATTTATCATACTCCCACAGCGCACCTAGTTGTCAAAGGTTTCCGGTCTCAGTCAATAGATATACATAGAGGTACCAGACAGGGATGCCCGCTGTCCCCCTTGTTGTTCATCCTAGCATTAGAACCATTAGCCATAAAGATACGAGCCCACCCAGACATACAGGGTGTGAGGAGCGGTGACAGGGAACATAAATGCGTGTTGTTTGCAGATGACCTGCTGCTGCTCCTGTCCTCCCCGATCACCACACTACCCACCCTGCACATTTTACTAACACAATTCACGTTAATCTCAGGCTTAAAAGTGAATCATTCGAAATCCCAAGCCCTTAATATACTGTTACCTACGCACATAATCTGTGCCTTACGAAATTCATATACATTTCAGTGGAAGGATACAGCTCTTCCATATCTAGGTATCTTCCTTACCCCATCACTAGCCACATTATATAAAAATAATTACCCCCCCATGTTTAAAAAATTATTAGAGGATCTCAAAAGGTGGTCAAACAACCCTCCATCCTGGTTCGGTCGACTGTACTCAGTAAAGATGACAATTCTTCCGAAGGTATTATACTTGTTCAGGACTCTTCCCATAGCAATAGATAGAGTAGACCTAGCGAGGTTCCAGAATAAACTCCTGGAATTTATCTGGGGGAACAGGAGACCTAGGGTGAATAGACGAACATTATACACCCCCAAATTACAAGGTGGACTGGGAGTACCAGACCTGATAAAATATTATCATGCAGCGCAATTATCTCAGCTAACACGATTCCATACCCGACAATCAAACCCACATTGGATGATAATGGAATCAGCTTTATTCCCCAATAAGGAGATCAGCCACCTAATGTGGATGAAACCGAAGGACAGACCGGCAATAATGTGCCCGACACTGTCCTTTTCATTAGATCTGTGGGATAGATTGGCAACGACCTATAAGTTTAAATCTCCTCATACTCCATTGGCCCCATTACTAAATAATCCTATGTTCGCCCCGGGTCTTCGTCCCCACGAATTTAAATGGTGGACCAACAAGGGATTACTACGGATAGCCGATCTATGTGATCACAGAGGGGTTATGTCAAAACAGGTTCTGCAGGAAAAGTACCAACTACCGAATACAGAAATATACCGCTATTCCCAGATAGCGCACTTCTTGACTACACTGAACCGTGGTTCAGATTTAACTAAATCCACCCAAATGGAAAATTTCTGCAGAACCATAGACAAACACTCGGGCCACATTTCATTGATATATGGTATTTTATCGTCATCCTCTCAGAAATTGTTTTACATGGAAAAATGGGAGCAAGATACTGGTATCAGCCTAACAGCTGAAGAATGGCACAAAATGTCTCTCCAAGCCTCCAAGTCATATATTAATACCTCTTTGATAGAGGCAAACTACAAAATTCTGGTGAGATGGTATATGGTCCCAGTGAAAGTGGCAGCTTTTGTTCCGGGTGCCTCCCCGCAGTGCTTTAGAGGATGCAACAATGAAGGCACCATGATACACACATGGTGGTCCTGCCCAAAAGTGCGTAGATTTTGGATCCGTACGTACAACTTTATATATTCATTAACCCAAGTGAACTTAATCAAGTCACCCTTGCAGGCACTGCTGGGACGCCCAGTGGACGGAGCATCGAAACATATGCGAAAACTCATAAATTTTGTATTTGTCGCAGCAAGAATAGCGATAGCTAAATCATGGAAGTCTCCAACGATCCCCTTTTATCTTATAAAATCCAAACTGTCATGGATTATGGTTAATGAACGTCTTTCTGCTATCTTAAATGACAAAATGCATATGTTTGAAAGAATATGGGACCCCTGGATAAAATATATCTCAAATACATAATGCGATGGGATACCTAGAAATCCTTCGCTTTAAGACAGGAGCGCACCTCCCCCTCCCCTTTCTCTTTCTACCCTCTAATTCTCACTTTCCTATCTTTTTCTTTTTTGTTATTTTACTAAATATAATAAGCCCCAAAGAGTATAGGGGTTGATCGAAGCCCTAGGGCTGTTATTGGAGGATTATTTACAGGTTACACTAAACTGAGGAGCTGGGGAGTGAGAATTCTCCTCCTGAGACTCCTAAGCTATGCATGAAACACAATAAGGAATTAATAACCATATGGAATTATATGTTGTGTAACCTCCCTATCTCTTTTATTTTGTTCCTTTTATTTCTTTTTTCTTTGATCATTTTGTATAAACGTCTAGTTATTGGTTTTTACATCCTAAAACAAAACATGTAAAACTGTAATTTTATATCTTTTGTAAAATCTTGAATAAAAATATTGGAAAAGAAATTAAAGATATATTCGACCTCTGAAGGATAGGCCACCATCCAGTAAGAAATCCCCACAGATTATGAATCCACCACCGATGAAAAAAACTGGATACTCCTACTGGACTCGGTGGACCCAATGCGTGCGGCACGGGGTCAAACAGACATGGAACTGGGAACGTGGTCACTCTCAGGAAACATCTGAGGTCATCTTCCATTCAACCTGGTCACCGGACCCAATCATAAAAGAAAAAGGCCACCACATAGTGTAAAACCATCAACTATGGGTTTTATTGTAAAAGGTAGAACACTTACATCAATGATGATATAAACAAGTGAGATAAGGTATGTGATCACAAATACATCCAAAAAGTGCAGTAACGTGGAGCTAGTTCAGTCTACACTTAGAGTAGCCATTAAGTTTGTCAATACTCCCCATTTCATGAAAATTGTTTGAAGGTGCCATTGATCCAAAGTCCACTTGTTCCAGGCTGGAAACTCTTGGCTCAGCCTGTCCACAAGGGCATTTTCTCTGTCCAGGAGGTAGGATGCTATTGAGGCCTGTAGCTGTTATTCTGCCCATGGAAGAATGCCAACTACTACTCTCAAGAGGGAAGACTCTTTTGGCTACATATGCTACTGCTGTTTTGTTTTCGATAAGCATCTTGTTCTAAGAATGACCAGAGATTGGAAAAAAAAACGCTTTTAATGCTTGTGATGCAGCCATGAGTTCCAAAATGTTGGACTGATGAGGAAGAGAAGTATCCCACTGACCTTAAACTTGGTGCCCCAGGCAATGACATCCCCCCCCCCCCAACCCTGGAGACTGGCATCCAAAGTAGTAATAGTCTAAATGCCAGGATTGAGAGGGTCCCCCCCCCCCCCCTCTGTTTGGCAACATCCAGCATCTCAGATCTTGGTGGAGGAAATGAGGGTATTGCAGATTCTCTGATCCAGAGATGCTCAATGCTATTGGAGACAAAAATAGGTTAGAAGGCACCTCATATGCTATCATTCAGTAGTACTATCAGTCTTCTGGAACTCAAAGAAAAGGTCTCGATTAACATTCTGGCACAGGATATCAATTATGTGATGACCTGGAGGAGTAGAAAACCTCTTCCTTGGTTGTGCTGAAAATGATACCTACAGTATCTCACAAAAGTGAGTACACCCCTCACATTTTTTGTAAATATCTCATTATATCTTTTCATGTGACAACACTAAAGAAATTACACTTTGCTACAATGTAAAGTAGTGAGTGTACCGCTTGCATAACAGTGTAAATTTGCTGTCCCCTCAAAATAACAACACACAGCCTAAACCGCTGGCAACAAAAGTGAGTACACCCCTAAGTGAAAATGTCCAAATTGGGCCCAATTAGCCATTTTCACTCCCTGATGACATGTGACTCATTAGTGTTACAAGGTCTCAGGTGTGAACGGGCAGCAGCTGTTTTAAATTTGTGTGGTGTTATGGGTGTTCTCGCTCTCACTTTCTCATACTAGTCACTGGAAGTTCAACATGGCACCTCATGGCAAATAACTGAGGATCTGAAAAAAAGAATTGTTGCTCTACATAAAGATTGCCTAGGCTATAAGAAGATTGCCAAGACCCTGAAACTGAGCTGCAGCACGGTGGCCAAGGCCATACAGCAGTTTAACAGGACAGGATCCACTCAGAACAAGCCTCGCCATGGTCGACCAAAGAAGTTGATTGCAGGTGCTCAGCATCATATCCAGAGATTGTCTTTGGGAAATAGGCATATAATTGCTGCAGAGGTTGAAGGGGTGGGGGGCCTTTCAGTGCTCAGACCATACGTCGCATACTGCATCAAACTGGTCTGCATGGCTATCCTCCCAGAAGGAAGCCTTTTCTAAAGATGATGCACAAGAAAGCCTGCAAACAGTTTGCTGAGGACAAGCAGACTAAGGATTACTGGAACCATGTCCTGTGGTCTGATGAGACCAAGATAAACTTATTTGGTTCAGATGGTGTCAAGCGTGTGGTAGACTAGGTAGACATAGGTAGAGACTTTCAAGCGTGTGTGGCAGCAACCAGGGGAGGAGTACAAAGATGAGTGTGTCTTGCCTACAGTCAAGCATGGTGGTGGGAGTGTCATGGTCTGGGGCTGAATGAGTGCTGCCGCCACTGGGAAGCTACAGTTCATTGAGGGAACCATGAATGCCAACATGTACTGTGACATACTGAAGCAGAGCATGATCCCCCTCCCTTCGGAAACTGGGCCATAGGGCAGTATTCCAACATAATGACCCCAAACACACCTCCAAGACGACCACTGCCTTGCTAAAAAAGCTGAGGGTAAAGATGCTGGACTGGCCAAGCTGGTCTCCAGACCTAAACCCTATTGAGCATCTGGGGCATCCTCAAACGGAAGTTGGAGGAGTGCAAGGTCTCTAACATCCACCAGCTCTGTTATGTCGTCATGGAAGAGTGGAAGAGGACTGCAGTGGCAACCTGTGAAGCTCTGGTGAACTCCATGCCCAAGAGCGTTAAGGCAGTGCTGGAAAATAATGGTGGTCACAAAAAATGTTGATACTTTAGGCCCAATTTGGACATTTTCACTTAAGGGTGTACTCATTTTTGTTGCCAGCGGTTTAGACATTAATGGCTGTGTGTTGAGTTATTTTGAGGGGACAGCAAATTTACACTGTTATACAAGCTGTACACTCACTGCTTTACATTGTAGCAAAGTAATGTAATTTCTTCAGTGTTGTCACATGAAAAGATAGAATAAAATATTTCCAAAAATGTGAGGGGTGTACTCGCTTTTGTGAGATATATATATATATATACATATACACATACATATACACATACATATACACACACACATACATACACATACACACACACACATCCATATATACACACACTCTTTCCTGGCTCCCAAAAATAAGACAATAATAAAAAAGAATCCGCCTTCCTAAATTCCTTGGTCAGCTGAAGACAATATAACACACCTTATGTATGTGAAAAATCCCCTCCTGAAATGGGATTTGAACAAAAAGTAGGTAAAAAAAATTCCCCATGCCTGATGATAGCTTCTAAAGATCACTTGGTTCAGGAAAATATGCAAAAGCGAAATTCTAATCAGGCGAGCCTCCAATTCACAAACCTTCCTAGCTGTCGTCACTGGGACTAAAAATACCATCTTGAGGGTCAAACTTCTTAAAGAAACAGATTTGACGGGGTCAGAAGGACCCTCTGTTAACGCCTACAGCACTAATGCTAAATCCCACTTAGGGTAAGGCTGGAACAGGACCAGACTCTGTTGTTTTAAGGCGCTGTCCAGACAAATTACAAAAAAGACTCCTTGGCTAGGGGTCTTTCTAAGAAAACACTTAGAGCCACCACCTAGACCTTTAGGTTACGAAGCGCTAACCCCTTGTCTGCTCTACTCTGTAGGAACTCTAGCCACCACCATAGAGCTTTGAGAATCAAACACCGCACCATTTATTGAAATGTTTCTAGAACTATGTATATAGACCTTGTCACCCTCTTTCCACTAGCCAACAGGGTGGTCGCAAGCCAGTCTGAAAACCCCGTGATCCTTGGCAGCTGCTCCTCAACAACCATGCTGCCAAATTTAACTTTTCCACCTGAGGACAGAGTACTGGACCCTGTAACAGTAAATCCTCCCTGCAAGGCAGCTTTCAAGGAGACTCCACTGCTAGACTGTTCAGGACTAAAAACCAAGCTCTCCTGGGCCAATAAGGAGCAACTAGGATCAACCACTTTCTTTCTGAAACTTTCCCAGTACCGCTAGCACTAAAGTGAGAAGGAGGGGAAGCATATCACGGGGAAACTATCAAGGTTGATACAGAGCATCCACCCCAAGAGCTGCGTCCCATCTGCCAGGAGGGACAGCAACAATGTGCTACTATTTCTCCCTAAGCAAACATATTGGACTCCCACAGCTGATGTTTGCTGGGAAAATCCACCAGCTGATTTAAGTCTCCATTTTAAATGTACTGTCAATAGGGAAGCCAGATTTGATTCTGCCCATTCAAGCAAGACTTGCTTTTGGTTCTTTGTCTGGGAGGACCTGCTCATGCTGGCCACCAAGTCTCCCTGAAAGGCTTTGAGCTCTAGGCCTACCTCCTTCAGCTCTCTCCAGTTTGACCACCTTCTCGACTCTCTGTTTTCTCATCTGCCCCAAGTGAATCTCAAGCGCTTGCATCGGTAGTAACCAGCTTAGTGATGGGAAGAACTCAAAAGAGCCGCTGTGAAAGGTTTGCGTACTTCCTCCACCAGAGGGCTCTTTTGACCTGGACTGGGATCCTTAGCATCTAAGGTCTCATACCCTGAGAATGAAGTGCTGCAAGGGCCGCAAATGTAGCCCCGTCCAGTGGACTGCAAGGATTGAGGATGTCACCAGCCCTAGGGCAGAGATGGCCGCCCTTATGGACAACGATTGCTACCCCTGAAAGTGGTGTACCATTGTGTCCACTTTCAAGATCTTTTCCTCCAGTAAGATTACCTTCTGTTGTGTGTAGTACAATACGTACCCTAGAAAGGTTACTACTTGAGCCAGCGCCAGGTTTGACACCGGACTGCCCCTTCAATGTGGATGCAGGGCTCTCAAAACTGAGGTAGCGCTGATGTGCTGGAAAGATGGGGACATGCAAGTACGCACCCTTGATGTCCACAATAGCTAGAAAGTCAAACTAAGTGGAATTTTAATTTCAATGGTTTTTATTCTGAGTTTTCATTCATAACAGAAAAATAAAATCAGAACGGCAGTGATGAGCACTTGTACAATACTTTGTAGGACATTTAAACTCATAAATACAGATTCTTAGTATAGCATAAAACATTGTGGGAAGTTAAGTATCTGCATCATCATTAGGTTCAAGACTTGTAAACATTATAATTGTGTAAATAGCCTGACTGTTGATTGTAATATTTATAGTAATAACAAATATAAATATAGTGTAGCGCTATGTGTAAAAATATATAAAAGGCACAAGAGTTAGATTCGAGCCATCTTACAATGGCCAGAAGGTAAACCAAAAAATACTTCAAAAAATTTAAATAGAAAGTGACTCAATGGGAAAAATGTACTGAATATTACAAAATAACATATAAAGCATAATAGCAATACACCAGTGAGAAGTGAAAACAGAACCAAAATATAAATGTATATAAAAAAATTAACCGTGAATAAAGTCCATATATATTGTTGAAATGTGTTCTTGATAAAAATCAAAAACCGCCACCAACAGTCTCTGAGGATTAGCTGATGAGGACAGCAACGGAGTATCACTGGTGGGTGAAACGGTAAAACACCAAATCCAATGTGACGTCTAAGTGTGTGTCAAAACCATCACCATAGCATCTGAGGAGGCTTACCGGAAGCAGGGGACTTGAAAAGACGTACGTCTTACAAGTCACAAAAAGCTTGTTTAGCCACCGAGGCTAGCAGGATAAAACATCGGGTATCCACAGCTTCAAATAGGGGAGAGGGGGGGTCTGTCGACAGCTTCACCCGTCCAGACGTATCAGCAGGCCAACCGGATGTTTAATTGGAGCCATGAGAGAAGGAAGACTCACATGGCATGATATCGTTTAAAAAGCATGCATTTATTAAAACAATAAAAAAGAAACACTCACATGATATAAGAATGTAAACAGCTTAAATGGTATCAAACGCGGTGATCATAGAGGGTCCACCCGACATGTTTCGGCTAACCAGCTTTCATCTGGGGTGTGGACCCCCCTATTCCACCGCAATTTAACCGCTTGCTATCCGCGCTATAGCCGAATGACGGCTACAGCGCGGACCTGCATTCCCGGGAGGCCGTCATATGACGGCCTCCCCTGTGCACGTGCCCTGCGCGCGCCCTGCAGGGCGCGCGTGGAGCGCGCTGTGATCACCGAGTCACTGAGACTCGGGTGATCACCGATCTGTGTAAGGCTACGTGGGATGCCCCTCATTGGTAGTGTCACTATCATGTTACATTACTCAGTCCACGTTACGTTTTGCCTTTACTCAACATTGTAATAATACTTTCGGACTCCTGTTATACACAATTTTTTTTGACCCATGGCATAGGTTTTTATAATTTCTCCTTTTACCACCTTTGCTGACACTGGCATTCATAGCTAAAGCGCTGCGATTTATTTCCGGCCTTTTCTGTCCAATCACGGCTCTCCATACAGATCACATGTCACTGTGAATGAGAGGCTTGGCTAGGCTTCGACAATGAGGGCAGTGATGTGGGCGGACTCTGGGTGTGGTTAGCCACACTCCTCACAATTGGTAGTAACGTGAGACCAGGGGGCGGGGTGTTATGGTGCCTCGACCCATGTGATCCACTGCCCAAAACGAGGCGTGGTGCGGCGGCGGACTTCCTCTCTGTGATTCCCGCTACTGCGCACGTCCTCAACATTCGGCTGAATAGAGGGGGCGGAGAGTGACGGCGCTCCGTCCTATGCAATCTGGCCGTGCCGAGAAGGAGGCTTGGATTTCCATTCCGATTACTTACGGATCGGCCGGCCACAACATCAGCATCACTTTAAGTCTATTCTTATTTTTGACCCCGATACTTTAGAACAGCGGCACAAATACCGCTTATCTTTGTTTTTTACAATATACATTACATAAGGTCTACACATATTTACTTGAGAACCGGAAGTGACGTCAGTTGGCCACTTCCTGGGTTGTGACACTCCCAGTGGGGGTCATTTCTTGTTTAAATTGCGGTGGAATAGGGGGGTCCACACCCCAGATGAAGGCTGGTTAGCCGAAACATGTCGGGTGGACCCTCTATGATCACCGCGTTTGATACCATTTAAGCTGTTTACATTCTTATATCATGTGAGTGTTTCTTTTTTATTGTTTTAATAAATGCATGCTTTTTAAATGATATCATGCCATGTGAGTCTTCCTTCTCTCATGGTTCCAATTAAACATCCGGTTGGCCTGCTGATACGTCTGGACGGGTGAAGCTGTCGACAGACCCCCCCTCTCCCCTATTTGAAGCTGTGGATACCCGATGTTTTATCCTGCTAGCCTCAAGCTTTTTGTGACTTGTAAGACGTACGTCTTTTCAAGTCCCCTGCTTCCGGTAAGCCTCCTCAGATGCTATGGTGATGGTTTTGACACACACTTAGACGTCACATTGGATTTGGTGTTTTACCGTTTCACCCACCAGTGATACTCCGTTGCTGTCCTCATCAGCTAATCCTCAGAGACTGTTGGTGGCGGTTTTTGATTTTTATCAAGAACACATTTCAACAATATATATGGACTTTATTCACGGTTAATTTTTTTATATACATTTATATTTTGGTTCTGTTTTCACTTCTCACTGGTGTATTGCTATTATGCTTTACATGTTATTTTGTAATATTCAGTACATTTTTCCCATTGAGTCACTTTCTATTTAAATTTTTTGAAGTATTTTTTGGTTTACCTTCTGGCCATTGTAAGATGGCTCGAATCTAACTCTTGTGCCTTTATATATTTTTACACATAGCGCTACACTATATTTATATTTGTTGATTCTTTACTTCTTTGTCTTAGAGGTGTGTTAGCTGCTTACTGTGTAATTATCCCTTTAACATCATCGGAGCAGCGCTGTACTCATTCCTTAAATATTTATAGTAATGGCTGCTACTAGTGGTTGCTCCAGCGTTGCGATACTCCCTTTTGCGGACGCCCCAAAGGGATCACGCTGCATCCACATTTGGAGTCCACAGGACTGAATTGCATATGTTGACAGTGCAATTTCCAATAATTAAAAGATCACAGCAATTAAAAGTCCATTGTATTGTTGGGTCATCACATTCTCAAAATTTTTAACATATTAACCACTTGACCACTGGGCACTTAAACCCCCTTCCTAACCAGACCAGTTTTCAGCTTTCGGTGCTCTCACATTTTGAATGACAATTACTCAGTCATGCAACACTGTACCTATATGAAATTTTTCTCCTTTTTTTTCACACAAATAGAGCTTTCTTTTGGTGGTATTTAATCACCGCTGGGTTTTTTATTTTTAGCGCTATAAAAGAAAAAGACCGAAAATTCTGTAAAAAATTGCATTTTTCTTTGTTTCTGTAATAAAATTTTGCAATTTAGTAATTTTTCTTCATATATTTTGGCCAAAATTTATACCGCTACATATCTTTGGTAAAAATAATCCAAATCGGTGTATATTATTTGGTGTGTGTGGAAGTTCTAGATTCGACAAGCTATGGTGCCAATCTCATTTCTTGAGACCCTAACAAGCCAGGAAAGTACAAATACCCCCCAAATGACCCCTTTTTGGAAAGTAGACATTCCAAGGTATTTAGCAAGAGGCATGGTGAATTTTTTGAAGTTGTAATTTTTTCCCACAATTCTTTGCAAAATCAAGATTTTTTTCTTTTCACAAAATTGTTATATTAGAAGGTTATTTCTCACACACAGCATATGCATAGCACAAATTACACCCCAAAACACATTCTGCTACTCCTCCTGAGTATGGCGATGCCACGTGTGAGACTTTTACACAGCGTGGCCACATACAGAGGCGCAACATGCAGGGAGCACCATCCGGTGTTGTTGGAGCATAAATTACACATATAATTTCTTGACTACCTCTTACAATTTGAAGGCCCTGGAGAACCAGGACAATGGAAACGCCCTAAAAATGACCCCATTTTGGAAAGAAAACAATCCAACGTATAATCTATGAGGCATATCGAGTCTTTTGAACATGTCATTTTTTTCTACAAGTTTTTGGAAAATGTGTAAAGAAAATGAAAACGCATTTTTTTTTTTTTACACAACGTTGTCCATTTACACAATATTTCTAACACATAGCATGTACATACCAAAAATTACACCCCAAAATAGATTCTCCTACTCCTCCTGAGTACGGTAATACCACATGTGTGAGTCTTTCCCACAGCGTGGCCACATACAGAGGACCAACATGCAGGGAGCACCATCAGGTGTTCTAGGGACATAAGTTTCAAATTTAATTTGACTACCTATTACTCTTTTGTGAGGCACTGTATTGGCATGGATGTGGAATGGATGAGGCATGGATGAGCCGTGGATGGGGATGGCTGAGCATGAATGAGTATGGCTGGGTACGACTGAGTACGGCTGGATATGGCTGGGTACGGCTGAGTATGGTGAGCAGGTTTTACACTATGGTACAGGATAGGTGCAACTAAAAGGGTATAAATACAACACGTCATCATGTAAAGGCTTATTGTAACATTATCCAGCTGCAACACAGCCCTAAAAGTGCTGCAGTCTAAGCACAAGGCATTGCTGCAAAGGTTTAGGACATTTATGTAATATAAAACATAACATCTACATACAGTTGAAGCCACATAAGTCTATAAGGTGGCATTGGATAAAACACACCACAAATATAGCAAAAGGCCCAACACATGCAACGCATATAGGACGAAGTGTTGTAACATTTATGCAGTCACCCTAAACTAAGTGTCAATCAGGAGTCCCCTGCTGCCAAACACTATGCTGCAATATTACAAAATATTTTTGCAGCCTGAGCTGTAAATCTGATTATCCCATAAATACTATCCAGTTATACAAGCATTTTATATATTAGGCCCAGGAGTTATCACAAATGCTGAACTCCATTAAACTACATCACCATAAAATATTTAGCATGAAGTCCCCCGCTGCTGCATTAGCACACTCGAATGTCATACATGAGAAACTCCACTGTATTGTAAGCTTTTATTAAAAGAATACTACATAATGAGATGCAATCTCAAAAAAAATGAGATTAAGTGAAGGTGAAACCCAAAACTCACAGCAAACAGCATTGAGGTTGTAACCAAGTGCAGTCAGGAAGGCCGAACAGCTGTGAGGCAGATACACCCAGGCAGCAATTAATTAGGGAAAAATCACTTAAAATAGATGTAAACCCTCTCCTATACCCAGTGAAGTGAACAGCCTCAAATGATACACAGAGATAAAACAAATCTCCCTACATTAGGATGCTTTCACACTGGGGCTGTGCGCTGGCGGGGAGGTGAAAAAACTCCTGCAAGCAGCAGGTTTGTTTTTTTTGTTTTCTTATTCTTTATGTTATCAAAATTTATTATACACAAGAAGGTAAAAACATTTTCCCGACTCAATAGGGACATACATTAACAAATTTTGTTTCCATACCTTTATCTCCCCCCCCCTCCACCCCATTCTCAGACCCTTCTTTCTCCTCTTCTCTAGGTAATCTTAATCTCACTGTATTTCTTTGTTAATTTAAACTTTTTCCACTTTTCCCATCTCTTAATGAATCCCTCTCTAGTATCCTCATGGCTCTGTCTTAGAAATTCCATGTTATATATCTCTTCTATTTTATTAAACCACTTTCTAATATTTGGACTCTCTACTTCCTTCCATTTCCTCAGTATTAAGCTTTTTGCAGCGTTCATCAAATGTACAATCATTGAGTTTCTATATTCTTTTGTCGGGATAGCTACCCCATGAAATAGACATGTCCATGGTTCCTCAGGTATATCTATATTAGTAATTTCCTTCATATAACTCAGTATTTCCTTCCAGTACGTTCTAATTTTAGGGCACCCCCACCATATAGGGACCATGGTTCCCATTTGTTTACAGCCCCGCCAATACTCCGTTGTTTGTCCTATTTGATATTTCCCTAGTATTTCTGGGGTTCTATACTACCGGGTTACACATTTATAATTCATTTCCACCATCCCATTATTTACTGATGATCCATGTACCAGTTTCAGAATTTTTGCTACTTCTTGATTCCTTCCTCGTTTCCCCAATTCCCTCTCTATATCTATATATCCTAGATATATTCCCACTTGTTCTTTCGATGGTACATAGTCGCTCTATCACTGTAAGTGCTTCTTCTCTTATTGGGTGAGGAAGTGTTGCTATGAAGTGTTTGAGCTGAAAATACCTCCATTCATTAATCTCCAGTATATCTTTTTTATTTTTAAAGTGCAAATTTTACCCCCTTTTATTATATCACGTAGTTGTGCGTTTTCTTTTTTAGTCCAGTTCCCCCCTATCAACTTTTCCCTGGTGCAAATAAATTATTTTCCTTTAGTGCCATCAATGGTGAATTATATTTCCATTTATTTTTCTTGTGTAGTGCATCCCAAATTTTTAATACCATCCGTGTCAATGAGTGTGTATTTTCTCCCAATGTCCTATTATGTGGTGGTATCCATATATCCCTTCCTAAATGTGTATTAGCCATTATGTGTTCCATATTAAATTCTTTAGAATTGCCAGAGAAATTCCAGGTTACTTATTGTGCCATATTAATTTAGTGATTAAATTTCTTAAAGTTCTAAAATATGCTGGGGGTATATATATATATATATATATATATATATATATATATATATATATATATATATATATATATATATATATATATATATGAGGCATCTAAAACTTGTACATGATCTTTAGTATCATCTTTAGGGCGTTAATTCAGCCCATCCATGATAGGGGGAGTGCTACTATCCTTTTTATTTCTATTTTTATCTTCTCTAATAATGGGATAAAGTTTGCTTGATATATTTCCTCTCACAATGCCGTTAGTTTTAACCCAAGATATTTTATTTTCGTCCTCCTCCAAGGGAATGGAAACTCTTGTTGTAAACTCAGTTCCTCTTTCAATTTCATATTTATATTTATTTTTTCGGATTTACTCGGGTTGATAGATCTCCGTATTCCTTTAGTGCTTTCATAAGATTGGGCATTGTAATTCAGGGGTTTGATAGAATAATATATCATCAGCGAATGCAGCTAATTTATGCTCCTCTTCTCCGACTTTGAAGCCACTTATGTCCGCATCCCCCCGCCCTGTCGCCAGGAAAGGTTCCATCGCCAGCACAAACAGGAGCGGAGACAGGGGGCATCCCTATTTTGTCCCGTTATTCATTCTAAAGGGGGGTAACAATTTTCCATTTACTTTCACCATTGCTGTAGGACCTTTATATAATGCTTGTATCCACTGCATCATCCTTGAGCCTATCCCCATGCTCTCTAGGGTGCTCATCGTGAATCCCCAGTCTACCCTGTCGAATGCCTATTTGGCATCTATCGAAAGGAGTAGACCAGGGACTCTCCCTTCTTTTATTTTTTGGAGTAACAGAAGTGTTCTTACCCCGTTGTCCCTCCCCTCTCTCCCTAGTACAAAGCCCACTTGATCAGGATGGACCAGTTCCGTCATTAAATCTTTCATCCTTGTTGCTAATATTTTCACAAACAATTTTGTGTCCGCATTTAACAATGATATAGGCCTATAGTTTGAACACTTAGTACTATCTTTGCCTTCTTTTGCTATAATGGCAATTGATGCCAATAAGGCCTCTTTACTCATCTCATACCTCCTTCCCAATCCATTCATATATGTGCAAAGTTTTGGGGTCAGGATTTCTTTAAACCTTTTTAAATATAACGTTGTATAACCATCTGGCCCTGGACTTTTTCCTGGTGTGGACCATTATTGGTATTTCTAAGGATATTGCGCTTTCCTCTGTTATCCGGGGGATCCTAGATTTTTTTTTTTAGATATTCTTTCTTTTTTCCCCTCATCCCATTGTCCTTTCTGGTTTACTGAGTATAGTTGTTCATAAAAGTCTCGGAAAACCATCGCTATGTCCTTTGTATTGTAGATCATTTCCCCTTTTTTATTTTTTCTATGAAGTTCATTGATTTTTTTTTTTCTTAACACCCTTGCTAGACACTTGCTGTTTTTATTCCCCTATTGATATCTTTCCTTTGAGATTTTATTGAAGGTTTTCCATATTTCCTGCTCTAATAGTTATTTTAATTCATCTCTTTTTATTACTAGTTCTTGTGACAATTCCTGAACTTGCCCTCTCCCTTTTTTGTGTCTTTGCTGCAATAGGTATATTTCTTCTACCAATTTTGCCTTCTTTTTTTATACTTTCCTTCTTTCTCCTAGTTCCCATTGAGATCAGGATTCCCCTTATGTAGGCTTTATGAGCCTCCCACAGGGTATCGTCCGCAATCTCACTGGTTTCGTTTAAGCTAAAATATTGCTCGAATTCTTTTTTTATTATCTCCTCCCCTTGTTTTTCTAGAAGATTTTCATTTAGCCTCCATGAATACGTTTGTATCCGAGTTTCTGGTATCTTTATTTTCATGGTTATTGGCGCATGGTCAGATAGTGTAGTTATTTCTATATTGGTGGAGACTACTAAGTCTAGCATTCTATGTTCTATCAGCCAATAATCGACCCTAGTGTATATCCCATGTACAGGGGAGTAAAACGTATAATCTTGTGTCCTGGGATGCTGTATTTTCCATATATCTAACAACTGGTGTTGGTGTAATTTCTGTTTTAGCGCCTTCAATTGGACATTCCTCGTCCCCTGTACATGGGACGTACTATCTTGTTTTGGATCCATACAAAAATTCAGGTCCCCCGCCATGAACACTTTCCCTTTTTTAAATTCCGATGCTTTTTCCGGGAATCCCCCCAAATATACGGTTGGGCCTTTATTAGGGTAATAAATATTAGCCAATGTGCATTTCATTCCCAACAGCTTCCCCCTTAAGAAGAGAAATCTTCCCTCTGGGTCAGTTAATCTGTCCTCCAAGGAGAACCGAACTCCCTTACCTATTCCAATTGCAACCCCTTTTGCCTTATTTGTCATTGAGTCACCATAGTACCAAGTTGGGAGCTGATGGGAATACAACCTCACATTAGTTTCATGGGACAGGTGTGTCTCCTGTAGGAAGACCACCCCGGCCCCATGATGCTCAATCTCTTTCAAGATTTTTTGCCTTTTTGTTGGTGTATTCAGCCCTCGCACATTGTAGGTCAAAGAATTAACTGTAGTCATGGTATAGTTATTTGCAACCTGTTTTCATAGAGATGGGTTATTTGCATCCTATTTTCATGTAGATGTAATCTATTTCTGAGTTTACGATTATTCTTTATGCTTTGTCCCCCCCCTCGCCTCTCTCCGGCTCCTGACTCGCAAATGGAGTCCCTCTTCATTTCCCTCTTACGAGTATCCAACCCCTGGGGTGTTACTCCAACCGTGGCAGCCGTTTTCCCACCACCACGCCCCCCCGGCGGGGGGCAGAGGCGGCCCGCTCTTCCCCGGGGCACTCCAGGCTTACCAACTGCTCAGTCCCCTTCTCCACTCCCATCTCCCCCATCCACCAAACCCCTCCCCCCCAGAGTCCACTTGAATAGTCTCTACTCCTTTTGTTTTCCTTTCCTTTTTTCTCAGTTTTTTTAGTGCTTCTTGCGATTTTCTGCGATTTCTACAATGGACTTCATCCTTCTGTCCATCCCGGTATATCCAACTTCGGAACACCTATTACCTTACAGAAATCTTCTAAGTCCTATGGATATTTTAGTCTCACAGATCTACCTTCTTTCTGGGCTACTAGAGACGCCGGGAACCCCCAGCTATATTTAATATTAGCCATTCTCATTTGAACCAATAATGGCCTAAGAAGTCTTCTTCTTTTCAGTGTTTCTACTGATAGATCTGTGAAGATTTGAAGTTCTGCACCCTTGTATTTTAGTGGTCGTCTATCTCTCAATCTCTTCCATATCTCTGCCTTATCTTCATATAGCTGAAATCGTACTATGATATCTCGGGGTATTTCTGCATTTAGATGTTGGAGGTTTCCTAATCCTATGCACTGGGTCTATTTTCAGTTCTTGCTCTTCTCCTCTGTCCAATAGAGGGTTAAATACGTGTCTTCTGGAAGCACTCTTATCCTTAGATTCTGGCGTCTGCTTTGGTTTTCTTTCTATTCTGTAGAATATTTCCTTCTAACTGGTTTGCAGAGTTTTAAGTTCTTGTATTTCTGAGGCTTGCTTTTCGTTCTTGTCCTCCGTTTCCTCTACCCTTTTTAGCAGAAGTCAGCTCGCATTGTTGCAATTTCTGTCTTAAAAGAATTTTCTAGTCTTTTTTCTAATCTTTCAAACATCTCTATTATTTCTGATTTGGTTGGCAATTGGGCATACGTACTTTGTTCTCCTGCGCCTGCTTCATTGTCCATCCTGGCGTCTGCTTTAGTTTTTTCCTGTATTTCTCCCTTCTTTTTCGCAGACTTTTTTCTTTTCTTTAGTCGCTTGCTGTTTTTCAGGGACAGGGCTTTTTGGGTTTCCCTCTTTTGTTAAATATTTTTGGATCGTATTGGTGTTCAAACTTTCCCTTGGGGTTTTAGGTTTGGTTCCTTTTGTAGTTCTGTTTCTCATTCTAGTGTTTTATATAGATATATAGATAAGAAAGAAGACTGATGCAGGGTTTTCACAGTCAACAGGGTTTGCCAATGCACCTGCTAGGTTTTCCCGTTCACAGCAAGGTTTCACAGTTTCACAGTCAATTCGCCATGCATCAACAGATTTCAGGGGGTACACTGGAGCAGACATACTGATGCGCATGTAAAATTTTTCACGGTCAGTAAAGTTTGCACAGGCAAATGTAAGATTTTCACATTTAACAGAGTTTCACTGTCAATTACCGGCCCATAGGCAGGTGCAGGGTTTTCCCATTTAACAGGGTTTCACATTCAATCACCTGTGCATAAGCAGTTTCCGTGAAAAATATATTTATTGTTTATTTGCTCACCTCTCCCTTATAGGTATTTCCTATCTGGGGGTCGCACTGTAACAGATGACAAGGTGTACATGTAAGTTTTTTACCGTTAGCAGGGTTTGCGAAAGTTCAGAGTGCAGGATTTTCACTTTCAACAAAATTTTATCATCAATTACCCTCTTGTCAGCAAATTGCGAGCATGGCTTATACAAAAAAAATAATTCTTGCTTTTCATAGTCCATTTGCCTGTTCCCCTCTAGGTACTTCCATTAGGGGATCACACTGGAACAGGCAGGGGGATATATGTACTGGATTTTCACATTTAACCAGGTTTACAAAGTGCAAGTACATAGATTTCACCTTCAACAGAGTTTCACAGTCCGCTTGCCATGACATAGATTTCTTGCTAAAACCCGTGTGAAAATAAAACCACCTGCTCAGAGTCTGTTCATCAGTTTGCTTACCTCTCTTATTTAGGGGGTCCCACTAGAGCAGGTGAAGAAATGCACAAATGAGGTTTTCACAGCCAGCAGGGCACTGTAGTTGAGGATGCAGTTTTTTCACATTCAACAGGGTTTCTTAATTCATTACCATAGCAAGGTTGGATTACACGTATAGCATATATAAAAAGGTAATGCTTGCTGCACACAATCCAATAATCCATTTGCTCCCTTATATGTATTCCCTATTAGAGAATCACACAGGTGCAGGCAGGGGAATACACATGCCAGGCTTCTCAGTCAATTAGGTTTTTCAAATGCGAATGCAAATGTACAATTTCACTCTTCAACAAGGTTTCGTGTTCAGTTAGCAGTGCATAGGCTGACCGCAACAAAGCTCATAACTGTCTGCTCATCTCTCCCCCTGTATGTTCCTTCCAAGTCTCAAGGGGGGGGGGGGGGGGTGCAAGGGGGTACTCCAGGTGTGTCGCTCCGTGTTCTCTCCTGTGCTCAAGGCTGCCGTCTCTCCTCCTCCAATATCAAGCCGGCTGCCGATTAGAGCATCTGCTGTTCTGGGGGTGCAGTGGGCTTTCTCCCCTGCCACATGTCCCGGCCTCTCATGCCGCTGACTGCAGCTCATCCGCCCGGAGGCTCCCTCATCCGCTCAGTCAAGCCCCATGATCGTGCTCCTCCCCCACCTCAGCAGCAACAGCACACACCCATCACTGAGCAAGCAGCATCGTTGGAGCATGTTTGGAGAGCTTTAAAAAAAAAAAAAAAAGCACCCCTCTCCATTGAAATGAATGGAAAGCGCCTGAAAAGCTCTTCAAAAGCGCTCAGTGTTTTACTGACAGTTTAGAAGCACCTCAGTGTGAAAGGGGTTAGAAATCTTTCTTCCTCTTTCAGCAGTGGGTGTGGAGTCTGGGCTTACACTGTGTGAGAGCTGATTGGAGGAAAGGCACCCCCCCTCCCTGCAGAGGAACAAAGGAACATGCAGAGCTGTAGTCTGAATAGACAAACTCTCTGCTTATCTACTCTAAGCTCCCTCCTCAACACAATCTTTCAGCTCCTGTTATCTCATGTTACATAGTGGGTAAGGTTGAATAAAGACAATAGTCCATCCAGTTCAATGTGTGAAGGTGCACGTGTTAGTATCTATAATTATTTCCCATATCCCTGTATGTTGTGTTCTTTAACCACTTCAATACCAGGCACTTATACACCTTCCTGCCCAAGCCAATTTTCAGCGCTGTCGCAATTTGAATGACACTGCACCCAAACAAATTTTTTATCATTTTGTTCCCACGAATAGAGCTTTCTTTTGGTGGTATTTGATCACCTCTGCAATATTTTTTTTTTTTGCGCAACAAATAAAAAAATACCGAAAATTTTGAAAAAAAAAAGTTCTTCGTTTTTAAAAAAAAATTTTTGTAAATAAGTATGTTTTCTTCTTCAATGACTGGCACTGATATGGCTACACTGACGGGCACTGATAAGGCGGCACCGATGAGGTTGCACTCATGATGGGCTCTGATAGGTGGCGCAGAGATGCGGTACTGATGGGCACTCATAGGCGGCACTGATGGGCACTTATAGGTGGCACTGATGTGTACTTATGGGTGGCACGTATGGGCACTGATGGTCACTGATAGGTGGCACTGAGGGACACTGATGGGTGGCACTGATTACACTGATGGGTGGCATTGCTGGGCATCACTGATTTTATTAGTTCTATAATGGTGCCAGTCAGTGCCCATTTGTGGGCACTGATTGGCATATGTTAGGCATAAGTTGGCACATGTGGATGGACATGGGGGATGTACCTGGCCATCTACATGTTAGGGGCTTCCCTGGTGGCTTCTCTGGTGGTCCAGTGTGGGCATCCGAGGGAGGGGTGCGCTGATAAACAATCAGCGCAAACCCCCCGTCAGGAGAGCGGCTCATCGGCTCTCCTCTACTCGTGTCTATCAGACGAGAGTGAGGAAAAGCAGATCAATGGCTCTTCCTGTTTACATCGTGATTAGCCGTGACTGGAGGCTCCATCGGAGGCTCTTTACCGAGATCGTTGTAGCCGTGTGTCAGACTGACACACCGCACGACCGATTGCCATGATGCGCACCCCCATGGGCGCACGATGACTGTTATCCTGCTGGATGTCATATGACGCCCAGTCAGGATAACTGAACCACCACCCGGCCGTCATTCTGCTATAGGCCAGGTGGGAAGTGGTTAAGATGCACATCCAAGAGTCTCTTAAAAATATCCATACTCCCCGCAGCCACCAGCAACTGTGGAAGAGTTCCACATCCTTATTGATCTGACAGTGAAAAACCCTCTGTGCAGTTTAAGGTAAACTGCTTCTCCTCCAGTCTCATAGTGTGTTGGAGAACTTGTCAGAAGTGACTCTGGTGATAACAGAGGAACTGAGCAGCAGAAAGACACAAGACTAGGTCAAATTTCATGAATGGGGTTTACAACCACTTTAAGAAATAAGAATCGGGGCGTGGCCTGGACATGGCTGGATAGAGACGTGTTGTAGCTGAGCTCCCGGCCGTCTCTCCCCTATCCCAGCGAATTCAGCTGAAATAACCAAACTATGCACTCATCCAGAAGGAAAGCAGTGAAGAAGGCCAACAAACCGACTACCCTGTTTCCCCCAAAATAAAACCTAGCGTGATTGTCGGTGATGGCTGCAATATAAGCCCTACCCCCTAAATAAGCCCTAGTTAAAGTCCTTGTAGGTCTTAATTCAAGGGTAGGGCTTATTTTCGGGGAATCAGGGTAGGGCTTATGGGGGGGTAGGGCTTATATTGCAGCTATCACTGACAATCATGCTAGGTCTTATTTTCGGGGAAACAGGGTAAATCCACTCCTCAGCCGCCAACTTCGAGTGATCTTAGACGGTGATTCCAGCTTTCTCTCCTCGGCTCTCTGGATCTCAAGATGGCGTCGCCGCGTGGTGAGCACTCAGGCTGTTCACGGTTCTCGTCACCTCACGGGGACACGCTGTCAGCAGACTCATATGCCAGCTTCCCCCCCCCCCCGGATCTCCGCTCTGGATATGGTGAGCAGTCGCAGCCCCCCTCACAGGCTCCCAGAGTAGACGCAGAGCTGCGCTCTCTCTTGCAGGCATTACTCACCAAGGCAGACATTATGGCCCTCATAGCCACAGTAGAAGCCGCTCACCGCAAGGAAATGGATGCGGTGAGGGCAGATGTGAGCGCACTGACCTCTAGAATAGAGACGGGGAGACCTCCATGGCAGCCCTGGAACGCCGAGTGGCGATGGTGGAGGAGGGTCAGGACACACATGCAGAGGCCTTACAGGTGCAACAACTGCACTTGGAGGGGATGGAAGACCTGAGTCGCAGGAATAATCTGCGCCTCTGGGGACTTCCAGAAGCCACCAGACCGGAAGATTTGGCAGATACAGCAGTCGCCATTTTCCGCAGCTTGCCAGATATTGATCTGCCAGACCACATAGTGATTGACAGGATCCACCGTGCACTGGGCCCCAGACCAACAGATCCCTTGAGACCAAGAGATGGCATTTGCAGACTGCATCATTATGTGCATAAAGAGCGAATCCTGCACAAAAACTGGGAAACAGAGGACCCGGAACTTGGAGTCACTATAAAGATACTCCCAGACCTATCTCGTGCTACTCTGCAGAGACGAGCGATACTGAAGCCACTACTAGAACTGGCTCAGCGAAAAGGAGCTACGTACCGCTGGGGATATCCTCTCTCTGCCACATTCCGGAAAGACCAAAGATTTTTCACCCTACGCAGACCAGACGCTCTGCCAGTCCTTTTCAACTTCCTGGAAACTGATCCTATAGACATACCTAACTGGCTTGGCCCTCTTCCGCGGACACAAGGGTGCCCGAACATACTGAATTTGGGGAGTAACTTGCCACCGAGACAACGTAACCGCCGTCGACCCAGGGCATCTTCTCAAGAAGACGCACGTGAATCCTAAGACACTTACTTCTTGACTCGCGTACACTGTATGTGGAATAACACCTGAATTGTTATGTTTGGCACTGGTTAGGTTATATGGTGACTATCAATCTCCAGATGTTATTAGTTCCTCTCAGCTGCACGAGGGTATGAGATCTACCTGAGACCTTTTAAGTAATGGGGCGATACCACTGTTAACAACGATGGACCAAGCCCCCACCCCAGCCTCTGCAGTTGCTATCCTTAAGCATCCCATACAACGTGCTTGGAGCTTCTTCCATAATACGAGCAACTGGACTGTGAGGAAGACATGACACCTTGGGAGGACGGTTATGGTCAGAGGAACTCTCGGAGGGGGTAAGCCCAGCTTCATGCTCCTCTCTCTTTAGGAACTGTCTCAAACCTTTGCAGTCATTCCAGTTGCTGGCCTAGACTTTCACAGAGGAGACCATATCATCTAAGCAAAAACAGAAGAAAGGTCCTCCCAAAGGAGGGAAACTAATAGGCATTCCCTCACAAATGGTTAGGTGAAGTCATAGACTGCGGAGCCGGACCTTGGTGGCTTTGTGGGTGGAAATATCAGCTCCTGCTTAGTGGAGACCTGGTGGGACCGCCCTGCAGCCATGACATGATGCTTTGAGAGGCAAGACATCTTCTAGACGCAAGATCTATGGTAATGCAAAGTTTGTTTAAATGCCTTATGCAGTTACTTATACCTGGTTTTAAGTTGCAAGATTGGTTGTATGGTGGGAAATAGGAAATGGGTCAGTTTGCTGGACATGTTTTGGTGTCGCGGTGCAGTCACCCATCCCATTGAATGTACACCTGACTAGTTAGGTGGGCATGTAGAGCCCGTGGGGTGGGGGATTGTGATTGTGATGGGGATATGAGGCGTTTACAGCTGCTACCCATTTCGTTAGAATAGGTTGGTTAGATAATCTGTTTATAAGGATGCATAGTATACTTATGGTTTTATGTTCCAGATATGCTGGGGGGGGGGGGGGTAGAGTGGACGGGAGACTCTTCTTTGGAGCCTTGTCCTACCCCTCTCCCGATTAGGTCAGCATGTCTCCCTTGAGGACATACTGTTGTCTACCGGGAGTCATATGCAAAAAACACATTCCCTGAAGTGAAAAGGGACCGAAACAGGCAGGACACTAGGCCTTGTCTGCACCTCATATTTCTCTGTTTACTATCTCTCTATTCTTTCTATCCTTACTCCCCTCTATATCTCCACCTCCTCCACCTTCTTCCTTACCTCAGACCTAAACCTACCTCCCCCCATCCCTTCCCCCCACTGAATTGTAACATGGCGGCCAGTAAGATTAAAGTGATGTCCCTCAATGCAAAAGGGCTTAATACGCCAGAGAAGAGACGTATATTGATAGATGACCTAAAGCGAACTCATACAGATATAGCCTTTATCCAAGAGACACACTTTAAAACTAACAGATTTTCGTACTTACAGAACAGATATTTCCCGGTGACCTATCAGTCCACAAATCCAAAGTCTAAGTCCAAAGGAGTTTCTATATTAATATCCAGTAAAATTCCCTGGCAGCATCAGAGCTCTTTGATAGACCCGACAGGAAGGTATGTTTTTCTTAAAGGTCTAATCGGAACCGTAATGGTAACGCTAGCAGCAATATATGCCCCTAACGAACAACAAGCCATATTTCTGAGAGATACTTTAGAGAGATTAAACGAATTTAGAGAGGGACAACTGATTATGGGAGGAGACTTCAATTTACCATTAATTCCATTGGTAGACACTTCGACAGGCAGATCGTCGATCCCACCAAATCAACTCAAAAGAATAGCTAAAACGATACACACATCACAACTAATAGATGTCTGGCGCTTACAACACTCGGGAGAATGGGATTATACATACTACTCACACATACATCAGAAATACACAAGAATTGACTACTTCCTGATTCCCCACACTCAGTTACACGCTGTAGAGCAGACCTCCATTGGAAACAGGACGTGGGCAGACCATGCACCTATATTTATGACCTATCATCTCTCGGACACTTCCTCTCCCAGACACCGTTTTTGGCGTCTCAATGAAAGCCTCTTGCAAAATCCAGGAGGTGTTGACAGATGTAACTAGAGCGCTAAATTTGTATTTTCAAGAAAATGACCAACCAGACTGTGACCCTGGGATACTATGGGAAGCCCACAAAGTCGTTATTAGAGGGATCCTCATCTCCCACAGTGCCCGTGTCAAAAGAGAGAGAAATAAACAACTTTTCCAACTCCTACAGGAACTTGCCATCTCCGAAGCCAGACACAAGCATGCCCCCACACAGTCCTCAGAGACTGATCTGACATCTCTTAGACGACAAATTAATGACCTTCTACACTATAGGGCCAAAGCAGCCCTACAGTTCTGTCGCAAAAGGACGTATGAATCAGGGGATAAATGTGGGAAATTGTTAGCGAGACTGGTTAGAGATCACAAATCATTGACATATATCCCACATATCACTACGGCAGGAGGCAAGAAAGAAACCTTACCCACACAAATCACTGAAGAGTTTAAACGGTTTTACTCTAATCTATACAACTTGCCTCAAGTGACTCCCCCCACTACTGAAATAGAAAATTACATCACGTCCTCTCAAATGCCATCCCTCCCTCAAGCAATTAAGAAAGACCTAGATTCACCTATAGAAAACAACAAAACCTGGGGAATTCCCAGGAAAAAATTCCAAGCCTACTTACCACCAGCTCGCAGACAACCAATTGACCTGTCTAACAGTATGCGTTAAAAACTGGGGTTCAGTCCGCACGCATTTGCAAACGCATGCATAAGCCACAGAGCCACGTCACGGCACCCTGTAATCTGTGCTCCTAACACTAAAATTTGGGTGTCCCCACAGTGGGGGCACATGCATTCTAATGGATAAGTGAGGGCAGGTGGACTGAAGGGAGCCCTCCCTTCCTAAAGTTACAGGACACACCAAACACCCAGCAGGTAGCACAATGGCTGCAAAGGAGCTGGTGCGTTGCTGGACCAATACACACACCCATGTGATTGCAAAAATCTTGCCACCATCCTCACCTATAACCTTGACAGAAGTCCAAAGAGCCATAGGGACAATGAAACCAGGTAAAGCCCCAGGTCCGGCTATACACTACAATATTATAAAAATCTTTTTCTAATATTGGGTCCCCGTATGGTCACATTGTTCAACATGATAGGGACTGGTAAAGCCTTTGCTAGAGAAACATTAGGAGCCCATATCTCGGTGATTCACAAGGAAGGAAAGTATCCAGCGGCATGTGGTAGCTATAGACCCATATCGCTGCTGAATCTTGACCTCAAACTATTCACTAAAGTTCTGGCTGCTCGGCTGGCGCAGCATCTCCAGCAACTTATTGACCTGAATCAAGTTGGCTTTATCCCTTCTAGGGAAGCCAGAGATAGTACTACAAAGGTACTAAATCTACTATATGTCACCAGGTCTAGGAAAATCCCCTGTGTTTTTCTTAATACCGACGCCGAAAAGGCGTTCGACCGAGTAAGTTGGCCATTTATGTTTGCGGTACTCAGACACATAGGCCTAGGGGAGGTGATGCTTAGCCGAATAGCCGGAATATACTCTAACCCTACAGCCAAAGTAAAGGCAAATGGAGTCCTATCGGATCCCTTCCCAATAACAAATGGGATGAGACAGGGATGCCCTCTGTCCCCTCTCCTCTTTGCTCTCTCCTTAGAACCCTTCCTTTCCAAAATTAGATTGAATCCTGACATTCAAGGAATATCAATTGGTCCTCTGCAACATAAAATATCAGCATATGCAGACGATCTGCTTTTCTCACTAACCAACCCGGGAATATCTCTACCAAATCTCCTCAAAGAATTTGAAACCTATGGAAAGCTGTCAAATTTAAAAATTAATTTCTCCAAATCGGAGGCGATGGGGATATCAATACCAACAAATATCCTTCCAAGTTTGCAATCTAGCTTTAGATTTAGATGGACATCCTCTGCCCTGACCTACCTAGGCACGAGAATACCGCAAGACCCGGCTTTACTATACGAAATAAATTTTCCTCCCTTATTAACTAAGACCCGAATATTACTATACAACTGGAATAAAGGACTACACTCTTGGTTTGGGCGGTGTAATCTACTCAAAATGAGTATACTTCCCAAATTTTTAAACCTTTTCCAGGCCCTGCCAATTAAGATACCCCACATATACTTTAAACAAGTACAAAGTCTCTTTATACGTTTCGTTTGGGCACATAAAAAACCCTGCATCCCAGGATCTCAGTTATCCTCACCAAAACACTATGCGCTACCAGACATCTGGAAATATTACCAAGCAACCCATTTAAGCAGGGTTATAGATTGGAGCCAACATAAGGACATTAAACTATGGGCACAAATAGAACAACACCAAACAAATATACCTTTACAATGACTCCCTTCCGTTAGAACTGAGATCCCATTCTTTCATAGGAAATACTATAAAGCAATGCATTCAGGCTACGTTACTAACCTCATTAATGACAAAAACGTCTCCCTTGACCCCGATTCTGGGTAATCCCAAATTTCCCCCTGGGATCTCATCCGTGCAGTTTCAGACGTTAAGAAGTTCCAACTGCACTATAGTGTCACATTTTGTGAAACAGGATAAATGGCCCTCCATCTCAGAATTAATGGACCCGACAGGTCCGTTCAAACTTATTTTGGAGCGCAGCACAAATCCACCATTTTCTTCAGACTATCCCGAACCCACAAAACTACACTAGACCCCTGACCACGTTTGAAAAAATGTGCATAGACCAGGGGCGGACTGACAACTCATGGGGCCCCCGGGCAATAGGGGCTCATGGGGCCCCCTTAGTCCCCACCCACCCACACACAAGCCACACCCTCACAAAGCCCCACGTATATATTGCACTGCTACATTACATGCATTGGTCACAGAATTTCTCTACTTCATGTTCAAAATAAATGTTTAAAGATTAAAGAAAAATAAACTCACTTTAACCACATACATTTACTGCAGGGCTGCGTCTCCTGTGAGCAGAATCATGTACAGGTACTTGATTCTGCACTTGCGGGTCTGCATGCTGTTTGACCTGCTGCCGCTGTGATTGGACACACCGAGAGCTAACCAGCGGGTCCGGAGGACCCCATGTCCGCCAGGCCCCGACGATCGTTTCCAACAGAGGCAGAACTGTGGTCTGCCTATGTAAACAAGTCCCCAGAGAGCCTCCCCTTACATCAGGGTCCCCAGAGAGCCTCCCCTTACATCAGGGTCCCCAGAGAGCCTCCCCTTACATCAGGGTCCCCAGAGAGCCTCCCCTTACATCAGGGTCCCCAGAGAGCCTCCCCTTACATCAGGGTCCCCAGAGAACCTCCCCTTACATCAGGGTCCCCAGAGAGCCTCCTCCTTACATCAGGGTCCCCAGAGAGCCTCCCCTTACATCAGGGTCCCCAGAGAGCCTCCCCTTACATCAGGGTCCCCAGAGAGCCTCCTCCTTACATCAGGGTCCCCAGAGAGCCTCCTCCTTACATCAGGGTCCCCAGAGAGCCTCCTCCTTACATCAGGGTCCCCAGAGAGCCCCCTCCTTACATCAGGGTCCCCAGAGAGACCCCTCCTTACATCAAGGTCCCCAGAGAGCCCCCTCCTTACATCAGGGTCCCCAGAGAAATCCCCCATACATCAGGGTCCTCAGAGAGCCCCCCTTACATCAAGGTCTTCAGAGAGCCCCCCCTTACATCAAGGTCTTCAGAGAGCCCCCCTTACATCAAGGTCCCCAGAGAGCCCCCCCATACATCAAGGTCTCCAGAGAGCCCCACATACATCAGGGTCCACTCCCCAGAGAGCCCCCCCATGCATCAGGGTCCCAGAGAGCCCCCCATAGATCTGGGTCCCCAGAGAGCCCCCCATAGATCTGGGTCCCCAGAGAGCCCCCCATAGATCTGGGTCCCCAGAGAGCCCCCCCCATACATCAGGGTCCCCAGAGAGCCCCCCATACATCAGGGTCTCCAGAGAGCCCCCCCAAACATCAGGGTCCCCAGAGAGCCTACTCCTTACATCAGGGTCCCCAGAGAGCCTCCTCCTTACATCAGGGTTCCCAGAGAGTCCCCTCCTTACATCAGGGTCCCCAGAGAGCCCCCTCCTTACATCAGGGTCCCCAGAAAGCCCCCTCCTTACATCAAGGTCCCCAGAGAGCCCCCTCCTTACATCAGGGTCCCCAGAGAAACCCCCCTTACATCAGGGTCCCCAGAGAGCCCCCCATACATCAGGGTCTCCAGAGAGCCCCCCCAAACATCAGGGTCCCCAGAGAGCCTCCTCCTTACATCAGGGTCCCCAGAGAGCCTCCTCCTTACATCAGGGTTCCCAGAGAGTCCCCTCCTTACATCAGGGTCCCCAGAGAGCCCCCTCCTTACATCAGGGTCCCCAGAGAGCCCCCTCCTTACATCAAGGTCCCCAGAGAGCCCCCTCCTTACATCAGGGTCCCCAGAGAAACCCCCCTTACATCAGGGTCCCCAGAGAGCCCCCCCATACATCAAGGTCCCCAGAGAGCCCCCCCATACATCAAGGTCCCCAGAGAGCCCCCCCATACATCAAGGTCCCCAGAGAGCCCCCCCATACATCAAGGTCTCCAGAGAGCCCCCCCCATACATCAAGGTCTCCAGAGAGCCCCACATACATCAGGGTCAACTCCCCAGAGAGCCCCCCTATACATCAGGGTCCCAGAGAGCCCCCCATAGATCTGGGTCCCCAGAAAGCCCCCCAAAGATCTGGGTCCCCAGAGAGCCCCCCCATACATCAGGGTCCCCAGAGAGCCCCCCCATACATCAGGGTCCCCAGAGAGCCCCCCCCATACATCAGGGTCCCCAGAGAGCCCCCCCATACATCAGGGTCTCCAGAGAGCCCCCCCAAACATCAGGGTCCCCAGAGAGCCTCCTCCTTACATCAGGGTCCCCAGAGAGCCTCGTCCTTACATTAGGGTCCCCAGAGAGCCTCGTCCTTACATCAGGGTCCCCAGAGAGCCCCCCATACATCAGGGTCCCCAGAGAGCCTCCCAGAGCATTCCCCCATACATCAGGGTCCCCAGAGAGCCTCGTCCTTACATTAGGGTCCCCAGAGAGCCTCCTCCTTACATCAGGGTCCCCAGAGAGCCTCCCCCCATACATCAGGGTCCCCAGAGAGCCCCCCCCCCATACATCAGGGTCCCCAGAGAGCCCCCCCATACATCAGGGTCCCCAGAGAGCCCCCCATAAATCAGGGTCCCCAGAGAGCCCCCCATAAATCAGGGTCCCCAGAGAGCCTCCCATACATCAGGGTCCCCAGAGAGCCCCCCATACATCAGGGTCCCCAGAGAGCCCCCCCCATACATCAGGGTCCCCAGAGAGCCCCCCCCATACATCAGGGTCCCCAGAGAGCCCCCCCCATACATCAGGGTCTCCAGAGAGCCCCCCCAAACATCAGGGTCCCCAGAGAGCCTCCTCCTTACATCAGGGTCCCCAGAGAGCCTCGTCCTTACATTAGGGTCCCCAGAGAGCCTCGTCCTTACATCAGGGTCCCCAGAGAGCCCCCCATACATCAGGGTCCCCAGAGAGCCTCCCCCCATACATCAGGGTCCCCAGAGAGCATTCCCCCATACATCAGGGTCCCCAGAGAGCCTCGTCCTTACATTAGGGTCCCCAGAGAGCCTCCTCCTTACATCAGGGTCCCCAGAGAGCCTCCCCTTACATCAGGGTCCCCAGAGAGCCCCCCCATACATCAGGGTCCCCAGAGAGCCCCCCCATAAATCAGGGTCCCCAGAGAGCCCCCCATACATCAGGGTCCCCAGAGAGCCCCCCATACATCAGGGTCCCCAGAGAGCCCCCCCCCCATACATCAGGGTCCCCAGAGAGCCCCCCCATACATCAGGGTCCCCAGAGAGCCCCCTGTACATCAGGGTCCCCAGAGAGCCCCCCATATATCAGGGTCCCCAGAGAGCCCCCCCATAAATCAGGGTCCCCAGAGAGCCCCCCATACATCAGGGTCCCCAGAGAGCCCCCCATAAATCAGGGTCCCCAGAGAGCCCCCCATAAATCAGGGTCCCCAGAGAGCCCCCCATAAATCAGGGTCCCCAGAGAGCCTCCCATACATCAGGGTCCCCAGAGAGCCCCCCATACATCAGGGTCCCCAGAGAGCCCCCCCCATACATCAGGGTCCCCAGAGAGCCCCCCCCATACATCAGGGTCCCCAGAGAGCCCCCCCCATACATCAGGGTCCCCAGAGAGCCCCCCCCATACATCAGGGTCTCCAGAGAGCCTCCTCCTTACATCAGGGTCCCCAGAGAGCCTCGTCCTTACATTAGGGTCCCCAGAGAGCCTCGTCCTTACATCAGGGTCCCCAGAGAGCCCCCCATACATCAGGGTCCCCAGAGAGCCTCCCCCCATACATCAGGGTCCCCAGAGAGCATTCCCCCATACATCAGGGTCCCCAGAGAGCCTCGTCCTTACATTAGGGTCCCCAGAGAGCCTCCTCCTTACATCAGGGTCCCCAGAGAGCCTCCCCTTACATCAGGGTCCCCAGAGAGCCCCCCCATACATCAGGGTCCCCAGAGAGCCCCCCCATAAATCAGGGTCCCCAGAGAGCCCCCCATACATCAGGGTCCCCAGAGAGCCCCCCATACATCAGGGTCCCCAGAGAGCCCCCCCCCATACATCAGGGTCCCCAGAGAGCCCCCCCATACATCAGGGTCCCCAGAGAGCCCCCTGTACATCAGGGTCCCCAGAGAGCCCCCCATATATCAGGGTCCCCAGAGAACCCCCCATACATCAGGGTCCCCAGACTTAACCCCCCCAGAGGTTCCCCTGTACCTGGCTGTGCAGCTCCAACCCAAGGGGGAGGTGGGAGGTGGCGATCGGCAGTTCTATGGTGCCTGTGGATCTCACTGGGGCTTGTAGTCCTCCTTCTGATTCTGTACAGTGGATAGGGGAGGGGCCTCTGACCCGGGCAGCAGTCGGCATCAGTGTACAAGCAGAGAGTGAAACTTGTAGCTGCCCGGGCCAGAGGCCCCTCCCCTTTCCACTCTACAATCTGGAGGAGAAATACAAGTCCCCGGGAGATGCTGCAAGCACCATAGAGCTGCTGATCGCCGCCTCCCACTCCCCTCACTGCATCCCAAACTAAAAGAGGAGATGCCCGCCTCATCCCCCCGCACCCCCCCCCTCCCCCCGCGGCAGTCGGCAGAACGGCTCCACCGCAGGTCCGCAGCACGCCCAGCAGCATACCCCTAGATCCGACGAGCATGTCTCCCGGGCCCCCTACTGGCTGCGGGCCCTCGGTCGGCGTCCGATCGACCGAATGGTCAGTCCGCCCCTGGCATAGACACAGAACCACTGCCACAGGTTTTATCTAAGATGTACACCTTATTGAATACACCTTCCCAACCACCCAGTCTACCATGCATCACAAAGTGGGAAACAGACCTTCAAAGCTCTTTTACAGCAGTCCAGAAACAAAACATGATTAGTCTCTCCCTTAAATCCTCAGTATGCACTAAAATACAGGAGATGAACGATAAGATCCTGACGAGGTGGTATTTAACACCTAGTCGATTACATATCATGTTTCCGGACACGTCAAAATATTGCTGGCGATGTCATGAGGAAGGAAGGAACGAAATTACACATGTTTTGGTCATGTCCTAAATTGACAACTTTCTGGACTGCAGTTCGTACCATATCCCAAAAATTTACTGATTTTCAGATCCCGAACGACCCGGCATTCTTTCTACTCCACATATATCCACCATACCAATCAAAAATTATAAAAAATCCTTATAGCGCCACTTAAACGCAGCCAAGTCTTGCATTCCCATGCTCTGGAAGCAACAATCTCCGCCAACCACATCGCTGTGGCTACGGAAAGTAGAAGACAAACAGAATGGAGAATCTTATAATGACGGCCCAAGATAGGCAAGAAACTTACAGGAAAACTTGGACTCTTTGGAATATATTTAGGTATTCAGAAGAAGGTAAACTACTCTTGGACAACACAGGGTGATCTACTTAACTAAACGCCTCCAACCCCCCCCCCCACCCTTCCAGTCCCTCCCTCCCCAACTTTTCCCCTTCCCTCCCCCCCTCTTTTTTCTTTTACTTATCTATTACTTGCTTTTCTATCTCTCTCTCTCCTTCTCTGGCTGCGGCCTCCTGACGGATGTGTTCAAGCTCTCATATGATAGACTTGATGGTCAACTGGAGATATAGACCGCTGGTCTCTAAATGGATATATAGTATCTGAAGCTCTGCTATAAGAGTAACAAAGAAAACACAGATATTTTTGTAAGGTTCTATAAGACGAAATATCCTGCAAACCTTCATGTATAATATGTACTGTCAAGATATAATGTCGGGAGGCTGCGACCCCCTCTGTCATGTACCGTTGTGGTATTTTGTGGGCTCTGCCCTTTTCTTGGAAACTAATAAAATATATATGTGAAAAAAAAGAAATAAGAATCTACTACCGAGTAAAACTTGGACAGATATAAAATGGTGAAGAAAAGCATTACAGTGAGGAAAAAAAAAATCCAAGATACCACTTCCATAACTGGGTAATACAGGGTGATCCACATGCATAGGACATGATATGGAAAGGCATACGCCTGTCTATATAATGTTCCACAGTTGACAGTGCATGTCAGAGCACAAACCAAGCCATGAAGTTCAAGGAATTTGTCTGTAGACCTCCGAGACAGGATTGTACTGAAGCACAGAACTGGGGAAGGGTACAGAAACATTTCTACAGCATTGAAGGTCCCAATGAGCACAGTGGCCTCCATCAACCATAAATGGAAGAAGTTTGGAACCACCAGGACTTTCCCTAGAGCAGGATGTTGACCAAACTGAGCGATCGGGGGAGAAGGGCCTTAGTCAGGGAGGTGACCAAGAGCCCGATGGTCACTCTGACAGAGCTCCAGCATTTCTCTGTGGAGAGAGGAGAACCTTACAGAAGAAGAACAACCATCTCTGCAGCACCAATCAGGCCTGTATGGTAGAGTGGCCAGACGAAAGCCAATCCTCAGTAAAAGGCACATGACAGCCCGCCTGGAGTTTGCCAAAAGGCACCTTAACCACCTCAATACAGGGCACTTAAACCCCCTTCCTGCCCAGACCAATTTTCAGCTTTCGGTGCTCTCACACTTTGAATGACCATTACTCAGTCATGCAACACTGTACCCAAATGAAATTTGTGTCCTTTTTTTTCACACAAATAGAGCTTTCTTTTGGTGGTATTTAATCACTAATGGGTTTTTTATTTTTTGTGCTATAAATAAAAAAAGACCGTAAATTTTGTGAAAAATTGCCTTTTTCTTTGTTTTTGTCATAAAATTTAGCAAATTAGTAATTTTTCTTCATAAATTTTGGCCACAATTTATACTGCTATATATCTTTGGTAAAAATAACCCAAATTAGTGTATATTATTTGGTCTTTGTGAAAGTTATAGAGTCTACAAACTATGGTGCCAATCACTGAAAATTGAAAACATCTGATCAGGCCTTCAGTACATCAGGTGAATCTCATTTCTTGAGGTACTAACAAGTCAGAAAAGTACAAATACCCCCCAATTGACCCCCTTTTAGAAAGAAGACATTCCAAGGTATTAAGTAGCATGGTGAGTTTTTTTAAGTTGTAATTTTTTCCCACAATTCTTTGCAAAAGGTAGATTTTTTTTTTTTTCAAAATTTATTTTCATATTAACTGGTTATTTGTCTCACAGAGCATATGCATACAACAAATTACACCCCAAAATACATTCTGCTACTCTTACCGAGTATGGGGATACCACATGTGTGGGACTTTTACACAGCCTGGCCACATACAAAGGCCCAACATTGAAGTAGCACCATCAGGCAATCTACGAGCATAAATTGCACATCTCATTTCTCAACCACCTATTACACTTTTGAAGGCCCTGGAGCACCAGGACAAAGGAATTGTCCACAAAATGACCCCATTTTTGAAAGCAAACACCCCAACGTATAATCTATGAGGCATAATGAGCCTTTTGAACGGTTATTTTTTTTCCAGAAATTTTTGGAAAATGTGGAAAAAAAATAAAAACGTATTTTTTTTACACAAAGTTGTCCATTTATAAGATATTTCCAACACATAGCAAAAATTACACCCCAAAATACATTCTGCTACTCCCCCTGAGTATGGGGATACCACATGTGCGAGACTTTTACACAGCTTGGCCACATACAGAGGCCCAACATCCAAGTAGCACCATCAGGCATTTTAGGAGCATACATTACATAGATAATTTCCTGGCAGCCTATCATTTTTGAAGGCCCTTCATATTTCTAACACATAGCATGTACATACCAAGAATTACAATCCAAAATAAATTCTATTGCGGAAAGGATAAAAAAAAGTATTACCTGTGCTTTTAGTAGTGTCCACAGAAGAGAGCACTGGTCCAGGCAGCAGTCAGGGATGTGCTTAGCGACAGCAATAATAACTATCCAGGCAGCAGGCAGGAATATTGTCTATGGTCGGCACAGCACAGTCCATAGGAATTGTCCAGGCAGAGACAGCCAGCACAGCCATAATATTGGTCCTGGTACACTGTTACCTGCAGACACTCATTATCGTACCGCTCCCCAGCCCTTCATAAACATACTGCCTCTTGCTACAGCGAATTATTTGCATAGTCCAGGTAGCAGGCAGAGGTGTGGTCCGTTCATGCGGCAGGCAAAGGCATGATGGCAGTAAGTCAGCAGAAGGCTGAGGGCCGCAATCGGGTAAGACCTTTGCACAGGGGCACAGGGGTAGAGGCTTCGACCCACCCAAATCTCTATGAAGCCTCCGGACTCCAGACCCTAATCCGTAAATTACAAAACTGGGAGAAAACAAAAAAAATTGTTATCTCCATCCGGAAAAACTATTCTGGAGCCCCTCACATATGTGAGACCCCTGTGTACTATAGTAGCAGGGCAACAGATCAGTCCAAGCGGTAGGCAAAAGGATAGTCCATAAAACAGGCCAGGATCAGTCAACGTGCAAGCAGTCCAAGCGGTGGGCAGAAGCGTAGTCACAAAACAGGCCAGGGTCAGTTCACGAGCAAGCAGTCCAAACGGTGGGCAGAGGCATAGTCAAAACAGGCCAGGGTCAGTTCATGTGGAAGCAGTCCAAACAGTAGGCAGAGGCATAGTCAAAAAGCAGGCCAGGGTCAGTTCACATTGAAGGCAGTGGCATGGTTATTTGGGGAAGCATGGAAAATGATCAGCGAAAATGGGGAAAATATGGGCTAATAACTTGGGGATGTATGATACAGTTCGAAGCATTCACCAATGCAAAGGCCAGGTTGGGAGGGACACTGGGGACAATGGAAGCTGGTATCTTTTCAAAAACCTCTTCTGCTGCACACACGACATTTTTTTTGCCGTCTTCGGCCTGCTTCCGATTGTGGAATGTTGTACGGGAAGTGGCGTTCATGAAGTCGGCTAACAGCATCAGAACGAGGTACTTCTGGGAGGGGTCTTTGTGGATAGATGAGGGACGTGACTACTACTTCTATGAATTTTAGGAAGGGGGCGGGGCTTTCTGTGGATTTTGTGTAGATTATGTAGGAATTGTAAATGGCCAAATGGATTAGATATATTGCTACCTTCTTATACCAGAATCGGGACCTCCTTATTGACAAATAGGGCTGAATCATTTGGTCATTGAAATCCACCCCCCCATGTAGAGATTATAGTCTTGGACACATGTCAGTTTTTCAATGGGACCTCGTCTTCGCTGAACTACAACTGCAGTGTCATCATGAATGGTGGACATCATGTGCACGTTCCTGTTATCCTTCCACCTCAAGGCCAGCACTTCATTACATCTCAGTGTTGCTCTTTCCCCCTTTTTCAGCCTTTTGTTCACAATGGATTGTGGGAAGCCCTTCCTATTTTTTCTTGAAGTTCCGCAGGCCAGGGTTTTTTCAATATATAGGTGTCTGAAAAGGGGCAGGCTGGTAAAAAAGTTGTCCAGGTATATATGATAGCCTTTTTTCAGAAGTGGGTAAGCCAGGTCCCATACGATTTTTCCAGTTGTGCCCATGTAGGCCGGGCACTCAGGGGGCTGGAGCTGGGAATCTCTTCCCTCATATATGCGGAATGCATATAGATATCCCGTGGCTCTCTCACACAGCTTGTAAAATTTGACTCCATACTTGGCCTTTTTGCTAGGAATATACTGTTTTATTCCTAGCCGGCCTGAAAATGGTACCAGGGACTCATCCACACATATATTCTTCTCGGGGACATAAAGTTCTGCAAATCGTTGGGAAAATAAATTTATTAGTGGGCGAATCTTGTATAGCTTATCAGAATTTGGATGATTGCGGGGAGGGCACTGGGTGTTGTCGTTAAAATAAAAGAATCTCATAATCATCTCATATCGGGACCTGGACATAGCGGCAGAATACATGGGCATATGGTGGATGGGGTGGGTGGACCAATAGGTATGTCCTACATTTTTTTTTGTAAGCCCCATATTTAAGGCGAGGCCCAAAAACAAATTGAAAATTCAAATCTCTCCACTCAAACGGACGGGCATAAGATGATTGGGGGTTGCTGGCAATATACTGCTGGGCATACAAATTTGTCTGGTCCACAATGAACTGCAGCAAAGTGTCGGGCAAAAACAGGTGAAAAAAATTGATCTCTGTAAAATTTTGGGTGTTGGCCTGCACACCTGGCTGTGCTGTGAAAGGGGGAATATTTGGTGATTCCGAGTTGGAAGGCAGCCATGTTGGGTTGGCAAGACCATCTGGCATATAGGTAGCGGCCCTGGCTCTTGGGGGACGTGACACTCCAGTAGTTGGGGGAGTTGAATTTCCTGTGCTGGAACTCAGGTGTGATGTGGCAGCACTGGTACTGGGCATATTTCTGGTGGCAGCACTGGTACTGGGCATTTGTGCGCGAGGCCTATCTCTGGTGGCAGCACTGGTACTGGGCCTTTGTTCCTGGGGCCTATTGCTGGCGGCAGCACTGGTACTGGGCCTTTCTTCCTGGGGCCTATTTCTGGCGGCAGAGCTGGTACTGGGCCTGGGAATATAATCCCGGTTGCTGGCAGATTCCTGGTTTCCAGAGTGTCGTGCCCTTTTAGGAGGGACCCATTCTTCATCCGAATCATTGCTACTCTCGATCGGTTCAAATGCCGAATTTGATTCAGGAATCAGATTTGGACTCTGATGAGAACTACCTGGTGCTCTCATCAGTCATAGAGAGGATCTGGAATGCCTCCTCACTAGTATATCCTTTTTTGGACATGGCTGTGTGGCGGGTAGCTGTGCGACGGGAGAGAGATGGGTGGCAGGTGACGGTCACTGATGGGCTGTGCGATGGGTGGCAGGTGACGTTCACTGAGAGGTGATGGTGTGATGGGCGATGGTCACAGATAGTTGACAGGCGACGGTCACTGATGGGTGACAGGTGCACCGCTGATGGTCACTGATGGGTGAGAGGGCACGGTCACTGGTGGGTGACGGGTGACAGGGCAGGTCACTGATGGGTGACAGGGCACGGTCACTGGTGGGTGACAGGGCACCGCTGATGGTCACTAATGGCAGTCTCTATGTGACAGGTGCACTTTTTATGGGGTGACTGTTGGGTGACAGATGACAATTGGGGGGGCGATGGGACAGAAGTGGTGTTGGTGCAGACACTACAATACAAAGATCTGTAACTCACTGCTCCTGGCTCTTCTCTCCTCACACTGGAAACGGTGTGTGAGGAGAGAAGGGCTAGTAACAGCTAGTGACAGCTCTTTGTTTACAGTTAGTGATCGGGATGTACCATTAGTGAACGGCCGTGACTTCATCACGGTCGATCACGTGGTAAACAGCCATGCCCAGTGGCTGTTCACCCGTCGGTGACGAGCGGTGTCTCGGTGACACACCGCCACCGACAGTACAGGGCTCCGTGCTCACGATCGCGCACATGCCCTGTTTAAACGGGCGGACGTCATGTGACGTCCGCCCAGAACAATAGGCTTACCGTCCCGCCGTCATATGACGGTGGGCGGTAGGCTAGTGGTTAAGGACTCTCAGACCATGAGAAATAAAATTCTCTGGTCTGATGAAACAGAGATTGAACTCTTTGGCCTGAATGGCAAGCAACATGTCTGGGGGAAACCAGGTACTGCTCATCATCTGGCCAATACCATCCCTACAGTGAAGCATCATGCTGTGGGGATGTTTTTCAGCGGGATGGACTGGGAGACTAGTCAGGACTGAGGGAAAGATGAATGCAGCAATGTACAGAGAGATCCTTGATGAAAACCTGCTCCAGAGTGACTGGAGCGAAGGTTCATCTTCCAACAGGACAACAACCTAAAGCACACAGCCAAGATAACAAAGTGTGGCTACGGGACAACGCTGTAAATGTCCTTGAGTGGCCCAGCCAAAGCCCAGACTTGAACCCGATTGAACATCTCTGGAGAGATCTGAAAATGGCTGTGCACCGACGCTCTCCATCCAACTTTATGGCGCTTGAGAGGTCCTGCAAAGAAGAGAAACCGCCCAAAAATAGGTGTGCCAAGTTTGTAGCATCATACTCAAAAAGACTTGAGGCTGTAATTGGTGCCAAAGGTGCTTCAACAAAGTATTGAGCAAAGGCTGTGAATACTTATGTACATGTGATTGCAAAGATTTTATTAAAAACTTCTTTCAAGTCATTATGGGGTATTTTTTGTAGAATTTGAGAGAAATAATGCACTTAATCAATTTTGGAATATGGCTGTAACATAACAAAATGTGGAAAAAGTGAAGCGCTGTGCATACTTTCCGGATGCACTGTATGCCCATTGCAAAAATGCAATGTATGTGTTAATACACTGGCCTTCTTTTGCTCTTCCAGCTTCTGCTGGCATCACTCTCCAGGCTGCTAGAAAGGTCCCAGGCAAAGTTCACTTGGTATCAGTCTGCCTAGCACAGGAGCCAGTGCTAGAGGAAGCATCGGCTTATGAGGCTCCTGCTCCCTCCACGGCCACCCGCTTCCTCAGCTGCTGGCTCCATGCACTTTGATGCTCTAGGTCGGCAAGCCCAAATTAATGGGTTGCGGACCTGGGGTATGCGCGTCCATGGTTTGAGTCGAGAGCCACATCAGAGGGCCCCGTGGCCCATGAGCTGAGCACCCCTCATGTATATTCATCCTTAATTAATATTAGAAAGTTGACACAAGAGCATGTTGGCATTTACTCATTAGGGTTAGCAGAGTCTAAGACATTACAGACTGCTACCAGCAAAGCAAAAAAAAAAACCTAAGTTTATATGAAACCTGACCCTTGAAGTACCCCCCAAAAACAAAAGTGGCTGTTGAGGTAAAATATAGTTCGCCTCACCATGCCAGGAAACCTAAAGCTCACTACCAAATGACTCCATGTCACAGGTAAGAAATGTCATAACCACAGGCAGTAAGGGGACAAGATACTAACAATGTGCTTACCTGCATTTCACTGGTGCCACAGACTCTCTCAAGTTAATCATAGCAGGGAATGCAGCGGAGGAAGCTCTTAAAATCATCTTACAGCATTCTTACTACCTTCTCTATGTGGCTTTGCCAGAAGTAGTACCAACGGGTCCAGGCCACTGACTCCTGTCCAGGCAAGGGACATTACCCACCTGGACTTGGCACCCAGCATTAATGATCAAGCCTGGATAATTCCCATCAGGGATTGTCCCTTACTGCTGCCAGAATTAACCCACTTCAGCCTAGGATGGTTCATCTTCCAGTACAGGCCTTGCCCAGGCACTGAAAAGATAGTGGGCCTAGACCTCTTCCTGCCCATAAAGAGAAAGGGACTAGGGGGGCAAGGATAGATGACAGCCCCAACATCAAGGAGGGTGAAGCAAAGGAACGGGGGGTGTCAGTGGAGGACTGCAGACAAGCCTTCTTCCACCAGGTCCCAAGCACTGCAACTACCTCTGGACAGAAGATACAATAACTGGCCAGCCTGGCTGAGGGGCTTTGTTTGAATGTGTATTTGGTGATATGCATTTCATGTTGGAGGCAGGGTCTATCTCCCATATACTGTCTGTGAAAGCCAAAATAAAGAAAACGAATGCAGCCACCACATCTAAGGACAGTAAGCTGCAGTGAAGACTCCCTGAAACAGAAGCCACTGCATGGCAGCAAGAACAACTGAAAGTCTTCACAGGGAGAGAAGCTAGTTTGAAAGCATGAAGCTAGGAGGAGGTAGAGTAGGACTTGGATGCAGATGCCTGAGATTTCCAGAGACCTGAAGGCCAACAGATATTCCCCTCACTCTGACAAGTGGGGGAACCCCATCACTGGGAAGAGAGCTTGGGAGCAGTCTTAGTTTGGAGGGCTACATCTTTCTGTGGAAGAATGTTCCTGGCTTTAATTTGAAACTGGAAGTATAAAAAGGAAGTTTCTGAACCTCAGAAGTAAGTCGGGAAAAAACAAGTATTCAAGGCATTTCTTACACAGGAGTTCTGCTGACCAGCATTTAAGCCAAAGGATCCTGTACATGTAAATGGAGAGAAGACTGATCTGAAGGAGAAGGGGATCTTCCTTATCTACCTCCTGTGGTGGCTGATATCAATGGCCTAAAATTCTGCCCAAGAAGTCAGAAAATTTCTCGATAAAATGAAGGAAGGGTGTGTGGCTAACTGGCCAGTGCAATAACCATAGGAAGGCAGGGAACTAAACTGGGGACACTCATCCAAACGGAGGGTACTTGAGCTCTGTGGAGGATAAACTACAACCCACTGTGGTCTGAGTGTGAGCTAGGAAGGCGATATGATCCCTTCCCTCCCTTGCGCTTTGCCATGTGTGGTGCAAAATTTCCCCACAGGGCACTTATGACCAGGGCTTTTTTTTCAGGGGGAACTTTTTGGAACTCAGTTCCACCACCTCTGGCTCAGACCCTTTGGTGCCTGCTCACCACAATCACTTGTAAACACAGAAGTCTGGTTTCTGTGTTTACAAGTGACAGCTCTGCACTCTGTACGTAATGCAATCCTGGTATTTAATGCCACTTTAAGACCCTCTTACTGTTTTTGTGAAATTTAAATGAACACACCCACTATTTGATGTGATTTGGAGGGTGTGTGTAGGGGGAGGGGTTTTGTGGGGCCGTGGTTAAGTTCCAGTACCTATTGTTTGAGAAAAAAAGCCCTGCTTATGACCTTTGCTGCTGTGGAAAGGGAGAGGAAGGCCTCTAGAACCAAATACTGTAGACTGCTGTACACCCAGGCAGTATAGCTGATCATTGTGCCATACTTGATTTAGTAGACAGACAGTGATGCTTCCGCGGTCAAGACACGCTCAGAAGAGGAAGAAGGCAAATGTGCACAATGTCAGTAAGTTATCTCCAGATGACGTCAGAGTGACAAAACGCTTAGGGCGGAGTCAGCATACATCCTTGCATCACTTCCTGTCACAAGCATTGGTGTCAGCAACAAATGCCTTTGTTAATGCTACCGTATGCGAGTACTTTTCCATGCGTTTGTTAATAAAATAGTTTGAAACAGTATCACGCTATTTGGGCTCCCTCTCTCTCTTCCATGGTATACAACTATAATGGAATCTCCTCATAGTCAGCACTAAGGACAGTCTTCTTTTACTATTGCTACACAGTGGCACATACTGTGAATGCCTTTAACCCCAGGGGGGGGGGGAGAATCTGGTGAGTGCAGCTGCAATAGGAACACAAATTAAGATATGCACGGTGTGTTCACTCACTGAAAAGTCCATCTGACTAGGAAGAGGATTTTTCTCACAAGCACAAGAGCACTTTATAATTTAAAATTCAATATTATTATCGTTAATTTCACCGTATTTTTATTTTATTTTTTTATATTTTCATCATCCAGCAGTCTTGTTTTTTTTTCACTTGTTATATGGATAATGGACACTATAGAAATGCAGATCTAGGAAATCTGCCTGTTTGGTGGTTTTAATAAATAGCACTTTGAAGAGTTTAATAATTAGCATGTTGGAAAGTTTTATGTAAGCATATCATTTGCAATTGCACTTTAGATTGGTTCAGCAAGTCTCACAATTTTGCTTAGTAACTTATCCTTTATGGATATACAGATTTTTTTGCTCTAAGAATCACTTGTTTGGCTTTAGCTTTAATGTAAAATAATTTTTGGTTGATTCATACACTTTGGTAATGCACATCAACACACAGTGTAATATGTTCTAGGATATTTCAAAGGAAACACCCCATATATTTTTATACCACTATGTGATAGTAGCAGAACAGCGCCATATCTACTTTGTTTTCTTACTTAAGTTATCTGAGTGCTTACTAAGCGACTGCCCTTACGGCTCAACGTGCATAGAGAAAGCACTCTGGAGAGGCTGCACAGATGCAGTAGTGCTGCAGACATGCACCTGAAGAGGAAAAAATGGTACCAAATTCAATTCTTTCACTGGTGCACACAATCCCCAGCGCAACTACCACCTAGTTTTAGAAAAGCAAAGAGCCAGGCATCCTGGGCATAGACTGTATTAAGTACTTCTGCCCTGAACTTAGTACTGGCAGATATCTTGTACAGTGCCTTGGAAAAGTATTCATACCCCTTGACATTTTTCACCGTTATGTTACAACCGTAAATGTATTTTATTGGCTTTTTATGTGATAGACCAACAAAGTGTCGCATAATTGTGAAAGGGAAGGAAAATGGAAAATTGTATACTCGCCTTTCTGTAATTTTCCTTTCCTGACGCATCTCCATGGCAGCACACACTGTTGTGACTCCACCCCCACAACCTGACAGGATAGGTTAACTATAAAAGATGAAGAAGAGGCACCCCACCTCATTCTCTGTAGCTATCACCTAATGAAGGGTGGGATGCTGTGTGGTACCATGGAGATGAGTCCGGAAAGGAAAATTACAGAAAGGTGAGTATACAATTTTCCAGACGCATCATGGCAGCACACACACTGGGAAATAACTCGCCAGTCGGGAGGGTGCAAGTAAAGTAGTAGAATTTATTTATCATATGGCTGTAGAATTAGCCTGAATAACTGATCTGCTAAATTCAACTGTAGACAACTGGGCCGAATCTACCCTGTAGTGGGACATGAATGTATGCCTGGAAGACCAGGTTGCTGCCTTGAAGATCGTCTCTGGTGACACCCTGCAAAATGCTGGCCAGGAGGTTGCCACTGCCCTTGTTGAATGAGCCCTGATGTCTCCAGGTATCGTCAGATTCTAAATGTCATAGGCTTTCTTAATGCCTTAACCAGTCAAGATGTGATGGTTCTAGATGAAGCCATTTGGCCTCTTCTTCCTCAAGGAAGATTCACCAATAGATTCTTGGTCTTCCTAAAAGATACAGTAGCTGTCAGGTAGTTCCTAATGATCGTCATAATGTCCAAAGCATGTGGTTGCCCTTGATCATCAGTAAATGAAGGAAGGTTGATTTCCTGATTGTAGTGAAAAGATGACACCTTTGGAGTAAAGCTGTCTGATGGTTTCAGAACCACCCTGTCTGGGTAAAAGATCAAATAAGGTTCTGAGATCATTAATGCCTGAATCTCTTTTAGCTGATGTGATGGCGATAAGAAATGTTGAATTTCAATGTTAAGTTCCACAATGTGATCGAGGCAGCTGGATGAAAGGGTGAAACCTGAGAGTATTCAGGACTACTGATAAATCCCATGTTGGAAATGTCGGTCTTCTTGGAGGCCTAATCTTTACACAAGCTTTTATAAACTGGATTAGAAGATGGTGTGAGGCCCATCTGAACCCTGTTTTTGCGGATAAAGCTGAAATCTGCACCTAAAGGGTACTTGAACTGACTCCCTTATGCCGCGTACACATGGTTGGATTTTCCGACCGTGTGTATACCCCATCGGACTTTTTCTGTCGGCATTTCCAATGGACTTAGATGGAGAACATGTTCTAAATCTTTACGTCGGAAAAGCCGACGGAGGTTAATCCGTTGGCAAGTCCAACCGTGTGTATGGGGCATTAGATAAACTTGTTTGCAGAAACTCCAAGATTTGCAAAGCTTGAGGATGTAGTGGATCCCAGCCATACTGTTGAGCCATGATCGTGAATCTCTCCCATATACTACCGTAAGTAATATTGGTTGAGCATTTCCTTGCTTGGAGTAGCGTTGGATATGCTGCCCCTGACAGGAACCTCTGGCACTTGGTATTCGCCAGTGTCGCGGCCAGATCGATCTCTGGAATCCCACAAGTTTGAGTCAAGAGATCGAAAGCTTGATGGTTCAGAGACCATTCGTTGTTGGACAAGAACTCTCTGCCTAAAGAATTGGCTAGTAAGTTCTGTGTTGCCGGAACATACACTGCCCCGAAGATCTGTTAGGAATAACTGGACTCATTCCAGGATGGGGCAAACTTCCTGTAGTAAGGTACTGCTCCTGGTATCCCCCCGTCTCTGAATGTATGCTACCGCCACTTTGTTGTCCATCAGTAGAAGGTCACTTTTCCCCCTCACGAAGGGGCCGAAAGCTAGGAGGGCTTGAAAGGCTGCTCTGAGTTTGAGAACATTCAATAGCATGCCCACCGCGTGAAATTGCCATTAACCCTGAACCACCTGGTCCCGATAGTGGGCTCCCCATCCTGTTTGACTGGCGTCTGATGTAATTACCTCTGGTTCTGGGTGAACTATAGGTATGTCTTTTGAGGTTGTCTGTATTCATCTACCACCAAACCAACTGTTTCACTCTACGGCAGGGATCCTCAAACTACGGCCCTCCAGCTGTTGCAGAGCTACACATCCCATGAGGCATTGTAAAACTCTGACATTCACAGACATGAGTAGGCATGATGGGAATTGTAGTTCCTGAACACCTGGAGGGCCGCAGTTTGAAGACCCCTGCTCTACGGTGAATTGCAATCGTCTGGAGCATTGATACACCGTTCCACTGACTGAGGAATGAAGACTGCATCTCCCTCGTGTGCCATTGTGCCCATTGGACCATCGGTAGAGTGGCCAACATTGAGCCAAATGTGCTCAGACCCTTGCCGGAAGGAATGTTGCTGTCATTAACCATTTTAGCTTCTGAATCAATGGGTCTACTCTTGAGGTAGGCTGATTTTGTTTGACAGAGTATTGAGTTCTGCCCCTAGAAAATTTATGTTTTGTGTAGGTTGAAGATTGCTTTTTTTGCAGTTGATTAACCACCCCAAACTCTGGAGAGTGTTGATCAGTGTTGATGGAGTCTCAGGCCTTTCTCCCTTAGAAATGCAATCACTGGAAGGAGAGTTTTTGTAAAAGTCCTAGGAGCGGAGGAGATGCCGAACGGGAGGCATTGGAATTGGAAATATCGATGATTGACTGCAAATCTTAGGTATTTTTGACATGTGTGGTGTATAGGCACACATAGATAGGTGTCCAATAAATCTACTGACAGCATCCAGTCTCCTAAGTTTATGGCTAATAGGATTGATTGGAGGCTTTCCATTTTGAAGGCTTCGATCTGAATTCCTTTGTTGAGCTCTTTTAAGTCCATCAAAAGGCGTAAGTCTCCCATCTTCTTCTTTATTAAGAATAGGGGAGAGTAGTACCCCCTTCCTCGTTGAGGGGTTGGAACTTCCAGAATTGCCCCCTTGCTTTCCAGATCCACCATATACCTGAGAAGTAGCTTCCTCTTGACTGGTGAAGAAGGAAGTCTGGTTGGTTGGAAACGGCCTTTCGGGCACCCCGTCTAAAAACCTCCATTTGTGCCCATGTTGTATTGTGGACAGCGTCCAAGCATCCTTTATGTGATCCATCCAGGCCTGTTCGAATTTTTTGAGCCTTGTTCCCACTTTCCCAGGCAGGACAGGCGTACTCAAAAGGACTTCTGGTTATCCCCTGACGTGGTGGTCTTGGATTTTTGAAGCCTCAAAAAAGAGGATTGTGGAATCTTCCATGTTCTTTTGAACTCTCTTCCTGACCTATACGATCTCGCTTCCCTATACCTCTCTGGAAGTTTGCGTTTGAAAGTAGGACCTTTTGAGGTTTAGGCCTTCTATCAGAGGGAATCAATCCTAATTTACCCTGTCACTTTGGAGATCGCTGAGTCCAGTTTTGAACCAAAAGGATTGTCTCCATCGTAAGGAATCTTGCACCAGTTAGTCTTTGATGCTGGATCCGCCACCCATGATTTTAGCCAAAGAGCTCTTCTAGCCATGACTGAAGCTAACATAGCCCTTGCAGAAGAACCAATGACATCTACTGAAGTATCTGCTACAAAATCGCCTGCCAGTTTCAGTTATTGAAGGTGTAATGGAAATTTGTAAGTTCTGTATATAATTGTATTGTATTTTGTATGTATTGCACTCTGCCCTCACTGTGCACACGGCACTAATAATGTTTTCAGTAAATGTTTACATTCTTTCGAGTCCTGATTAGAATAAGCCTGCCTATGTAACGCCCCTTGTTACCATAAACCTACAATTGTAATATTAATGTGATACCTACGTAATCATGTGCATAAAAACCTTCAATTGCGTCATAATAAAGCAGAACAGTAATTTGGAAAGATGCTGAGTGTATCTTTTGTGTCTGTTCCCTACTGCAGTAGATATTATTAATTTGGAACCACTAATCAATATGAGGATAGGAGTTGCCTATCATCAATTTAACCGAGTCAAGCATGGCGAGCCAGCCAGGAGGGGATTCCAGGTGACCCTGAGTATCCGAAACGAGGAGCTTGAGACGATCCGGGAATTTCTGATAATCAGCCGGCTGAGGTAAGCCTTTTGCTTACATTTGAGTTATCAGACTTCCTTGATCGGTAAGGCATTTTCGGGACAAAGGGTACCTATTTTACTCCCCTTAATCGAACTGTATTGATTGGTGGTTATATGTTATGTTGTCCCTGTCTATTGTCCATCGGAGTGTTATAGATAAGAAAGGGAAGAATAGTGCTGTTCACAGGTATATGTAGTACATCTGCTAGATAAAGTAGTTTAGAGGCAAGAGGGTATAGGCACAAGTAGAGAAGAGAGAAGACTGGCCAGTCATTATGGGCATTGAATTAAGTAAGGGAATGACGGGTAAGAGACCCTCAAAAATGCCCAGCGCAAGAGGAGCGCTACATATGAACCAAAGGTGCGGTTCCGCCTATACTGAGCCCCTAGATTAATGGTTAGAGTGGACAGGGATCCACATTGGGTAACTGGGTTACCAAGGTCCACAGGGACTAAGAATCGTGCAGAGTAAATAGCTAAAGAAACAGTTATCAATGTGAGCAGGATGGATCAAGGGTGACATTAACACTAGACAGAAAGGGACATTTTCATGTTAAGTTGTGGGATGAATTTGGAGTCAGGCACTATAACTATTAGAGTCAGAAACAGAGAAATGAGAATTAAAACAGAATACTTTATATGTTGTCAGAGAGGGAAGATGGGATGAGCACTGTGGCTCCCCATCTGATCATAGAATCATAGAAGCTAGATATAAAAGTTATTTAAACAAAATAAGGAAAGCAGAATTTAGGCAGGGAAATATTAAAGAGTTAAAAGAAAGTGAGAGAATGATATGCATGTGTTGTGTACAAATGGGAAAAATGTAAGCGATTTTAGAGAGATATTGGTGTACGTGTGTGCGAATGCTGGGACCTTTAGTTCTATTGCTTGTGTGTGTCATGTACGCAGATGTGACCCCCTCCTTTGTGCTCTCATGAAAGAAATGTGGCTGGGATGAGAGGTTAGTGATAAGCTGGAAGGACACCATTGCCAATTTCTGTTTTTTAGACAAAACATTTATAACAAAATGTGCCGGGTTAACGAATCTAATGGTAAACAATGTGATCACAATTATTTTGAATCTGTTTTCCAAACATGGTAAAATGAAGGTTACATTTAACTGTGTATTACACAAATTGAATATCCTTTGATAGTGGAAACAGTGCATTTAAAAAAAAAGGGAAATTAAGTAAAATTAAGTAGTAATGAGTATTAATTTCTAATATGAGTTTAACAATTTTATTAATAATATAGATATATTGAAACTGGTTTAGACAACCTTTGGTTGGAAATGAAATTCAGGTTAATGGGGAAATTTGTAATAAATGGGATTAGTTTAGATTAAGATAACAATTTTGTAATTTTACATTTATACAATAAGCCCTTATTGAGAGAAAAAAAAGATTAAGATGAGGTTGTTATTTTGAATAAAGCTGCCATAATATTTAACAAAGCCAAGATGGATGGAATACATAAGAAGTTCTTCTATAAAAATGAAATTTTAAGGTTTTTGATAATAACTTGATGTGCGGTCCATGATGTAAGAGTAATATTAACCACTTGCCGACCGCCTACCGCATATATACTGCGGCAGAGCGGCACGGGCAGGCAAAATCACGTACCCATACGTGATCTGCCTCCCGCGGGCGGGGGGTCCGATCGGACCCCCCCCCGGTGCCATCGGCGGTCGGCATCTGACTGGGAGCGTCGGGAGGCGAGGGGGAGACCATCCGATCGTGGCCCCCCCCTCGCGATCGCTCCCAGCCAATGGGAATGCTCCTCTGCCTGTGTGTCGTTTCACACAGGCAGAGGATGTGATGTCATCTCTCCTCGGTCTGGCAGTTTCCGTTCCAGCGCCGAGGGGAGATGACATGTAAGTGCACACAACACTCACACATAGGGATGAGCTTCGTGTTCGAGTCGAACCCATGTTCGACTCGAACATCGGCTGTTCGACCGTCCGTCGAATTGCGAACGATATGGGCCGTTCGCGCCAAATTCGTGTGGCGCGTCACGGCCCATAATTCACTGCGGCATCGCAGTGCATTGCTGGCTGATGATTGGCCAAGCATGCACTATGACCCGCATGCTTGGCCAATCACAGCGCCGCCTGAACAGAGAGCCGTAATTGGCCAAAGCCAAGGAGGCTTTGGCCAATTATGGCTCAGGGGATTTAGTACACGCCCCACACTATATAAGGCCGCCTGCACGGCGGCCCTGTGTAGTGTGTGTTCCGGCGTTGAAAGAGATAGACAGAGAGACAGTGTTTGATTTGAGTTAGATAGATTAGGCAGAACAGTCAGTCAGTTAGCTGCACTTACAGTGTATTGTGTATATATATGCATCCCAGGTGTTGCATATATATATATACACTGTATTCAGTTTAGCTAGATCCGTTCCTGTTATCTTCTATCTAGACTATTTACATTCAGTGCAGTGTGTCCTGCTCACAGTGTTCAGCTAGATCCGTTCCTGCTATTTACATTCAGTACAGTGCTTCCTGCTCACAGTGTTCAGCTAGATCCGTTCCTGCTATTTACATTCAGTGCAGTGCGTGCTGCTCACAGTGTTCAGCTAGATCCGTTCCTGCTATTTACATTCAGTGCAGTGCGTGCTGCTCACAGTGTTCAGCTAGATCCGTTCCTGCTATTTACATTCAGTGCAGTGCGTCCTGCTCACAGTGTTCAGCTAGATCCGTTCCTGCTATTTACATTCAGTGCAGTGCGTCCTGCTCACAGTGTTCAGCTAGATCCGTTCCTGCTATTTACATTCAGTGCAGTGCGTGCTGCTCACAGTGTTCAGCTAGATCCGTTCCTGCTATTTACATTCAGTGCAGTGCGTCCTGCTCACAGTGTTCAGCTAGATCCGTTCCTGTTATCTTCCTACTGACAGGCAGGCTTGTCTGGTTACAGTATATAAAGCTACCTGAAGAAAATTACAGGTGTTCTTTTTGATCCTATTAGTACCACGGTCAGGCAGCTAGACTATTTACATTTAGTACAGTGTGTCCTGCTCACAGTGTTCAGCTAGATCCGTTCCTGTTATTTACATTCAGTGCAGTGTGTCCTGCTCACAGTGTTCAGCTAGATCCGTTCCTGCTATTTACATTCAGTACAGTGCGTGCTGCTCACAGTGTTCAGCTAGATCCGTTCCTGCTATATACATTTAGTGCAGTACGTCCTGCTCACAGTGTTCAGCTAGATCCGTTCCTGTTATCTTCCTACTGACAGGCAGGCTTGTCTGGTTACAGTATATAAAGCTACCTGAAGAAAATTACAGGTGTTCTTTTTGATCCTATTAGTACCACGGTCAGGCAGCTAGACTATTTACATTTAGTACAGTGTGTCCTGCTCACAGTGTTCAGCTAGATCCGTTCCTGTTATTTACATTCAGTGCAGTGCGTCCTGCTCACAGTGTTCAGCTAGATCCGTTCCTGCTATTTACATTCAGTGCAGTGCGTCCTGCTCACAGTGTTCAGCTAGATCCGTTCCTGCTATTTACATTCAGTGCAGTGCGTGCTGCTCACAGTGTTCAGCTAGATCCGTTCCTGCTATTTACATTCAGTGCAGTGCGTCCTGCTCACAGTGTTCAGCTAGATCCGTTCCTGTTATCTTCCTACTGACAGGCAGGCTTGTCTGGTTACAGTATATAAAGCTACCTGAAGAAAATTACAGGTGTTCTTTTTGATCCTATTAGTACCACGGTCAGGCAGCTAGACTATTTACATTTAGTACAGTGTGTCCTGCTCACAGTGTTCAGCTAGATCCGTTCCTGTTATTTACATTCAGTGCAGTGCGTCCTGCTCACAGTGTTCAGCTAGATCCGTTCCTGTTATCTTCCTACTGACAGGCAGGCTTGTCTGGTTACAGTATATAAAGCTACCTGAAGAAAATTACAGGTGTTCTTTTTGATCCTATTAGTACCACGGTCAGGCAGCTAGACTATTTACATTTAGTACAGTGTGTCCTGCTCACAGTGTTCAGCTAGATCCGTTCCTGTTATTTACATTCAGTGCAGTGCGTCCTGCTCACAGTGTTCAGCTAGATCCGTTCCTGCTATTTACATTCAGTGCAGTGCGTCCTGCTCACAGTGTTCAGCTAGATCCGTTCCTGCTATTTACATTCAGTGCAGTGCGTGCTGCTCACAGTGTTCAGCTAGATCCGTTCCTGCTATTTACATTCAGTGCAGTGCGTCCTGCTCACAGTGTTCAGCTAGATCCGTTCCTGCTATTTACATTCAGTGCAGTGCGTGCTGCTCACAGTGTTCAGCTAGATCCGTTCCTGCTATTTACATTCAGTGCAGTGCGTCCTGCTCACAGTGTTCAGCTAGATCCGTTCCTGTTATCTTTCTACTGACAGGCAGGCTTGTCTGGTTACAGTATATAAAGCTACCTAAAGAAAATTACAGGTGTTCTTTTTGATCCTATTAGTACCACGGTCAGGCAGCTAGACTATTTACATTTAGTACAGTGTGTCCTGCTCACAGTGTTCAGCTAGATCCGTTCCTGTTATTTACATTCAGTGCAGTGTGTCCTGCTCACAGTGTTCAGCTAGATCCGTTCCTGCTATTTACATTCAGTACAGTGCGTCCTGCTCACAGTGTTCAGCTAGATCCGTTCCTGCTATTTACATTCAGTGCAGTGCGTGCTGCTCACAGTGTTCAGCTAGATCCGTTCCTGCTATATACATTTAGTGCAGTACGTCCTGCTCACAGTGTTCAGCTAGATCCGTTCCTGTTATCTTCCTACTGACAGGCAGGCTTGTCTGGTTACAGTATATAAAGCTACCTGAAGAAAATTACAGGTGTTCTATCCCAGCTTAGTGCAGCTACAGGCCATTAGTATGTCTGGAAGGCCAAGAAGGAGAGGCAGACAGTCACAAGCCAATAAGAGAGGGCAAGCAGGCTCTGTGTCTAGTGCTGGTCGTGGAGACGGTGCATCCTCATCAGCACGTGGCCATGGGACACGCTTGGCCTTTTTTTCGGCAGCTGGCCGTGTTGAGCCGCAACATGCGGAAGACTTGGTCGAGTGGATGACCAAGCCGTCCTCATCCTCCTCATCCTCTCTCACCCATGCCCAGGGTGCTTTGTCTGGCAAAGCAGCGGCCTCTTCCCTCAGCTCAATGTCATCAGTGACTCCTTCCCTAGCCCCACCATGTCCTCCTGAGGATTCCCTCGAACTGTTTGACCACAGTGTTGGGTACATGCTCCAGGAGGATGCCCAGCGTTTGGAAGGCTCTGATGATGATACTGAGCTCAATGAAGGCAGTAACATGAGCACGGACAGAGGGGGTGCCCAAGAAGGACAGCAATCTGGCAGTCATGCTCCCCCTGCTGCAGCATACTGCCAGGTTTGCTCCAGTGATGAGGAGGGAGGGGATGATGAGGTCACTGACTCAACGTGGGTGCCTGATAGGAGAGAGGAGGAGGAGGAGGAGGAGGAGGAGGAGGAGGAGGAGGTGGCACATCACCAACTAGGCAGGATGCCCTCCAGGGGCCAGCCTAAGGGCAGCACATTGACTGCATCACACCCCAAAGCTCCACATGTGCAGGGCGCTGCAGTCTCTGCGCGTTATTCAAAAAGTTCTTTGGTGTGGGCCTTTTTTGAGACGAGTGCATCAGATCGCACCGCTGCTATTTGCAATATATGTCTCAAGCGTATCTCGCGTGGCCAAAACATCTCCCGCTTGGGTACCACATGCTTGACCAGACATATGTTGACCTGCCATGCAGTTCGTTGGCAAGCGTATCTAAAAGACCCACACCAAAGAACAAAGACGATCTCTCCTTGCTCCTCATCAGCTGAGATTTCCAACCCCACTAGACCTTCAGTCCTCTCTGCGACCTGCAGTGAGAGGAATGAAGGTGTAGAATTAGGTGTGTCACAGCCAAGTACTTATGGGCAATCTGCTTTTGGTACACCGACGTCAGATTGTACCAGGCAAATTTCCCTGCCCCAGCTGCTGCACCGCCGAAAGAAGTTTGCTCCCAGCCATCCACATGCCCAGCGGTTGAATGCTAGCTTGGCAAAATTGCTAGCACTTCAACTGCTGCCTTTTCAGTTGGTAGACTCTGCCCCCTTCCGTGAGTTTGTGGAATGTGCGGTTCCTCAGTGGCAGGTACCCAAACGCCACTTTTTCTCACGGAAGGCGATTCCGGCTCTCTACCGGCATGTGGAAGGCAATGTCCATGCCTCGCTGGACAGGGCGGTCAGCGGTAAGGTGCATATTACCGCTGACTCATGGTCCAGCAGGCATGGACAGGGACGTTACTTAAGTTTCACGGCGCATTGGGTGACTCTGCTGGCAGCTGGGAAGGATGCAGGACAAGGTGCAGTAGTGTTGGAGGTTGTTCCGCCACCACGCCTCCAAAATGCTGATTGTGACACACCTCTCTCCTCCACCCCCTCCTCTTCTTCTTCCTCCATGGCCTCTTCCTCGGAACCAGCGGTGCTCCGTAGGCGTTCAAGGGGCTACGCAAGTACGCAGGCCAAAAGATGCCATGCGGTGCTTGAGCTGGTGTGCTTGGGGGACAGGAGCCACACTGGGGCAGAGGTTCTGTCAGCTCTGCAGGGGCAGGTTCAGAGGTGGTTGACGCCACGCCAACTTAAGGCAGGAATGGTGGTTTGCGACAATGGCACCAACCTCCTCTCTGCCCTCCGACAGGGACAACTGACCCATGTGCCCTGTTTGGCTCACGTCCTTAACTTGGTGGTGCAGCGGTTCTTGGGCAGGTACCCGGGCTTACAGGATGTCCTGAGGCAGGCCAGGAAAGTCTGTGTGCATTTCCGCCGGTCATATAATGCCAGTGCTCGGCTGACGGACCTCCAAAAGGAGTTTAACCTGCCCAAGAACCGCCTAATCTGTGACATGCCCACCAGGTGGAACTCGACGTTGGCCATGCTGCAGCGGCTGCACACGCAGCAGAGGGCCATCAATGAGTACCTGTGCGACTATGGCACCAGGACAGGGTCAGGGGACCTTGGTTTTTTTTCCCCACGCCAGTGGGCCATGATCAGGGATGCATGCACTGTCCTGTCACCATTCGAGGAGGCCACGAGGATGGTGAGCACTGACAGTGCATGCATCAGTGACACTGTCCCCCTTGTCCACCTGTTGGAGCACACGCTGCGTGGGATAATGGACAGGGCACTTGAGGCAGAACAGAGGCAGGAAGAGGAGGACTTCCTTAGCTCTCAAGGCCCCCTTTATCCAGACAGTGTTCCTGCGTGCCCGCCGATCACACAGGAAGAGGACGAGGAGGAGGAGGAGGAGGAGGAGGAAGATTGTGTCAGTATGGAGGTGGAGCCTGGCACTCAGCATCAGCAGTCTTTAAGGGATCAGTCCCAAGGAACACATGGACTTGTACGTGGCTGGGAGGAGGTGGCTGCGGACGTTGTTGTCCTTAGTGACCCAGAGGACTCCGGACCGAATGCCTCAGCAAACCTACGCTGCATGGCCTCCCTGATCCTGCAAAGCCTGCGTAAGGATCCTCGTATTCGTGGTATCAAGGAGAAGGACCAATACTGGCTGGCAACCCTCCTTGATCCACGTTACAAGGGTAAGGTTGCGGACCTTATCTTGCCATCGCAGAGGGAGCAGAGGATGAAACATCTTCGGGAGGCCTTGCAGAAAGGTCTGTGCAACGCGTTCCCAGAGACTGGGAGGTTACAAACTCCTGTTTCTGGACAACGTGTTGCTGAGGCTTCGGTCAGTCAAAGAAGGAGCGGTGGAGAAGGTGGCCGTCTGACCGATGCGTTCAGACAATTTTTTGGTCCGCAGCCCCAAGGTATGATCGGTTCCAGCAACCATCGCCAGCGTCTGTTTTACATGGTGCAGGAATACCTAGGGGCAAGATCAGACTTGGACACCTTTCCCACCGAAAATCCTCTGGGTTACTGGGTCTTGAGGATGGATCACTGGCCAGAGCTTGCACAGTATGCAATTGAGCTACTGGCCTGTCCTGCATCCAGCGTTCTTTCGGAACGCACATTCAGTGCTGCTGGAGGCGTGGTAACCGATCACAGGGTGCGTCTGTCCACCGACTCGGTCGATCGGCTGACCTTCATAAAAATGAATCAGTCTTGGATCACCACCAGCTACCAAGCACCTGATGCAGATGTAACCGAATAATTTTTTTTGAAATCTCAGATCCCTTCAAAGACTGCCTATGCTGATGCTGAGTGACTATCCCTGAGTAATTATCCTCTTCCTCCTCAATCATCACGCTGATAGCTTGTAAGAACATTTTTGGTTCTGGGCGCCACCACCAGTGCCTAAGGCACAATTTTTCAGCCCCTGTTTAACAGGGGCGTGTAATTACAATTTTTGATGTAATACTTTGCAGCAGGGCTCGTTCCTGCATTCCAACTAGAGTGTCTGTGAGGGGTTGCAGTGTTGTGGCACCAGCACCAGTGCCTAAGACCCAATTTTTCTGCCCCTGTCTAACAGGGGCGTGTAATTACAATTTTTGATGCAATACTTTGCAGCAGGGCTTGTTCCTGCATTCCAACTAGAGTGTCTGTGAGGGGTTGCAGTGTTGTGGCACCAGCACCAGTGCCTAAGACCCAATTTTTCAGCCCCTGTCTAACAGGGGCGTGTAATTACAATTTTTGATGCAATACTTTGCAGCAGGGCTTGTTCCTGCGTTTCAACTAGAGTGTCTGTGAGGGGTTGCAGTGTTGTGGCACCAGCACCAGTGCCTAAGACCCAATTTTTCAGCCCCTGTCTAACAGGGGCGTGTAATTACAATTTTTGATGCAATACTTTGCAGCTGGGCTTGTTCCTGCGTTTCAACTAGAGTGTCTGTGAGGGGTTGCAGTGTTGTGGCACCAGCACCAGTGCCTAAGGCCTAATTTTTCAGCTCCTGTTCAACAGGGGCATGTAATTACAATTCTTGATCTAATATTTCACAGCAGGGCCCTGTGAGGGCTTACAGTGTTTTGGCCACAGCAACACCTAAGGCCCAAATTTCTGCTGAGTATATAGGGCAGGACCCTACTTTCAAACATCTAACTTACAAACGACTCCTACTTGCAAACGGAAGGAGACAACAGGAAGTGAGATGAAATCTACCCCTAAGGAAGGGAAATTCTCTCCTGTAAGAGTTAATATGGGAAAACAATTTTTCCTTTCCACTGATGCTTTCCAATCCTTGTTCCACAAAAAAACCCAAATTTTCAAAAAACATTTTTCATTGGGACAAAAAAGTGAGGTGAAATCTTCTGAAGAGGAGGAAAGACGCAAAACAAATGTCACAGGGGTGATAACCCTTCCCTATGTTTTCCAAAAAGCTTAGAAAAGATTTTTTGGCTGGAGCTAAACACATTAAAAATGTTCAAAATTACAAACAGATTCTACTTAACAACAAACCTACAGTCCCTGTCTTGTTTGCACCGCCTGTATACTGCTGTTCAGAGTATATAGGGACCTTTCCTTATTTTAATTTGGGTGCGGGGTTCCCCTTAATATCCATACAAGACCCAAAGGGCCTGGTAATGGACTGGGGGGTACCCATGCCGTTTGTCTCACTGATTTTCATCCATATTGCCATGACCCGACATGACATTAAACCCGCAAGCAGTTTTAAATGAGATTTTTTCCTTTAAAAATGACATTTGGTGCAGGGACTGTTCTAAACATGGGAAACACGCGTCACTTTACAGGCATACTATAGACACCCCCCAGGTACGATATTTAAAGGAATATTTCACTTTTTTTTTTTTACTTTAAGCATCATTAAAATCACTGCTCCCGAAAAAACGGCCGTTTTTAAAAGTTTTTTTTGCATTGATACATGTCCCCTGGGGTAGGACCCGGGTCCCCAAACCCTTTTTAGGACAATACCATGCAAATTAGCCTTTAAAATGAGCACTTTTGATTTCGAACGTTCGAGTCCCATAGACGTCAATGGGGTTCTAACGTTCGTGCGAACTTGCGGTCCGTTCGCGGGTTCTGGTGCGAACCGAACCGGGGGGTGTTCGGCTCATCCCTACTCACACACACAGTAGAACATGCCAGGCATACTTTACACCCCCGATCCCCCCCCGATCGCCCCCCGATCCCCCCCCAATCACCCCCCCCCCCCTGTCACAAACTGACATTAGCAGTATTTTTTTTTTTTTTTTTTTCTGATTACTGCATAGTGTCAGTTTGTGACAGTTAGTGTTAGGGCAGTGAGTATTACCCCCCTTTAGGTCTAGGATACCCCCCTAACCCCCCCTAATAAAGTTTTAACCCCTTGATCACCCCCCCTCACCAGTGTCGCTAAGCGATCATTTTTCTGATCGCTGTATTAGTGTCGCTGGTGACGCTAGTTAGGAACGTAAATATTTAGGTTCGCCGTCAGCATTTTATAGCGACAGGGACCCCCATATACTACCTAATAAATGTTTTAACCCCTTGATTGCCCCCTAGTTAACCCTTTCACCACTGATCACCGTATAACTGTTACGGGTGACGCTGGTTAGTTTGTTTATTTTTTATAGTGTCAGGGCACCCGCCGTTTATTACCGAATAAAGGTTTAGCCCCCTGATCGCCCGGCGGTGATATGCGTCGCCCCAGGCAGCGTCAGATTAGCGCCAGTACCGCTAACACCCACGCACGCAGCATACGCCTCCCTTAGTGGTATAGTATCTGAACGGATCAATATCTGATCCGATCAGATCTATACTAGCGTCCCCAGCAGTTTAGGGTTCCCAAAAACACAGTGTTAGCGTGATCAGCCCAGATACCCGCTAGCACCTGCGTTTTGCCCCTCCGCCCAGCCCACCCAAGTGCAGTATCGATCGATCACTGTCACTTACAAAACACTAAACGCATAACTGCAGCGTTCGCAGAGTCAGGCCTGATCCCTGCGATCGCTAACAGTTTTTTTGGTAGCGTTTTGGTGAACTGGCAAGCACCAGCCCCAGGCAGCGTCAGGTTAGCGCCAGTACCGCTAACACCCACGCACGCACCGTATACCTCCCTTAGTGGTATAGTATCTGATCGGATCAATATCTGATCCGATCAGATCTATACTAGCGTCCCCAGCAGTTTAGGGTTCCCAAAAACGCAGTGTTAGCGGGATCAGCCCAGATACCTGCTAGCACCTGCGTTTTGCCCCTCCGCCCGGCCCAGCCCACCCAAGTGCAGTATCGATCGATCACTGTCACTTACAAAACACTAAACGCATAACTGCAGCGTTCGCAGAGTCAGGCCTGATCCCTGCGATCGCTAACAGTTTTTTTGGTAGCGTTTTGGTGAACTGGCAAGCACCAGCCCCAGGCAGCGTCAGATTAGCGCCAGTACCGCTAACACCCACGCACGCACCGTACGCCTCCCTTAGTGGTATAGTATCTGATCGGATCAATATCTGATCCGATTAGATCTATACTAGTGTCCCCAGCAGTTTAGGGTTCCCAAAAACGCAGTGTTAGCGGGATCAGCCCAGATACCTGCTAGCACCTGCGTTTTGCCCCTCCGCCCAGCCCGGCCCAGCCCACCCAAGTGCAGTATCGATCGATCACTGTCACTTACAAAATACTAAACGCATAACTGCAGCGTTCGCAGAGTCAGGCCTGATCCCTGCGATCGCTAACAGTTTTTTTGGTAGCGTTTTGGTGAACTGGCAAGCGCCAGCGGCCTAGTACACCCCGGTCGTAGCCAAACCAGCACTGCAGTAACACGTGGTGACGTGGCGAGTCCCATAAGTGCAGTTGAAGCTGGTGAGGTGGCAAGCACAAGTAGTGTCCCGCTGCCACCAAAAAGACAAACACAGGCCCGTCGTGCCCATAGTGCCCTTCCTGCTGCATTCGCCAATCCTAATTGGGAACCCACCGCTTCTGCAGCGCCCGTACTTCCCCCATTCACATCCCCAACCAAATGCAGTCGGCTGCATGAGAGGCATTTTTATGTCCTCCCGAGTACCCCTACCCAGCGAACCCCCCAAAAAAAGATGTTGTGTCTGCAGCAAGCGCGGATATAGACGTGACACCCGCTATTATTGTCCCTCCTGTCCTGACAATCCTGGTCTTTGCATTGGTGAATGTTTTGAACGCTACCATGCACTAGTTGACTATTAGCGTAGGGTACAGCATTGCACAGACTAGGCGCACTTTCACAGGGTCTCCCAAGATGCCATCGCATTTTGAGAGACCCGAACCTGGAACCGGTTACCGTTATAAAAGTTAGTTACAAAAAAAGTGTAAAAAAAAAAAAAATATATGAAATAAAAAAAATAGTTGTTGTTTTATTGTTCTCTCTCTCTCTATTCTCTCTCTCTATTGTTCTGCTCTTTTTTACTGTATTCTATTCTGCAATGTTTTATTGTTATTGTTATTGTTATTGTTATTATGTTTTATCATGTTTGTTTTTCAGGTGTGTAATTATTTACACTTTACTGTGCTTTATTGTTAACCATTGTTAACCATTTTTTTGTCTTCAGGTACGCCATTCACGACTTTGAGTGGTTATACCAGAATGATGCCTGCAGCTTTAGGTATCATCTTGGTATCATTCTTTTCAGCCAGCGGTCGGCTTTCATGTAAAAGCAATCCTAGTGGCTAATTAGCCTCTAGACTGTTTTTACAAGCAGTGGGAGGGAATGCCCCCCCCCCCCAACATCTTCCGTGTTTTTCTCTGGCTCTCCTGTCTCAACAGGGAACCTGAAAATGCAGCCGGTGATTCAGCCAGCTGACCATAGAGCTGATCAGAGACCAGAGTGGCTCCAAACATCTCTATGACCTAAGAAACCGGAAGCTACGAGCATTTTATGACGTAGATTTCGCCGGATGTAAACAGCGCCATTGGGAAATTGGGAAAGCATTTTATCACACCGATCTTGGTGTGATCAGATGCTTTGAGGGCAGAGGAGAAATCTAGGGTCTAATAGACCCCAATTTTTGCAAAAAAGAGTACCTGTCACTACCTATTGCTATCATAGGGGATATTTATATTCCCTGAGATAACAATAAAAATGATTTAAAAAAAAAAAAATGAAAGGAACAGTTTAAAAATAAGATAAAAAAATAATAATAATAAAGAAAAAAAAAAAAAAAAAAAAAAAAGCACCCCTGTCCCCCCTGCTCTCGCGCTAAGGTGAACGCAAGCGTTGGTCTGGCGTCAAATGTAAACAGCAATTGCACCATGCATGTGAGGTATCGCCGCGAAGGTCAGATCGAGGGCAGTAAGTTTAGCAGTAGACCTCCTCTGTAAATCTAAAGTGGTAACCTGTAAAGGCTTTTAAAGGCTTTTAAAAATGTATTTAGTTTGTCGCCACTGCACGTTTGTGCGCAATTTTAAAGCATGTCATGTTTGGTATCCATGTACTCGGCCTAAGATCATCTTTTTTATCTCATCAAACATTTCGGCAATATAGTGTGTTTTAGTGCATTAAAATGTAAAAAAGTGTGTTTTTTCCCCAAAAAATGCGTTTGAAAAATCGCTGCGCAAATACTGTGTGAAAAAAAAAAATGAAACACCCACCATTTTAATCTGTAGGGCATTTGCTTTAAAAAAAATATATAATGTTTGGGGGTTCAAAGTAATTTTCTTGCAAAAAAAAATTATTTTTTTATGTAAACAATAAGTGTCAGAAAGGGCTTTGTCTTCAAGTGGTTAGAAGAGTGGGTGATGTGTGACATAAGCTTCTAGATGTTGTGCATAAAATGCCAGGACAGTTCAAACCCCCCCCAAATGACCCCATTTTGGAAAGTAGACACCCCAAGCTATTTGCTGAGAGTCATGTTGAGTCCATGGAATAATTTATATTGTGACACAAGTTGCGGGAAAGAGACAATTTTTTATTTTTTTTATTTTTTTTTGCGCAAAGTTGTCACTAAATGATATATTGCTCAAACATGCCATGGGAATATGTGAAATTACACCCCAAAATACATTCTGTTGCTTCTCCTGAGTACGGGGATACCACATGTGTGGGACTTTTTGGGAGCCTAGCCACGTACGGGACCCCGAAAACCAAGCACCGCCTTCAGGCTTTCTAAGGCCGTAAATTTTTGATTTCACTCTTCACTGCCTATCACAGTTTCGGAGGCCATGGAATGCCCAGGTGGCACAAAACCCCCCCAAATGACCCCATTTTGGAAAGTAGACACCCCAAGCTTTTTGATGAGAGGTATAGTGAGTATTTTGCAGACCTCACTTTTTGTCACAAAGTTTTGAAAATTGAAAAAAGAAAAAAAAAAAATTTTTTTCTCGTCTTTCTTTATTTTCAAAAACAAATGAGAGCTGCAAAATACTCACCATGCCTCTCAGCAAATAGCTTGGGGTGTCTACTTTCCAAAATGGGGTCATTTGGGGGGGGTTTGTGCCACCTGGGCATTCCATGGCCTCCGAAACTGTGATAGGCAGTGAGGAGTAAAATCAAAAATGTACGCCCTTAGAAATCCTGAAGGCGGTGCTTGGTTTTCGGGGTCCCGTACGCGGCTAGGCTCCTAAAAAGTCCCACACATGTGGTATCCCCATACTCAGGAGAAGCAGCTAAATGTATTTTGGGGTGCAATTCCACATATGCCCATGGCCTGTGTGAGCAATATATCATTTAGTGACAACTTTGTGCAAAAAAAAAAAAAAAAAAAAAAAAATTTGTCACTTTCCCGCAACTTGTGTCAAAATATAAAACATTCCATGGACTCAACATGCCTCAAAGCAAATAGCTTGGGGTGTCTACTTTCCAAAATGGGGTCATTTGGGGGGGTTTTATGTCATCTGGGCATTTTATGGCCTTCAAAACTGTGATAGGTAGTGAGGAGTAAAATCAAAAATGTACGCCCTTAGAAATCCTGAAGGCGGTGCTTGGTTTTCGGGGCCCCGTACGCGGCTAGGCTCCCAAAAAGTCCCACACATGTGGTATCCCCGTACTCAGGAGAAGCAGCTAAATGTATTTTGGGGTGCAATTCCACATATGCCCATGGCCTGTGTGAGCAATATATCATTTAGTGACAACTTTTTGTAATTTTTTTTTTTTTTTTTTTTTTTTGTCATTATTCAATCACTTGGGACAAAAAAAATGAATATTCAATGGGCTCAACATGCCTCTCAGCAAATTCCTTGGGGTGTCTACTTTCCAAAATGGGGTCATTTGTGGGGGTTTTGTACTGCCCTGCCATTTTAGCACCTCAAGAAACGACATAGGCAGTCATAAATTAAAGGCTGTGTAAATTCCAGAAAATGTACCCTAGTTTGTAGACGCTATAACTTTTGCGCAAACCAATAAATATACACTTATTGACATTTTTTTTACCAAAGACATGTGGCCGAATACATTTTGGCCTAAATGTATGACTAAAATTGAGTTTATTGGATTTTTTTTAGAACAAAAAGTAGAAAATATCATTTTTTTTCAAAATTTTCGGTCTTTTTCCGCGTATAGCGCAAAAAATAAAAACGGCAGAGGTGATCAAATACCATCAAAAGAAAGCTCTATTTGTGGGAAGAAAAGGACGCAAATTTCGTTTGGGTACAGCATTGCATGACCGCGCAATTAGCAGTTAAAGCGACGCAGTGCCGAATTGTAAAAAGTGCTCTGGTCAGGAAGGGGGTAAAACCTTCCGGGGCTGAAGTGGTTAAATAAAATTTAAATATAACAGACCCATCACATCAAGTCCACACACCCTGTTAGGATAGATGCCACCTGCAGCCAGTTGTTTTATAGTTTTTGATGCTTTCTGGTCCATCATACAGATTGTTGGTCCTTTTGTTTTTATTTATTTTTATTTTTGAAATCCAAAGCAGAATGTGTGGATTGTGAAATGATGTGCCCCTTTTTCTTGTAAGTGCCGTGGTATAAGCAGAAGAATAGTTTTGGATTTATGGACATCTCTGCATGACCGCAGGGTATTGTTATCATTTATTATAATATTGCCAGGAAAAAGTTGTCTTTTGAAACATGAAACTGGAGTTCTTACACAAACAGTGTGATAGAACACAAGCCATTGTAATATATTTATGCAAGCTGGACCCAGTAATGAAGGGTTCACCCCGATATATCAGAGCTGCAGCTTTTTATGCAAAGGTGCTATTAGACAAAGTTAGATATTGTTTTGGTCAAACATTTAATTTTTAATGGTCCGACATTCTGTGCAGCAAATATACAGATAACTAAATGTTTGTCTAATGAAAGGTTTAAAATATGAGTTTGTTTATGTACAAATCTAACAATGAAAAATGCGTACATTTATTCAAAAGAAAGGAAAAGACACATGTGTTAAATTGATGTGGGAATCAGCTGCTGTGAGCCCAGTGCAGGACACACTCCCTGAAGACCCAGATATTACATTTTTTGTAGATTTGAGTATGCAGTTTATCACCCAGAAGGATACTCTGTATTCAAAGTCATTGGATCCTTTTTCCCCAGCTCAAGAAGCAGAGCTCCATGTTTTAGCAAAGCCTGTGAGCTATAAAAAGAGTGTATATTTATATAGATAGTCGAGATATAGAGAGCTTTTGGTTCCATTTAAAGGGCCAGAAGTTTGTTTTTACTTCGGCAGGTAAACCAACCAAGCATGCCAAGTTAATTTGATCGGCTGTTTTCAGCCTTCCAGGTTCTTGCTGAGGTAGCCATATTAACTTTCACACATGGAAGCAGACCAGGTGACTCTAAGGATGCTGCATTTACAGCCCCGGACACTTGATGGGTCTGTGCAACTCACAGATTCCACCCTAGTTCTGGCCCAGTATAGCTGGGATTAATAATTCAACTTTAAGGACCCCAGAACGAGAAGAACAAGTGGTCCACAGGGGGCAACTTCTTATGAAACAGGACTTTGGAAAAGGTGATCATTTATGTCTGCCAGCCACTCTTTTCCCTTCAGCTTGACACATGGACCGTGTCATGAGTCACAAGCAGTTATGGCTGCCTTAGTAAATGAGCGTGGGATAGAGCCAGGGTTCACCACAGTTGTTTTTATAACACACCACTTCTTGTTTTACCTGTTACCAAAGGTGTTACCAAAAGCTGAACATCCCTCCCAGAGATTACATAAAAGATATATCCAGATGCCCAAGTTAGGATCTTACGAGTATGCATTTTGTCTGTATGGACATGTTTTTTGGATGTCCAGTGGCAAATGCTACTGCAAAGGCCACAGTAAAAAGCGTTATCAGAAGTAGTTTGTAAGTACAGAGTGCCAGAAAGTACAGAGAGTAACAGAGGAAATCATTTTTTATAGGAGAGTCCTTACTAGAAGTTTTGAGGTTTTATTTTTACACCCCTTACTGTCTACAATGTATCAGACAAAGTAGAGTAAGAAACTAGAAAACTTTTGCCTGAATGTTTTCTTATATTTTATGAAGCCCCTAAGGGGGATGTTGGACTCTCTCCCTATGGGATTTGGTTTGGGAGTGTGTTACTCACTTGCTTATATTTTGTCTCAGCAGCTGAAGTCCTCCATTTGGATCTCACAGAGAATGTTGCTGATCTTTTAAGGTTTTTGACAAACTCATTTATGTGTTTTCTCCCTAATTCCAGATCCTAAAAGTTTGGAAGGATCTAAAACTAAAGCCAGGTGACTTTTGGATTGTTAAGAGACATTTATATATAAGGAAATGTTTGGAGACTCAATACAGCATCTATTTCATGTACAGTTTTTGCAAAACTTGGAGGAAAAGTCACCTGGATCCACACCAGACACTGCAAAAATGACTAAATTAAAGAAATCTCTGTTTGATTTGTTTCCCTCTTGTGATCACAGTCTAGGGTACTTTTTGATTCAATTACTTTAATTGTAAGGGATATATATATATATTTGAAAAGTAGTTTAGCCATGTTGAAGCCATATTTGTCTTTTGTACGTCTTCCATTTTATGTAGAATTGTCTGTGTTTACATATGCTGATAAGTCAGCATGCCAACAATTAAGCTAGAAGGCCATTCTGGCCACAGGAGTGTACAGCCAGTACTCTGTAAATATGTCTTATCAATCATTTGTTTTTCACAATGAAAAGTCATTTTGTAATGAAAAAGTTGCTCAGCTATTATTTTCTCCACAATGGAGTTTTTTTTTTTTGCCTCTTTGGCCAGGACTACCTCCACCTAAGCATGTGGAGGTTCCAGGTTAAAGGTGATAGCAGGTATGGTTAGTGATCAAAATATTGATCAAAAGAGGGGAGACTGTAATGGAAATTTGTAAGTTCTGTATATAATTGTATTGTATTTTGTATGTATTGCACTCTGCCCTCACTGTGCACACGGCACTAATAATGTTTTCAGTAAATGTTTACATTCTTTCGAGTCCTGATTAGAATAAGCCTGCCTATGTAACGCCCCTTGTTACCATAAACCTACAATTGTAATATTAATGTGATACCTACGTAATCATGTGCATAAAAACCTTCAATTGCGTCATAATAAAGCAGAACAGTAATTTGGAAAGATGCTGAGTGTATCTTTTGTGTCTGTTCCCTACTGCAGTAGATATTATTAATTTGGAACCACTAATCAATATGAGGATAGGAGTTGCCTATCATCAATTTAACCGAGTCAAAGGGAACTAATTATTTCCTCTTGGTCCGCTCCTTCATGTATGGATTTTTCTATATTGGCAGTCCATCCAGCGATCGACTTACCGACTGCGGCCGCTGCTACTGCTGGCCTACAGTAGGCTTTTTTCATATCCTCATCGATCTTCCGGGTAACATGTCTTGTGAGTCGCATCAGGGAAGCGTCAACCACCGGTGGATGAATTAATGAATTCCCCTTCATTTCCTTCAACGGATATAATTTGGCCAACCTGTTATTCAGGTTGGATCTCTTATCTGATCTTTCCCATTCATCCTTAATGAGATCCTCCAACTCCTTGATAAAGGGAAAAGACTCCGGCTCTCTTTTTAAATTAGGGAAGTATTTCCGTACTTTGGGAGGAGCCGCCTCCTCCCATGCTATGGCCTACTTTACTGGTCTTATAAAGGGTTCCACTAAGGTAAAGTCGAATCCTGTGGGCATCTCTGAATCTTTATTGTTAGAAGCTGAATCCGAATCAATGGGAGCATTATGAGATACAGCAGATGTGCTTGGGCCTGTCTTTTCTGGTTCAGGAGCTGATTTCAGAATAGATTCTCGTACAGATTCTCTGATAAGGTCAGATACTTCTCTTATGTCCGACTCATCCCTGGTTGCTTCATTAAAGCATGCGCGGCAAGCTAATTTGTCTGGCAAAGCTGGAGCTCTGCAAATCCAGCAAGCGTTTGCTGCAGGGCGGGTGTGATAGCTGCTTTCGCGACTAGGAGACCTTCTGCCTAAGCGGTTATGCCAAGAGCGACTGTGGTGAGAATGGCCATGACCAGAGTGTCGATGGTGAGATGAAGACTTTGATCGACTTCTCCCAGATCTCCTATGGCTTGAGCAACCTTGATGCCTGGAGTTTGTCCATCTTGACCTGGAAGGGCTGTCAGAAAATCGCAGCATTAGAGGTAATGCTCTCTTTTTCCTCTTCCATACTTACCAAACATGCTGAACACCTCTTACCTTATATGCTGAGGGTGGTCTGCTTAGGCAGTGACCTCCATGAAGACAGTGTATAGAAAAGGTAATACCTGATAAGAAACAACAGCATAGCATTGCAATACAAGAAAGACATATAGTTTTGCAATTCAAACAGGTAAAAAACATTAAAGCAGCCTACCAGAGATTGAGGGCAGAAATGGACGATAAAACCAATCCTGTGAAAACTACATCCATCAGCACAATCCAAACAAACTCTGAGCTTTTTAAATTCGCCGCCACCGTCGCACCAGAAATGACATCACTGCACATGGTCAGAAGCATTCCGCCGTCATCCGCGCCATCTTGGAGAAGGGCAGAATGCCCTGCTGAGCTACCTCACTTCCCCCGGCATTTGCACAGAGTCCCAGGAAGTACACAATCGCTCTAAAGGGAGATACAGCAGCCTGTGGGACTACAGAGCCCAGCCCCCAAAAAGGTAGGAGGTCACTGCAGTACTTTAAGCTTCTTTAAAGCTTGTATAAATGCCAGAATGTGCCCCCGAGACCACCAGATTGGGGTTCTCTCCATAGAGGCTCCTTTAGAGGCTATACAGGAGAGACTTCCAGCCAGGAGAGACTTAACCTGGTGGGGTGAATGCGGTAAGGGTGCTGAATCCTGTCCATCCGAATCAACGGATCTATCCTTGTCAGGTAAGGATAAAAAGAGAATGCGGTGGGGTGCCTCTCCTTCATCTTTTATAGTTAACCTATCCTGTCAGGTTGTGGGGGCGGAGTCACAACCAAGTGTGTGTGCTGCCAAGATGCATCAGGAAAGTGATACATGGTTTTACATTTTTTTTTACAAATAAATATCTGAAAAGTGTGGCATGCATTTGTATTCAGACTCCCTGAGTCAACACTTTGTAGAACCACCTTTTGCTGCAATTACAGCTGCAAGCCTTTTTGGGTATGTCTCTACCAGCTTTGCACATCTAGAGAGTGAAATTTTTGCCCATTCTTTGCAAAATAGCTCAAGCTATGTCAGATGCATGGAGAGCATCTATGAACAGCAATTTTCAAGTCTTGCCACGGGTTCTCATTTGGATTTAAGTCTGGACTTTGATTGGGGCATTTTAACACATGAATTTGCTTTGATTGAAACCATTCCATTGTAGCTCTGGCTGTATGTTTAGGGTCGTTGTCCTGCTAAAAGGTGAACCTCTGCCCCAGTCTCAAGTCTTTTGCAGACCCTAACAGGTTTTCTTCTAAGATTGCCCTGTATTTGGCTTCATCCATCTTCCCATCAACTCTGACCAGCTTCCCTGTCCCTACTGAAGAAAAGTATCCCCATCAACATGATGCTGCCACCACGTTTCATGGTGGGGATGATGTGTTCAGGGTGATGTGCAGTGTTAGTTTCCCCCACATGGCTTCTCACACACCGCAAATGGGACTTCTTATAGCTTTCTTTCAACAATGGCTTTCTTCTTGCCACTCTTCCATAAAGGCCAGATTTGTGGAGTGCACGACTAATAGTTGACCTGTGGACAGATTCTCCCACCTGAACCGTAAATCTCTGCAGCTCCTCCAGAGTTACCATGGGCCTCTTGGCTGCTTCTTTGATTAATGCTCTCCTTGCCCGGCCTGTCAAGTTTAGGTGGACGGCCATGTCTTGGTAGGTTTGCAGCTGTGCCATAGTCTTTTCATTTTCAGATGATGGCTTGAACAGTGCTCCATGAGATGTTCAAAGGTTGGAATAAAATCCCAATAAAACACATTTACCTTTTTGGTTGTAACATGACAAAATGTGGAAAATGTCAAGGGGTGTGAATACTTTTTCAAGGCACTGTATGTAGGCAGCAAAAATAGGGGTTTAGCCCCCATCCTGGCTTCACCCTCTATCGTGGGCTTAGCCCCTTAAGGGATCCTCAGGCACAGGGCTCTGCCACTGGCAGATCATTACCCTGGACTTGTAAAGCATACTGCTTTACAAGTCCAGAAAAACAAAACAAAAAAAACGGAGGCTAGCTCGAAATGGGATGGGTTATACAGGTGTCCCAGCAGTTTTTTATGTCCAGCCACCTGTAGGTAGCTGTATTTTACCCATGGTAAAGACTTGTGATCTTGTGTCCAGTATAGTACAACTAAGAAAATCTATTTTCATAAATGTGCATTACAGGACACAAGAGGAGTATTCAGGTACAATGGAATGTCCAAAAGCTGCCCAAATGATTGGTGGGCAAAAGGAGCAGGGCGTAAGGATGTTGGAAGAATGTTATAATTGCGGATTTTGAGCCAGAACTCTTAGCAGTAAGAGTGGCCAGTTTTCAGATACACTATGTTACCAGAAAGAGCTACCATATTGGCCAGGGATTCTCCCCACTGTTTGCCAGGGTAGTTTCTACAAGGAAGAACAACTGAGGTGAGGTAAGGTAATCAGGGGGCCTGATGCAAGAAGGAACGTGAATAAGGTTCTCGTAAGGAGATGTATGAATAGAGGCCGAACAAGGGCAAAACCTGTAAAAAAGGGGGGAGGTATGCCTGGATCAACCAAAAATAATAATAAATAGTAGGCTCAGATATTCATCCAAAGAGATAGGTGGATGCAGTTTGGATTGCCTTAAAACACATACAGAAAAAAACAAGGAAAAGGAATTCCCCCAAAGAAGGCAAGAAATCCAAACACAATCTGCCAAAAAACACTATGTTTATTAAACTACAAAAACACCACACAATAATATTACAAAAATGGGCAATATAGGGAGATTGTCAAATGACCAAATTAAAATTGATAACGTTATCATTAAAAACACCGGAGCCGCGGCCAAGCATACCCCATACATACACCAATCACAGCAGCAATTCCTACTAAGTTGGCCAATATCGTGTAAGAGGAAACCTCAAATCAGTCCAAATAGGGAAGGTTAGGTTGTATGGGAGTATGGGTGGATGAATGGATGTAAATAGAAAATAAGGGGATATTTTGGCATCACATAGAGACTAGTGGCAGTCCGGGAACAAGTCCCATGATGTGGGTAAAGCAGTTGTATTGGCCGGCAGTGACTACTGAAGGTAAAATGAAGCTCAGGATATGCAAACAAAGCAGTGGTGTTTGTAGAAAGCAGCAGGGGGAGCAAGACCGACACAGACTGTGTAAACTTATATAATGGAGTGACACTTCTCTCACCGAGTAGATCAACAGCTCATGAAGTCGCAAGCTCTACCCCAGATGATGTGGATATCAGACCAGACTGCATTTGCATTTTCCGTCAGGTAAGAAAGTCCCGCTCTGTTGGCGCCTTCAGAAAGGAGATGGTAGCCGGCCGTCAGCTGTTAATCCCGATCATCCATTCAAAACCACCATGAACTCGCGGCTCCGAGGTGACGTGCTGACGTCACGTGCTGACGCGTTTCACCAGCCAATCACAGCTGGTTTCCTCAGAGCAAGGAGGGGATCCGTGAGCAGAGATTAAATAGACAAAATAATGGAAGGTGTAGATTTATCAATTGACCACCAGATGTCGCACACGGTTACCACTCATCACAGACATTTCAGCAGAGCAATGTCTCGCAAATGGCTATATATGGAAAGCTGCAATCGATTGTACAAAGGACTGCACCTCACACATGCCGCACAGCAGTTAAAGAGGTATTTTGGTGAGGGTGGGAGTAAGTATATATGTACTCAGAGATAAAATAGAAGAATAAACACAAACCACAAGAATTTAGCACCATAAAATTGATACTAAAGAGCCCCCACACAGAGAATGATGGAGCATTGAAATTAATAGATCAAAAAAGATGGAGAAATTAAACAGCTTATTTCTCCAAAAAGGGCTGAAGGCTGCATTCGATATTTAACCCATTAGGGGCCATCGCCTCCAGATAATATGTCCACATCTTTTCTTTCTGGAGGAGAATGGTATCGAAGTCGCCACGTCTTGTAGGTAAATTTAACCTATAGATCCCTTTTACCATTAGGCCCCGTGGATCACGATTATGAAATTGAGCAAAATGTTGTGATATGGGGCGTTCATCATTAAGTTTTTTAATACCAGTGATGTGTTCACGAATCCTTACCCTTAGAGCTCTTTTAGTTTTCCCTACATAGATTTTATTGCATGGGCAAACAAGTGTATAAACTACTCGGGTAGTGGAGCAGTTTATAAACTGTTTGATCTTAAAGTCAGCTCCTCCGCGGGGGTTCGGGAACACATTCGTCTGGTGGACATACTTGCAAATATTGCAATGTCCACATTTATACATGCCTGGGGAAATTTTTGAGTCACTTAACCAATTTTTCGGGGTGATCCGGGTGTATTCAGAATGGACCAAAAGGTCACCAAGATTATTGGATCTTTTAGCTGTCAAGAGGGGTCTTGGACTCACAAGTTCAGAGATCAGGGGGGCAGATTTCAGGATATGCCAATGTTTTTGTAAAACTCCCTGAACCATTTTCCATTGGGACCCATATTTAGTAATGATCCTCGGGAAATTCTGTTCAGTATTTCCATTTTGATCTTCATTTTCAGTATGTAAGGAATTAGTGGAAGTTGAAAGGAGTTCATCCCGATTTTTAAGAATGGCTTTTTTCTTAGCTTTCTTAAGTGACCTGTGTGAGTACCCTCTTTGTCTAAATCTTTGGTACATCTCAGACGCTTCTTCATGGAATTCCTCCTCCACAGAACAATTCCGTCTGATCCTTAGGAATTGTCCTGTGGGTATTCCATTAATTAATGGTTTAGGATGGTGACTTTGAGCAGACAGCAAGGTGTTAGCTGCTGTTTTCTTTCTAAAAGTGCTAGTAACAATTTCATTTCCAGACCTCCGTATGGAAAGATCAAGGAAGGAGAGCGTCTCAGGATGGTACGAATAGGTCAGACGTATATTTTGATTGTTGCTATTAAGTTCAGACATAAAGTCCTCAAGTTGTCTGACTGAACCAGTCCACACCATCAAAACGTCATCAATGTACCCAATTGTGCCTCCACCTGGGACTCTGGGAAGAGATGATGGTCTATCAGTCCTCTCTGTACCTCAGCCAACTCCCTCCTGTGGCTAAGGTACATTGATGACGTTTTGATGGTGTGGACTGGTTCAGTCAGACAACTTGAGGACTTTATGTCTGAACTTAATAGCAACAATCAAAATATACGTCTGACCTATTCGTACCATCCTGAGACGCTCTCCTTCCTTGATCTTTCCATACGGAGGTCTGGAAATGAAATTGTTACTAGCACTTTTAGAAAGAAAACAGCAGCTAACACCTTGCTGTCTGCTCAAAGTCACCATCCTAAACCATTAATTAATGGAATACCCACAGGACAATTCCTAAGGATCAGACGGAATTGTTCTGTGGAGGAGGAATTCCATGAAGAAGCGTCTGAGATGTACCAAAGATTTAGACAAAGAGGGTACTCACACAGGTCACTTAAGAAAGCTAAGAAAAAAGCCATTCTTAAAAATCGGGATGAACTCCTTTCAACTTCCACTAATTCCTTACATACTGAAAATGAAGATCAAAATGGAAATACTGAACAGAATTTCCCGAGGATCATTACTAAATATGGGTCCCAATGGAAAATGGTTCAGGGAGTTTTACAAAAACATTGGCATATCCTGAAATCTGCCCCCCTGATCTCTGAACTTGTGAGTCCAAGACCCCTCTTGACAGCTAAAAGATCCAATAATCTTGGTGACCTTTTGGTCCATTCTGAATACACCCGGACCACCCCGAAAAATTGGTTAAGTGACTCAAAAATTTCCCCAGGCATGTATAAATGTGGACATTGCAATATTTGCAAGTATGTCCACCAGACGAATGTGTTCCCGAACCCCCGCGGAGGAGCTGACTTTAAGATCAAACAGTTTATAAACTGCTCCACTACCCGAGTAGTTTATACACTTGTTTGCCCATGCAATAAAATCTATGTAGGGAAAACTAAAAGAGCTCTAAGGGTAAGGATTCGTGAACACATCACTGGTATTAAAAAACTTAATGATGAACGCCCCATATCACAACATTTTGCTCAATTTCATAATCGTGATCCACGGGGCCTAATGGTAAAAGGGATCTATAGGTTAAATTTACCTACAAGACGTGGCGACTTCGATACCATTCTCCTCCAGAAAGAAAAGATGTGGACATATTATCTGGAGGCGATGGCCCCTAATGGGTTAAATATCGAATGCAGCCTTCAGCCCTTTTTGGAGAAATAAGCTGTTTAATTTCTCCATCTTTTTTGATCTATTAATTTCAATGCTCCATCATTCTCTGTGTGGGGGCTCTTTAGTATCAATTTTATGGTGCTAAATTCTTGTGGTTTGTGTTTATTCTTCTATTTTATCTCTGAGTACATATATACTTACTCCCACCCTCACCAAAATACCTCTTTAACTGCTGTGCGGCATGTGTGAGGTGCAGTCCTTTGTACAATCGATTGCAGCTTTCCATATATAGCCATTTGCGAGACATTGCTCTGCTGAAATGTCTGTGATGAGTGGTAACCGTGTGCGACATCTGGTGGTCAATTGATAAATCTACACCTTCCATTATTTTGTCTATTTAATCTCTGCTCACGGATCCCCTCCTTGCTCTGAGGAAACCAGCGGTGATTGGCTGGTGAAACGCGTCAGCACGTGACGTCAGCACGTCACCTCGGAGCCGCGAGTTCATGGTGGTTTTGAACGGATGATCGGGATTAACAGCTGACGGCCGGCTACCATCTCCTTTCTGAAGGCGCCAACAGAGCGGGACTTTCTTACCTGACGGAAAATGCAAATGCAGTCTGGTCTGATATCCACATCATCTGGGGTAGAGCTTGCGACTTCATGAGCTGTTGATCTACTCGGTGAGAGAAGTGTCACTCCATTATATAAGTTTACACAGTCTGTGTCGGTCTTGCTCCCCCTGCTGCTTTCTACAAACACCACTGCTTTGTTTGCATATCCTGAGCTTCATTTTACCTTCAGTAGTCACTGCCGGCCAATACAACTGCTTTACCCACATCATGGGACTTGTTCCCGGACTGCCACTATTCTCTATGTGATGCCAAAATATCCCCTTATTTTCTATTTACATCCATTCATCCACCCATACTCCCATACAACCTAACCTTCCCTATTTGGACTGATTTGAGGTTTCCTCTTACACGATATTGGCCAACTTAGTAGGAATTGCTGCTGTGATTGGTGTATGTATGGGGTATGCTTGGCCGCGGCTCCGGTGTTTTTAATGTTAAGGGCAAAACCTGACCTATTAAGATGCTGAGAACTAGATTTGCCAAGAGCAAATGGTCTAATGAAATTTTCATACCTGAGAATCCTCTAGCTGTAAGTATATACGGCCTACGACAGCATATTTAGCATGTACTCCTTTTTTTTATATATTGATCTTTCCATATATAATTTTAATATTTTTATTAATTTCCATGTGTACAAAACTATTCTTTTGAATAGTTTGTGAACGATATGTGGGGAACTCAGCGTTGGTTTTGCTGAGCCTTGTTGTTCCATAAGCCGTTTGCCTCCTTCCCTGTCCTCAATGCCTGATGGAGCATGCATGCTCCGAAAGCGAGCCACTTTGCCACACCCCCTGTTCGTCATGATGTGCCGCCACCCGCCCAGCTGATGCCCTGCAGCCCCGTACACCACCTGAGCAGCCGGGACTTGCGATCACCCGTGCCCAGCGGTACGGACGCCAGGGACCAACGTGGATTTGTACTACATGCCTTTTTACATTTGAAAAAATTTGAGTTTGTTACTAAATATTAAACCAAAAGTTTTAAACCCTATGCTACACTCAAATCGGTGCAGCTTCCTTTCTCTTTATATCTCTATGGAGTACTTTTCTGCTCTAATAGTTGGCTGCCAACCCTAACTCCCTAACCTGAGACCACTCAAGGTCTAGCTATTTACTTATATCTGATTGACTTTATGCTTATTCATATTTTTCTACTTTGCTGAATTTAAGAACTATATTTTTTTTCTGTGTAATTACACCCCCAGCTGGTGCGCCGAGCGCTCCAAAAATATGTCTACATTTATAGATGACCATTGGTCAATATTTGGCTTTTGGAGGCTGTCAATACAATTTTCCACAGGTGATCCATAAACACTCATGACCTTCATCATATGCTTCTGGTAAGAACCATGTAGACGTAGGGACAGGCCCCCTCCCTCTGTGTTGCCGCATCATTTGCTTTTTTAGGATTTCGTTTTGTTTTTTTCATGTGGACCAGCCTGGATTGCCTAAGACCAACCATCGTATAGTGGGAGCTGCTATTTCTATTACTGCGAGTGTCATCCTACTATATGGCTATATACCTACAGCGGGAACCAACACCTGATGACATGCATCTGCATCCCTGGGAGAGCAGCTGAGCCATACCACAGTAGAGTGAGTGGTTAATCAGATGGGCCGAGGACCGTGAGTACAACAGACCTCATAGACCGTAGGTGTTCTTGAAAATTGTGATATCAGCTGCATGCTGACACAGGGCATACGTTACATATTACCTAAGATCACTCTAGTCCTGCAGGTCAGACCTGATGCACCTTAGGCTTAGAGAGCCTATATTATACAACACTCAGCTGGGTTGGATGGACTGCTCTTGCTATTTACATCACAGCTTTACTTTGGTCCCTACAGCTCCGACTATTGCAGTTAGTGATACTCACAGCGGACTTCCATACTTCATGCGGATACAGTCGTAGACTCTCGCATAGCTGCTTTACAACCTATGAGCCCATCATATTATCCCAGGATATGAACATTTACATTTTTCTTTTTACACCAGTCCTTTGGTTCCATGTGGTCACAAATGGTACTACCTCCTAAAGACAATTTAGACAAGGGAGTACATCTCTCTCTCTCTTTTGTTGGATGGTGCAGAGTTCCCAGGACCGCTTCTTTTTTGCTCTACTTCTGGTAAGAAGCATGATTTTGTCACTGGTGGTGGACACTGAAGCTGTCATGTTTGGATACAGACTTTTCCTTTATATTTATTTCAGATCACTTAGACCCCAAGGGCTTTAACACTGGAACGGTGCGCTGGCAGGACGGTAAAAAAAAAAAAAGTCCTGCTAGCAGCATACACCGCTCCTGCCCATTGAAATCAATGGGGGGGGGGGGGGGCAGTGCCACCTGCCCAGTGTCCCCACACAGTAAAAACAACTGCCCCCCACATATGTCCCAGTAAAATCATATGTCCCAATGATCATCAGCACACATCTGTCCATGATCACACAAACCAATTATACACTTATCAGTATTTTTTTTTATCAGAATACATTTTGGCTTAAATTTATAACAAATTTAGATTTTATTGGATTTCTTTAAAAAAAAGAAAGAAAATATTTTTTCTTTTTCCCCTTATATAGCAAAAAATAAAAAGCAAAGTAGTGAATAAATACCAGCAAAATAAAGCTCTATTGGTGTGAACAAAACAATAAAAATTTCATTTGGGTACAGTGTTGCATGACCACGCAATTCTCATCGAAAGTGCGAGAGCGCTGAAAGCTGAAAATTGGCCTGTGCAGAAAAGGGGTGAAAGTTAATACCCCTTTAAGCCACAAGATTCTTTGCATGGGAATGGTAATTGCCCAGTCCTGAAAAACAAGAGATTGTCCTGTACGGTCCTGAAATATTGGCTGTTCATTGCCCTAGTCCAGTTAGCTGCAGTTTGCTAGCCAGAAATTGTAGCAGGCTACAGAGCTGCACATGTAAAGAGAGCCTTTAAGAAAGTCTCAAACATCCTATTTGCAGAATCCTTGAATAAAGAAACATCTTCAATTGGCACAGTAAGATGCTATGACAGACAGCAGGATCTACTTCCAGACCACTTTTTTTTTTTCACTGGAGAGCTTGAAGGGGTGAAGATCTTTTGTGCGTTAACCCAGTTGTCTTAAATTACCCGTACTATTTGTTAATGAACAGGGTTTTTGTGGCAGTTTTCTTTGTACCCAAAGGGGGGACCGGAAAGGGGAGACAGGAGAGAATCAAATGTAACCACATTGATGGAAGAACATAGAATCGCGCTAAACATATGAAAATATTTTGCACGGAGTAAGTGTACTCTCATATACCAACTCAATATCTAAATGGTCATATGTCCATATATATGTACCATAAAAATAGTGAAAGAGAGACATAAATGTCAAATTGATATGACACCTGAAAATTTATATATTTATATTGAGCCCAAAAGTAATTGCATAACAAAGACAAAGGGCCAAATAATTAGTGTCCAAAAAAGCCTATCTAGCAGTATCACCCATGAACTGTGAAAAATGATGTAATAAAATGTCCATCCATAAATAGTGGAATCTTCAGATTAGATGAAGAACTAGTGCAAAAGTCCACCACCGTTAAATAGAGGGTTACTGCTTACCAGAAGACCATGATCCCCCGGCTACAGAGGATCAAGGGAAGCCTGTATAGAGAAAAGTCCTCCAGGGCATATCAGATACATCTAATATCCTTGATATGTTAGTGATGATATTGCAGCTTCCAGAGACACCAAACGAAACTCATGACACCTCAAATCTCCTCATTCTGTTCCCAACTCCCAGGTGGATGTGCATAGCCTGTTGCTCTCCTAGATAAAAGTTGTCTCAGGTTCCCAGACCAAGAGCCTGGGAACCACATTGAGGCTTTTGTACAGAGCAGTGAAGTGATCATAACCAAATCAGCAACCACATTCACATATTATGTGAAGCTGTAAAACCTTGGATTGCGAGCATAATTTGTTCCGGAAACATGCCTGTAATCCAAAGCACTTGTATATCAAAGCGTATTCCCCTATAAGAAATAATGGGGACTCAGATGATTTGTTCCACAACCATTTATTCAGTTTATAGTCCATATAAAAAGATTATAGCATTGTGACCAGGTTGTGTAACCATAAAATGTCCATCCACAAATGACAGCCTCCACAAGGGGATTAGAAGCTAAATCCAGCAGGAGCTGCAAAGTATAAAAGAGGAGAGGCGCCTCCAAGTGTAGCAATATGGTTACATTTAATGATGGTAGAACATTTAACAACTCACATGGTTGATGATTAAAAGAGGCACATCTAAGTATGCAAGCATCCGGGGTAAAGCTGTCCACATAGATCATCCTCCACATCACTGGCTCTCACCGGTCAGTCTGCAATCGTGACCAGGAAGACTACCCTGCAGTAGAGTGATTTGAAAGTGAGGCGTGCAGCGCTTGTGGAAGGGATGACATTGATAGTGGTGTGGAGGATTGTCTAAGTGGACAGCTTTACCCCGGGTTGCCTGCATACTTAGATGTGCCTGTTTAAATCATCAACCATGTGACATGCTAAATGTTGTACCTTCATTAAATGTAACCATATTGCTACACTTAGAGGAGCCTCTGTTCTGTTTTATACTGTTGTGACATGACGCTACTTCTATACAAAGTCTAAATTTATTTAAAAAAGTTTGCTGGTCTTGCAAAACACTCTCAAACCAAGGTTTTACTGTAGAGCAGGGGTCTCAAACTGGTGGCCCTCCAGCTGTTGCGACACTACAAGTCCCATCATGCCTCTGCCTGTGGGAGTCCTGCTTGCAACTTTCAGTCTTGCAATGCCTCATGGGACTTGTAGTTTTGCAACAGCTGGAGGGCCGCCAGTTTGAGACCCCTGCTGTTGAGGACTCCGGGGTGAGAAATAATCTGCAGCCTTTTCTAACTCGTCCTCTTCATTTCCTCTGTAGATAAGCATATTGGATCAGATTCAGGTAGACACAGTATAGCTGGAGAAAGAGTATGGTATTTTGAAACCCTGGACAGCATTGGCTGTATTAAAGCAGTTCGTTGTCTGAGAAACAGTAACACAGTTGAAAAAAACTGCCTTACTCAGGTAGGCCATTTGTTGTGAGCTAGAATAAGATGCAGAGACCAATGTTAAAATTGGGTCCTGTTCCGAAACCAATACTTTCAGGCACAGTTCTTTCAGCTGACAGCAGGACACCCTCACTGGCAGCTAGAAAAAAAACAAAACGGTAATTATCACTTGTTAAGGAGGGGGCCGCGTGCCTTTTTACAACCAATGCCCTCTTGAGCTGTCAGTGGGGTTCTCCTGTTAACAGCTGAAGTCTAAACTGAAGCCCCAGCAATTGGGGCTGTCAAAAAAAAATAAAAAAGCAGCTTGGCAATGTTTATCAACAACATTGCACAGCCAAAAGATAAGAAACATTGTTTTCTTTGGATCTTACCAAAGGATCCAGCTACAGATCAAAGGGATGAACTTCGATCTGCAGCTGAAGTCAGCTTAAAAGCAATATGTCAGGTAAAAAAAAAAAAAGTTTAGTTTAATAATGTTTCTCTGTTTAACCCCTGATTAATTTACTATAATCACCCTTAATAAACTCCATTCAATTAATTTCCTGCTCTGATTTTGTTTTACTTCCATTTTATAAACTATTAAAACTTTTTTTAAATGCTTTGTTCGTTAATATTTTTACACCTTTAACATATAATTTACGTTTCACATTGAAAAAAAGTGCAAAACAAAAAAAAACCAACACTTTTGTAAATAACTTTTCAATGCTTTGTACTATTGCTGACAGCTGAAGTATAAACACAGTTGCGGTAGGTATTGGTAATTGGTATCGGCGGGTAATTAAAAAAAAAAAAAAATGTTGGTACTCAAAAAAAAAAATAATAAGGTATTAGTGCATCTCTAATTTCTCAAACAGTCCACTTCACTTGTCTGCCATTGGCTGGAAATGCCAATTCTCAATTCAGATTACACCATCTCAAAGCATGTATAGTTTCTCTAGTAGCTGATCTTCAAAAAATAAATAAATAAAAGAGGGCAAAGGACTAGTCTCCAATATGACTTGTCATTTCCTTGCAGCAGATCTTTACCCATTACTGACTTACCATGTCTTGATCTGCACTGTGTGGAAATGGCCATTTTTGTAAAGGAAGGGAGGGCTTTCGTTCTTTATATCAGAGCCTCCAAATAAGAAGCAAAGTGAGTAGCGCCAAATTTCATCCCAAATCTTCGGGGACTAGCAGTCAGAGCCAGCAGTATCCTGGATCTCACGCTGCAGCCTAGGCGCACTCCCATAGTAGAAAGTGCAATGTTTATTTCAGAAAGAATTACAAACAAAAAAGTTAATTTTTCAAGGAGTTTCAAGGCACAATTAATTAAGGATGCACCGAATGTTTTTTTTTGTGCCGAAACCGTTACCGAAAATAAATCTTCCTTGATCCCGAAAACCGAAACACTGATACGGAAAGTGACTGTTTTTAAAATATTTTTATACAGGAGATGGTCAGCGACTGGGGACATGGTACAGGAGGTGGTCAGCGACTGGGGACACGGTACAGGAGGTGGTCAGCGACTGGGGACACGGTACAGGAGGTGGTCAGCGACTGGGGACACGGTACAGGAGATGGTCAGCGAATGGGGACACGGTACAGGAGATGGTCAGCGACTGGGGACACGGTACAGGAGATGGTCAGCGACTGGGGACACGGTACAGGAGATGGTCAGCGACTGGGGACACGGTACAGGAGATGGTCAGCGACTGGGGACACGGTACAGGAGATGGTCAGCGACTGGGGACACGGTACAGGAGATGGTCAGCGACTGGGGACACGGTACAGGAGATGGTCAGCGACCGGGGACACGGTACAGGAGATGGTCAGCGACCGGGGACACGGTACAGGAGATGGTCAGCGACTGGGGACATGGTCAGAGACTGCGGACATGGTCAGAGACTGCGGACATGGTACAAGAGATCAATGCAGCCTCACCACTGCCCGTCAGATGCAGCCAGTCAGTGTCCCCAGTAGGGCAGCCAGTGTCCCCATTGCAGGGAGATGAGAGCCGCCGCCTGTTTGATTACAGCGCCGGGAACATCACAGTGTTCACTTCAATAGCTGTGTGTTCCCCGCTGCGCACCGTCACAAACAGCCACTCCCACTTGTCCGGGGAACTTTGATAGACAGATCATCCCGTCCCAGGATTGGATGGGTGATCCGTCTATCAAAGTGCCCGGACAAGGGGGAGGGGCTGTATGTCACGGCGCGCAGTGGGGAACGCACAGCTATTGAAATGAAAGCTGTGATGTTCCCAGCGCTGTAATCAAACAGGCGGTGGCTCTTCCCCCTTTCAACGATATAGGAAGTCCCCCAGATAGGCGGCACGATGGAGCCCCGCCCCATTTTCGGCCGATATGTTTCGGTGGCTAAAATTTTGGTGCATCCCTACAATAAATATTTCTAAATGTTATTTATAACATAGCAAATCTTCACTTTTTGAGTTCAGTTCCACTTTTCAAGCATCATTAAAGGGGAAGTCCACCCCAACACCAAAATCACTACATCTACAGGCCTCCACGATCTAACACTAACCTATAGCCCTGTAAAGAAGAAATTGGTATACATACCATTTATAAGTCCGCTCCGGTCTGGTCTCCAGCGGCGGAACTCTGCAGAGGAGACAGCCAACAGCAGCTGTAAAATGATTGGGAAGTGACATCACCCGTAGAGTTACTATAGGGCTTCTGTTGACTTCCTCCTCTGCACCCGCCTCCACAGTGAAGCTGCTGCTGACAGCTCAGCGTGGGACCGAATCGGCTTCAGAAAAGGTATGTATAGCAATTTCTTCTTTACAGGGTTAGATAGGTTAGCCTTAGATCGTGGATGCCTGTAGATGTAGAGATTTTAGTGTTAGGGTGGACTTCCCCTTTAAAGGCACTTACAAACAGTAAGTATGCTTGCCTGAAGTTTCAGGAGTTTTTTGCGCATACACAAGTAAATTCTAACCCCTTCAAATGAACAATTTGTGCATGTAAAACACTGACAGGCGAATCAGATTTCTGCTTTAAATTTCTTTTTACTCATCTATATGCAGAACAATTATGCACCTGTGTGTACAGACACATTAAAAAAAAATGGGCTGCATTTAGATCAGTGATAATAAAAAGAAAACACCTGTATGCCTGAAAACATTCAGTATTTTATCAGCAGTGTGCAAGAGGCCTTTAACAATGAGCTCTGGACAACATTTCCCCAGTGCATGTGTGAGAGTTCATACTAAGGCTGCTTTACTAAAAGGAGTTGAGAATCTTCACTCAAATTAGTCATCACATGGGAAGTATGAATATCTGGGAAGAGAGTGTGTGGCACAGAGGTGGATGCAAAAAATAAAAATTAAATCAGCAATGAGCAAAATGTGAAAAGCAGCAGGGGAAAATTGCAAAAAATAAAGCAATAATTAAAACTTAAACCAAACAAGACAAACTGGTTTAATAAAGCACCAGATTCAAAACTGAAGTTGCCCATTTACAAAGCAGGCAGTTTGATCAAATTTTACATTAATAGGGGGTGATTTTTACAGGTTAAGAACTTGACAGAAGTGACCTACTGTAGCACTGACTAAACTTTAATAACTTGGTCCACCTTTTCCAAATCAACTAGTAAATGCAGCAACACTGATCTCATGATCAATATGCATCTTCAAATATTTTATATTGAAGCCTGCACAGCACCAGTATTATGTATGTCATACGTGAAATGCACAATCTACTTCAATTTCTTCCCCCAGCCTCAGACCAGTATGGAGGAGTTATGGGGCTGGAGGTAGCGGAACTGGACTGGAGGAGAAGAGAGGACAGTTCACCACGCTCTACACAGTCCCTCTGCCATGGTAGCAGACAAGTAGTAATTCAATGTAAACAATCCCAGTCCTGAATGACACAACTCGGTGTACAAATTTCAAATTACTGCAACTTTCTGACAGAAGCAGCATCCCGTGATTCAGGTAAGTGATGTGGTGGTGGTTGGGGCAGGCAGATTGAGGGTTGGGGAATGCAACCATGTTTCATGTTGCATCCTAAATATTGATGCAATATGAAGCATTGTGTAAAATGTGGACTTATGCTTTCTCTGTGGACCATAGAACTTTGAGAACCATTTTGCACGGTGTACAGGTCAAACTTTTTTTTTCTTTAGACAGAGTGTGAAGGGTTAGAACCTCTTTCAGACTATTTGTGTCCCTGCTAGACAAAGTCATTATTTGTCCTAGTGACCATTTACCAGAAATAAAAAAGTGAGGGAAAAATCTAAAATTAAGTCACTGGAAAAAAGGAATAGAAGGGCAGTGTTCCAACAGGGACATTTGTGGCAGTGAGAATAGAATATTTTCTCTCAGTTTAGAAACACATCTCTAATTTACTTCCATGTCTATGAACAGGAAGTAAAAAAATTACCCCAATGGCAGAAACAAAGCCACAGAATGGCTTTTAACCCTTCACTACTCTATATCCAGAAAGAAAGGCGTTTTTGGCTGTAGATATACATTAAGAAGCAAGTCACACAAAAATCTGTAATTTTTGACAAAGTTCTCACAATTGTATATATACACCACCTACTATAAATTTATAACCTGTAGAGAGTTGCCAAAATAAGAAAACAGGTATTCAACCACCCATCTTCCATGGCATTCATTTATTCATTATGGAAAATAGATAAAACAGTTACTGGATGAGAAGTCCTAGGACATTATAAAAAAAATACAATTTATTAAAATAATGCATAGTAAACAATTATGGGACTCAGTATCAAGTTGTATGTTGCTTTTTGTTAAAAAAAAAAACTCTGGAAAAAAAATCTCCCCTTTACAACCTTTGCAGTAGGATAATGGTTGTACTGCATTTCTTAATGTAATCTTCAAGAGAGCCGAAGATGATTAAGTATTGTGCTGCTTCCTACGCAAATAATCAAAATTAAAAAGGAAAAAAAAAAGAAAAGAAAAAAAAAAAAAGAAGCATGGCTAATGAAAAGCAGCTTCATATCAAACACCGGAAGACTGAATGATAAGGCTCATACTGATATTTATTCTCATACTGTGGGAAAGAAGATACCTTAATTACAGATTAAGTTATCAATACTAAGAAAAGCCAAATTTACATTATCCCATTATGTTTCCTTTCCCTACAGAAAGGGAGAGCCGAAGCAAATGCAAATTAATCCATCAGTGCTTGATCATTGCTGTAGATAAAAAGTTTTAGTCCAGACGCTAACACCCACTTGAGTGTAATAGGTGCCATTGACTAAAAGCTGAACTATATACCTCAATTAATATTCACATTTGGATAGCCACAGATAGAAAGTTCAGGTTAAAAAGGAACCTCGCCTGTATGCCCCAATCTGCAATAGATACTCAGGCTACTTTAGGTTCATTAAAGTGTAAGTTCACCTTTACAGAAAAATCCGTAAGGTGAACTTACACAGGTCCCCCTCCTCGCTCCCCCTCCCATCCCCCCCGATCCCGCTGACCTGGACCATCACAATCTCCTATTCTAAGCCCCAGTATATCTGCGCCAGGAGCCCGGGGCTTAGAAATCCTCTCTGCATCCACGCGGCGTCTTCGTAGCTGACAGGATGGGCTATGCGGCTATTCATTGGTCAGCGCCACCCATGTGACCCTGACGAGGGACGTTTTGGATATTCAGCTGAGAGGATTTCTAAGACCCAGATACCTGGTGCGGATATACTGGGGCTTAGAACCGGAGACTACCACGGTCCACGTCAGGGGGACCGGCGGGGGAGAGGAGGGGGACCTGTGTAAGTTCACTTACAGAGTTTTCTGTAAAGGTGAACTTACCCTTTAAGCATATTAAATCTTACCAATGCAATGAATTATTGTGCTCATTGCAAGTTCTACAATTATTATGTCCATTGAGGCGACAGCAAAGGCCAGTCTTGCAGAGAACACAGATGAGGCAGCACAGAAACAATAAAAGATAGGTCTGTGCCAACTGTGGTGTAATTTTCTCTGCGGGACTAAGATTTATCTTAAATTTGGTTAATGATATTGTATAAACATTTCTATGGCTTGTTTCCTACAGCTCATATGTGGATTGAAACCAATTTTAAAAACAATATAATGCTGCCTTGACCAGTGCTACCATATTCCAGTCTAAATACTCCATATACAATGCATTATATGTCAATGTTACACAGTTGACATGTCAATAGGACAATTTTTAAAATGTACACCATGATAAAATGATCACTGTTAAAACTCTTAGTGATGTTTTATGAAATTGCTTTGTTAAGGCAGTTAAGGTAAAGTTACCTTTATTTCTTTCTTTGTACCTATAAGCCATTCATACAGGATCAAAAACAAGACCAGCATTGTGATAACATTCCCTAGGTCCAGGGACATTATTCCCTCAACATGGAAGACATGAGTAGAAAGGCCATTTAATACTTTTACAATCTTTAAGTCCCAGCATTTGACTTTCTAAAAGGAAGGACTGCCAGACCAAAGACTGTGGGAGCAATAAACAAGAAAAGAGAATGACTATGAAATACATGACATGATTGTAACACTCAAAGTGTCAAGGTACATTTGTGCCTTGCATTCACTTTAAATACATTGCCGGCCTTCAAAACTCTCATCTTCTTTTTGCTGGCATGATGAACAGCAAAATAGCACATTATATTTTCAAGAATGCAAATCAACCACACTGATGAAGGAGACATCTATTGCATTACTGTCCCCATAACATAATGGAAGACTGCCATTTGGGTTTATGGGTAAAAAACACAAGTAGTTAGTCACTGATACTTGTCAACTGTTCTCTGGATCAAGAAAATCCTATTACACTTTTAACCAACTTGCACAATCAAACCTTTCTATTAAGACAATTTGGTATTTTTGATTTTCATTAAACTTTTTTTTTTTTTTTTTTAGACCCAGTACTTTGTCTCTGAAGATTGACTTCTTATACTCCAACCACTGTTTTATGGTGATTTAGAAAAATGTAAACTTCTGAAATAAAATTAAATCCATGAACACAATATGGTTTATGTTCCTTCTGTGACATTGAAAGAATTTGCTGGGAACTTATTAATACATTTCCTCCATGTCTAGAATGCAGTCTCAAGCTGCTTTTAATTTATGCACCGCTGATTGATATATATATATATATATATATATATATATTTGCGTATATATATATATATATATTTATATATTAGTTGTATTTTTTTTTTAAATGTGTTTGTTCATCAGTTTGTCCAGTCTGCTTTATGCAGTAACAGAGACCACAAATTTATGTCCCGCTCTTGGGGATTTGAAGCCAAAATCTATGCACTTGCTTGTTTGTAAGCTAGATTTTAAATTCCTTGGTATCATCACCAGTATTAGTCTGAATGCATCAGGAAAAAATTCACTGTCATAGATTCATACGTAGATGTTCTGGTCGCTTAGGGATCAAGGGATAAGCTTGTTTTTTGTATGGTGCGGCATTGGATTGTCTTATTGGTAGTGGAGCAGAAGCCTCTCCGCTTACAGTCACATCCATTTGTTCCACGCCACTTGTTTCCATTCGGTAATCAGCTGATGGTTGCGTATTGGTTGATCCAGCAGCTGTTCCTCTTCCCCAGAAGTCCCCAGGACAGAACTTCACAGGGCTTGAAGAAAAAAAAAAAAAAAGAAAAAAAAGATCTACAATGAAACCTAGCTTATATACATTCAAAATGGCATGCTTAAAGCATACGTGTGAAAAAATAAAATTCAGCATTACATGTACATAGAGAAAAATGCCTATTGATTCTGGCAGAAACCAAGTGAGCTCTTAAAGTGTTTCTAAACTATAAGTGTTTTTTACCTAAATGTATTTTCTGCATTAGGGTAAAAAATGCCTCCCTACCTGTCCTAGCACCCCCCCCCCCTAAAAACTTACCGAAGTCCTCTATTGATCCAGCGCTGTGCCCAGCTGCAGCTCTTTTCACTTCCTGGATTCAAAAGGAGGCTCTGAGAGCAGTAGGAGACCGAGGCTGCTGCTGTCAATCTTCTTCGAGGAGTGAGAGGGGGTAGGGCTTACAGTCTGTATCTATGTCAATGGATGCACACAGCCTGGTTTCAGATAGCATTCGCATGGGTGCCCCCTCAGCAGAAAGCTTGCTGAGGGGGCACTCGGAGGAGCAGACAGCTCTGGTGGGATTCCAGAAGAGAAGTAAGGAGACCGTTCTGTGCAATTCGACTGAGGGGTGGGATGCAGCCCAAAAGCAGCCAGAAGGACAAACACCCGAGGTGGACACCAGATGAGACTGAACCCCATGCTTGCCAAGGTAAACTGCCAACATGAGGGAAGGAGGGCACAAACAATCAACCTGATGCTCAAGACCAAGGCAAAAAAGGTTCTATACAGAAGGAAGCATCCATCCGATCACAAAGGGAGAACCTACCAAAAATAGATGGAACGATAACAAATTTCCTCGTAGGGAAAAGATCCACAATCTGATGAGATCAAACTCAGACCAGGTCCCAAGAAAGAACCAAGGAAAAATACAAGTCCTGGTGAGGAAGACCAGTTGGTCTAAATAGGAAAACCCTAGGCCATTACACCCCTGACCCCCTAGGGACCAGAACGTCATGTCTATAGAGATTGTTTGGCTAGACAACGAACCTCACTAATCGAGACTTACCAGGGAAAACCCTGAACTCAGCTAGAACACAAAAGTCTACAAAGGAGTGCGATTCCAGAGTCTGCCAGAGAACCCAGGATTTAAACCCATGAAGTCAGAATTACTTGGGTAAGGTGCATAGGAAGTGCTCCCACAAGAGTAGACAAGGGATGGAAGTCAGAACCTAAACCACAGACTGGTTAAGGGGGGGGGGGGATGGGGGATTTTTTTGGTTTACCTGTAAAATCCTTTTATTGGAGGACATCACAAGGCACAAAAGGATTTTACAGGTAAAAAAAAAACTTTATATCTTAATTGGGATATGGGGTGCTTCATATGACTACTTAAAATAACCCAAAGCACTGAACATGAGGGGGTGGGCAACACTGCAACAAGGCCAACATACCCAATAACCAAAACAGAATAGCTGAAATCCCACTGCAAAACCACCTACAAAACTTCTAACCCAAAACTGGTGTCTGGAAAGGCATGAACATCTACTTGGTAAAACTTACTAAACATATGAAGAGAAAATCGGGAAGCAGCCTTACAAACTTGAAACGCAAAAATGCACCCCACAACATACCTGAGGTATGAAGTTTATGAGAATCAAACCTGGTGAAATAAGCTTTCTATTTAGGATGGTACAAATTCCTGTAGGTTGCCTTGAGGAGGGCAGGAATTAGAATCAGAAACACCCCTATCCCTTTAGAACTTGGGTTTCAACAGCCATGCCAAAGTCCAATTCCGTAAAGCAGGGTGGGAGATTGAACTCTGCAAAAGCAAATCTGGCCATTCTGGAAGAGGCCACAGCCCATCTACGACAGACAGGTGATGTCCGTAATACCATGTTCTCAGTCAAGAAAGTGCAATCAGAATCCATGAAACGCTCGCTGTCTTTATCTGCACAACAGGCAAGGAGGAAGCTGCCATGGAGGGAAGGCAAAGATCAGGGAAAACTGATGTCACAAGGGCTACCACCACAAATGCCTAAGGATTCCCATCCAGCTCTTTGTTGAATCTGGATGCCAAGGGGTACACATTCAGTGTCCCCCACTGCAAACAAATCTCTGCAAACACTTCCAGTTGAGGGGTCCCCATTTTGCTGCATTCAGCTGTTGCTGGCTGAGAATGTCTGCCTGCACTTTCCACTGTGGAAATTTGCATAGTGGAGTGGGCTGGAACATGAAGTTGTGCCCAAGACAGATCACAATATCTGGTCAGATTCTTCCTGAGAAGTGCGGCTTCTGTTTCTTTCTTGATGGTTGATGTATGCCACTGTTTGACTGCTCTTCGACAGGGAGACTCTAAAAGGCAGGCAGACAGGCGAGTGTAGGAGTCAGGCAAATGGCCCAAAGCTCCAGCAGGATGTCGATTGGCAACTTTCACTCCTCCAATGACCTAGTTCTCTGAATAGAGAGGCTCTCCTGAGCACCTCACCGGTCCAAAAAGCTGGCATCCTTGTCTAAACCTTTCAATTCACTGGAAGAAGCTTGCGGCTGATAGGCAGTGCCTTGAAAAAGTATTCATACCCCTTGAAATTTTCCACATTGTCCCGTTACAACCAAAACCGTAAAGGTATTTTATTGGGATTTAATGTTATAGACCAACACAAAGTGGCACATAATTGTGAAGTGGAAGGAAAACGATAAAGGGTTTTCAAATATCTGTTCCCAAAAATGGTGCCAGTCATTGCCCATTATAAATGCCTGCCAGATCAGTGATGCCCAGCAGTGCCACCCATCAGTGTCCATCAGTGCCGCCCATGAGTGCCCATTGTTGAAGGAGAAAACTTACTTATTTACAAAATTTTATAACAGAATCGAAAGTAACTTTTTTTTTCTAAATGTTCAGTCTTTTTTTTTTTTTATTTGTTGCGCAAAAAATAAAAACCTGAGCAGTGATCAAATACTACCAAAAGAAAGCTCTATTTGTGGGAATAAAATGATAAAACATTTGTTTGGGTACAGTGTTGCATGATCGTGCAATTGTCAAAGTGCCTCAGCGCTGAAAGCTAAAAATTGGCTTGGGCAGTAAGTACCTGGTATTGAAGTGGTTAAACTTCTTCACAACTTTATCCCTGACATGTCTGGTGTGTTCCTTGGCCTTCATGATGCTGTTTGTTCACTAAAGGTTCTCTAACAAACCTCTGAGGACTTCAAAGAACAGCTGTATTTATACTGAGATTAAATTACACACAGGTGGACTCTATTTACCAATTAGGTGACTCTGAAGGCAACTGGTTGCACTAGATTTTAGTAAGGGGTATCAGTGTAAAGGGGGCTGAATACAAATGCATGCCACACTTTTCAGGTATTTGTAAAAAAAATCCTTCCACTTCACAATTATGTGCCACTTTGTGTTGGTCTATCACAGAAAATCCCAATAAAATACTTTTACGTTTTTGGTTGCAAAATGACAAAATGTGGAAAATTTCAAGGGGTATGAAAACTTTTTCAAGGCACTGTATGACATACACTGCATGTATGAAAAATGCCAAAAACTATTTACGAAGAGATTTCTTGCATACAAACATTTAAAACTTACTTACAAATAAAGATAACCTAAAAACGATAGAAAATATTTTCAGCAAGTTTGTAGTATTACCTGACAGGTGTTCGAGGACTTCCAATAAATCTACGAGGAGACCGAATTTTTGGTTCAAATGAAAACTTCTCTTTCACACTTTCCAGCACAGAAGGAGCCACATATGTAAAACCCTTGAGAAGAGCAACCAAACGGTTTAAATATTACAGCAGCACTCAATATTATAATGCAATTATGGTTGAGCTATCACTAAACATGAAATACAGCCACACGTTCTACCAAGATGAATGGAAGTGTCATTGTAGCTCCCCTATTCATCTGGATGGAACGTTGCCCAGCTGAGAGGAGGGTCAGGCAACAGAGAAACAGGTCCACACTGCTGCCGAGGGGGAGGGGCACCAATGATTTTTATTGAGAAAGGGAACTTTAAAGTGGAAGTTCTGTCTAAAACTAAAATCTCAATCTACTCACAATCTAAGACTAACCTATCTAGCCCTGCAAAGCAAAAATCGCTATACATACTTTTTCTGAAGCCGCTCCGGTCTACAGCGACAGAAGCTCTGCAGGAGACAACCAATAATGGCTGATAAATGCTTGGGAAGTGACGTCACCCATAGAGTTACTATATCCACTGTCGGCTGCCTTTTCTGCACCCAACTACAGAGAAGCCATCGCTGACAGCTCAGCGTGGGAACGGACCGGCTTCAGAAAAGGTATGTATAGCAATTTTTGCTTTACAGGGCTAGATAAGTTAGTTGCAGATAGAGAGTAGATTTAGAGATTTTAGTTTTAGGCTGAACTTCTACTTTAAGCAAACCTGATAAAATTTTATTTTAAAATAAACAGACTAGGGCTGAAACAACTAATCGATTAATCGACAACTAATCGATTATGAAAATAGTTGTCAACTATTTTCATAATCGATTAATCGGCCAGCCGATTATTTGGCCTGCATACAGAATGCAATATTTGTTTACATATCAGGAAATACAGTGCAGCACACATACAGCTCAGTACACCATCCATACATGTCAGGAAGTGCCTGAGAACTTGTGAATGTAAATGTGTGAGGAGCAATGCCTCATGGAACATGTAGTCCTGGGCAGGAAGTGAGTGGGTCTAAAAGCAGAAGTTTTTTTTTACCTTGCTATAGGGGCACACTATACTATAATTTGCAGCTTGCTATTGGGGCACTCTAAAGGCAGGAGGAGCCAGAGGCATCGGTGGGGGACCCCAGAAGAGAACAATCGGGGCTGCTCTGTGCAAAACCATTACACAGAGCAGGTAAGTATACCATGTTTGTTTAAAAAAAAAAAGAAAAATGACTTTAAAGACTGTGCAGGGAAGATCAGCATCTGAACCCAGAGAAGGTGGAGGCTGATAGACTGGAGGTAATAGAAGGCATTACTATTACATTTTAGGTAAACTTTTATATGGAGGCAAGGCACATTTCAAGGAGGCAGGGCACATTTCAAGGAGGCAGGGCACATTACGTGGGAGCAGGGCACATTGCATGTGCCCCAGTGTGAATGGGGTCTAAATAAAAATGTGATCTCTGAGTCTGATGATATTTACCAGATTCAACCTCCAATAGTATATACAGTATATCTCTTCTGTCTGTTATTCTCAGAGTGGATTAGAGATTTTGCTCCCTAATCATATAGTTGATTATTTATATTTACCACTGCATATAGATTTTGAAGAATAAATTGGCTTTTTTTTTAAACTTTACATATTAAATTATACACCACACTTTTTTTAAGGTTATTATCCGATTAATCGAAACAATAATCGGCCAACTAATCGATTATGAAAGTAATCGTTAGTTGCAGCCCTAAAACAGACTTTTCTAATGAACATGCCATTTAAAGTAAAACAAGAACGCCCAAAAGTACTACCAGAGTAAAAACATAAGACAGAGTTATGCATAAAGTGGAAGTCCAAGCAGAAGAGTTTTGTGATATGTGGCGTGTACAACAAAGTTTCCTGTAGTGATGCATATTCTCGTCTGGACTGCTGCTTGGTGTAAAATCAGTTCCTTCATACCAGCAAGAAGAGCTAGTGTTGTACTTCCAGCACTGCAGATATGAGAGAAACCGCTCTCATACAGAGAAACGATCCTGTCATTTACCCACCCTTCCCTCTTCCCTTGTCCATTCACAGATAGCCTTGTAGTATTGTCCAGAGAATACAAGGTGGTTTCATGCATGGACAAGGTAAGGGGGTGAGGTTAATAAAAAAAAAAAAAGACAGGATCTCCCCTTGTCCGTTCATAGAATACCTTGTATTATATGAACAGAATACAAGGTGTTCTGTTAATGGCCAAGGAGGGGGGAAAGGGGTACACAACAGGTTCTTATTATACAAATACAGCACTAGCCGTACTCCCTGGCATGAATTAAATAGATTTTTACACTACACAGCAGCGATCCAAGAGTAGAATATACATAATTAAAAAGGTAACTGCCATACATGACACATCAGAAAACAGTTTTGCCTAAAGCACCAAGGCAATATGTCTTTGGCAAGTAAGACAGCCTTCATTTGTTTACCAACACATTTAAATGGCCACTTTAGATCTAAACAAGAAGACTTTAAACCAGTTGTCTTACCACAAATACTTGATTGGCACTTTCACTGAGAGTGGCATCATCTGGACTGTCTACAGGAGTCTGACGTGTAAACTTTGAATCAAACTGGCTTACATCTTCTTCAGATTGCTTTGGAAAAACAAATGAAGTAATTTGTTAATATGAAAGATTAAGCTTAAAATGAGCCACAGGATACTTACCAATGTCCACATGACCACCCTTCTAAAGCTAAAAGTGGTCATTCTTCTCTTATTGACATCTGCCTCATTGCAGATTTACTGCTACAAGGCTGCTCTCCTGTGCAGTATCACGTAAATATACCTAATTCTGCACTTACCCCTGCAGGGGGATGAAGGTTTACCTTCCGGAGCTGAAGTTTTTTAAAAAAATTAAATAATTAAAAAAAAAAAAATTCTCCTTAGCAATGTACTCATGCATTCGTGTCTAAGATTTTTTTTTGGCGTTCAGGCATATATCAAGGCAGCGTTTTATCCCTTTTAAATACCCTGCAAGTACAGACAAATAACTACTGAACTTCCAGAAATGCACTCAGTTCTTCCTATCGTGGGCTGACAATACAGCATTTTTGTGAAATTAGTGGTGTTAGCCCAACCCAGTTTCTGAAGCTAAACTGCTTAAACAATCCCACTCTCTTTATCTGTAAAGCATAGGCGCGAATTGACTTTGTACCATGATATGAGAAGGACACCTAAACAGATTGTTTGGGGTAACAGACAGAGCACAGGCAGTTCTGAATTTCTGACACCTTTAACCACTTGACCTTCAGAAGATTTACCCCCATCATGACCAGGCCATTTTTTGCAATACGGAACTGCATTACTTTAACTGACAATTGTGCAGGCGTGCGCCGCTGTAACCAAATAAAATGTATGCCCCCCCCCAAATAGTTTTCTTTTGGTGGTATTTGATCACCTCTGCCGTTTCTATTATTTGCGCTATAAACAAAAAAAAAACCCGACAATTAAAAAAAAATATATATTTTTTTTACTTTCTGCTATAAAACATACTCAATAAAAAAAATATATATTTTTCTTCATCAATTTAGGCCAATATGTATTCTGCTACATATATATTTGTTAAAAAAAATCCCAATAAGGAGATATTGATTGGTTTGGGCAAAAGTTATAGCGTCTACAAACTATAGGATATATTTTTTGAATTTTAATTTATTTTTTACTAGTAATGGCAGCGATTAGCGTCTTATAGTGGTACTGCGATATTACGGCGGATAAGTCAGACACTTGACACTTTTTGAGGACCAGTGACACCAATACAGTAATCAGTGCTAAAAAAATATGCACTGTCACTGTACTAATGACACTGGCAAGGAAGGGGTTAAATTCGGGGCGATCAAAGGGTTAAATGTGTTCCTAGGAAGTGCTTGCTCACTGTGTGTGTGTGTGTGTGGGGGGTTCTTGTACTGTGGGAAGGCAGAGATCCATGTTTCTGCTTAGCAGAAACACAAGATCACTGCCTTCCCTTGTCACAAAATGGCGATATGCCTAGTTTAGGTAGATCGCCGTTCTGCCTGTGCCTTGAACAATCGTCAGGTCCTGACAGACATTGTGTCCGCCGGACCCTCCGATTGGCTCCCATGGAGTCCAGTCACAGTATGAGCCGGCCAGTGGTGGCACGCGTGCGTGCCCCAGACCTGGAAGTGCAGAATCACGTACAGGTACGTGATTCTGCGCAGAGGAGCAGTCGCCCCTCAGTAAATGTACGTGAGGCGGTCAGCAAAAGATTAACTACAACTAAAGAACTAGAATTTGACTTGATAATCAGAAATTCCCTGTATTTTAACACATCTAGAGGACAGAAGGGTAGCACTTGGACCCAATGAGATGCTGCATTCAAAAGTGCTGTGCAAGGGTGCAACTAGGAGGAAAAAGTAGAAAGGACCTAATCAACCTGCTGTTGTTGCTCTTCCACTGTCCAGTCGGATGGCTGGGTTTGAAAGAGGACACCTCTACATTCCTAATTGTGACACAGAAAGGGGTGTTAGTGTCACCTAGCTATGCTACAAAGCGTTAAGCTCAGGACTAGCCAAAAAGAAATACACAAATACTCTGGCAGATAACACAACTCCTTTTATATGTGTGTGTATTTAGAAGCTTGCCTAATGATTAGCTGTAAATATAAAATACATATTACATAGATTTGTATCTAATTCAACTGTAACTAAAAATTTACTGAACAAAACTTGTATATGATTGCTATTCTAACACAACACCATAGTGCTGTCACAAAAACCCCAGCAAAATTAGATTTTTTTTTGCAATAAAATCATTTTCCTGGAGTACATTACTGGTAAGAGAGATGAAACACTAACAAACAAGAACTGTAAGGACAGCCCAGTATAACCCCTCCCACTACCAGAATTCCTAGTGTTGTAGCAATAGTAGCAGTGGATCAAACAATGGGGAGGGACCCGTGTTCCATAATGTACTCCAAGAAAAAGATTTTATGGGAAGTCAAAAATCTTTTTCTTAACTGTATAATTGCAGGACACAGCGTCAGTATTCAGGTATATAGGGAATTCCATAAGCAGTCTGGGGATAGGTAACACAGCAAAGGCTAAAAGGCCCACAAAAACCAACAGGTTAACAGAGGGGGCTCAACAGCTAACCAAATGAAAATGGAGGTAGTTGCACGCTAATATGGTGTGAAATGTGAAACTTAGGAAAACATATAATAGTGATAATTTTTTACTGCAGCTGTCACTAATGTGCTCCTACAGAAATCAGTAAAAAACAATATAGGCGTTTCATCCTCCAGATAAAGCTACGTGGGAGGTGGTGAAACTAGTAGAGGTGGAGCCTGGCAGTGGACTACTACTGAGTGAGACTGTCATGTCACTTTTAGTGCTTTTAAAATTTCATTAATTGTGAGTTAAATGCTAGCTGGGGCGGAGTAGTTTCATTTTTAACTCCTACAAGGAGTACCTACCCGCTTTGGATTACTTTCATCTTTTCAGCCACCAAGATTCTGACTATCCCTAGGAGGGAATGTTTGCCCCCTTGCAGGGTAGTTTAACAGCTAACCAAGTAGCCTGAAGAACCGTATGACTCAAGCAGGCATATAACGCGAAAAGAAGACTAGATTGAAGCCTTGAAGATCTAAGAAACAAAAGGCTGATGCAGAAAAGCCCACAATGTACTAACTGATCTGGTGGAGTGCACCTTGACAAGGGAAACTTTGCCCCGACGTCATAAGTTTCAATTATGAGCTGTTGAATCCATTTGGTGGTAGTGGAATGAAAAACAGACTGTCCCATAAAGAGACCATCAGGAAGAACAATCAGGAAGCTGTAGCTCAGAGATGGACTCAAACAGCACTAACCAAATCCAGACAATGGAGTCAAATCTCCTGGTAAAAACCATGTCCTGGTAAAGGTAGAAGAAATCATCCTGGAAAGGAAAGAAGCCTTAGACCTCAAAACAATCGAGTCTGTATGAAGCATAAGATAGGAGTACTTCAAAAGGTTAAGTCTGCCAACCCAGAGACTTGCCTTGCAGAAGTGATGGTGATCAGAAAGGCAACCTTGTGAGTAAACTAAGAACATGCTTAATAGGCTTAAAGGGTGCTTTATGAAGAATGGATAGAACCAGGTTTAGCTCTAAGAGACGCTAGAAAACGTACAAAAGAAATAAACAATGCGTGCAACATCCTGCACGAAAGGCCTTCAATAACCTCCTCAATACGTACAAAAGAAAAAACGGAATCACTGAGTTGGAAAAAGGCTCAGAAAAAAGCCACTACCCCAAAACACACCTTGAAGATTCTGAGGCGACATGGAAAAAAGGTGTTATGGTCAGATGAGACTAAAAATGAATTATTTGGTCCCAACATCAAACGATGTCTCGAGGAAATCCAATACAGCTCACCATCCAAATAACACCATTCTTACAGTAAAGCATTGAGGTGGTAATGACCTGGTATGGGGGTGTTTCTCTGCAGCAAGGACTGGAGACACAAAACACACAGCAAAAATTACCACACATTGGCTGAAGGAGAAAAAGGTGAATGTGCATGGCTTAGTCAGTCAGAGCCCAGACTTAAACCCCTTTTAAAATTCGTGGAATGAATTGAAAACTGCAGTCCACAAATTGTCACCAAATTTAACTGAACTTGAACAGTTAGGCAGTGGGCAAATATTGCAAAATCTAGATGTGCAAAGTTAGTAGAGACATATCTCAACAAACTAAAGGCTGTAATTAAAGCAAACGATGGTTCAACAAAATATGATCACTAAAGGGGTTGATCCTCTTTCCAATTCAGGGATTCTGTTTTTGATTTTTTTTTTCTTCTGACATGTTGATGTATTATCTTTCACTTGGATGTTATAAGTTGCACTGAGTAAATTACAGCTGGATAAAACAAGCATTCTTCATTTTAGGCTGCAAATCAATAAAATGTGATTTAAAAGGGGGTGATTCTTTTCTATACCCACTGTATAAACACAGGCTCATATTGAGGTGGTTATACCAGGATCATGGTTGAAGCTACAACCATGACCCCGATAGAAAAAAAAGAAAACACAGGAGGCGATTCTCCATCAGGTAAAAGATTTGAGTAGTCATACGGCAGAAGGGTCTCCCCCCCCCCCCTCAGGAATGTTGTTGGTGCTCACCTTCACCATCGCACGAGTGAGAATTTTCTCAGATTCAACTCCCTTACATGCTCTCTGAGCGCAGCGTTTGGGCATTCACTCCTGTGATGTGGGGGTTAACAGTAAGGACTAGGCCTCACTAAGCAACATCCCAGGAAGTATTTTAGCCAGGCTTCATGTGATATGTAAATGGCCTACACCTATAGCAAGGGCATTATTCAACTTTAGTCAGAGCTACACAGTTTGTTTTTATCTACAGACACCCTTATCTGCAGTTTTTTTTGGTAAAGGTGAACTAACCTTTAGTTTAGGAGATTTGTTATTAGAGTCTCCCAGATGTACAAAGTACAATTCTCATCCTCAGCCAAATGTAAGCAGCTAGAGAAAAATCGGAGGGTGTAGGTGCTTCTCTTGCTGCCCCTAGGTTCTGAGACAGACAACATGGCTGACATTTTCCCCGTCAATTCAGACATAGCAGCAGAAATCTTCTCTCTTGATTAAAAGAAGGGAGCCATGCCTGAAGGGGCAACAGAGGCCTCTGAGGAGGGCATCACTCAGGACCCCTATGGGGTATGCTGCAAACAACCCCAAAATTGTTAACAGACTGCAAGCCATCAAGAACCAGCAGGACTGCCGACACCCCTAAACCCCCCCCCCCCCCCTTAAAATCTGCTATAGTAAGTCTGCAAGTGAGATTGCCCCAAGGGGCCCTCACAAGACTGCAAGGGTAGAAAGGGTTTATGCCATTTGACTAGTCACTGAAGGCAGCAGGGAGCCCGATCATGTGCTGGAGAATCAAGTTCCTGGAGTAGCTGCACAGGTGGCAGGAGAGAGTAAGCCAGTCTGCACATGTAGTCCAAAATTGTGCACGCATACATTGTATGAACAACCAGAAGGAGGATGCGCAGACTCAGGAGGTGAATGGACAGTGATTCTGCAATGCCAAATTTTTAAAAAGTGTCCAGGGTACATACTTCAGCGGCAAGTTGAGTATTAGCTGATCTGGAAGCTGCAAAAACGGGCCCCAGTGGCTCCGCAGCAACTGCAGAAACCTGCTAGTAGAAAGAAAAGTAAAACATTTTTCTTCTCTCAGAGGAGAGAAGTAGTTCGTTCTCTTATGACACTAGCAAAAAAAACGTGAGAGTTATAGTGGGCTGTCCTTACGGCTATTGTTTGCCGGTGTCTAATCTCGTAAAGGCAGCAACAGAACTTTATGTGCCCGAGTACTTCTCCCTTAAAGTATGTATATGTGTATATATATATATATATATATATATATATATATATATATATATATATATATATATATATATATATATTATATATTGGCATTACCCTTTTACATTCTTTTATTCAAAGAAACAGTCAATTTTAACAACTGCACTATCAAGTTGGGCGGTAACCTTAATTCCCAGGATTCTCTACCTTTTTTAAGACTAAAAAATATTCATACACACCAAAAGCGGTTTAAAGGGAGGCTCCACCTTACGGGCCAAAAGATCTTCCCAGCTGATGTGCCTAAAAAATGGGTGAGCCTGAAAAACATATAGCAAAAATGAACAGTGTATAGGAATAGCCCAAATATTCATATATTTTAAATAACACATTTCTTGCATATTAATAAAAACGATAGCTGTAACACATTTTAACATTCACATATGCCATTTGCAGCCTAGAATATATGTAATAATTACCCAATTTCAGTGAATACCAATCATAGAACTCACAACTTTCTACTCCTCCCCACATTAGTACCACAATCTCAGAGAACTTGTTTTAATCTGGGATTTCCTAAATTGGCACAGCTGTTTTGTGTATGTACATCGGCTTATTTATGACTTCTATATTACAAAGTTAAAAACCATACCAGGCCCTATTAATCCCCAAATGCTGATGTCAACAGTTCACAAGTTGTATTGTCGATGGTCATTTGTTGCTCATATTGCAGACAGCAAAAGATTTCTGGGAACCATAGTACATGTACTCTGGATATATGTACAGGTAAGCTTTCATAAAATGGAAAATCTGTTTAACCAGCTCTCCTCCAAAGCAATTTTTTTCACATGTTAAAATCTGCACTTTTGCTATAAAATTACAGATTGCAAGGGACACAATACACCTGGGGGGTTGAGATGTCTAGTGCCTTCCAGATACTATGGAAGTTTCCATAAGGTAGTTGTTTCCGCTTTGCATAAGATGGGAACGAAAGTCAGAAATGCCCCTACCATTTAGGACCTGGGTTTCAACAGCCGTGTCGTTAAACTCAGCATCTGAAAAGCAAGATTGAACAGAAATTTGTGACAGGTGGTGTGGCCTTTTTGAAAGAGGCCAAGGCTCCTTTCCAGGCCAATTTTGGGGTGATGAGGACCATCAAAACCATTCTCTCTCAATCTTGCAGAGTATTCAAGGAAGAATGCTCTCATACATGAGTCTGAACATGAACCAAGGAATCACCAGGGCATCCACTTCAGGAGCCAGGAGATCCCTGGACCTCGTCACATTTCTGGCTAATTTGGAGGCCATGATGTCCACACAGGGTGTTGCTCCATTTCTGACAGAGGATCAGGAAGATCTCCAAACGGACAACCCACTCCTCCAGGTGTTAGCAACTCTGGAAGTCTGTTTGCTAATTTTCCACTCCTGATATGTGGAAAGCAGAGATTTGGAATGTGTCTCTCCACCCAGAAGCTCATTCCTTTATCCACACATTAGAGGAAGAAGGGGGAATAACTCCCGCAGAGCTATTGTGTTCTGCCGGTGGGAAGCTTTCCTCGCTGGCAGAATACAATGATCAGCGTTGCCCGATATAGCCGTCGGCACTGATCATTCAGGAAAAACCTGACAGGCTGGTTGTACACAAGTCAAACGATAGATTGACTTGTGTACAACCAGCTAGCCCATACATGGATCGAAAATTCAGCCAGCCCAGCTGAACTGACCAAATTTCAATCTATGTATGGCTGGCTCAAGTCTCCTTTGGGGACCAGTTTGGGAATTGTAGAACCTGCCCAGCCTGTCAGGGTTTGTGTCAGGTATTACCACCTTTCAGGGAGAAGGAAGGATGGTTTCCCAGATTCTAATGGTAAGTTGGAAATCCACCATGCCAGGGAGACTTCTGTCTGGCTAGACAGCAGCAGTGGGCGATCCAAAGAAAGGATCTGCCTGTTTACTGTTGTAAGAATGTTGATCTGCAAGAATCTTGAGAGGAAATGAGCAAAGGGTAATGCCTCGAAGGACACTACCTCGAGGCTGGAACCTTCACGCAGAAACAAGTCATGGTTTGCCTGAGAGTCTAGTAATTGGAACTCTTTTCCTGAAAATGGAACATTTTTGCCTGGGTCATGACCCAAATACTCCAAATAGGAAGGCAGACTTTTTGAAGTTGTTAACTCATCCAAAAGTTGGAAGGAATTGAATTGTCCTTTCAATGTTTGAAAACAGGACAGTGGCTGAAGAATCTTCAGCCACTGTCAGTGCATATTTCAACTTAGAACCTGGGTGGTGGCCAGGAAAGCAAGGTTGTGAAATTTCACTTCAAAAGGTTAAGTCCGTACTGAAGTTGCCACTGACGATTAAAATGTAATCATTCAGGTACTCTGACATGGATGCCCTGAGATTGCACCAAAGCTGGTATGCTTGTAAAGACTTTTGCTGCACAGGAGACTCAGAATAGCAGGACAACATATTGAAAATTAATTTAATCCTAAATATCGGTATCATACCACAAATGGTGAGCCGACGCATAGGATAAATTAGAAGGCGCTCAAAACCACTCCAGATGTAACTGGCTATACCACCATTAATAAAAATATCTGGTGATCAGCAAGTTCCCTGGATGCAAAGAATATAAAAGATTATATATGTGTGAAACATATATATCGGTGTATTCGCAATGTGCAATAATGGTGATACCCTCTATCAAAGAATCAATCACCTAAGTGTAACCCACCTCTAATGAGCAAAAGACTATATATAAATGAAATTATATACCTTGCAGTATACAATAGTGGTGACACCCTCTAATAATATTAGTGATCTATGTGTAACATGCTAAATGAACAACATACCTCAGAAATATATGTGTGTAGATGGGAACATAACAAAATGTGCTACTACAGAATGTGAAGGTGATGTAATCTAATTGGTGAATCAATCATCAACGTGTATAACACCCCTATTAGTCAAGAGATTGACTGGGTATAATAGATCAGGGTATGACTAGTAGTATACAATAATGGTGACACCCTTTAATAATGGATCAATTAACTGTGTATGGCACAGCAGATGAATGGCGGACCACACATAAAGAACCTGCAAAAATAAAATAAATGTAAATAGAATAGGACCTCTTTGTGAAAAAATGGTGAAAACATATGTATAAGTGACAGCAATAAAAAAATCGTGCATATAGTTCAATTTATGCTGCAAAGTTCAATAACTCCAAAAACAGTCCATGAATGGAACCAGCCCTCAATAAAGGCTGTAGGTGATTTAAACTTGTGACGATGAAAATTATCAATCAAATGTCCCACACAAATGATTCCTCAGTGAAAGATGTCAAAATGATGAATAACTCCGTGCTTCTTCCACCTCACCACTGTGCTAGTGAATCGCACTCTCCAGACATGCACTCACCGAAATAAAATGCCAGCACTTTCATGCAAGGCAAAACAAGCTTTCTTTACCACACTCCTGGGCAAATATTGCATACGAAGCTCACAAGGATGATGTCCAATGGATCCACATAAAAGAGAATAAGTGCTCTAATAGTGTAATTCGGCAATAACAATTTATTAAAACTGATGCAAACTTCACACATAGCACTCACATTGTATAAACTTGAATAAGCTCAGAACGTGTAATACACAGCAAACTCTAACTCAGTGGATTCAACAATAACAATGGTCACGGCGGACCCGAGGTGTACAGCTGCTGGATGTGCTCTCACCCCTCCCTCGGGAAAACTCCGTCCCTCCGTGCGCTCGTATCCTAATTCTCCTGTGTGGCCGACAGCAAGTACGTCACAACTCACAGCCACGCCCCTAAAATGTAATCATTCAGGTACTCTGACATGGATGCCCTGAGATTGCACCAAAGCTGGTATGCTTGTAAAGACTTTTGCTGCACAGGAGACTCAGAATAGCAGGACAACATATTGAAAATGTTGGTCCCCAACAGCCAATCATAGAAATCAGTATGCAGGAAAGCTGAAAATGTGAAGACAGGCAACTTAGATTAGATCTTAGAGTACACGGATGCCAGAAATTTGCCTAATCAGAGAAAAGTGATGACAGATCTTTACTCCATGCAGAATTTATCAATTTAGAAATTTAAGGGGTGAACACCCCCATTTGGTAAGGGAACTGTGAATAGGTTTGAGTACTCTCCATAACCAACACCCATGTAAAAACAAGACTCAAATACAGGGAAACACCGTCTTACTGTACCTGCAGGGAACCAAACTGCATGGTGAACATACCCCGAAGGGGTCTTCAGGGTCTGTGTACCATAGAAATGAACCACAGCAGTGAACCCGTATAGCACCCTACTGCTAATTACATTTGTTCCACTAGGTGCCAAGGTGAGCACCGAACATAGGATCCAGTACACAAAACAAAACATTACAGACCAGTCCTGCAACATTACAGGGTCAGCCCCGTTGTAGCGGGGGTCAGGATACGGCCACTAAGAGTAACCAATCCAGAAAGTGCTAGTCAGTTCTGAAGTAATAAGCAGTTGGGTGCTGAAAGTGGCATTCGAAGAAAAAAATTTAAATAGTTTGGAAACATTTCCATAGGAGGAGAAAAGGGTACATTCCCTAAAAACACTAGCAAAAAACAGTGTCCCCCTGTAATAGCAATAAAGAGGAAAAAATAAAAAACAAAGAGCATAGGCAAAAATATTAAAAGTTTAGAAAATTAAGATTTTTGGTTTACATCTAAACTCCTTTGCTTGGTGTACATCACATGAGACAGAGGAGTTCCTAGTCTTCACTACTTATGCTGGGTTATACTGCCACCTTCAGGGGAATGCAAACTCAGCTAAGCTTTACTTTTGTAGCAAGCCACGAGAAACTCAGACAAGTTTTACGCCAAGAAAAAGATTTTACAGGTAAATCAAAAATCTTAATTTCTTTGTACATAACTAAACAGAAACAGTTGATATCCAAGTTTACATGTGAGGTCCCAAAGCACTGAACATGAGGAGGTAGGCAACACAGCAGCAAGACCAAAACACGGCCAATCCAGAAACAGAACAGGTGAACACCACTATAAAACCACCTGCAGGAACTTTCACCCAAAACCAAAAGTGTCCAGAGGCATACACCTCTAATATGGCAGAGCTTGGTAAACATGTAAAGAGAAGACTAGGTAACATCCTTACAAACTTCAAGAGAAGCTTGATGCTGAATAGCCCAGGGAGTACCAACACTCATGGTAGAATGGGCCTTGACTGAGAAAAGGAGGAACATCGCTCTTCATACAAAAGGCCAGAAAAATAGCCGACAAGTCCACCTAGAAAAGTGGATCAAGAAGCAGCCTGACCCTTGCAGGGACCCACAGGCAACAGAAAAAGGTAATCAGTCTGTCAAAACAAAGCTGAAGATTTCAATTAAACAGCTTTAGAGGTTTTAGCAAAGTGATTGAACATTCAAAGACATTTTGCTTAGGATTAAAGACAAAAAAAGATGACAATACGATGTCCTGATCCTAGTGGAACTAAGAAACAGAGGATCAAGGCCTCAACACCATCTTATCTTGGTACAGAACAAAGAAAGGTTCCTTGCAGGAAACGCGGCCAACTACAAGACCATGTGAGCCAAGGTATTCGCAGACGGAAACCTTGAGCGTAAGGTGTAACAAGGAAAATTCAAAGGGAGAAGTCTGCAAAACAGACAAGACCAAGGTAAAGCCCCAAGGAGGAAATAAAGACTGTACAGGTGGAACAATTCATGCACCGCCTTGCACAAAGCCTTTAACCAAAGGATGAAATCCAATTGGTCTTCAAAACCAAAACAAAGCCGATATCTGTCCCTTGTTTGTACTAAAGATCCAGAAACATCTGAACGTCAGATTGGAGAAGAGCAAAAATGTGCCCCACGATGTACTGTTGCAGACTAAACTCACAAGCTTCACACCAGGAGGAATAAGCCTTCCATGCACAATGGTATATCTTCCTGGAGGCTGGCTTTCTAACTTAGAGGAGAGAATGAATTACAGAATCAAGCATCCCTGTGTCTCAGGGCTTGGGCTGCAACAGACATGCCATCACAGCCAGTGGCTGTAAAGCAGCATGGAAGATCAGATCCTGTAACAGCAAATCTGGCCAATATTGAAGAGCTCATGGCTCATCTAAAGAAAGATTTATGTAGCTGGCATAACACATTCTTCTCGGCCAAGCCAGTGTGATCAGAAACACTGGAATGCCCTCCGCCTTTATCCTGTGCAACAGAATGAAGTAGAAGGAAGGCATAGATTAGGAAAAACTGATCCCAAGAAGGCACCAAACATCTGATGGCACCTGGTTTGGGACACAAACATGTCCAGTTTGTTGTTGAATCTGGATGCCAAGAAATCTACATCTGGCATCCGCCAGCATAGACAAATCTCTGCAAACACCTCTGGATGAAGAGCCCATTCTCCTGGATTCTGCTATTGGCTGAGAAAGTTTGCTTGCTAATTTTCCACGCCTGGAATGTGCACAGCGCAGAAGGCTAGAAAGTGAAGTTCTGCCCAAGACAAGATCATGCCTCGCTTCCTGCTGAGCAGCGCAACAGCTTGTCTCCTCCCATTGTGATGTTGGCAAGCTGCAATATAATACATTTTTGGCTTTGGGTTTAATACAGCTTTAAGCAAATAACAAATCATTTTAAGATTGGTGGTCTCATTAAAATAAATTGCAGTAGTAAGCCTGATCCACCCATGTATAGAGTTGGACAACTGTTACATTTAGAAACTAGAGAGTAAGGGATAATGTTAAACATACCTGTACATCCCCAGCATCTGCAGCTCCTGCCCCAAGACGAGAAGCGGCGTTTCTTTTTAGCAGCTGAGAAAAGAAGAAAAATGCACACACATCTATGTCACACAGACTTATCAATTACTAGTTTAAATAGACTGATTCAAAAGTAATAGCGGCAAAAAGAGTGATTTTATAATCAAAACTCATCCCCAAATTAGAAAAGGGCTGGCTGCTGTGGGTTACCGCTGCTCTAACATAGTCTTAGTGAATAAGTCTGTAGACCAACTGAATAGCTACATAACTTTTCCCATTCAATACATTATTAATGATTTGGCATTAAAGAATACTTACATCTTGCAACACAGTTGCTCTGCTTGAACATATAGAATTGTTCAAAAATGCAAACAAGCTTATCAACAGAATAGAAAGAAAGGGAAAAACTATCAACTTTTTACTTTCCCACACAAAGGGTTTGCTTTTATGGTCATCTCCTCTCACCTCCCCTAAGAGTTTTAACCACTTCAATACCGGGCCTATTCTGGCACTTCTCTCCTTTATATTTTTTTTTGCTATAAAATTACTCAGAACCCCCAAACATTATATATGTTTTTTTAGCAGACACCCTAGGGACTAAAATGGCGGTCATTGCAACTTTTTATCTCACACGGTATTTGCACAATAATTTTTCAAACTCCTTTTTTTTGGAAAAAAAACGGTTTCATGAATTAAAAAATAACAAAACAGTAAAGTTAGCATAATTTTTTTTGTATAATGTGAAAGATGATGTTATGCCGAGTAAATAGATACCTAACATGTCACGCTTTAAAATAGGGCACAATCATGGAATGGCGCCAAACTTCATTACTTAAAAATCTCCATAGGCGATGCTTTAAAATTTTTTACAGGTTACCAGTTTAGAGTTACAGAGGAGGTCTAATGCTAGAATTGTTGCACACGCTCTAACGTACGTGGCGATACCTCACATGTGTGGTTTGAGCGGCGTTTACATATGTGGGCAGGACTTACGTGTGCATTCGCTTCGGAGCTACCGGAGACAGGGGCGTTTTACTTTTTTTTTTTTACTTAATTTTTTTTATTTTTACATTTTTTTTTAAATCACTTTTATTCTTATTACAAGGAATGTAAACATCCCTTGTAAGAGGAATCTATGTGACAGGTCCTCTTTATGGAGAGATGTGGGGTCAATAAGACCCCACATCTCTCCTCCAGGCTGGAAAGCATGAGATGCCAGATAAAATAAGGAATGTTGAAAGTGGAATATTGAGGTGCACTCAATTTACACAACAGCACAATGAAGCCATCACTACATAAAGGTAAAAATATGATCATCCGCAAAGTGCTAGGGGCAGCAGTTTGATCCAAATATTTTGGTCATCTAGGTCAAAGCCGAATGGTCTTGTAGATAAAGGAATGTGAGAATGTGGAATAAACGCCAGGCTGCATTTGGCAAAATAACTCGACAAGCACAGAAAAAGGACAGAAAATGTGGCTACAAAGAAAGCTACCTCTGTAAATCAAAATTAAATAACTTTCAAAAAACTATACTGGATTCATGTATGCAGGTACATGGCTTCTAGAAGGCTGCCTGTAAAATGAACTTTCTCCTCTTCAAGAAGGCTTTCAAGGACTGGGAACAGGAGACACTGTCAGTGATTATGGTTACATGGAAGCCCCTTTATGAAGTGGCACAGACACTGGGAGGGGAGGCAATGAGGTCTTCACAAGGGCAATCCTTCGACAGAGATTACAGAGATGTTGCTACCTCCAAGTCTTTCAGCAAGGCAACTACGATCCTTTATTTCAGCAAGGCAGTTTACCTGATATTCATGTTTGATGCCTGTAAATTTCTTCTTGATTGCATCTTTAGAACTAGCATATATCATTTTGCTTTTCAATGGAGCACAATCAGGTGCCCAGAATATAAAGATTAGCTCCTCTTTCTTGCGCTCCTTTGTCTCATAGCAGCAGTAATAGAGGGCATATCAGCAGTCATTTGGTGGTAGCATTTCCACAAAGCACTTGTAAGGGTCAGCAGTCTCAGAAACATCTCCAACCAAGATCTCCTTGCCTTCTTCTGGGGCGATAGTCAGCACTTAAGCAAAATAGGACTGCCTTAATACGCTTACATTTATCTTCTAAAGATTTGTGCAGCTTCATATCATTGACTAATGTAATGACACAGTCAGATACCGTCACACCTGAGGCCATCTCTCACTCGGGGTAGAGGTGGCTGGATGAAGCACAGAGGAAATAGGAGATGAGAAGGAGACAGCCGGTGTCACCGATTCTCCACTGAGAAAGGCTGTGCAGCTGCCTGACAGACGCACACCAAAATGAAGCCTGTTCTCTGGGGAGATCTTAAAGCAGAGTTCCACCCAAAAATGGAATCTTCCGCTTTAAGTGAAGGTGACCCCCTGACATGCCACATTTGGCATGCCTTTTTTTTTTTTTGAGGTATCCAGCTCCCACTTCCTCCCGGGGCTCTGCGGTACCAGAAGGAATTTCACCTCTCCCCCTCCCTGCAATCTTCTGGGACGCGTCATAGGTCCCAGAAAATTGCCCGGCCACTCGGCGTTGCTCGCGCATGCACAGTGCGTGCCCGACTGTGAAGCCACAGCTGGGCGCCCACAGTAAGCGCCGGTGCCGTAGAGAGGAGAGGAGCTTCATACGCCCGCATCACTGGGACAGGTGAGTGTCCAATCATTAAAAGTAAGCAGCTACACTTTTTGTAGCCGCTGACTTCATTTTTTTTTGTTCGGCGGAACTCCGCTTTAAGTGTGTGGTTCATGCAAGACGACCAAAGATTTTGCATGACCCGGTAGCATTTTGCCAAGAATGGGCAGCTATACAATCTGAAATATGGGGCCTCAGACAGCCATTACAAAAGACTGCACGCTGTCAATTTTAAAAGGGGAAATACACAATATTAGGAGCTTAGGGGATGCAGAATTTTGAACAGGGAAAATTTCATTAGTTTACTTGTTGCCAAGATTTGTTTTACGATTGGCCCATTCTGTTATGCCCTACAGTTAAGTATGAATCCCATAATAAAAAAAATGTGTTTTGCCTGCTCACTCATGTTTTCTTTAAAAATGGTACAGATTATATACTGTATTACCAATTCTGCAAGGCGATGCAAACTTTTGAGCACAACTGTATTTGTGTAGTGATTATCTACATGTGCAACTATGGGATGGAGCAGTGGTTTCACATTCTTTTTGGTCACGAAGAAGAGGAGGAAAAAGAAGAGAGAAATAGAGGTAGGACAACAGGGAAGGAGTACTGGACACATTTTGATATAGAAAGATGAGGAAGGACCAGGAGGGGGTAGAAAGGCGCTTCAGAATCTTGTGTATAATCTAGTATAGTTACCAGGTTCACAATTTATATATCATTAGTGAGGAAAGGTTAAGGTTCTACAGTAGCTTCACAGATTGGGTGACTCTCTGCTTATACTGAGGAAGGAAGGAGCGTAGAGGTTTTCAACACCTTTGGCTACATACCTTTTTAAGTAAGTCCCTGGCTTCTTGTGTGAGGTAGGGGGGTAAGTTTAGCTTGCACTTTAGGATTTTGTCAATGGTCTTTTTTCTGTTTTCACCAGTAAAAGGTGGCTGTGAAAAGACAAGGAGGCATTTGTTTACAATAAAAAAAACAATCCACATTCAATTTTTTTTATAACTAGTAGTTTAACATTCCTTGGGAATTATTTCAAAATACAGAAGATTAGAACAAAAAAAACTTCACTGAGCAATTTTTTTTGTAAAATTAGATAATCTGAAACCATTAGAATTTTAAACTAGAATAATGTGGTAAAAAGCACAGAAATCCGTTATGAAGACAAGATACGTACTGCTCCAGTTAGCATGTCATACATCAGGGCTCCCAAACTCCACCAATCAACTGCACGATTATGACCACTTCTCATTAAAATTTCAGGAGCCCTAAAAACAAAAAGGAGGAGAGAAAAACAAACTTAAGGCCCCTTTCACACAGGCGGCTGTTCTGCCGCTGTTAAAAGCATGTTTTGAAATTCATAGAATCCTGGCACAGCGTTCACTTGCACATTGCGATTAGCTGTGTTTACATGTGGCTGAGTTTGGAACATTCTTGCCATTTCTGATGTGCTTCCTGTTTTTCTTTCCTTGTTGCCGCTATCTGCAGGAGAAATAGTACACTGCGATTACCTGCAGTAATCTGCAGATAGCTGCACTAAATCGTTCCTGGACGCAGTCAACTTTATTTTTTCTATCTGCACAAAACCGCATGTAACAAAACCGTTGCTAAATGCAGTGTGTAAATGGGGCCATAGGAAAGCATTGTGTGCATTTAGCTGCGGTAGATAACTTCCTCTGTCCCGCAGCTAAAAGCACAATTCTATCTGCCCGTGTGAAAGGAGCCTTATAGATTGTAAACAATGTGGAGTTTTTTTTTAATTGTTTTCAAACAAGAGTCCAACTGAATTCAACTAAAAAAATCTTGAAAACTGTGAATCTTGTGGGAAAACATTTAAAATAATAGACCCCTATGTGTAAGGCCCCTTTCAGATGGAGGGGAATCCATCCAATCAGATACGCCTGCTCAGCAGGGGGCATCTCTCCGCTGAGCAGGCGGACGACAGGTCAGTGTCTGCTCCGCTATGCAGGCACAGACATAGCCCGCTGTTCCCTATGGGGTGCTCGTATGGAAAAGGACTGCCTATCCATTTCCCTCCGATTGTCATCCGATCCGACCTGCCGGACAGATTGGGAACAGATCCCAGTCTATTTTTAGGGGGTGGATGCTGGTGGGTGATAGTGGACACATGTTCGCTGACATCCGCCGCCCCATAGAGAACAATGGGTGGTCCAATCAGGTCCACCTGAAAAACGGATAGGCGGACCCGATCGGTCCACTGGTGTGAAAGGGGCCTAAACCAAAAAGTATTTAACCTGACTCCCAGAAGTATCTAATGTTGCAACAATGCACTTTAATGTAAACATAGAAGTGATAGTGCACAATTAAACATACATTAAATGACATTGCCTGCAAAGCAAGTCTAGTATGCAAAAAAGTGAGACAACATAAACATATTGAGAACTTAAATGTCCATTAAACTGCGTCAAGAGACACTTAGATGAGTCCAAAGTGAAAAAAAGTAATTTTTCAAACGGTGCAAAATAGGTGGATAATCGGACTTCAAGCCAAGGATAACGGACAGAGGTGTGTGCTCAATGCAAGGAAACAATATTAAACATCAAATGTGCTACCACCACCAGTGAAGGCAATAGGGTACTCTTACCAAATGGTGTGGGCTACCTGCCAGCAGCAGAGAGCCAAACAAGCAAAACTGATGGGGTCTTTAACATCACAGTAACCAGCATGTGGTACAGCAGGGAAGATTCAACAAGCAAGCTTTCAAAGACCAACATCGAGAAAGCATAACGATCCAAGCTCAGCATATAGAGCCTCATCGGCTCCACCAGTCAACAGGAAAGAGACATACAGGAAAAAAAAGATTTCCACATAGCATAAAAACCTTGGCTAAAAGTGTATTAAATAAAGTATTGCACTTGCATTAATGTAGATAAACACAGGCTTTTGTATAATGTGATCACAAGGAGAAGAACGCAGTGTTGTGGAGCCAGCGCAGTATGTACCCCAGATGATGTCTTGGTAGACGAAACGTTGGGAAATGTGCTACCACCACCTTCAGTGGTGGTGGTAGCACATTTGATGGTGAATATTGTTTCCTTGCTGAATTGAGCACACACCTCTGTCGGTCGTCCGAATATCCACCTATTTTGCACCGTTTGAAAAATTACTTTTTTTCACTTTGGACGCAATTAAGTGTCTCTTGACGCAGTTTAATGGACATTTAGGTTCTCAATGTGTTCATGTATATGTTGTCTCACCATTTTGCATACTGGTCTTGCTTTGCAGGCAATGTCATTAATGTATATTTAATTGTGCACTGTCACTTATATGTTTGAATTATTACATATATCACTAGTTACTGCACTTAAATCATATCTAATTCCCAAAAAAAAGGTTTCCTTTTTATGTTTTAGATAAAGTGTGGAAGTGCTGAACCCTTGTCAGGCATATATTACCCAACTGGCAAGAATCTCTGGTACCCAACCTTACAAAGCACGTAGGGATATGGGACAAATTATTATATATATTTTGTCCCCTGGGAAAACCACAAAAAAAAATTGGAGTACTTTAAAAGATTTCCTTTTTAATCACTGACTATTGTAGATGATTTATATGAAAGTTTAAACCTCTGAAATATAAAATGCAGCAATGTTAAATTCAAAGCTTGACTCACATGTATTCTATTGTCCCACAAAATGTATGAGTGACTGTGCCATCGTGAATGGATTCCTTACAAAGGCCAAAGTCTGTTAATTTCACATGCCCTACAAAAGAAAAAAAAAACAGTTGAAGAAACTGCAGATAGCCTAAGGAGAGAACACAAAGTAACTGTTTTGATTTTTTTAGTAATATCAAAATCATTAAAAAAAAAATTCCCAAAGTAATAAAAGTATTCATGCATGTAAATAAGAGCCAGCCGCCACTTTTAACAGACATTAATGCTGAACAACAGTTATTGCATACTTGTTTTATTCAAAACCTATTGTAATTTTTTTCTTTATGTGGAAAAACTGAAAAAAAAAAACAAAAAAAAACTGAAGACAAAAAAGTAAAAATAATTTTTTTTTTTTTTTTTAAATTGTAAAACAGAGTTACACCCAAGCACATCCCCCCCACCTCCAAATGTAAACACATGCTTCGGGGTGCCTACGCCTGAAAATTTAGATTGCGATACACGTTATGTATCGCCACACAAGCCGGAATGAGTGTAATAATTCTAAAACCAGAAGACCCTTCTAACACTAAACTGATGACCTATATGGGGCTTTTAAAGGATCGCCTATAGAAAATATAGGGTAGCACACGAAAATCATTCCATCAAATTCCCCAACTGTTATGGCAGCAAAAATACAGAGTTTAAAGAAAATATAGGGTACTGAAGTTAGTCACTATTCCACAGGCGCATGCAAATTTAAGGTTTGACATGTTAGGTATCCATTTACTCGGTGCAACCTCAGCTTTTATATTTTACCAAAAAATTTGGGTAATTTATTGCATTTTTGTTCCCCATAAAATTAACACTAATGTGTTTTTAACTGAAACCTTTGCGGTAATATCCTGTGACATAAAAAATTGTAACTACCACAATTTTATTCTCTAGGGCAGAGGTGCCTAACTCAATTTCATTGTGGGCCACATCAGCATTATTGGTTGCCCTCAAAGGGCCGGTTGTATCTGTAAAAATATATAAATGTATCTTTATCATATAAATATTTGCCTCTGCATTCGATTACTGCGGTTTTTAGTCGGAAACTTAAAAAGGGGTTGTAAACCCTTTTTTTTTGTAAAAAAAACCAAACATGTCATACTTACCTCCACTGTGCAGTTCGTTTTGCAAAGATTGGCCCCGATCCTCAACTTCTGGGGTGCCCTGGCGGCGCCAGTAGCTCCTCCCTGCATCGTGTCCACGTTGGAGAAGGCTCTCCTAAGATGGACACCCGTGCGGGCGCGCTCCCGAGTCCTGCATCTGTGTACATTCACACAGAATGCAGGCCCCGGCATCATTGGATTTGATTGACAGCAGCAGGAGCCAATGGCTGCACTGCTATCACTCTATCCAATCAAGAGCCGAGACAATGGGCAGAGAGGAAGAGTGCATCTCCCCTGCGAGAACGAATGGGCTCAGGTGAGTAAAAAGGGAGGGGATGCATTAAGGTGAAAAAACACGAGGGTTTAAAACCCCTTTAAGACTTAGGCAGTGAAGAGCCTAAAATTTACTTTTAGTCATAGTGTTTTGACTAAAATGCCAGTTTGGTTTTCGTCGTATTTTAGTCATCTGAATTGCTTCAAAGAGAAGTATGTTTTTTTTTTTTTCTTTCCCCCCAGTATCATACTTAACTAGGTGAATGCAGCATCGGTCCAATGCTGCATCTGCCCCCCGATGCCTCTACACTGAGAACCCATTGAATATCGCCGATGGCTCAGTTCTCACAGCTCCCCGAGCAGAGAGCACTGACTGTCAATCAGCAGCTCTTGGCTCTCCCAAGACTCATTCTGAAATTCTAAGAATGCCTATGCGGTGTGTGAGAAATAACTTGTTGAGATAGCAACTTTGTGCAAAAATAATTATTTTATTCCTTAAATTATGCAAAAATTGTTACAAAAAAAATACAAAAATACCACATTTACCAAAGAAACATAGCAGAATACATTTTAACCTAAGTTTACAAATGTTCTTTATTTGCAAAATTGTATAACAAAAAGGTGTTGATTAAATACCACCAAAAGAAAGCTCTATCTCAAAAAAGATACAAATTTAATTTGGGTATTGTGTTGCATCAATGTGAATAAAGTGTCACAAAAGGCAAAGCACCTGTTTTTTTTTTTGGTTTTACCGTGTGTCTCCCATTGGGGAGACTTCCCTGCACTTCCTGTATCAGCATCAAAACAAGTAGTCAGGGAAAATCCTTCCAGTGAAGGAATCCTGGTGTGTCAGCAGAACCAATGTCCCCATTAGAAGACTTCCCCTCTATTATTGGTCTGATGTTAACCCAAAATTTGTGATTTTCTTTTATTTTCACTTTCGACGAAAAACAGGACAAAACAGAATGAAAACAAAGAAGTCTGCCTTTGGTTACAATTTAATGAGGAAAAGCCAAAGATGTAATTTTATTGTTTTATAGGCATACCTTGATGATTTAGCATGATGTTCTCCGGTTTCAGATCACGATATATTATTCCTTTTTGATGCAAATGTCCCAAAGCCATTGAGATCTCAGCCAAGTAAAAGCTAAAATATAAATAAATAAGAAACATTAATTCAGAAAGACAAGTTGAGTAAAAATTTAACAATCAGATTTGCTAAAAAAATAAAAATAAAAATAAATATTAAACAGTTAAACAAATGGTAATTTGCTAACAAAAAATAAATTAAAAAAATAAAATTTCCCCAGTCCTCCCTCCTCCCATATAACGGCGATCTCTGTGTGTCACGGAGCTGAATTGCACGGGCCGCAGTAACAATGTCCCGCCTCCTGTGACAGGCGGCATACTGATCTAATGGTGGGACATTGAATCAGCGCAATGTGATCGCAGGAGGCGAGACATTGTTACTGCGGCCTGGGCAAATACAGCTTTGTGACACACAGAGATCGCCGCTCTGACGGGCACTGGCGAGGCTGCATTGATCTCTTGTATCATTCCTGTACCATGTCTGCAGTCTCTGACCATCTCCTGTATTAGATGGTTAGAGACTGTGGCGATTTTACAAGAGATGGTTAGAGACTGCATTTTTTTTAAGCTTTTCTTGCACTAAAAAGGTACCAATAATGGCCAACAATAAATTCATATTGATTTAAATTGATGATATTAAGTCAAATTTAAATACAATTGTTTATAAAAATCTAAATATTTTTTAAAAACTGTCATTTTCGGTATCGGTTTTCGGCCTAGTGCATCCTTCATTTTTGGTACCAAAATGTCCATTCGGTGCACCCCTAGTTCAGAGTAGAGCTGGCCCATACATGGTTTAAAAATAAATGAAAAAAAAAAAACAAAAAATAAACTTTGAAACTTTAAAAGATCGAAACTTTAAGGCTAGGTTCACCCTGCTGCGATCAGATTTTGATCCAACATTCAGTACAACCATGTAGCGCAACCTGGATGTGACTTTGAATTGGTATTCTATATGGGGCCAAAATCGTTCTGAATCGCACCAATGTAGTGCAGAAACCTTACACAAAATTGCTCCGTGCTAAGTTGCATCAATGTAAACAGGCACCACTGAAAACATGGCAATTTCAATTATTATGGAATTCTGTGCAACTCAAGTTACATTTGAAATCACACTAGTGTAAACAGAGTGATAAGGTCAGAATGTGGTTTTGTTAGTAACCTCTAACCCAGACAGCCATGTCCTTCTCTTTCATGGTCTCATACTTCTCAGTACTTTCAATCTTTATAGATGTATCTGACCCTTAACATATTTCTTTGCCATGTATTTTAGAAACTTGATTAAAGTAAACAAAAAAAAACACATTTACAATTCATTTTACTTTACTCACCAAGCGGTATCTTCCATAAATATCCCTTCTCTTTCCAGCTGCATGAAGAGCTCCCCACCTGAGTTCAACACAGTAATTTATTACAAAATTCAACATAAAAGTCTGAACTATTGTGGGGAAAAAGGGGGTAAACAATGCAATACACTGGCAATGTAAATACAAAAGAATATAAACAGTAATCTATGATCTGGACTATTTGGAGAACTGACCACTAAGATACTCCAGAATGAGGTAGAGTTTTCCACCAGTTTGAAAGGCATAGATCAAGTCCACAATGAAAGGATGCTTTACTTCTTCTAAGATATTCCGCTCAGCTTTTGTGTGTGCCGTGTCTTTTGCATTTCTTACAATCATAGCCTGGAGAAAAAAAAAAATCACAATCAATCCAAACCTCTGTATATACTGGGATACCCAAATTATCTAAACCGGCTTTCCTTTTTCTCCTACAGGTTTCTCTTCTATCCAATTTCAAATTTTCACTGTTTTTAATTCTTCAGCTTTAATTTAAAGAACACTTGGTGACCTGGCCATGAAGGATCCTTGTTCATGCATTTCCTGTTATGGAGTGATAAAGCTCTATCCCTTTCTCCTTTGCTGTTACACTGTACCATGGGATTCTCATTAAGACCGTATTAGCCATTGCAGCACACGTTGTACAGACAACGTGGTCCAACGTTTACACCAAGTGAGAAATGGCATGCAGCTGTCATTGAAATGCATGTAAACAGAGGCTGCAAGAGATCAGCAGCACAAATATGCAGCAGATTAAAAGAAAAAAAAGCGATTAAAAATGAATACATTTGGGATTTACATTTACTTTAAGTGGTTAACCCACTTTGCTTTACCTTTACATAATCCTCCTTGTTCCCCAATGACAGGAGCTCCTGTCTGTTTTATAAAAAAACAAAAATGCCTGTATTTCAGAGCGGTTCCCTGCGATCACTTGACCAGACGCGGCTCTCTCCTCTGCCCGGCTGACAGAAGCAGTGGGCGGGGCCAAGCTTGCCCCGCTGACGTCAGCCAAGACGCGAGGAGAGAGAGAGTGCTGGCCACATGGAACCGCTCTGAAATACGGTAAAGGAGAGATATATATATCTATCTCTCTATCTATATATCTAGATCTATATCTATATAAAATGCCTCTGTGATTATATATATCACAGAGGCAGGAGCTCCTGTCATCGGGGAACAAGGAGGATTATGTAAGATTTTAATAGTTATGAGAGCAGCAGGAGTTGCGGGGGCGGGCACGGTCACAGGAGCCGACAGGGAGGGGGAGAGGACAAAGGAGAGACAGGAGAGCTGTGGCTGACGGAGGCATGTAAGCTGATCACGGTGTCAGGGCTCAGCAGCCATGATGTACTGTGGTCAGCTTACAGGGGGGAGGGCAGAACCCAGCAAGATCAGCAAGTTATTACAGGTGATACGGGAGGCCAAATGACACAGCACAGTATAACACGCTTTAAAAGGGACAGGAACTATTTATTTTTTTTTTTTTAGGTTAACAAATGCTTTAAGTAGATGAAGGCCATTGTAAAAAAAATCCTGGCACACAATTAGAAATCTAATAGTTTAGTGGTCCAATAGCTCAAAAACCTGTGAATGTGAGCCAATCTGTGTTAGCAGAAGAGAGACGCATACGCTGGTCAATAGTCAAGATTGGCGGTGACTTTGTAAACACAAAGTTATCAGCTGCCTTGCCAATAGTAAATAAGGACTTTGTAACTCCATCAGTACCTGCCTGTATGCTGTGCATGGGATCTGCCACCACTCCTATTTCCAGCACTGGCAGAGCCACACGATGAACATACGTGGATTCATTCTGGCCTCTGGCTTGCTCATGCAACCTGACAGGCAGCCTGAGGTATTACCCCCATCAACCTGTCTGCAGTTTATGGGAAAAACAATGTACTCATTACAACAGGAGGCTGCAACTACATACAGCATGCATGCTGTGGAAGCCAAGCCAATTTTGATTCAAAGAGTGTCTGTTAGGAAGGCCATGCAGGCTTAAACTGACTTTTTGTAGTTCTGCAATTATCCTTTAAAGGGGTTGTAAACCATCTTTTAAAAAAAAAAAAAAAAACGCAACATGTCATACTTACCTCCACTGTGCAGTTAGTTTTGCACAGAGTGGCCCCGGTCCTCCTTTTCTGGGGTCCCCCGGTGGCACTGGTAGCTCCTCCCCGCATCCCTGAAGGCTCTCCTAAGGTGGACACCCGTGCGGGTGCGCTCCCGGGTCCCGCTTCTGTGTCCATTTACACAGAATGCAGGACTTGTCCCCCGAGACAACGGGCAGAGAGGTAAAGTGTGTCTCCGCCGTGGGAACAAATGGGTGAGCAAAACAGGATTGGGGGGGGGGGGGGGGGGGGCCTGGTAGGTGTCAGAAGTTTTTTTGCATCCAATGCATTAAGGTGAAAAAACACAAGGGTTTTAACCCCTTTAAAGTGGTTTTAAACTGGGGGGGTGTCGACCAATATCATTTTCTTCAGGGCCGATACTGATTTTTCGCCCGCCTTTCAGGCCGATATTAGGTGCCGATATTCTCTACATCACCGTCACCCGCCACCCAGATGCAGCATGTAACTCGCCACGGTCACCTGCCCCCCGGATGCTGTATGTCACTTGCCACGGTCACCTGCCCCCCAGATGCTGCACGTCACTTGCCAGAGTCACCTGCCCCCCAGATGCTGCATGTCACTTGCCACAGTCACCTGCCCCCCAGATGCTGCGTGTCACTTGTCACGGTCACCTGCATCCCAGAGGCAGCTTGTCACTAACACTACTTCTGGTAGCCTCACTAGCGGGGTCCAAGCGGGTAAACTCCCACATGCGGGTGGGCGTGGGGGGGATGATGTAACTTGCTCTCTGCTCGCTCGAGCTACTGCCGCCTTTACGGCCCTCCTGTGGGGACGTAAAAAAGGTGACGCGAAGCAGGCAGTGAGAGAGGTCACTTCTCTGCTGCCCGCCGCTCCGCTGAAAGAGATTGGCAGAGGCTGCAACGAGCGCCGTACTGGGACAGGGGGAGAAGGTCTGACCAATATCGGCACGTTTCTGACAGATATCGATAATTTGATAATCGGTCGACCCCTATTTTAAACCCTTCCGTATACCCAGTGAAGTGACTGGCCTCAGGTGATACACAGAAATGAAAAAGTAATTCTACATAAGTTGTGTCCATCTGCAGTCTTCTCTCCTCTACATTCATTCAAAACTGCAGAATTATAAATCTTGTCTGAGTGTGCAGAAAAAACAAGGGGCACAGAGCTGAAGTTACACTCTGCAGAGCTCAGTGAGGAGAGCTGATTGGAGGGGAGAGACACCCCCCCCCCCCTTCAAACAGCACAGAGGAAGATAGCTGAGGCTGTCAATATAGTGGAGATCCCTCCCTTTACCAATTTTCTCTTGATGTCAGAACAGCAGAGGAACAAAGCAGCAGAGAAACGTAAAACTTAGTGTTCTAGATTGAGACAAGTACACACTATAGAGGGATATGCTTTGTGCATATTTCATGCCTAAGGTGTACAACCACTTCAGGGACCTAGTAAATAAACAAGGGAGCTTCCACAGACTTAGTTTTAAAAGTACAGGCTTTCATTTCATGATTAACGCTAACCTAGCACACTTGACCAAATCAGTGACACACTTGGTTGTGAAACCAAAATAAGGATAACCACTTCAGAGCCAGCATCTTTAAAAAAAATTCCCTGATTTTAATCATCCTAAATTTTCTTTAAGCAGGAGTTTGTATAGTATATGTAATGAGATATTAAAAGCAAGGGTCTGCAGATATTTCTGAGCAAATGAGAAAATGTCTACATTCTTGGAGTGTAAAGACCAAAGCAAGCTAAGAAAGGAGGATAACATTAAAGATCATTTTCATGAGAGACTACATAGACAAATGTAGGTAGCAATTATTTGTTTGCTGGGCACAGTGGTAGAGGCCACTGGTCATCTGACATTTTTCTGTTATTAACTGAACACTGTCCCACATAACTTCAAAGGCTGGTAACCTGCAGCATCAGATAGGCTGTTGCTCAGGTGTGTGTGGCTACCATTTATACAAAACTTCCACTTGGTGAAGATGCTCTGATCAGTCGCTAGTTATATTGTGGTACAGCCTTAATCAAAATATCTTAGATAAGATTATTGAATGAAATGAAACTGCTGTTATTAACTTGACCTCCAGAAGATTTACCCCCCTTCATGACCAGGCCTTTTTTTGCGATACAGCACTGAGTTACTTTAACCGACATTTGCGTGGTCCTGTGACACTGTACCCAAATAAAATGCATGTCCTTTATTCCCCAGAAATAGGAGCTTTCTTTTGGTGGTATTTAATCACCTCTGGGGTTTTTATTTTTTGTGCAAGAAAAAAAAAAAAAGACCAAAACACAATATTACTTTCGGCTATAAAACATCCAATCCAATAAAATAAAATTAAAAAAAAAAAAAAAAAAAAAAAAGTAAAAATCTAATTTCTTCATCAATTATTCTGCTACATATTTTTGGTAAAAAAAAATCCCAATAAGCCTATATTGATTGGTTTGCGCAAAAGTTATAGTGTCTACAAATAATGGGATATTTTTTTTTAACTAGTATTGGTGGCGTTTAGAGACTTAGTGGGACTACGATATTGCGGCAGACAAATCGAACACTGACACTTTTTGGGGACCAGTGACATCAATACAGTGATAAGTGCCAAAAATATGCACGGTCACTGGCTGAGAAGGGGTTAACAGGGGTGATCAAAGGGTTAACTGTGTTCCCAGCCTGTGATTCAGTGTAGTGGGGGAGGTGCTTTTACTAGTGGAAGGCATTGATCGGTGTTCCCGCTTTATAGGAACACAGGATCCATGCCTTCTGTACTCATAGAACAGCAATCTGCCTTGTTTACATAGGCAGACTGGCGTTCTGCCTGAGTACCGAAGCATCGGCGGGTGCAGAAAGTGCAGGCCCCAGACCCAGAAGTGTCAGATCACGCATTAGGGAAGTGATCTGGCACAGAGCGGCCGCCCTGCCGCAGTAAATGTATGGTGGGAGGTCCACAAGTGGTTAATGTACCTGAAATGTTCTTATTTGTACGATTTATTCATTTTACTTTTCTCTTCCTCTTTTTCGCATATGTCCAAATGTGCATCAAAACACAATAAAAAGTTTTGTTTTTTAATCAAAATAAGAAATCATAATTCTCTAACTTTAAAGTAGTACATATGCTTGGCCCAGTTGAGCATAGGAAAATACAAATCTGCCATTTCTGAACAGCTAACGTCTGGTTGGGGGAATTAACAAAATACTCTGTTAGCTGCAATTCATTCTTCAGAATTACATCTTATTGTTCTTTTGTGTCCGCATCATTCTAAAGGACCCAGCTTTGTGAGCCTCTTCACTTCACCTGGAAGAGGGACCAGAGACCGGTCATCTTGTGCTTTTCTCCCCCATCCTATTCTCAGGTTACATCTCCCTGTAGGTTGATCACGGAAATAAGTCTGCAGGGCAACCCTGCTAAGAAAATGGAGCCACCCAAAACTGGATATCAGTGCCAGCATTCAAATGACCTAATTTGAAAAGGAAAGAAAAACTGGGCAGCATCCACTTAAAGAGGAACTGCAGTCTGCTCACATAATTTGTAATAAAAACATCTTTGCCATTGTGAAGCTTCCCTCCGACCACTTTGCATATTATTTTATATATACTGCGATTCTGTACTTGCCAAATATGCTGCTGAAATCTCCCCTCCACAAAGTCTGAGTGCATCCATTTTAACTGTGGGCAGCTGAAACTGCTGCCTGTTCACTTCCTGGATTTCTGTGCTGCTGGCTACCCAATATGCACTTCCTAGTCTCGTGCCTGTGCAGGAAGCAAACTGTGGGTGCACATTGTTGTTTATAAGTTGCCATAGGAATGGCAGCATCTGTGGAAGTTCATCCCCTGTTATGGCAAAGTATCAACAGCATGGAACACAGAAACAGCGAGGAAAGTGTACATACTATGCTTGTTCAAACAGGAAAGCAAAAAACAAAAGCATTTTATATTTTACCATGTTGTGACTGCATTTCTTATCCAAACTGCAAACACTGAGACAAACCTCAGCTGCTGCAATCCTGTCACAGGATCTTTTCACAAACACAAATCCTCTGTCGGGGAACTGCAGACATCTGCCTGGAGGCAGGGCCATAGCCAGGAGAAATAATCTCCTATGCAGATGAAATAAGGAGTGTGAACTTATCCAGGGGAGATTGTGTAGACTGGCCTGGGGGTGCAATAAGTGTACAGGGCTGAAATCTCTACATTAAAAAAAAAAAAAAAAAAAAAAAAAAGGAGAGAGAGAGAAGAGCACTCTTCCTTTCACCAGACTAGATGAAATTCTACTCCCTTGAAAGCACAAGGATCCCTTCAGTCTCCTCCTATCCCCGACCTCACCCGCCCCCCCCAGCCCCCCTCAGTTGTCTTCAGCTCTCCTGCGTCTATCAAAACTTTTTTCTTTAACAATTGCACTGTATGTGGGAACACATTTAGTGATAGCAGTAGCCTCATGTTATATATAGGAATAAGTTTCAGCGCACAACATCTTTATAATTTTTTTTGACAAAACTAAACATCTATCCCACCGATCTTCTATGTCATAAATGAACCAGAAAGCGACAAGCAAATCGAACTTCCAAATTCAGACTGGTCATTCCCCTGGTTGCTGTGGTCAGAAAAGCAGCTCATTAAGTAGGATCTGTGTTTGCTTAACTACAGTGAAAGGAAGGGTAGACATTAGGGTTCTTGTCAATTCCTTTCATTGAAGCTGAAGAAAATCAGCACCTCCACAAATCTCACCTAGGTTCAACTAACTCAAGAAGATTATAAAAGTAAAAATTGGGAGCAGACAGAATCTGCATGTCTGCTCAATGGACAATAGGCAGTATCTGCTAAAAACCATAAAAGAGCAGCGCTATCCAAAAAAGTGTGATATCACGTAAAATTTGTTTTGAAATAAAGGCTTGCAAAATGTATCAAGAATTAACCACTTGCCGACCGTAGGATGTCCATGGACGTCCTGGGTTTGTGGGTGTATATCTGAATGATGCCTGCAGCTAGAGACATCATTCAGATATTGCCGGTTTCAGCCGGCGATCCCCCACACCATAAGAACGATCATAGCGGCGGGTCAGCCGCTTGATCGTTCTTACGGGCAGCGAGAGGGGACACCCCCCCTCCCTCCGGTGCTTCCTCCGACTCACCTTTCCGATCGGTGAATCGGAGAGCGGATCCGCCGGCCCCGGATGTTGATCATAGAGATTTCCGGCGGACCAGATGGTCGCCGGAGTCTCTATGATCGTCGGAGGCCGGGCGAGATGTTATGACGTCACGCCCGGCCTCTGCATTCAAAAAACCGGCGCCGCTTCGGCTGGGAAGCGGTGATCGTTTTATTATTTTTTTTCATTTCAGGCTTCCCAGCCTAGTGGTGAGATGTGGGGTCTTATTGACCCCATATCTCACTGTAAAGAGGACCTGTCATGCCATATTCCTATTACAAGGGATGTTTACATTACTTGTAACAGGAATAAAAGTGATCAAAATTTTTTTTTTTTTAAAAGTGTCAAATTAAAATTTAAGTAAAATTAATTAAAAAAAAAATTTTTTTTTTAAAGTGCTCCTGTCCCCGTGTGCTCGCACGCAGAAGCAAACGCATACGTAAGTCCCGCCCACATATGAAAACGGTGTTGAAACCACAGATGTGAGGTGTCGCCGCGAACGTTAGAGTGAGAGCAATAAATCTAGCCCTAGACCTCCTCTGTAACTCAAAACATGTAAGCAGTAAAAAATTTTAAAGCATTGCTTATGGGGATTTTTAGGTACCGAAGTTTGGCGCCATTCCACGAGCGTGTGCAGTTTTGAAGCGTGACATGTTAGGTTTCTATTTACTCGGCGTAACTTCATCTTTCACATTATGTAAAAAAATTGGGCTAACTTTACTGTTTTTTTTTTTTGTAAAGCATGAAACTGTTTTTTTTTCCAAAAAAAAGTGTTTGAAAAATTGCTGCGCAAATACCATGCGAAATAAAAAGTTGCAATGACCGCCATTGTATTCTCTAGGGTCTCTGCTAAAAAAACATATATAATGTTTGGGGGTTCTATGTAATTTTCTAGCAAAAAAATGATGATTTTTACATGTAGGAGCAAAGTGTCAGAATTGGCCGGGTTGGTAAGTGGTTAATCTATATACCGTAAACAATATACTCACAAAATAGTTCCAACAAGGAGTGTCATAATAGTGAAAAAAGGTGCTCAAAAAGTCCACGCTGTGGAGTCTGCCGCACTACTTTGGAAACCAAAGATCCAAGTGGGACAAACAAAAGGTACTCAATACTTTGTAAACTTTGTATAGCAAATATTGTAGTAAACCAAAGATTTACCTTTTTTAGAACTTTCATGGCAAATATATTTCCAGTATGAGCTCCAGCTACTTTTCTTACTTGAAAAACCTACACATAAAAGAAGACATTCAGAAAATGATCACAGAAGACAAGTTATATCACACAGATATAAAGTTCAACTCACAAAATCATGCAGTATATTACTTTGCGTTGTGTGTTTTTACCTCACTAAAAAGGAGTTATCCCATCAGCTGAACACGCACATTTTAAAAATGTATGAGCTTATTTTCACAGTCAGAGGACACAGTACCTGTAGGTTAGAGCTGCACAATTAATTGTTAAAAAAATGTGATCTCTATTCAACCCCCCTGACGATCTCTATTGCAGAGTTTGCCCATTCTTTCATATAACAAGCGGAGAGACTTATCTGCTCACTCAGCTGTGAAAAGAAAACGTCGGGCAGTCTGCCAAGTTTTTAACATGAAACATTGTAACTATTCCTTCTTAGATCAAAGGGATAAACTTCTGTGTAAGTAAAAAAAAAATCCAGGCAGTCTGTCAAGTTTTTAACAACTGTAAATGCAGCAAGTTTAACCACTTAAAGTCTAAATCTTTTTCTGACACTTCTTTCTTAAGTTAAAATCAATATTTTTTGCTAGAAAATTACTTGGAACCCCCAAACATTATATATATTTAAGCAGAGACCCAGGAAATAAAATGTCAATTGCTGCAATATTTTATGTCACACTGTATTTGCCCAGCGGTCTTTCAAACGTGAAATGTGAAAGATGTTACGCCGCGAGAATCGTGAGAGAATCGCAATCTATCTTCTAAGCAAAAAAATTGTGATTCTCATTTTAGCCAGAATCATGCAACTCTACTGTAGGTACAGGAATGCATAGACACCCTCACATGGTGAGTATGTGTTCTGCTATTTGTTTATTTATATATTTTTAAAGTGGTTTTGAATGCAAATTTAAAAAAATAAATCATAAATCAACGCATTTAAACATACAGCTGTGACTGTACCTCAGAAAAAGGCTCCCTTAGCTTGCATCAGCTCTCCTAAAACTTCTGGTCTGTGGGCGTGGCTTAGGACCAGAGAATAGTAGGCGGAGACATGATGTCACACACCCCTCAAGCCTCCTCAGCTCAAGAACATGCACAGCTACCTGCCATCTTTGGGCATGTCTCCTGAATACATCCAGGGGAATACACAGGTGCCAGTGACCATGTCAGCTCTGCCAATGACAACAGTGAGGGTTGTGATAAATAGATAAGAGTTATAGAATACTCCTACCACTAAGAAACAGCTACACCGATGCTAATCAGGAGAAAGCTGGTAGGAAGGAGTTAATAGAAAAAACAGAAGCAGAAGAGCAGGGAGGATTTCTGGAGAAGGGGATTGCCTCAAGCTACCAGACTAAGCTCAAATGCTTAGTATAGGTAATGTCTATTTAATTGTATGATTACATTTATTTGTGAGGTTTACAATCACTTTAAAAAGAGGAATTACAGAAAAAAAAAGTTACATTTCCAGGGTACTGCTTAGACACATTTAAAGCAGTATTAAACCCAAAAGCAAACATAATGCAGCTTACCAATTCTTAGATGTGTTGCTTGCATTCATTTTCTTTTTTTAGGCTATTTTCATCTGGTGATCCTGACAGCAAGCCTGTTTTTCAACAGAACAAGCTGTCCTACAGATGTAGCAGTCAAAGGGTGGAGACAAACAATTTACTACTGACAGGGTTGCTTACAATGGTCAGCTTTTATGTAAAACCTTTATCCCAAAAGGAAAATATTGTTTATTGTATCTGCTTATAAAGTGTGAGCTGGAGTTCAGATTCAATTAAAAAGGCATCTAAATCTGCTAGTACTTCCAACACTCCCTTTCCCCCTATACTGACAATGCAGTCATCTAAAAGGTGTCTCTGTTGCTCCTTCATCCAGAGTGGGGGCACTCTAATACAGGAGCTGTGTCACTGGTCAGATCACTAGGTGAAAACAGAGGGGGGGGGGGGGGGGGGGGACAAAAAAAAAAAAAAAAAATCAGATGCAGCCACCACATCTAATAATTGGTAATCTGCAATATATCACATTTTTGGCTTTGGGTTTAATACCGCTTTAAATTTCTACATTTTTATTAACTTATAGCAAACCTTCACTTTTGCATTCTTAAGGGATTTTTGCCCATGCAGGTCACAAAAGGCTATTTTATGCACACTCCAGTAGCAAACTTTACTCCCCTTTGCTCCCCTGGATGCAGGGAGCAAGAAAGGACACCTTAACCGCTTCCCGATCGGCACACGCCGATGTACGTCGGCAGAGCGGCACGGCTGGGCAAATGGGCGTACCTGTACGTCCATTTGAATTTCCCGCCATGCCATTGCGTGCGCGCCGCCCGGGAACTACGTGAGTCGGGTCGCGGGTCCCGCGGACTTGATCACCGCGGGGATACCCGCGATCGCCTCACGGAGCGGATGAACTGGGAGATGCCGTTGTAAACAGCATCTCCCCGTTCTGCCTAGTGACAAGTGTCACGCGATCTCTGCTCCCTGTCATCGGAGCAGAGATCAGTGACGTCACCCACACAGCCCGTCCCCCTACAGTTAGTAATCACTCCCTAGGACACACTTAACCCCTCCCCGCCCCCTAGTGGTTAACCCCTTCACTGCCAGTGTCATTTACACAGTAATCCACGCATTTTTAATCGCACTGACCGCTGTATAAATGACAATGGTCTCAAAAATGTGTCAAAAATGTCCGACATGTCCGCCATAACGTCGCAGTCACAATAATAAAATCGCTGATCGCCGCCATTACTAGTAAAAAAAAAAATTATTAATAAAAATGCCATCAAACTATCCCCTATTTAGTAAACACTATAACGTTTGCGCAAACCAATTAATAAACGCTTATTGCGATTTTTTTTACCAAAAATATGTAGAAGAATACGATCGGCCTAAACTGAAGAAAAAAAGTTTTTTTTATATATTTTTAGGGGATATTATAGCAAAATGTAAAAAATAATGCGTTTTTTTCAAAATTGTCGCTCTTATTTTGTTTATAGCGCAAAAAATAAAAAAATCGCAGAGGCGATCAAATACCACCAAAAGAAAGCTCTATTTGTGGGAAAAAAGGACGTCAATTTTGTTTGGGAGCCACGTCGCACGATCATGCAATTGTCAGTTAAAGCGACGCAGTGCCGAATCGCAAAAAACGCTCTGGTCAGGAAGGGGGTAAATCCTTCCGGGGCTGAAGTGTGTCTCGGAGCTGAGTGAAAACTTTGGCCACGCTGTGAGAAAAGTCCTGCCTCCCTCCTAGATCAGCTCGTGTGATAGACAGAACACTGCGTCTATCACACGAGCTGATCTAGGAGGAGGGTGGGATTTTTCTCACAGCGCAGCCAAAGTTTTCACACTCAGCTCGGAGACACACAGCGGGAGATGCCTGCAGACTGTGTATGACATATAGTGGAGGAGGAGGGAGCGGAGCGCTGCAGCCACAGCTTGGCCCAAAGCGGGCAGGCAGCCTACCGATCAAAAAAATTAACGAGGAATTAATCGTTAATTTCCGCAAACCTAGTAATGTTGCGTCGCCCTGTGGCCACTAGGGACGCGGGCCTGCTTCTCACCCCCCCCCCCCGAGCCGATGCGAGTGCCTGGCAGTCACGATCACCACTGGGCTCCCGCGATCGCCACACGGAGAAAAAGGATCAGTTTCTGGTTCTCTGAGGGGAGAAGAGACAGATAGTCTGTTCAGACAGAGTTGAACAGCGATCTGTCATTTCCCCTACACAGTCCCCTCCCCTCTTTAGTTAGAACACACACTAGGGAACACAATTAACCCCTTCATTGCCCCCCTGGTGTTAGCCCCTTCCCTGCCAGTGACATTTTTACAGTAAATCAATGCATTTTTATAGCACTGATTGCTGTATAAATGCCAATGGTCCCAAAAATGTGTCAAAATTGTCCAATGTATCCGACATAATGTCACAGTCCCGATAAAAATTACTAGTAAAAAAATTAAAAATAATAATAAAAATGCCATAAAACGACCCCCTATTTTGTAGACGCTATAACCTTTGCGCAAAATATGCGCTTATTGTAGAAGAATACATATCGGCCTAAACTGAGGAAAAAAAATAGTTTATATATTTCTGGGGTATATTATAGCAAAAAGTAAAAAATACTGCGTTTTTCAAAATTGTCACTTTTTTTGTTTATAGCGCACAAAAAAAAAACCACGGGAGGTGATCAAATACCACCAAAAGCTCTATTTGTGGAAAAAAAAGAATGTCAATTTTGTTAGGGAGCAATGTCGCACGGCCGCGCAATTGTCAGTTAAAGCGACGCAGTGCCAAATCGCAAAAAGTGCTCTGGACAGGAAGGGGGTAAAATCTTCCGAAGCTGAAGCGGTTAACTGACAATTGCGCGGTCATGAGACGCTGTACCCACAAAAAAAAAATTTCCCCACAAATCGAAAAATGCCATCTTTTGGTGGTATTTGATCACCTCTTCTTTTTTTTTTATTTAGCGCTATAAACAAAAAAAGACCGACAATTTTGAAAAAAAAAAAAAGACTATTTTTTACTTTCTTCTATAATGCATATCCAAAAAAAAATTGTAAAAAAAAAAAAAAAAAAAATTTATTCATCAGTTTAAGTCAATATGTATTCTGCTACATTTTTTTTTTAACCAAAAATATCGCAATAAGCGTATATTGATTGGTTTGCACAAAAGTTATAGCATCTACAAAATAGGGGAAAGATTTAGGGACTTTTTTAAAATTGTTTTTACTAGTAATGGTGGGCATAAGCGATTTTTAGGGGGACTGCGACATTGCAGCAAACAAATCCAAGTGACTTTTTGGTGACCAGTGACACCAATACAGTGATCAGTGCTATAAAAATGCTGTTTTTAAAAATAACTGTCAGGGGGACAAACTGACAGGGGAGTAGAGAGGTTGCCGTTTCTGATCACTAGCAACAGATGATCTCTCTCTCCCCTCCCACCAGAACGGGGATCTGCTTTGTTTACATAGGCAGATCCCCGTTCTGCCTCTCTTCACCGCAATCGCGGGTGGCGAGTTCCGGCGGCGCATGCTGCATCCTATGCATGGATCGACATACAGGTACGTCGGTTCGCGCAGCCGGAGCACCCTGCCGCAGTATATCCGCAGTGGGCAATCCGAAAGTGGTTAAAGTGTTCCCCGTGGACAATTTTGGGTAAAGGATTTTTTTTTTGCAGACTCACAATTTTTAACTCTTTATATACAGTATTTCATATATAATTACTCAATGCAACCTCAAAAAAAAAAAAAAAAAAAAAAAAAAAAGAAAGGGGGGGAATTTTAGTGCGCACAAACACAATTTACCTGTACCCCCCCCCCCCTGACAAAAAAAAAAAAAATACTTTCATGATCATTAACGCAAATATCTGGTGACATAAAACACTAACTGCCATTCATTTTTACAGAACCTTTGCTTTCCAAAAGTATATATTTTGGGGGTTGGAAGTAGTCAGGTCTAAAATGTACAATTTTTAACATGTGTGCCACAAAAGAAAAATATGTGTGAAAACTAAAGATGTGTTTGCTCATACAAGTTTAAATTACTATTCGATTGAAAACTGGCTACAAGGGCGAGTTCAGAGGGTGGTGATAAATGGGGAGTACTCAGATGCATGCATTAAAAAGGGATCAACTCCAGAGATAAAAAGATAATGCTCCCACTCTACAAGACTCTGGTCCGGCCACACCTAGAGTATGCTGTCAAGTTCTGGGCACCAGTCCTCTGGAAAGATGTACTGGAAATGCGAGTACAAAGAAGGGCAACAAAGCTAATAAAGGGTCTGGAGGATATTAGTTATGAGGAAAGGTTGTGAGCACTGAACTTATTCTCTCTGGAGAAGAGACGCTTGAGAGGGGATGTGATTTCAATATACAAAATAACATACTGGTGACCCCACAATAGGGAGAAGACTTTTTCTCAGAAGGGAGTTTAACAAGACTTGTGGCCACTCATTAAAATTAGAAGAAAAGAGGTTTAACCTTAAACTACGTAGAGGGTTCTTTACTGTAAGAGCAGAAAGGATGTGGAATTCCCTTCCACAAGCAGTGGTCTCAGCGGGGGGGGGGGGTATTGATAGTTTTAAGAAACTATTAGATAAGCACCTGAAGGACCGCAACATACAGGGATATACAATGTAGTACTGACATATATTCACACACATAGGTTGGACTTCATGGACTTATGTCTTTTTTCAACCTCACCTACTATGTAATATTCTCTCCTATAATCCTGCTTTTTAAAAAAAAAAAATCATTTGATGTAGTTAATTCCAAAATTAATTTAATTTTAAGTTCATTGAGATGAAGGCAACTATGTGGATATAAAAACACTTAATAAGTATATAAAAAGAAGCAACCTGTAAGCTGCTATGGTCAAATCTCAGGCAAAACTCCGGTGTTTCTTGGTAATGTGAAAGGTTGCTTGCTTCTTCCTACCTTCTGCACATGCCTATTGGTCGGTGCAACTGCGCATGTAATAGCCCAATAGGTATGTGTGGAAGGCAGGATGGAGCAGCAAGCTTCATTACTACTAGATCACTGATGATGGGCTTGGCTTGTGACTCCCCAATAGCAAAAGGCTCTCAGAGGCTGTTGCCTGTATGTGTAGTCACTTTAAACCTGTACCAAAGTAATAAACTGGAATAATTAAATTTAGTTCTTTGTTCTTTCACTTACCTTGCCATAGCCACCTTTGCCAAGCACTCGGAGTAGCTCAAAACATTCTGGTCTGATCTTTTCTGGCCCTCTATTTACACTGGTTTCTGAGATCTCAAACTTCTCACAATTTTCCATATCACTAAATAAGGTAAAAAGTAGGGTTTATTTCCATGCAACAAATTAAATAAAAGTCTTTAAAAGTCTTAGAATGCATAGATATAAACCGATCTGACCTTGTATGCTTGGAAACGATTCATGAAATATTCAGCAAACGTTAACAATTAAAGGACTAGAACAAGTGTAAAATATGATTTTTGGCTTACCAGTAAAATCAGTTTCTTAAAGCCAAAAGGGGAAGTTATGATTATTTGCATCTTGACCATCCACTGCCACATTTGTCACTTTTATTTTAATTTAGTTTATTTTAAGAGTGGGGGGGTACCTTGGTTTTGATAGGTACTCGCTCCCACTTACGGTCAGATCGCGGCGGCAATCTGTGAGGAAGTTCAGACCCCCCCCCCCCCGCAGCCTTCCGGCCGGGACACATGACAAGTCACAGAAGACCGGGGGACCATTCACAAAGCGCAGCAGGGAACTGGCTGTGAAGACAGAAGGCTTTACTGCCGGTTTCCCTTACCTAAGATGCCGCCGCCTGCACCCAAAGCCGATTGAAGAATCAGCTTGGATGAGGACATCACAGGATCCCTGGACAGGTAAGTGTCCTTACATTAAAAAAGACAGCCGCTACATTATTTGGAGTTCCTCTTTAAAAAAAAAAAACGTACATGACACAAAGACTTTAGTCTTTACCACAGGTAATATGCAGCTATCTTCAGGTGAATGGATACTGAAAAAAGAGAAGGCTGCAGGGACACTCCCTATATAAAACCTCTAACTCCCAGCTAGCCTGTTTTGTAGCAAGCAATAGGGAGATCATAACAGAGTGGAGGGTCCTGTGTACCATAGAATACTCCAAAATATGGATTTTACTGGTAAATTGAGAATCCTATTTTCTTAGTCACACAGAATGAAACATAGATACTTTAGTATTCACCTTGGGATGTCCAAAAGTAGTTAAATTGAAGGGACTGAACCATGTAAAAATGGGTTGACAAGTTTAGACAGCAGCTTGTAGCACCTTGAGCTAGCATCAGAGACACTCACAACATATCAACTTGATAGAAATAAAACACGTGAACAGAAGCCCAGGTGGCAACCTTGCAAATCGTAGCATTATATGCCTGATGTATATATTAGATATGGATATTAGAGTATGTCTAACAGGGAAGGGAAAAACTTTATTCTTTAAGCTTAAGACTCGAATGATAACGTGTTTGATCCACCTAGCAATGGTGGAGTGAGAAACCAGGAAAACCCTTTAGTACAAAGAGGGTACCACATCAAGACAGTTTAGAGAAATTCCCCTTTCGAAGCAGGACAGAAGTAAGGATGGACAATATATTGGTTAAGGTGGAAGAAAGACCACCTTAGGAATGAGGTTTTATGCCACAAGACTACTTTGTCCATGTGCAACACTAAGAAGGGCTACTGAGCTCATAATATTGCCCAAAACAGCTACTACCCTTTGTATCACTCAACCTTCCCTTGTAGGAGATCTAACCCTCTGGTCTTGAATTGTAACTGTATAGTCTCCCTTCATTTTGGTAAAGTGCTGTGCAAACTGTTGACACTATATAAATCCTGCATAATGATAATAAAATTTAAAAAAAAATTGAAAAAAAGAATAGCTAGTAAAGACAGTTCAAAGGTTTTCAGTAGAGAAAGGGCATCAACCCTCTTGTGACACTAGCTGCAAACCGTGCCAAACTGAAAGGGTCTAATACCAGGCTGATCACGATTTTCTAGTGTCGAAATCCTCCAGTAGGCAGCAGTATAGTCCAATAGTCCCTGCCCATTTTGTTGTTCTTCCCTCCTGGGCTGACATTTGAGCTGATGACATGGCCACTGGTCCCTAACATGATCAAGAACGTTGAGGGAATAACAAGTAGGCTGGCTTTGTGGGCTGACCATCCCAACCAGAATCAGCAGGAAGATCAAGGGACCCTGGATTAAAGTAGGCATTAATTTGTGTTATCCCATCTCCTACACAAACAAGCACCGGACTTTTTGTCTGCAGTGGGGGTGGGTGGTGGTAAGAGATGTTTTTAAATTCTTTTTACCTGCCTGGCATTGTGCTTAAATCAGTAGTAGTAATTGAATTATAATACATACAAGATCAGTAATGACAGGGCTAAATATCCACAACTTCAATATGAGGCAGGCTCTGCAAACACAATATATCAAACGCCTAGAATGCAAACATCCCCTTCGCCATCTTGGTCCACCCTTCCGGACCTTCAATGGAACCAGACGTGATGTCCCAACTGTCATTTTGGAGGTGTCCCGGGGAGAGAAGCAAGTGGACACAATATTCTCAAACGTCTAGAATGCAACCATCGCTGTCCCCATCTTGGGCCACCTTTCTGGACCTTCAATGGGCACCACAAGTAAAGTCACAACCGCCATTTTGGAGGAGTCCAGGGGAGAGAAGCATGTATACTGTTCTCTTCCCGGGAAGACAGCAGAGGACCCTAGCAGGAAGCCCCATTAATGTGGCCAGTGAAAGACCCAGGCGGGCCAGAGTTGCCGATACCCGCCAAACAGAGTGGCGTGGGAACGCAACAAACTGCTCTGTGGAGTAGCTCACTTTTGGATAGCTGGATCTAAGCAGACGCTCCTCAGGAACACTGACAAGGGACCCAAGAGGATCTTCTCGGGTTGATCCATCCTCTCCTGGAAGAGCGAGGTCCAGGTAAAAAAAACTTTCAAAAAGGGAAATGACTTTCTCAGGAAACCAGAAAACCTCAAGGCTTACTTATTTTTTAAATACTTTTTACCTGCCTGGAGTTGAGCTTTAATCAGTAGTAGTAATTATCATACACACAAGATCAGTAATAACAGGGCAAAATATCCACAACTTCAATAACAGGCAGGCTCTGCAAACATTTTGTTTTAAAGCAATTATAAATGAAAACTTACAGTTCAAATGATATGTTTCCATGGTCCATAAACTCACTGATGCCCTGAAGAAAAAAAAGAAAAAGAAAAACAATAAAAAATACTACACTGCAAAAAACTCAGAATTTGATCACAACTGCCAACAAGCTTTTACCCTTAAAAATCTCCATAGGCGACGTTTAAAAAATTATACAGGTTACATGTTTTGCGGAAGTCTAGGGCTAGAATTATTGCTCTTGCTCTACCGGTTGCGGCGACACCTCGCATGTGTGGTTTGACCACTGTTTTCATATGCGAGCGCTACTCACGTATGCGTTCGCTTCTGCACGCAAGCTCGTCGGGACAGGGCGCTTTAAAAAAAAAAATTTTTTTCTTATTTATTTTACTTTATTTTTTCACTATTTTAAAAAAAAATAAAAAATTGGATCACTTTTATTCCTATTACAAGGAATGTAAACATCCCTTGTAATAGAAAAAAGCATGACAGGTCATCTTAAATATGAGATCTGGGGTCAAAAAGTCCTCAGATCTCATATTTGGACTTAAATGCAAAAAAAAAAAAAAAAAAAAAAAATTGTCATTTGAAAAAATGACAAAAAAAAAAAAATATGCCTTTAAGACAAATGGGTGGAGCTGCCGTTATGACATCGCTTCTGCCCTCCTATGGTATGGAGACGGGTGGGGGCCATCTGACTCGTCTCCATACCCAGGAAGTGACAGGTCCCGAACACCTCCGCCACTACCGACGGCTCCGGGAAAGCGGCGGAGGGCGTGGGAGAGCGGCGGGAGGGGGGTGGCACCTCTCCCGCCGCCGATAACGGTGATCTTGCAGCGAATCCGCCGCAGAGACCACCATTATTGGAAACACAACTGGTTCCTGTAAAGATGGATACCTTGATTGTGGCAGCAGCTGCTGCCGTTACCGAGATATCCACTTTCAAAATGTCGACGTATATGTACAGGAGCCGGTCGTTAAGAGGTTAAGCAACTTTCAAAATAAAAAACTAGGCAGATAAAGAGCCTTTGGTCAGTGTGTGAAAGTAGATCTTGCAAAAGAGTTCTATTTACAGAAGTCCTCACTGGACTTAACCATAGTAATCTGGCACTTTTCAGAAAGTGAGTACAGCTTTAGTTCATAGTGAATCACTGACAGTGAAAACAAATTGGGTTCACATCGCTCTGCGGCTCACAGCAGGGGTCCAACGTGTCCTTGTACTAGGTGCGATTTCGGTCTGAATTTTTGGCTGCATTCGGACCTGAAACGAACTAGAAGATGCACAGGACCCCTGTGCAACTCGCTCCGCAGCCGTCCCAGAGCTGTGTCAACCGGCTCTATTGACAGCCGGTCACAGGCTCCTGACATGCGAATTGGATGCGGAAAAAAACCCACATCCAATTCGCAGTAGTGTGAACCCAGCGGCCAGCCTAAGAGTTTCTACTTTCATGATGCCTATATTGTTGTTCTGGGTCTGTAGCTTAGAAATAACTAAAGCAGAAAAAAGCTAGGCAACTATTATTTTCTGATGGAATCCAGAAATGGCAGGCCCCATATTTCTCTGAGCTCAAGTTTTCTTTAAACACTGCTTAGGATGGCCTACTCTACATCTTCTTCATAATATTTAAGGACAAAATGTAATCTTACAAGAAACAATTCCCTGCGAAGATAAAACACTATTCAAATTTGAATTTTAGCTATAATCACCTACTACTGACCAAATGAAATTGCTATATTCCTAAGTAAACTTACAAAAAGCCCATGGGTTGGTAAGGCTCTGTTAGTTTTAATATTATCACCACTTCTTTTGTAACACAACTCTTGATTGATGCTGAACTTTACATTTTAACATGCATACATCATGCAGTTAAAAATTCTGTTCATGCATTACAAATGGAGAAAAACTGTATTAGTCTATACTCTATATAATAAAAATAAGTACATTTTTATTTTATTACTAATTTATAATAAAATACTAATATGAAAATGGTGGTTAATGGGTTTAATTCTTTTCCACACCTCAAATAGATCATTGTAATTAAAAAGGGACTTAAGCCTCATACACAAGATCCGATTGTTAGCCAACAACGCGTCAAACTTTTGTCCAAAGGGCGTGTGCCAGGAACTTGTCTTGCATACAAACGGCACACAATTGTCGGCCAACAAACACGAACGTAGTTACATAGTAGGTGAGGTTGAAAAAAGACACAAGTCCAACCTACGAGTGTGATTATATGTCAGTATTACATTGTATATCAAGTGGGCACGTAACATGTCGAGTTTTTTTTCAGTATGTCTCTACCACCAACCAGATACTCCTTCCATTTTACATTATCTCATTTTGAATCATTATTGATCGATCTGTTCCACTGTGGTAATAGTTGGTTGTGTTAGGTGGTGTCGTTTAGACCAAACACCATGTTTTGTTTTTGTCATGTCAATAATGTGAATTTTAAAGATTAATAAAAGTTAATTTTGTATTTTAACGCTACAGATGTACCTCTAAAGTCCATGGTTCCTTCTTTTGAATAAATTTGCAATATATTTAGGACGTTGGCACTTTCATACCTATTTGTATCCAAACGCCATCTTGTGGTGATACATTTAAATTGAAATGCCCTCATTTATAGACAGAAGTTCATTCCTTTGATCCAAAGAACTACCTTACAAAGTTTCTCTTTACCTCCGATGTAATAAACTTGGCAGGCTGCCTGGACTTTTTTTTTTGTTTTGTTTGTCGTCAAGTGTCAGAAGGGAGCAGAGAAGGCTCTGCACTTGTTACATAGAATCGGGAAATGCTGTTAAGATCATGAGGAGGGTTGAATCGCGATTTCGATTTTTTAACAATTAACCGTGCAGCTCTACTAAACAAGTACCAAATTCATTACTATGTGGTACACAACAGATGTTCAGAAACAGAGGCAGTGCTGTCAATCCAGAAAGCATTGGGCAGGACTGTGTGTTAAGGTGCTGACTGACAAGCTACATGCTCATGAATCAGCATTACCAGCTAATGGCCACGCTTCCTGCAACATCTTCTCATCCCACTGTAGTGCAAGCAGGCACAGCCTACATGAGGGTGGCAACTCTGCTCTGAATTCAGCAGTCCAGCATTGTTGCCACACCATTACAGGAAGCTGCATTGGGTAGACTTGATTAACACAGACAGGACACACAGGTTTTTGTGGGCGTCTGGGGGGGACTAAGAGAACTAAGTGCAGATATACTTTTAATCAAGTGCTACAGCACATCTATTTTTAAAGGGAGGCCAGTTCCACTTTAATATCTTCCCCTATACCTCCTATTCTCCTTAATTTTTTCCCTAGGTCTGTAGAATTAGGTTTACCTAAATTACAATCAAGGCCCACTCGCACTGGTCCATCTCGGCACACTATTGTATGTGTGTCAACATGCTTTGTATTGTATTAAAAACGACAAGTAGTGAATTACTGTGCGCCCTGGTGCAATGCACTAACACATAACACACATTACGGCAGCACAGCACTCAATGGAGGTGTGAATGGGCTCATACTGATCAATTAACCACCAGAAAATTTACCCCCCTTCATGACGAGGCCATTTTTGCAATACGGCACTGCATTATTTTAACTGACAATTGTGCGTTCATGCAACGCAATATGTACATTAAATTTATATATTTTTTTTCCCCCCATAAGAGAGCTTTCTTTTGGTGGTATTTGATCACCACTGCGTTTATTTTTTGCACTATAAACAAAAAAAACACAATTTTACTTTCTGCTATAAAAACATATCCAAATAAAAATTAAAAAAACAAAAACAAATTTCTTTCCTCCTTTCTTTGGGGTCTACGCCCCCCCCCGCTTTAATTTAACCACCCTAATGCGCCCTTGTTCACAGGGGGCTTAGCATTCCCGGACTGTCACAAATACTTCATTGCGGCTCAATTGGTCACTGCATTTTGGTGGCTTGTTCCAGATAGATCCAACTCGGCTTGGGCCGGTACCTGCGGTGTTGCGATCTGCGGAGGCGTTGTCGAATCTCCTTTTGCGGGGTCCAAAGGCTCCATACGACCTAACCCCTTCCATGTGTACCACCCTTAGGGCCTGGAGGGAAGGCCTGACCTGTGAAAAGTATCCTCTGACCGCTGTATCAAACGCCCCGCTCTTTAACAATCGCAACCTACAGCACTTTCTCGAGATTTCAGACCCTGTGATATCGGCCAGGTACCATATCAAGGCTCTCTCAGATATCACCTCAGACCCAACGATATTCTCCTTTGATCACTTAATGTCTCATCACAACGCCCCGCTCTCGCACAAATTCAGATATCTACAGTTGTCCAATGCTTTCAGGGCTCAGTGCCCGCCAGGTGAAAGGCAGACGGTGACCTAGAGCGGATTTTGCGATTTGTACCGAAAAACCCACCTCAGTGCTATATGCACATCTCCTCCGGGTCTCGTCTCCTGAACTGTCCAGGCTCCATAAGCAATGGGGCCGGGATGTTCCAGAGATGGACTCCGAGGATTGGGAGGATGTGTGGGACTTCCCATTTAAAATACTGGTTTCCTTGAGAGACCGCCTCATTCCATAAAAGATTGTCCATAGGGCATATCTTACTCCCGCTCGGGTGCACAAGATGAGATCTTCTCTCTCTCCCCAGAATGCTGGCGTTGTGACCATGCCCCCGGGGACTTTATCCACATCTTTTGGTCCTGCCCGGTGATTACAGGTTTCTGGTCACAAATTATTTCAGAGGTGAAAGATCTGCCAAGTATTTCTATTGATCCATCCCCAAGATTAAGCCAGCTGGTGGAGGACTTGGTGCCCAGAGTGGCTGAGAGACCTTGTTGGGTCTCCTGCTGTTCTATGCCAGGAAATCCATTATCCTATGATGGAAGCGAAAGACTCCTCCATAGGCTTATGGAAAACACTTGTTGTACATAGAGGCTGTCCGAAAAAACATGACAGAGTCTGAAGTAAGTGGTTAGCGGAACACTCCAGTGCTGCAACAAATTAGGTGACCTCTCTCATATATGATAGCTCTCCTTAACATCCTAATAGACCAACCCAGGCTAGCGGGATATTCTAGGTGAGCTAGCTCATTGTCAGTCCACCCATGGAGCAGGAGCCATGACAGCCTATTGTTGTCGTTATACTACGGTAGTCTGAGATATTCTAATGATCCCTGATATTGTAATGATACCTTGTGACCCCTGCGTGGGTCCCTTCCCTGTTAATAGCCAGATGTCGGCTGAGCTGTTGTGCATCTGTATTGTTTTGTGTTTGTTAAGAAAAAAAAAAAGTTTAAAACAAAAACAAAAACCTAATTTCTTAATAAATTTAGTCCACTATGTATTCTGCTACATATTTTTTAAGTAATAAAAATCCTAATAAGAATATATGGATTGGTTTGCACAAAAGTTATAGCTTCTACAAACTATGGTATTGGTGTGTGTGTGCTTGTATGTATATATTATATATATATATGTATATATTATATATATATATATATATATATACACATACACACACACACACACACACACATATATATATACATGCACACAGAGGGACAAAAAAATTATTTAGTCAGCCACCAATTGTGCAAGTTCTCCCACTTAAAAAAATGAGAGGCCTGTAATTATCATAGGTATACCTCAACTATGAGAGAAAAAATGTGGAAACAAATCCAGACAATCACAATGTCTGATTTTTGAAAGAATTTATTTGCAAATTATGGTGGAAAATAAGTATTTGGTCAATATCAAAAGTTCATCTCAATACTTTGTTATATATCCTTTGTTGGCAATGACAGAGGTCAAACGTTTTCTGTAAGTCTTCACAAGGTTGTCACACACTGTTGCTGGTATGTTGGCCCATTCCTCCATGCAGATCTCCTCTAGAGCAGTGATGTTTTGGGGCTGTCGCTGGGCAACACGGACTTTCAACTCCCTCCAAAGGTTTTCTATGGGGTTGAGATCTGGATACTGGCTAGGCCACTCCAGGACCTCTAGTGCCTGTAAAGTGCCTTCAAAACGGCTCCCCTGCAGTCTCAGGTGTCCGTTTATGAAGCAGTGATCAGCGGTGATCCCAAGGATCGCCGCTGATCACAGTCCATAAACAGTTTATCAAACAGTGATAATCGGGGGAGAACATGTTTGAACTTGTTCTCCCGCTGATTATCTCTACACACAGAGAATCTTTATTGAATGACACAGTAACGGCCAGTTTATGAAGCGGTGATCTCACCGCTTCACTGGCGATCTGTGTCAGAATTCACACTCCCAGGTTCACCAGCTCAGAGGTGGTGAATCGGGGAGTGAAGAGAGAATCTGGGGGGATCTGAGGGGGGGAGGAGGAAGTTTTTTAACTTCCTTATGCCTCGTTCAGACCCCCCAACACTGTAAGCATGTCCCCCTGTCATATTTATGTGTATACATATATATATATATATATATATATATATATATATATATATATATATATATATATATATATATATATATATATATATATTTTGTGTATATGTATATATATATATATATATATATATCATGTGTGTGGATATACATGTATATATAATAATATGTGTGTGTGTATACATATGTATTTAATGTAGGGGGACTCGTTATTTTATTAACAGTAATCCACGCCGTCTGTCCGTGTATTGAGCGGTGATAATTTATCACTGCTTAATAAACTGACATCTCGGTATTCTGGTGCTGTAATCTCGTAAAGTCTCACGAGATTCCAGTATCAGGGGCCGTTCTCCAATGTTAGAAGCATTTGTAGATCACTTCACTCCTCCAAAGGTGAAGCGATCTACACCGCTTCATAAACTGGCACACAGAGGAGAAAAATCTTCACTGTGAATGCCGGAGAACGAAGCAGTGAATAGATTTCACTGCTTCATAAACGGACACCTCAGTGTGAAAGCCCGAGTGCTTTCACACTGATGCGATGCGCTGGCAGGATATTAAAAAAGTCCTGCAAGCAGCACCTTTGGAGCGGTGTATACCGCTCCTCCACCACTCATGCCCATTGAAATGATTGCGAACCGCTGCCGGCGCATTTAACCCCTTCCTCGGGCGCTATCTGGGTTATAAGCTCCCCGCTAGCAGCCGAATAGCGCCGCTAAAATGACGGTAAAGCCCCGATAAAACTAGCAGCGTTTTACCGTCAACGCCTGCCCGCTCCAGTGTGAAAGCAACCTTAAGTAATAAGTGATACAGAAAATTTCTTACATTTAAACATTTACTAAACAAAACAAACCTCCAATAAGTTTACTTGTATGTATAATTTAGATTAAAAAATAAAAACTATATCTTAAATACACAAAAACAGGTAATTAAAACTTTTGGACGAAAAAAAAATATGGGCTAACTTTACTGCTTAGTTTTTTGTTTTTTTTCAATTCATTAGTGTATTTTTTCCCCCAAAAAAATTGCGTTTGAAAGACCGCTGCGCAAATACAGTGTGACATAAAATATTGCAGCAACCGTTATTTTATTCCCTAGGGTCTCTGCTAAAAAAAAAATATATATAATTTTTGGGGGTTCTAAGTGATTTTCTAGCAGAAAATACAGGATTTTTACTTGTAAGCAACAAATGTCAGAAAAGATTTAGTCTTTAAATGGTTAAACTGAGAACTCCTACACACAGGAGTTGAGTTCATTGATAAGTAGAAACATTGTAACTTTTTAGCTTCTTTTATCAGACTTGGCAGGCTGCCCAGAGGACAGAAGTCGCTTCAGGCAACTTGCATTGACTTCTATTAGAGCCCTTTCACACTGGGGCGGTTTGCAGGCGCTATTGCGCTAATAATAGCGCCTGCAAACCGACCCGAAAGTGCCGCTGCTTTCATTCCAGTGTGAAAGCCCCGAGGGCTTTCACACTGAAGCGATGCGCTGGCAGGACGGGGAAAAAAGTCCTGCTAGCAGCATCTTCAGAGCAGTGAAGGAGCGGAGTGTACACCGCTCCTGCCCATTGAAATCAATGGGACGGCACGGCTATACCGCCGGCAAAGCGCCTCTGCAGAGGCACTTTGCGGTGGTATTTAACCCTTTCTCGGCCGCTAGAGGGGGGGCAAAACCGCCCCGCTAGCGGCCGCATACCAACGCTTTTACCGTCGACGCCGCCCCCGCCCCAGTGTGAAAAGGCTCTAACAGAAGTCATTTGCAAGTAGTGCTGAAGTTATAATCGGCCGATGCCGATTAATTAAAAAACGCCAAATATCGGCCGATATATCGGTCGACCTCTAATATATACAGACACTAGAACCTTTATACCACTAATGGTGGCGATCAGCGACTTATAGCGATATTTCTGCAGATAGACACTGACACATAGGCAGATCTCCGTACCAAGTCTCTACCCGGCGATAAAGACACCAGAATATCTAAAAAAAATGTTAATCTTGGCCTGAGTGTACTATAATTTGGCTTCTTCACATAAGGCTTGCTCTCTGCGGTGCAAAAATTTATTTCCATCCAAAGTCTGCCAAAGAGACACCAGAATTTATCCCAAAAATCTCTAATCTTGTTCCGAGTGTACTAAAATGTGGCCTCATCATACAGTCTGACTCCCCAAGCCGTTGTTTACTAAATAAAGCTTGCAGGGAAAATCTATTTAAATGTCATTCTTTTTTTCTTTATAAATGTAATTTTTGTTTAAGCAGGTTCTATACACTGTACAGATGCGCCACTTTACAGGCAGTCTAATGCCTCGTTTCCACTGAGCGGATCAGTACGGTACGGTATTTTGGGTGTTTCCACTATGAAAGCGGCCCATACAACCGAATCCTACCGCTCCATTCAGGGTCCTGCTTCAGATGTGGGGCCATAGAAAATGGAACGGTTCGGTTAGGGCAGAGCTACGATACATTCCACTGATTGGCTGACAGAAAACCCTCTGCTGTGCTATGCTGAGGCATTTTTTCTAAACCCATGGCCCCTTGTGGTCCCACTTGGAGTGGAAACACTCACCAGAATAGACCGGACCATTCTAGGCCATTCAAACTGTACCGACCCGAACCGATCCGCTCAGTGGAAACGAGGCATAAGTGGACCCCCCCAGGCACTATATTTAAAGGATTTTTTCATTTGTACTGTTTCACTTTGAGCATCATCATTAAAATCACTGCTCCTTTAAAAAAGTTTTTTTTTTTTGCATTGGTACATGCAGTACCCAGGCCTTAATACCCTTTGTATGAGAAATAACTTTCATTAGAGATCGACCGATTATCGGTGCAGCCGATATTCACTTTTTTAGAAGTATCAATCACAAAACTGACCGATATTGCTTCAAGGGGTTTTACCGGGGTGATTCATGCAGCTGCATGCATCACTCCGGTACTGTTCTTTAGAGCCAACGGTCAGCTTTATTGTAATGACAACCGATGTGGCTCGGCTGTTATTACAGGCAGCGGGAGGAGACGTCCCTCCAGCCTTCCGCCGCTCGCCTGGGCTCTCCCATCCCATTGGGAGGCCTGAACAACCAGTTGGCACTTCCGCCGGCTGGCTGAAGACCCGAACAAAGCCAGATGCTTAGTTCGGATCTTGGATCTAGTAACCCAGAAGCGATGTCATGACATCACTTCCCGGGTTACTGGCATCTTAAAAGGCGCCAGTTTTAAAAAATAAAAGTATTCAAAAACGCTGATATTGACGTTTTGAATACTTTCAAATGTAGGGAAGTGGTAAATGGTACTTGTCACTGCCTATTACTGTCAAAAGGGATGTTTACATTCCTTGTGACAGCAAAAAAAAAAAAGTAAAAAAACAATGTAAATTTTTTTTAAATTAAATGTGCAAAATATTGACACATATCGGCTATCGGCCTAAGAGGTGGCCGAAATATTGTTTTTTTTGGTGCCGATACAATACCGGTCGATCCCTAACTTCAAAGGGGGACTTGATTTTTCCTGTTCGGGTCCCATAGACTTCAATGGGGTTCGTCGTTCGGGTCCGAATTTTTGGGATGTTCGAGAGTTCTGGCGCAAACCAAACAGAGGGGTGTTCGGCCATCTCTATTAAAAATTGACCACACTTAGCAGGAGAGCTCACTGTGGTCAGTTCTCTAGCTGTGGTGGGAACTTCGTGTACTTTCCTCCAATGATCACACTTGTCCTGACACGCCCCCACTGCACAGCCATTCACCGGGAAGCTCAGTCTACTGCTGTCAACCCCCCCCCCCCCCCCCGCATTTATGCCGCTGTGAACAGAGGGAATGCAATCATTTATTAAAAAGGAATTTATAATTTTTTTTTTTAAATCTATACAAAAATGCTTTACCTTTCATTTGTATTTTAAACTGAATGAGTTGTTTTACAAGGTGACAGTTTACAATCACTTTTATCGTAGAGGTGGGGAAGTCACTGCACCATCAGAACACAAGAGCTCCATGGGAGCGATTCCCTCATCCACCTCGAATGTGCGGATGGGAGAATCGGACTATTTTTTTTCCATTCAACCTGCTGGTTGAATGAAAAATTACTAATGCATATGCTGCCTTAAGCTAGCCACAGACTGCTCAAATTTTATCTGATTTCTACGAATTCAGACAAAATTTTAAACACTGGTGGCCCTGCCAGTTCTGTTCATTTGACTTTTACCCTAGGTTTACACCTATGCATTTTTTGGTGCGTTTTGCATTATGGAGAAACGCACTACAGTCCATTTAACATGGCTTCCTATTGATGTAGTTCAAATCTGTGCGTTTTGCGCTGCTGCATTTTTTGAAAAGGGTCAGGGACTTTTTTCCCACAGCAGATTGCAATTTATGTGTAACAGACTTGAATGGACCCGCATCAAAAACGCAAGTGTTTTTTCACCTCAAACACACGGTGTTTAGCTGGTTGCTAAGGAGTGGGCCAGGAAGCATTCTTAACCGATAAATCATCACCTGTCAGTGGGGTACCTGCTGGCAACTGTATGTAAAAAAAAAAAGAGGGGGGGGGGGCAGTGGAAACGACGTGGTGTTTCTCCCCCCCTCCCCAAATAAAAACTAGGCCCTTAGGGTCTGGTATGGATTTGGAGGGGAACCCCACACCAAAATATTTTTTTTTTTAGAAAAGGCGTGGCCCCCCCCCAAAAGTCCATACCAGACCCTTATCCGAGCATGCAGCATGCACGGGAGGGGACGAGCGAGCCCCCCCCCAAAAAAAACACCTTGGGCAGTGGTTGTGGGGGTTTGCGGGCAGAGGGTATATGGGAATCTGGAAGCACCCTTTCACAAGGGGGTTCCCAGATTCCAGCCCCCACATGTGAATGAGTATGGGGTGCTCACTCAATAATAATTAAAAAAAAAGTGTCAAGAAATAAAAATATGCACAGATTTGACAATTCTTTATTAAAAAAAAGAAAAAAAAAAAAAAAAAAAAAAAAAAAGACTGTCCCCGATGTAGATCCATCGTCAATCACGCCACCCACCACATCCAAAAAAGAAAGAAAAAAAAAAAAGGGCTTCACCCTTGATGAAAGCTAAGCGCCGACTGCCTGCTCCTTCATCTGACTGTTCTTAAATAGGTAAGGGGCAGGGCCACCCCAGAGAAGTCACCTGGTGGCACCGCCCCATGACATCATTGACCAGAGCATGCTGGGCCGCTGATGTCTTAGGGGGCAATGCCACCAGGTGGTGTTGCCAGGGGGCCCCGCCCCTTACCTATTTAAGAACTGTCAGATGGAGCAACAGGCAGTCAGCGCTTTGTTTTGGGGGGGTCTGGCAGGTGGCATGATTGACGATGGATCTATATCAGGGGACACACTTTAAAATTTTAATAAAGGAATTGTCAAAAACAGTATGTGTGTCTTTATCTCTTTTTGACACCACACTCATTCTTATGGAGGGGGGAGGGGCAGGATCTTGTTAAATAAAGGGGGCTTCCAGATTCTGATAAGCCCCCTGCACATAGACCCCTAAAACCACTGCCCAGGGTTGTAGGGAAGAGGCCCTTGTCCCCATCAACATGGGGACAAGGTTCTTTGGGGTGGGGGCTGCCAGGCTGCATGCTCAGATAAGGGTCAGTTATAGATTTTGGGGGCCATCCCACGTCATTTTGAAAAAAATGTTTTGGGGTGGGGTTCCCCTCCAAATCCATGCTAGACCCAAACGCCCTGGTGTGGATTTTTTTTTGGGGGGTGGGGGTAGCAGCCACGCCATTTTGTTGCCAATTTTATTTTGCCGGCAATTCTATTTTTACATTTACACACATTACATGCTTACAAGTTAAAATCTGTATTTTTTGCTAGACAATTATTTTGAATACCAGGGTTACGGCATCTAGCTGCAGCCATAACCCTGGCATTTAAAGTAGAACTTTAGGCAAAACTTTTTTTTTTTAAATTTTGGATTGAGTTAAGAATAGTTATAACCCGTCAGATTTTTTTTTCGCCATCTGTGTCCCATTGCGGAGATTTCCCTTCACGTCCCATAGTCAAACAGAAAGTGAGAGAAAATCCCTTCAACTTCAAGGAATTCTTTGGAGACCCCCAGGACACCAGAGCTAGTGTCCCCATTGGGAGATTTTCCCTCTATTACTTTTCTGGGGACAACCCAAAATTTGGGATTTACTTTCACTTTCAATGATAATGGTAAACAGGACAAATAGAAAGGGTGAATCATGTTAACAGGGTCACATACAGCAGTAAAAACTGACAGGTGTTCTAATCCCTCTACACTCTAAAATAATTTTAAAAAATGCATTTAGTTATACTTTAACTGTAATGACATACATTTATAGTTAGGCGGTCAGGAAATGATTTATAAAAAAAGCTGCATCAAAGCATCAACCGCATGGATGTGAATTTAGACTCAAAGCATCCTGTTGGAAGATTTCTGGCTGAACAGCACCTGCATCCAGGTAGAAAGCTGTCAAACAATAGCCCTATCTGCACTGTTAGCATGGATGAAGAAACCTGCGATTTCTTTTGTTCAGCTCACAAGCTGAACAAGAGAAATATATACATATAAGCTTTTTTTCTGAACTGTCAACATGAAATGAACACAACAAGAGCTGCACTATTGACCCTGTTTATTCCAGCTAAATCTGAAGTTTAGGCATGACAGTTTTTACACTGATCCAACTTACCTGTTGTACATGTGGGAGCTGGTAGCAGGGGCTACCACAGTGATATCCAGTAGCTTCCAGGTCCCTTGACGAGTGGAATGGGCGCCATTCAGAAAACACTTTGCCATTTTCTCAATGAATTCAAAGTATTCTGAGTGGACGAGATAGACATCATGACGTTAGTGCCCCACTTTTGAATTTTTTGTACTATGTTTGAAATATTTTCAAACTGTTGGAAAAGAAAATGCAAAATGTTCCCTAAATCAAGCCTGTGCTGAGCAAGCGACTTCCTGTGTTCAAAACGTAGCAGGGCAGTCACTCAGCACAGGGCATGGAAATTACTGGAGTAATGAAGTCTACTACTGTGATTTCCAGTTTCCACGGGGATACCACAGGTATGGCACATACATTATTCCACTGATCCAAGCTGGGGTAATGCAACTATATAAAAATTGCCCTACCTAAAAAAAATTCAGCTTTAGTCCTCATGCACACAAGGCGTTAGAAAAAATTAGCTGCAAAGCCAAGACCAACAGCAGGAAAAAGGCTGTAAAAACGTGCTTTTAGCAGCTTTTTGCATTGGCGTTAATGCGCATTTTGTCGTGCTAGCTTTTAGCAGCGCTTCTTTGCCTCTACACAAAATCAATGACTCCCTTTGAGAGCCCATTGATTTGAATAGAAGTACACATCCAAGTCCGATCATGATGATCTGACTAGTGCTCTGAGGATCTTGAAGGGGAGGTTGACGCTCTGACGTGATCGCGACCTTGATGAGAACGGGCGCTTATCATGCCGGACGGCGAACTGCTCTTTTAACTACTCCTTTTTTGTAAGCGTTATACTTTTTACAATAAACCTTTATGTATCGGATTTACACTATGGCCACCTCTCTTTTGTCCTCATGATTCTGAGTTCAGGCTGGTGTAAGCCATTGTCCATAGCACTTTCCTAGCCACGCTGAACACGGAGAAGCTGCATCATTGGTTGGTCATTTTGGATCTCGGTTCACATACAAGCCTAATTAGCTTGCTTTCTGGTAAGTGTGAATTTCACGTGGTGGTGGATCACTATGAGTGGTGTTTATCTCAAGCTTTCTACACAAGTTTTCACTGTGAATTATTGAAAGAACATGCTTTGGGACTTTCCTTAGTTTTATGGAAGATTTCTCGGATCTCCTACCTTATGAACTTTGTTATGCATTAATTGATTTTTATGCATTGATTTTCATGCACTCACATACTTATTTACGGTATAGCACAGTTTTTTCCTGTTTATTGTTGCTTTTTGTGTATATCTCACAATTTGAACTGCTGCTTTTTGGGGTTTTTTTTACAGCAGCGTGGTATTTTCTTGTTTCTTCATGTTGATCTTGAAGGGGAACCCCTCACCATAATGAAAAAATAAAACTATGTGGGGTTCCCCCCAAGATCTATACCAGACCCTTATCCGAGTATGCAGCCCGGCAGGTCAGGAAGGGGGGACACGCACAAGCAAACCCCCCCCTGCCTCCTGAACCATACCAGAACTCTCACCCACCCCAAAGGACCTTGTTTGCATGTTGATCGGGACAAGGGCCTCTTCCCCACAACCATGGGCGGTGGTTGTGGGGGTCTGCAGACAGGGGGCTTATCGGAATCTGGAAGCTCCCTTTAATGAGGGGGCCCCCAGATTCTGACTCCCCACCATATGTGAATGAGTAAGGGGTACATTTTACCCCTACTACTCATTCACCCAAAAAGGTGTCAAAAACAAAACCAGCGGACAGGTTTTTGACATAGTCCTTTATTAAAGTAGCCCCAACGTGTCCTCTCCCTCCGGTCTTCTCCCCTCTCCAGTGGTTCTTCCTCTGGTGTCTTCTCTCAACGCTAGCTCCCACTGTTGTGTTAGGTCTGGTGTGCATGGGGTGGTGATGTCACAAGGGGCAGGTCTCAGGATGACATCACTGGATGGCCACGCCCCATAGCTATATAAGGAATAGCACACACCAGACCTAACAGTGGGAACTAGCGTCAGAAAAACACTTAAGAGGAAGAAGAAACGGAAACAGCAGAAGAACCAGCGGAAGAAGACAGCAGGAGGGAGAAGAACCGGAGAGGGAAGAAGACATCACCGGAGGAGGAAGAATAGCTGGAGCGGGGGGGGGGGACTGGAGGAGAAGAACCGGAGAGGGGAGAAGACACGACAGAGCTGCTTTAATAAAAGGACGTAAAAAAAACTGTGTACTGTTTATTTATTTTTGACATCTTTTTGGGTGATTAAGTGGGAGTAAAATGTACCCCCTACGAATTCACATAGGATGGGGGGCAGGGAACTGGGGGCCCCCAGATTCCAAAAAGCCCCCTACCCGCAGACTCCACAACCACCATCCAGGGTTGTGGGGCTGAGCCCCCCCCCCCCGCCCCAAAGCAAACACACCCCCGAATGTTAAGGGCATGTGACCTAGTATGGTCCAGGACGGGGTGGGCACTCCCTATCCCCCCTTTCTTGACCTGCCGGGCTGCATGCTCGGATAAGGGCCTGGTATAGATTGGGTGGGGGCACGTCTTTTTGAAATCTATATGCTATATAAAAATGCGTTTGAAAGACTGCTGCGCGAATACAGTGTGACATAAAATATTGCAACGACTGCCATTTTCTTCTCTAGGGTCTCTGCTAAAAAATATATTATAGTAGCATAGAACTGGCAATGGACCGGATGGTCCCCGGCCATCTCAATGACCTTGGGAGGCCGGAAGCGACATCAAGACGTCACTTCCGATACTGGCAAATGTAAACACTGACGGTTTTTTTTTTTCCTTAAAAAGCAGAGATCGATTTTTTTATTTTTTTTTTAATCTCATGCTTCCCAGGGTAGAGGAGAGACCCCAGATATCTCCATAACGAGGACCTATCATGCCTTATTTCTATTACAAGTTATGTTTACATTTCTTGTAATAGGAAAAAAGAAAAAAAAATTAAAGGGACAGTGTAAAAAGAAAATTTCAAAAAAAAGAAAAAATTTTAAAGCGCCCCTGTCACCTCGTGCTCGCACACAGAAGCAAAACCATACATAGGTTGCGCCCGCATATGTAAACGGTATTCGCACCACACGTGGGGTATCGCCGCTAACCTTAGAGCGAGAGCAATAATTCTAGCACAAGTCCTCCTCTGTAACTCTAAACTGGTAACCTGTAAAAAATTTAAAGCGTAGCCTATAGTGATTTTTAAAGTGTTAAGTCTTTTTTTAAAAAACTGCCAGCAGCTCAATTAGGGGCTGACATTCAACACTGTAAATCCTTTCTAAAAACAAGCAGTGTAAATAGCTATTTAGAACTGTCTTCAGGACGGTCACGTGACTCGTGGCCGCTATTCAGCTCCGATACACGACTGTGATCTCTCTCTGACGTCAGCCGGGGAGATCACATGGGTGCTCGGCTCCTCCCGCAGAAACCCTGTCTCAAAGCTGTAAAGCGGCCGTGAGTCACGTGACCGGCCTGAAGACTGCTCTAAATAGCCATTTACACGGCTCGTTTTTAGAAATGATTTACACATTGTTGTATTCCAGCCTCTAAGTGACAATTTTAGTTTTTTCAGCCCTTGTTAACGTGGTCAGTTTGGAGAGGGCACACAGTGGCAGATTCAGGGAGGGTTTTTTTTACAGTTTAGAGGGGGGCAGATTACACAGCATAATCACTGGGCTGTTTAATCTGCTTTAAACGACCAGGATCTATATTTTTTTTGGGTTAACAAACACTTTAAGTACAGAAGTTGTGCGCCATTTCAAGAGTGTGCACAATTTTAAAGCGTGACATATGTTCCGTATCTATTTACGCAGCGTAACATCTTTCACATTATACAAAAAAAAAATTGGAGTAAATATTGTGTTTTGTTAGTTTTCTTAAAGTGTATTTTTTCCAAAAAAATTGTGTTTGAAAAACTGCTGTACAAATACCATGTGACAAATTGCAACAATTCCCATTTTATTCTCTAGGGTCTTTTCTAAAAAAAAATACATATGTTTCGGGGTTCTGAGTAATTTTGTAGCAATAAAATTATGATTTTTACATTGAGGAGAGGAATGCCAGAATTGGCCCGGTATAGAAGAGGTTAAAGTGGCATTAGGACCCGTTTGCACCATAGAAACGCAGTCCGTATGCATTCAAGGTGCTTTTCTCCATGTGCATTTTTGATGCAGTCCAGTGCATTTTTTCCTCCCGTTTTCTTAATTTTAAAAAGACGTGTGTTCCAGTGTGTTTTACATCGTTACAGTGCAGGAAAAATGCAGCATGTTTTACTTTTTTTTCTGGAACGCATTGGACCCGCAAGCACTGGTGTGAACTATGCTATTGAAAACCATATAACCTACTCTCTATACGTTTTTGATGCAGAAAAAAAACACACTGGACTGCATGTGGAGTGAACTGGCCCTTAAAGCATTGTTTTTTTTTTTTTTTTTTTTTTTTTTTACTTTTTTTTTAAAATACCAAACATCTTATACGTGGTTTTGCACAGAGCAGTTCCGATCCTCTCCGGCACTCCTGCTCCTCCTCGAGCAGTGCCCCCAGAGAAAGACGCCTGCCCTGCGGGCTGCTGCTTTATGCGTCCATAAGACACACAAAGCCGCAGCTTGCCCCCCCCCCCCCCAAGCCAATGAGGAGGGAGAGCCCAGGGACGGTCAAGGCTATCGTGAACATCGCTGGATTGGAGGCCGCTGCACACAGGTCTTTTTGCACAGAATGTGTAAAGGTAAAAAACTTTAAACCTTTAGAACAGTTTACACCTGAATGGGCTGAAATCATACTGGATCACACATGTAGTGCATGCACTGCAGCTGGATCACATAGTACTGCAGTACCATCCTGTGCAGGTATGTGCACTGCATTTGTGATCTTTATTTCGGGTAACATTAGGAATACACTGACACCCACAATCTGTAGCCTAGTGTGTTTTGAACATGTTTCCGGTGTTCTATCAAATAGAAAAAATAGCTGTCAGGACCTGAACATAGCGAATGCACAAATCGTCCGTGGCATTATCCAATGCTATGCAAACAGCGGAGGCAGAATGTAATTATCAGATTATGGCCCGCTACTGTGGGGCGTGTTTTGTGTGTGTTGCAGGGCGGCTTCAGTGTGTTGAACGGCGGATTTTGCCTGTGTCTAAAGCCGTATTGTAACACACACACAAAACGCCCCGCAGAAGAGGGGCATAATATGACAATTACGTTCTCCCTCGGCATCGGATAATGCCACGGACGATCTGTGCATGCGCTATGTTCAGGTCCTGCCAGCTGATCAACATATCAGCTGGAGTGACGTTCCTTACTGCACATGCGCAGATCCATCAAAGGCATTTTTTCAACGCGGGGGGGGGGGGCACTATTCGATAGAACACTGGAAATGCAGGTTTCTCGCACAGTGTTGCAGTGTAAACGCTCACAACACACATTACAATCTGACTAAGAACTATATAGTGCAAGAAATTGCCTGCCTGGATCCAGCTTGATTGGTTAGACACTGATAGGAGATAGCTTTGGTATATCTTTAAATGACTGTAGAAAGATTGTATGGTCAGATTGTAGCGTGTATGGTGAGCGTTCGTCCCACTTCCTGCAGCAGACCCGCACACAGCCCTACACCGTACTTCCAACCTAAGCAATAAACTTGTGTAACTTGTACAGAGGAGACGAAAATTTGCTGACGTCCCTCATTACGGCCCCGGGCCTCAAAGCAAATCCCACGAAGACAATATGCAGGTACCCATCTCACTGCTCCCCCTCCCCCTCCTGCCTCAAGGCCTGTTCCCCTTTCTATAGGCCCCCTACTCACCCCGTCCTCCAACTCGTCATCCGAAATGACGTCCTCTGGCTGGTCCAGGTCTATGTCAAACACGCCCGCCATGGCCTCGGACGTTCTCGGTTTCCCCCCACCGCGATACGGTGCTCCGTTTCCCCGCCTCATGGAGTCCTACACACGGGCCGCCATCACCGGACGTTGTAACGCGGCGGCGCCTCCGCACGTCGCTACTTCCCAGGTCCTCTGCGTACGCGCTCCCTTCACAGGACGCGCGCGCACGGATCAGGGAAGGCCACGATAGAGAGGAGGTGGAGGCAGATGAAGCGCATGCGCGGTTGACTTCGCCGCTAACCTGTGAGCTGGAATACCTCATGAGCACAAGGTGGCACCTAGCGAATTCACATTTCCCCAAATATTAGAAATAAAACAGTACGGCGGAACATGTGAATAAAGAGCAGTTTCTCCTGTTGCTTTTAGCGTTACATTTCAATTAGTCAGGACTATAATTTCTATAGCAAGCATACTTTATATCAGGGATATGCAATTAGCAGACCGTCAGCTGTTGCAGAACTACAAGTCCCATGAGGCATAGCAAGACTCTGATAGCCACAAGCATGGCACCCAGAGGCAGAGGCATGATGGGATTTGTAGTTTTGCAACGCTAACTGCATATCCCTGCTTTATATTATGTCATTTAGGGCTGCGTTGGCTCCACCAAAATGGCCCCTGGAAATGGAGACATACACGGAGACCTGATTTCCCCCTAGTGCTGAGTGTTGGGGGGCGGGCCGTTTAAACGTCTGTTCTCCGAAGCAGGAAGCACAGGGGGTCAGCAAGGTGTTTTAACCTATTAGAGGCTCAGGAAAGAGAAGAAAACACAGCTGAGGGATTTACCAAGGGATCTCATTATTGGAGTGTCGGACGTCATGACTGTTTTATTCATCTGGGGGCACTGGTGAGAAAACAAGTGTAGAACTAAAGGCAAAACTTTGTATTTTTATGTTGTATGGGAGGGTTAGAACTCCCATAGCTCCCAACTGTCCCTGATTTGGAGCAAAGTCCGTCCTCATTTGTCCCTCATTGTTGTCTGATCTATATAGTTGTATATATAATGCACTTTTTATCTTTCAAAAAGTGTTTCCCAGTGCTAAACCTTTCATCCAACTTCCAAAATGCTGCATTTGTAAATTTTAAAAGCCAATATAAAGAAATAGTAGTGATAAAAATAAAAGACCTTGTGGATTTAATTAACCCTTTTTTTTTTGGTTAATTCTCCTTTAACGGGGTGTAGCAGGGGGCGGGTCCTATGCCTCCATATGTTTTCTTAGTAGGTGCCCCTCATTCCCATCTCAAAATGTTGGGAGGTATGAACTCCTGCCATGTGTTTTGCCAGTTGTGTCCCATGGAGGCGATTTCCCTTCCTGCCTTGCAGTCAAAACAAGTAGTGAGAGAAGGATCTGGGCATGGCCCCTGAGACAGAGGACTGGCATAAATGGAGCATGCCAATCAATAAAGGCATTTTAAATATTGCTTTGATTGAAGCTGGATATAAAGTGGTATTTGGTCCCAGGGCGCCTCGTGAAAATGTATCCAGGCTCCTCAGCCTCCCGTTTCAGGGGTTGTGGCCAGATAGGTACATTCCAGCACATTTGGTGGACCTGCCCTAAAGTTTGGCACTTTTGAATGAGGGTGCACTCGTTATATATTTACAGTCACGATGGTTAATATTACAAAAGATGTAAGCATCGCCCTACTTAATAAACCAGTGGGCAATGTCCCACGACACACACAGACCTTAACTAAACTCAATACCGGGCACTTTCACCCCCTTCCTTCCCAGAACAATTTTCAGCTTTCCGTGCTCTCGCACTTTGAGCCTAGGTTCACATATGTGCGATGTGTGCATCGCATCTCTCCCGCAGGCAGTTCACACTACCCTCTGCGAACCGCTGTGGGTGTCAATACAATGTTAATGACACACGCAGATCGGTTCACAGATCGCAGTGCAAACTGTGAACTCGCACAGTAATCAGATCGCATGAGTGAGAACAACCAATGCGATCCGATTCTAGTGCGGGTAAAAAAAAAAAAAGACCCTGCACTATTTTCCAGCGAATCCAATGCGAGTTCAGCCATATAACTGTATGGCTAAACTTGCATTGCACAGACCGCATGCGAATCACATGCGATGTCTGTGTTCGTACAAGTGTGAACCTGGGCTGGACAATCACTCAGTCATGCTACACTGTACCCAAATTACATTTTATCATTTTGTTCACACAAATATAGCTTTCTTTTGGTGGTATATGTTCACCACTGGGTTTTTTATTTTTTGCGATATAAGCGTCAATTTTGGGGGGAAAAAAACAATATTTTCTACTCTTCTGTTTTAAAAGAAATCCAATAAAATCAAATTTATTCATACATTTAGGCTAGAATATGTTCTGCTACATGTCTGTAACGGGTACATCATACTCCTACTCGCTCACCAAAAAAGTGTCAAAGGGTAATAAAAACAAACACACAATTTTTGACAAATCTTTTATTAAAAGCCTTCACCGACAGTGGGAGCGTCTGTTTTGTTTTGTTTTTTTGGGTTTTTTTTCGGGTCTGGCAGGCGGCGTGATTGATGGTGTATTTACATCGTGGGACACTGTTTATTTAATAAAAGAGTTGTCAAAAATGATCTGTGTGTTTATTACCTTGTGGCACTTTTTTGGTAAATCGGTACCCGATACTCATTCTCATGGGGTGGGATCTAGGGGCCTCCTTCTTAAAGGGGGCTTCCAGATTCCGATTAGCCCCCAGCCCACAGACTCCCACAGCCACCGGCCACAGTTGTGGGGATGTGGTCCTTTACTCCATAAAATGGGGTCAAGGTGCTTTGGGAGGTAAGCCCCCCCCCCCCCCCCAAGCACCCACCCCCTATGTTGAAGGTGTTGATTTTGCACCTCAAATAGCCTGTATGAATGAGGCCCAGTGCATGTGCATTATGCACCACAAATGTAAATGGGCCCTTAGGCCTCATGGACACTGGGTGTTTAGCCCCTGTGCATGAGATCCTAGCATTTTGGTGCAGGCAGAAGGTACAAGCACCGTCCATCCCCAATGCTAGCAGCCACTAAAGCTCTATAGGGTTTATTTACTAAAGCTGGAGAGTGCAAAATCAGGCTCACTTCTGCATAGAAACCAATCGGCTTCCAAGTTTTATTGCCAAAGCTTAATTGAACAAGCTGAGGTTAGAAGCTCATTGGTTTCTATATAGAAGTGAGCCTGATTTTGCACTCTCAAGCTTTAGTAAGTAAATCCCTATGAGACCGTGAAAAGCTGCTGTGGCTGGATAGTGAACCGAGTGGTACTAATGCAGTATGCAAACAAGGATGAAGGGAATGTAAAAAAGCATTTTAATTATTTTGAAAAGAATTCACAATTATATGAAGTGGCAATTCTTAATATCTGCTTGGGGTTCAGAACTATTATTTTAGAATTTTTCTGCTTGTATATTATAGGAAAAGATGTGACGTACTAACCGTGTTTTTCATTTCATGTTTCAGTTGTTTTTTTGTTTCACTTTCATGCTGCAGATAAGTGAAAGATATGGCATTTATTACATTACAATTAGGCCAGTGTGGAAACCAAATTGGTTATGAATTGTTTGATGTCATCTGCAATGATTTCGGTAGCAATGGACTGTGCTCCAAGAAAGAAAATGACTATTACCAGACAGTTTCCAAGGATAGATTCTTTGAAGAAACTGAATCTGGAGGTATGTTTTCCATTTTATGGATTTTTTAATGCTATTAAACTTCTTGCTTTTACTACACCTCCATTTTGATTTGTGTTGCAGAACTTGTAAGTCGAGCAGTTCTTCTTGACATGGAGCCCAAAGTGATTACTCAGACTTTAGCATTAGCAGCCCGGTCTGGTAAATGGACATACAATGACAAATCACAGTTTTCCCAGAAACAAGGATCAGGGAACAACTGGGCTCATGGGTATGGTGAATTTCATGTAATGTCTTTTCCAATTCATGCTGTACATAACCACCATAAATAAAGCTGAATTCCAGTCAGCTTATTTAACCAAAAATGTATTGGGGTGCCCTAATGAAGCATTTGACAAGAATACCAGCCAACATAAGCCCTAATGCCCTGTACACATGACCGGTTTTCCCGTCGGAATAAACTCTGAAGGTTTTTCCGACGGAATTCCGCTGAAACTGTCTTGCGTACACACGATCACACCAAAGTCCGACCGTCAAGAACGCAGTGACGTACAACACGTAGGACGGGACTAGAAAAAGGAAGTTCAATAACCAATAGCTTCCGTCTCGTACTTGCTTCAGAGTATGCGTCGTTTTTGGTCCGTCGGAACAGCATACAGACGAGCGGTTTTCCCGACAGGAATTGGTTCCGTCGGAAATATTTAGAACATGTTCTCTTTCTAGGTCCGTCAGAATTTTCGATGTAGAAAGTCCGATGAGTCATACACACAGGATCGGAATATACTATGAATTTCTCCCGGCAGACTTTTTCTGTCGGACATTCCGCTCGTGTGTACGGGGCATAAGGCTCGATTCACATCTAGGCATGTTGCTTTTTTCAGCATTTCTGCAGTGCTACGGTGCTTGCCGCGTTTTTGGACATGTGTTTTTACGGCGATTTGCATTTTGCGCTTTTTATTTCCACTGTATATAGCTGGTTGCTAAGCAGGGAGACGGGAAGCAGGCTGCCGCGTCCTTAACAACCAATGAGTCATCAGCTGTCAGCAGGCTTGCCCGCTGGTGGCTAAATGTAAAAACAAAGGATTTCCAGGTAAAAAAAAAATTGTCGATACCAGGCCCTTGGGTCTAGTATGGATTCGGAGGGGACCCCTCCCCATGCCAAAATGTAAAAAAAAAAAGATGGCATGGGGCCCCCCCCCCAATCCATCCTTATCCGAGCATGTAAGGGAGGGAACGAGCAAGCCCCCCCCCCAATCTCCTGAACCGTACCAGACCGCATGCCCTCAGCATGGGGGGGTGGGTGCTTTGGGGCAAGGGGGGCTCTGCGCCCCCCTACCCCCAGAGCACCTTGCCCCCGTTTTGATGAGGACAAGGGCCTCTTCCCAACAACGCTTGTCCAGTGGTTGTTGGGGTCTGCTGGAGGGGGTTTATTGGAATCTGGAAGCCCCCTTTAACCAGAGGGCTCCCAGATCCTGCCCCCCCCCCCCCCCCATGTAAATGGGTATCGGGTACATTATACCCTTACCCATTCACCAAAATAGTAGTGTAGTAAGACAATAGATAGTTTAACAAGTCCTTTTATTAAAAATGTCGTCTTCTTCCTCCTTCGGGCTTCTTCTGGTCTTCTTCTTTCTCCTTCTCCTTTCTCTTCTTTCTCCCGTCTTCTTTGTCCGGTGTTCTTCTTCCTCCGCCACCGCTCCCGCCAACGACAACCCTCCTCTGATGCTGCATCCCGCTGATCCGTCCACGCCGATGTCAAGCATTCCTCGCGACGTCACAGACCCATCATGCCCCAGGCAGTGAAGTCGCGAGGGGGCAGGGCCTCCGGCTGACGTCATTTGGCCACACCTCATAGTTATCTAAAATGACATCGGCGTGGACAGATCAGCAGGATGCAGCATCAGAGGAAGGTCATCGTTGGCGGGAGCGGCGGCGGAGAAAGAAGAACACCGGACAAAGAAGACAGGAGAAAGAAGGAGAATACCGGAGGAAGAAGCTGGAGAATCCTGGAGGAGGAAGAAGCGGGGGAAGAAGACATTTTTAATAAAGGACTTGTCAAAAATTGTCTTTTGTCACACAACACTACTATTTTTTGGTGAATGTACCCGATACCCATTTACATGAGGGGGCCGGGATCTTGGTGTCTTCCAGATTTCGACAAGCCCCCCGCCCGCAGACCCCAACAACCACTGAGCAAGGGTTGTCGTGAAGAGGCCCTTGTCCCCATCAACATGGGGGCAAGGTGCTTTGGGGTGGGGGGTTCAGGAGGGAGGGGTGGAGCTCGCTCGTCCCCTCCCTTTCCTGACCTGCCGATAAGGGTCTGGTATGGATTTTGGGGGGGATCCCACAGCATTTTTGTTTTTAAATTTTGGCGTGGGGGGGGGTCCCCTCCAAATCCATTCCCCACGTTGTGTTTTTACTTTTTTTTTTTTTTTTTTTTTTTTTTTTTTTTTTTACATTCAGCTGTCAGTGGGGAAGCCCAATGACAACTGATGACTCATCGGTTGTTAAGGAAGCGGCAGCCGGCTTCACAGCTCTCTCCTTTAGCAACCAGCTAAATACAGTGTAAGAAGGCAAATTGTGGCAAAATCGCGATAAAAACGCGGTACTTGCGTTTTGGATGTGGGTCCATTGAAGTCTATTACATGCAAAACGCTACATTTTGCGGGAAAAAAAGTCCCTGACTCTGCAGAGGCACAAACATGCATTGATGTGAATGTGTTCCATAGGAACCCATGTTAAAAAAAATTCCCTGCATTTCTGCAAAATGCATCAAAAGACACATTAGTGTGAATCGAGCCTCAAGGCGCTGCTTCTTTTTGGGATTGTATTGGATTATTTATATTTGATTATCTTCTGTTTTTTCTTTTGTCAATTTTCTTTATGCCTCCTTTTTCCTTTTTGTGCTTTTAGATATTTCATAAAGAATATGTTGTTCCCGTTTGTATAGATTTTATAATTGTGTATAAATAGTCACCATAACGAAATATTTAGAACAGGTATGTTTTAGCAACTGTTTTATGTTTTTATTTTTTATTTTTATACTGCTTACATTGATGTGTTTCTTCCATTGTTTTTGTAGCTACTGTGTACATGGCCCTAAATATCAAGATCTTGTTATGGACTTGGTTAGAAAGCAAGTAGAAAAATGTGATCGATTGGGTGGTTTCTTCAACATAATGAGTATGGCTGGTGGCACTGGGTCAGGCATGGGAACGTTCGTCACAAAATGTTTACGGGATATCTACCCTAATTCACTTCTGCTCAATGAAGTTATTTGGCCTTATGGTACTGGAGAGGTAGGTATATGCAGTCATAAAGTACAGTAGTGCTTGAACTGGATAACAAATCTATTCACTTGTAGTGGACATTTGGAGGACTTATTTATTTTATTTTTCACCAATTTATTTTATATTCTGTATTGGTGGTGGTGTTTTTTTTTTTTTTTTTTTCTCTCTTTGCATCCAGATTCAACAAAAAGATTAAACAGATTTGTAGCAAGGACAAAGGATCCTCTTGCATACGTGACGGATGCGTTTGTGATTCCGTGGCATCGGTTCTCACAGATTTATGCATTCCCGCCTATTCTGCTACTGCCGCCACTTCTTCGCAGGGTCAGGCAGGAAAGGAAGTCGGTACTTCTGGTAGCTCCCGCCTAGCCCAGGAGGACTTGGTATGCAGAAATAGTAAGGATGACAGTGGGTTCCCCGTGGACCCTACCGTTACGCCCAGACCTGTTGTCTCAAGATCCAGTGTTCCATCCTGCCTTACAAACGCTAAATTTGACGGTTTGGCTATTGAAACCCACATTCTGAAGAATCGTGGGCTTTTAGCTCCTGTGATATCTACCTTGATCAATGCAAGGAAGTCAGCTTCCAGGGTAATTTATCATAGATTCTGGAAAGCTTATGTATCCTGGTGTGAATCCAGGGGTTGGCATCCCAGAAAGTATGTGATAAGTAGAATTCTTGATTTTCTACAATTGGGATTAGAGATGAAGCTGGCCTTGAGTACCATCAAGGGCCAGGTCTCGGCCTTATCAGTAATGCTTCAATGGCCACTTGCTTCACATTCTTTGGTTCGAAACTTTTTGCAGGGGGTGACGTGTCTTAATCCTCCGGTTAAGGCGCCCCTAAACCCCTGGGACTTAAATTTGGTTCTGTCTGTTTTACAGAAACAGCCTTTTGAACCAATACGTCAGATTCCTTTGGTCTTGTTGACAAGAAAGTTAATTTTTCTGGTAGCCATTTCTTCTGCTAGAAGAGTCTCAGAATTAGCAGCTCTTTCCTGTAAAGAGCCTTATTTGATTGTACACAAGGATAGAGTGGTATTGCGCCCTAATCCTAGTTTTTTACCGAAGGTGGTTTCAGATTTTCATCTAAACCAAGATATTGTTCTGCCTTCCCCTTTTCCAGATCCCTGTTCTTCGGAAGAAAGGTCACTACATTCTTTGGATGTAGTAAGAGCAGTCAAGGCCTATCTGGAAACAACTGCTCAAATGCGCAAAACGGATGTTTTGTTCGTGCTGCCAGAGGGTCCCAATAGAGGACAGGTAGCGTCAAAAGCCACCATTTCTAAATGGATTCGACAAATGATTATTCAAGCTTACGGTTTGAAACAGAAGATTCCTCCGTTTCAGATCAAGACACATTCCACAAGGGCTATTGGTGCTTCTTGGGCAGTGCATCACCGGGCCCTTATGGCTCAAATCTGCAAGGTCGCAACCTGGTCTTCAGTCCATACGTTCTCCAGATTTTATCAGGTGGATGTGGGAAGGCATGAGGATATCGCCTTTGGGCGTAGTGTGCTGCAGGCAGCGGTACAGGGTCCTCGGGTCTGATTGCACCCTACTTGGTTGTGGTTCCCCTCCCCTCGGATAGCATTGCTCTGGGACATCCCATCAGTTATTACTGTGGCTCTGTGTCCCGTGATGTACGAGAAAGAAAATAGGATTTTTTATAACAGCTTACCTGTAAAGTCCCTTTCTTTTGATGTACATCACGGGACATAGAGGTCCCACCCCTCTTCTAATACACTTATATTGCTTTGCTACAAAACTGAGGTATCCCTGTAGGGGGAGGGATTATATAGGGGGTTGAACTTCCTGGTTAGGGTGTGCCAGTGTCCAATCACCTAGTGATACCCTATAACCCATCAGTTATTACTGTGGCTCTGTGTCCCTTGATGTACATCAAAAGAAAAGGATTTTACAGGTAAGCTGTTATAAAAAATCCTATTTTCCCACATTTTGTGGCTTTTTAAATTGCAGTTAGTGTCTGTGTATAAATTATCAATGAGTTTGTTAGCGCTCACATGGATGCACTGAGCAGGCTAGATACTGTGCCATGGAGTGCAGAAAAGAACTGTAACAAGTTAATGAAACTTTATAAAGATGGAAAAGGATATAACATGATATCCAAAGCTTTAAATTTGCCAGTAATTACTGTTCAATCACTTATTAAGAATTGGAAAATTTGGGGATCTCTTGATGCCAAACCAAGGTCAGGTGGACCAAGAAAGAATGCATCCACAACTGCGACAGGAGTTGTTCAGGATACAAAGAAAGAACCCACTGGTAACCTCAGGAGAAATATAAGCTGCTCTGGAAAAAGACGGTGTGGTTGTTTTTAACCACTTCCCCCAAAACAACGTACCTGTACGTCATTTTAAGGAAGTGGTTGTACCGGGGTGATGCCTGCAACTGCAGGCTTCACCCGGTACCGTTTTTTTATTTATTTATTTTTTTTTTTTTAGAGCTGACGGTCAATTTTCTGGTGATAACAACCAATGCGGCTCAGCAGCCGCAGGGCCACTATCACAAGGAGCAGGAGGGGACCTCCCGCCGTTCCACCTAGGTCTCCTGTCCCACCAGGGGACCCGAGCGACCGGCTGGCCGGAGTTCCAAACAGAACCGGAATCGATTTGACATCTCAACTCGATTCAAGATTTGAATCGATTTTTTTTTTTTTTCCCCCAGCCCTACACACAATACGATGATACTTGAACACAAATGATCTGCGTGATCAAGTTGCCAGAAAGAAGCCTTTACTGTGCCAATGCTACAAAAAAGCCTAGTGAGGGATGTCAAGGTTTGTTCTGCAAAACACAGGTTCAGCTGCCCTTATTTTCAATGGCACCTAAAACGTGGTGCAGTTTTGCTGTGATTGTCACTCGACTATAAACTTTGCAAACTATAAGCTGATCGAAGAGTACACTGTCTCCAGTTCAATGGAATAAAAGCTTTTGCTGTGTTCAATTTATATTGTTTCATTGACATAGGTGTTAAATGGAGGAGGAATGCCACGGCGTTCTCCAACATATGAATATTTGTTCGTGTATCCAGTGCTTAACCTGTATCCAGAAAGCTATGATATGTGTATAGGATCAAAAAATGTGCAACAGGGGGGCTTGGCCGGCATGGCGGACTGAGTGGACGTGTTTCCTGAGCTCTCCTGGAGTGCCCCCTGAAATTTCATCCGCACCTCGAGAATGCCTTCCAAATCTCCTGGCATTCAAAAGAGGGGTAAAAAGCTGAAATTTCCCCTGAATATCCCGGAAGAACCCAGCCTGGTCTCCTGCTCTTTGAGATCCCCTGCGCACCATAGAAATATGGCGTCGCAAACAGACCACGAGGCGGACTCTTCATCAGCACCCCCGGGATTACCGGAGATCATGGCGGCTATCACCTTCTGTCAGACTGCTATTACCGCATGCCAGACCACCCTGGCATCTAAGATTGAAGAGGTTCAGCTAGATGTGGGTCCAATACGGCAAGACCTGGATAAAATTCGATCCCGGGTGTCGGAAGCTGAGCGGCTTGTGTGAATGGTGGAAGGTACAGTCACAGACCATGCTGCCTCTATCCGAACCCTTCAGACGAAAGTCATAGCCCTTGAATACAGAGTGGAGGATGCCAACAATAGGAGCCGGGGGAACAACCTCAGGATTGTGGGTCTCCCTGAGGGAGTTGGGGGGCGATCGCCGGTCCTATTTATGGAAGACCTGCTGCGCTCCTTGTTACCTTCCGCTCAACTCTCCCCATACTTTGCTGTCGAGAGGGCACACCGTGTACCGCCCAGGCCTGGGCCGGAGGGGGCTCCACCCCACACCTTCATCCTCCGGTTGCTCAATTTTTGCGACCGGGATGAACTGCTCAGGGCCTCTCGTACTGCAGGTGAGCTGCCTTTCCGGAACGTCAAACTCCTAATTTCCCGGACTACACTATGGAAACCCAGAGACAGCGCCGCTCTTTTGATGCTGATAAGGCCGGTCTGCGGAGGAGAGGCATAAAGTACAGCATCTTGTTCCCTGCGAGGCCCTGGGTGGTGGACGGCGAGGCGGTTCAGTTTTTCACCAACCCCAAGGATGCATCCGCCTGGTTGGAAGCTTTACCCCCATAGAACGGGGCTGCTTACTTTGTGCTGTCTGGAAGTCCTTGGCTGTTCTGTACCTCGGGATCCAGGTGAGCATTGCTGTGTCCCTGTTTGATGCCTTTCCTAACCCCACGCACTGTTGTGGTTTTCCTTTTTTTGGGGTCATCCAGGATGGGATAAATTACCTTGATCCCTCACAGTTGCTGCCCGAGCCCCCTCCGGGATGTCCCAGGTGACACCAGTCTGTCACTACTATTCACAGATAAATGCCTTCTACTGTGATCCTTACTAAACCCTAGTCTGGCCTCTGGTTTTAAGAATGCTGTTTTTGTTTTTTGTTTTGTTTTTTTTGTTTTTTTGCAGCAGGCTCAGCCAGGTGAATGACAGAACTCTCTTTTCATCTTTTTTTTGTCCGTTCATGTTACTCCAAAAGCTCAGGGATGAGACTTGCTACGCATACACACACCTAGATTCCCTGTCCTTGGTGTTGTAATGTCCTGCTCCGGTTGCACGACCCCAACCTAACCGTTTTATAGTCTTGGGACTATGGGTTTTTTGGGACTCAAGTGCTCCTCACTGTTCCGAGGTGCACGGGGTGGGGGGGAGGGGAGGGTTGGCACTTGCTAACTATGGTTGGTTGTTCATGTTAAATATTTGTTCCAGAGTTACTGTTGGTCTTTTACTGAGAATGCTTACTAATGCCTGTATCATTTTTAAAAGTGGTATTGCTCATAAGTATGTTGGGCTGTGTGGTCATATTATGTCCATGACTCTGAGCTGCTCATCCCTGCAGTACTGGCTCCGGATGACACCGCTCCTGAGTCTACTTACTTTTATCGATGTACCTTTGTCATGGCTAAGTGCCTGGTAGTGTCATGGAATGTGCGGGGTCTCAACTCTGCTGTTAAGCGCTCCCTAGTGCTCAATTATCTATGGAAACTCCGTCCACAGGTGTGTATTTTTCAGGAGACACATCTTATGGGCTCCCGCGTTCTTAGTCTGAAGCGAGCCTGGGACGGTGCTCATTATCATGCACCTTATTCTAATTATGCCAGGGGGGTTAGTGTTCTGGTGCACAGATCCTTACCCTTTCAGCTTTTGGTTGTTAAACTTGACCCGGGGGGCAGGTACGTGCTCCTACATGCCCTGATTTTAGAGATCCCTTTTGTGATAGTGGGTGTTTACCTGCCCCCCCGGCCGATGTAGATGTGCTCCATGTACTGATGCAACATGTTACAATGTACAATACTGAAAATATTTTATTTACAGGGGACTTTAATATGGTGCCCTCTAGAGAGCTGGACAGGTTACACGCCTCTGGTCCCCAGCAGCGTGGTCTCTCCGACTGGGCTTCTGCCTTCCACATGACGGATGTTTGGCGTCATCTCCATCCCTCTGATAGGGAATATACTTGCCTTTCTACTACTTACCGGACCATGTCCCGCATAGATCTGGTTTTTGCCTCCTCCGCCTTGGTGCGGAGGGTGATCTCTGCTGAGATTCTCTCGCGAGGAATCTTGGATCTTGCCCCGGTATCTGTCACAATCAGGCTCTGTCATGGGGAGGGCGAAAGGCTATGGAGGTTGTCCAAGTACTGGATTATGGACCCTGACATACAGGAGGAGCTACCGGAAGCCCTATGTACCTTTTTGGAATAATAATGCGGACTCCACTGGACCTCTGGTGGTGTGGGACACCTTTAAATCATGGCTTAAAGGTGAATAAATTACCTGTATAGCTGTTAAAAAAAAAAAGGCAATCTGCGCAGTCTCTGAGGCAGTTGGAGGAACGGGCGAGGCTGAGGGAGGCAGAATATGTGCGGTCTCCTGCTCAGGCTAACTATGTGCCCTGGCAGGATTTCCTAAGGGAATTGTCCTTACTTAGGGTGGAACTCGCTAGGAAATCTATGCTTGATAGCGCCCAGAGGGTATTTGAATTTGGGGACAAGAACAGTAGGCTGTTGGGCTGGCTTGCCAAGGGACAACATACTGCGACCCACGTTGGTAAGCTAAGAGACCGGGATAGCCGTCTGCTGATGGCTCCAGCGGACATCAGTGCAAGGTTCCTCGACTTCTACCAGACTCTGTACTCCTAGGGCGACCTTTGACAATTCTGAATTGCTCCACTATCTTGATCGAGCCTTGCTCGCCTCTTTGGAGGCGGAGAAGCGTGTGGAACTAGATAAGGACATTTCTCTTGAGGTACAATAGGCCCTGGGATCCATGCAGTTGGGAAAGGCCCCGGGACCGGATGGCATTCCCATTGAATTTTATTCGCTATATCAGGAATTTCTAGCCCCTAAGTTTACCTCGTTACTGCAGCAAGTCTTTGAACTAGGTTCCTTGCCAGAGTCGTTGTCCGAAGCGATTGTTGTTTTGGTGCCCAAACTTGGTAAGGACCCTGAAGAGTGTGCCTTCTACCGGCCTATTTCCCTAATTAATGCTGATGCCAAGTTGCTAGCAAAAATATTGGCACTTAGGCTTGGTAGAATAATAGAGGACCTCATTCATGTGGATCAGACCGGGTTCATGCCGGGGAAGGGTACGAATATTAACATTCGCCGGTTGTTCTTGAATTTAGCTGCCTCCCATAGCAACGGGGGTACGAGAGTCATAGCCTCTCTGGACGTGGAGAAGGCTTTTGACTCCGTGGGAGTGGGGATGGGAGTACTTATAGGGGCTGTTACGGAAATTTGGCCTAAGTTTCTTCACTGGCTGGTGTTGTTATACAAGGCCCCTAGGGCACGGATTAGGGTGAATGACACTCTTTTGGATGTTTTTCTCCTCCAGAAGGGGATCCGGCAGGGGTGCCCTTTTATCCCCCAGTTTTTTTGCACTGGCCTTGGAGCCAATGGCAGTCTTGGTCAGAGAATCAAGCAGCATTGTGGGGCTCCGGGTTGGCCCTCTGGAGGAGAAAATATCACTGTATGTGGATGACACCCTGTTGTATCTGCATGATGCCAGCTCTTCACTGCAGGCTGCCCTTGAGGCTTTCAATGAATTTGGACGGTTCTCTGGAATTTGTATCAATTGGACTAAGTCTGTCTTGTTCCCTTTGGATGCGCAGGCCAGAGACTCTGCGTCTCAGACCGCGTTACGGTGGTGGATGAATTCACACGTATCTAGGCATTAGGGTTGCATGAGATCCTCAATCCTTTCAACGCCTTAACCTCCAGCCCATAGTTGCACGCCTTAAAGATCATTGCTCTCGGTGGGCTAATCTGCCTCTTAACCTCCTAGGGCAAATTTAATTTAAAGATGATCTACCTTCCCAAGTTCAATTATATTTTCAGCAACTGCCCTACGTGGATATCCCAGGCCTTTTTTAAGGACTTGGACGGTTGCATTGGCTCCTTTCTGTGGTGGGGGTCCTCCCCTCGGCTGGCTAGATCAACTCTCCAGCTCCCTGTTAGCTGTGGCGGACTGGCCTTGCCTAACCTGTCGGTGTACTACTGGGCGGCAATGTTGGTCACGGTTAGGTGGTGGTTTGAGCAGTCTCAGGCCAATGCTGCGGTCTGTCTAGAGGCAGCTATTGTGGGATCTGTGGGAATTGAGCAACCTGGTCTATCGGGGAGCCTCGGCATACCCTTCCTTGCCGACTCCCACTAGGGCCACCTTGAGGGTATGGGGCCTGGCTAGGAAGCGGTTTATGTCCCCCAACCGGTGGTCCCCCTTCTGCCCGCTATGGGGGAACCCGTCTCTCCCACATTTTCGGACAATCCCTGATATGGGCCCGATATGGTATTAAACTATTGAAGGATATTGTCTCGGGTGGATCCCTTCTACCCTTTAGGGAACTTGCTAGAAGACATGACCTCCCTGGGTGGATGCTGTTCCATTACTATCAGCTACGCCATGCATTCCGGGCACAGTTCCCAGCGCCACCCGACCTAAAGGCAGATGTAATTGAGGATATACTAGTGCAAGAAACTCTCTAGTCAAACCCCTTTCTGCGTTGTATCTGACCCTTCTTAGAAAAGACTCACCGAAAATGATTGCACTGTGGGACAAATGGAGGGCAGAGGTCCCAAATTTGGATAGAGATGCATGGGAGGAGTGCTTTGAAGACCGTTCTAAGATAGTGATATCTTCTAGGGATAAATTAATATAAGCCAAGTTCCTACACAGGGTATACTTCACGCCTCAGAGACTACATAGAATATACCCACAGAGGTCCCCGAATTGCCCGCAATGTCATTCTCCTGAAGCACCTATATCCATATGTTCTGGGCCTGTCCTAGGCTTTCCCGCTACTGGTCTGCAATAGTAGAGTTCATTAATGTCCGTCTTCAGCTGGAGATACCCCTAACACCTGAATTGGCTCTGCTGGGCATACAGGATGATGACCAGAGACCTAGATACACCAAATTGTTGCATGCCAAAAAAGAGATCCTGGTAAAATGGACTTCTCACCTGCCTCCCACACTGAGGGCTTGGGAGAACTCGATTAATGTTGTTTTACCTATGTATAAGTTGACTTATATGAGCAGGGGATGCCCCCAGAAGTACATGAGGATATGACAACCTTGGACTGACCCCATTTGAACTGCCCACTCATAGAGAATTTTACCCTTCTCTGACTAACATATACTTGGCTATGTTCTGTGGTGGCTGCTTCCCCCCCCCCCCTCACGCCTCACGTCCTCCCCACCCCCCCTTCCTCATCCCCTTTCCACTTCGTACTCTGATTTTGTGAATTGCATACCGTATCACCACATTGTCTATTGGTTATTACATGAATGCTGTCCAGTTATGTACCCACTTACTATTTTCGGAACTTAGCATGTATTATGTAGCATTTCTTCTCAAAGACCAACCTTGTTGTTAAAAAAAATAAATAAAAAATGTGCAACAGGGATCCCTCCCTACACAGCCAGCAGAGCTGGGAACACTGTGGGAATGTTTGTGTAGGGTTGTAAGTACTTTATTCCACCGTGCCACTATCTTATAGCCTGAATGAAGAAATGTCATCAGCACACCAAGGATTCCTCAGAAGGGTCCAAAGTTAATTCACATGGTACACATACAGCAATATTTTGGAGCCACGCAGGGCCCCTTCGTCAGGCAAGTGACACTTGCCTGAAGAAGGGGTCCTGCGTGGCTCTGAAACTTTGCCGTATGTTTACTGTGTGACCATGTACATAAAACTTTGGACCCTTCTAAGGAATCCTTGGTGTGCCAATGACATTTCTCCATTCAGATTGTCTGTGGTTTCCAGTCTGTTGTCATTACAGTAACCCAGCATTATTACAGCCATTTCCGAGAACGCGTGCGTAGGGAATATTGCGATTGGATTTGGTATCATATTGCCTGTCTCTGCGTTTGGCAGATGATGGAGGCTTTGTGAGTCATTTGGATAATTCTGTCAGATTGGCAGTACGAAAGAGGTGTCCAGATCTCACTCCCATTTCATAAAATATTTTGGAAGTGGTGAATCCACTGAGTCAAAATGCGGTAAGACTGTGAGAGGCCATGTTGGAACGGCTCAGATGACAGAGTTTTTCGAACACTGTAGTGGTAGGCAGCGATAATAGTTTGCCCCAGGTGTGGGTCAAGAAATGTCTTACTTGCATTGATTACCACAGAGAGAGGGGTGGTTCACACATGCTCTGAATGTTCAACAGAGAGCCTCAATGTCCCGCTGTACGAAAGTGTTGTGTCTAAAGTGAGCTTGTCTCAGTGTAGAGAGAAATGACCCAACTTGAAGGCTCGAAGAAAACTGTGGATGACCTATCACCTGAGTCAAACCAGACGGACTAGGTTTCAATAAAGCCGAGTGTTTGTTACTCTTAAACAGGTTTAATGTCATACCAGTGGTTGGGTAATTATATAAATGATGAGCGACATCTTAGTGTAGCCAAGGTAGACCCCCTAAAATGCATTCCGAAAAATGATTGTTCCAGTTGGACTACATAGACTTGTCTCTTTTTTTTTAAACCAGACTAACTATGTAACTATGGGGTTTTTTTACTAAAGCTGGAGAGTGCAAGATCAGGCTCACTTCTGAATAGAAGCCAATCAGCTCCCAGGTTTTATTGCCAAAGCTTAATTAAAAAAGCTAAGGTTAGAAGCTAATTGGTTTCTATGCAGAAGTGAGCCTGATTTTGCACTCTCCAGCTTTAATAAATAAACCCCTATGTATGTAACTATGTTTACCCACATCAGGATGATGCCAATTAAGGATCCTAGCTAAATGTGTTGCCCTACGATATTTATGAACATCTGGCAGCCCTATGCTTCCTGAGGACTTAGATCTGGTTAGAAGACACTGAGAGATATGTTGTGCTTTGCCCACCCATAGAAAGTTCACACCTTAGCTGTTTAGGAAATGTTCCCAGGTTTCTTATTGGGAGCGTTTGAAAAAGATACAGGAGGCAGAGAAGGATGTCCATTTTAGACCCCTTTCACACTTGTGCAATTTGTCCTGCGACTTGGGACTGCAAAGTGACAAGTTGTACCCCATGATTTCCAATGAGTACCATTCATATCTGTGCGACTTCAAAGTAGTCCCTGCACTACTTTGGTCCGCCTTTGATGCAACTTGAGGTCCATAGACCTCAAGATTACACAAGTATTGCTTCAAGTCGCAGCAAAAATCGTGCGACTTTCAGGTCGCACAAATGCGAAAGGGGCTTTTATCACATTGCATCTTCCAAACCAGGACAACCAGATTACACACCACCTAAAAAAAAGTCCCTTTTTAACTGTGTTAAAAATGGGGGGGGGGGGGGGGGGGTTAGCCACGAATATATCTACGATGTTGGACCTAAGAAACATTTCAAAGTACTTAAGGCTTTGAGGTGTATACTTAAATGAAAATTAGTGAGGTTTTCTGGGGTTAATATTAGGTACTTCAGACTCTTGAAGATTTTAAAGTTGGAGATCTGGTTGTACTGTTAAAATTCCACCAGAAGACATGGGAGAGAAGTTAACAACTAGGTCAAAAAGAAGAACTTTAAGTGGTTGTAAACCTCAAACATGAAATAATGAACAAAGCATATCATTCTGTAGTACTGATCAGCGCTGCTCCAAGCCTGCAGTATCAGTGTCCCAAATTCACACTATTCAGGTGCTGGCAGAGGTAGAGCACATCTTGCTCAAAATATAATAGATACCTCTGCATACTGTATTCAATGTCAATGTAAGGTAAATGACAGACTTCAGCTCAGATCCCAACCCATCAATCATACCCCTCTGACATGGTTGACCCACATTGGGCTTAATAGTAGAGGTGAACATGTCCTGTGGCAAAGGGATTACACACGCACCAAATCTCAGAGGTCTTATGTACAAGCCCACCCCTACCAACATCATTGTGCGGGATATAGGAACAAGCTCTGAGCTCTCTGAAAGCCTCTCTGAGAGCATTCGCTAGCAGCCTGCTCAGTTTGTTCCCCCATTCATAAAATTTTTGTTGAAGCCTGGTAAGCTTAGTTTTGATTTTGTGAAGAAGTTAATTCGGCCGTTCTCTAATGCCCCGTACACACGGTCGGATTTTCAGACGGAAAATGTGTGATAAGACCTTGTTGTGGGAAATTCCGACCGTGTGTAGGCTCCATCACACATTTTCCATTGGATTTTCCAACACACAAAGTTTAAGAGCAGGCTATAAAATTTTCCGACAACAAAATCCGTTGTCGGAATTTCCGATCGTGTGTACACAAATCCGACGCACAAAGTGCCATGCATGCTCAGAATAAATAAAGAGATGAAAGCTATTGGCTACTGCCCCATTTATAGTCATGACGTACGTGTTTTAAGTCACCGCGTTCAGAATGATCGGATTTTCCGACAACTTTGTGTGACCGTGTGTATGCAAGGCAAGTTTGAGCCAACATCCGTCGGAAAAAATCCTAGGATTTTGTTGTCGGAATGTCCGATCAATGTCCGACCGTGTGTACGGGGCATAAGTATATGGAGTTCGCTGAGAGTAGACTGCTAGGGATTGTTTGTGGAGCATTTCTAATTTTATGAATTTGGTTGAATAGAAAGTCAGTTTTGTCAGGATCTCTCTTTCTTGAGGTGAGAGCCCTGAGAAATGAGAATCCCTCTAATTACACATTTTGTGTTTCCCAGATCATCTTTGGGCAGGACGTGGACTTCTCATGGGTGAGAAAAAAGGGCCTAAGTTCCAACCCTGATCTGTGTAACCTGTAGCAGGGCTTCGTTCAGTTTCCACTGCCCTATATTCTGGTGTAGCATGACATCTAATAAAACCCGGTGAGTGGACAGAGTACGGGTAGCTATAGAGCCCACAGTGACCTTTTGCAAGGCAGAATGTAGGATCAGGAAGTAGTTGATTCTTGAGTAGGACACATAAGATTGGGAATACTAAGACTAGTCCCTGTACGGGCTATGTAGCAATCGCCAGATTTCGTTGGCAAATGTTTAAATGAAAGAACTTAATTGACCTGTTTGGTTTGTTCATTAACCACTTCCCGACTGCTGTGTGTACACACACACACACACACACATTATATATAATCTATCCTCATTGGGAATCGGTTATACCAGGATCATGGCTGCCGCTGTAACCATGATCCTGGTACAAAATTTGTAGAGCTGATTGATTCAAGCAGCTCTACAACTGCCCGATCACTTTTACAGCACACAGAAGGGTGCTTCCTCCCGCCAACGCCTTTACTAGACTATCCAGTTCCAATGGGGGGCCTGGAACCAAATCAACCTGTCAGACTGGAAGCACACTGATGAGTGTAGTGGAGAGCAGAGGTGAAATCTCTTGATAAACAGTACTAACCACTGTCTATGCTATCACAAGAGATTTTGTTCATCCCTTGTAACAGCAATAAAGTTAAATTGTAAAAAAATCAGTGTGTAAAATTAAATGTAAAGTACTTACGTGCAAATGCAATGCAAATAGTGATCATACCACACATTTTGAGGTATCGCCACACATCAGTGAGGGCAATAATTCTAGAACCACTTTACTTGTTTACCTGTAAACTGGTATCTTGTTTAAGGCTTTTAAAGTGCCTATGGATTTTTTAGTGCACCGTAGTTTGTCACCTTTCCACAGGCATGCACAATTTTAAAGCATGACATGTTGGGTATCTACTTGGTACAATATCTTTTATATTTCACAAAAAAAAGATATTTATGTTGGTGTTGGTACACTAAAAGTCATTAAAGTGTAGTTTTGTGTTTTGACAATATGCTCAAATATTGCATGACCTAAAAAAAACAGCCACCATTTCATTCTTCAGTGCCTTTGCTTTAAAAGTAATTTTGGGACTTGCGGAAGAACGGGCAGTGACGGTTCTAAATCAGAATCAGAGTAATAGGAGCCTCAGGTGACCTAAGGATACATTTGCAAGGGGGACTAGCACCAGTGTAAATGACAGGAGCAAGAATGCTGCAGCTGTTTTAGCCACCTGTGAGCGGCTAGCTGCGTCCGCCTAGCCCTGTACATTTCAATGACAGGTTGGTGGCAGCAGCAACTATCCATGGCTGTCTGGAGGGCCAGCGATTAACTACGATGACCGCTACGGAATGCACTTTGTGGGTCCAACAGCAATCATATGCAACCATAAGCTTACTCTTGAAGTGAGTCTTCAAAGACTGGTTCATAGCAGAGGCTGTACCACAGCTCTGAACATGGATAGGACTGTTTAGCTAGCACTATGGTTTGAAAAGTGCCACAGGCAGAGCACTATGCCTGAGGATCACATTCCAGGATATCCCCACAATCTTTGGTCCAGTGGTGTCCTGGTACAACCTCAAAAGCTTCTACTGAGGATATACAGATCCAATTAGGTGTTATGAAGTGAGAAGAAAAACCAAAGTAAAAATTTTCCACAGTGTAACAAATATCCTGACTGAAGAGAAAAAATACAATTGGGCTTTCCACAGCAGAGCTGAGGGAAAAATGTGTCCACCCTCCTAGGACACTAGCAGAAAACTGAGGCATGGTGGAGGTGGTGGAGGCAGGGCTATACAGAGGATGGCTTAATGTTTTTTTTGTCTTGCCAGTAGGTAGCAGTATAACATGCCACAGACTATTCTACAACGCTGTGTTCCTCAAACAAATGGAATTTTTGTACTTGCTGTAAAAGCCTTTTCTTGGAGTCCATTGAAGGGCACAGGTCCCACCCTTCTGTGTTTTAATAATCATGCTTTCAGCATTGCTTTGCTATAAAATTTAGGCATTGTTGTAGTAGGAGAGGTTATCCTGGGCTGGCCTGCAATGTTTTTTTTTTTTTTTTTTTGCCAGTGTCCAATCCTCCTATAGGGGGCAGTATAACTCAAAGGTTGAAGGTTTCATGTGTCCCTCAATGGACTTAATTGATATTAGGGCACATTTTTAAAAATAACAAATATGTTATACTTGCCTGCTCTGTGCAGTGGTTTTGCACAGAGCAGCCCTGGTCCTCCTCTTCTTGGGTCCCCCGCTGGTGCTCCTGGCCACTCCCTCATGCCCCCATACCAAGCTGCTTGCAATGGGGGCTCCCGAGCCACTGCTCTGTCTGTACATTCACACATGGAGCATGGCTCGGCCCTGCCCCTCCTCATTGGCTCACTGGCTGTGATTGACAGTAGCGAGAGCCAATGGATCTTGCTGCTATCTCAGCCAGTGAGGAGGAAGAGACCTGGAAGAGCCGCTGTTTTCATGCACACCGCTGGATCGAGGTGGGACTCGGGTAAGTATTGAGGGGCCGCTGCACACAGGTTTTTTTACCTTTATGCATAGAATGTAAAAAACCTTGAGCCTTTACAACCACTTTCAAGAAAATGATTTACTGTGTTTACAAAACCTTATTACCGTATATACTCGAGTATAAGTCGAATTTTTCAGCACATTTTTTTGTGCTGAAAGTGCCCCCCTCGACTTATACTCGAGTCAAGCACTTTTCTGCAGCAAAAAATTTCATTTTCCGAACCGACTTTGGGGCCCCGTATCTCAGGGCCACTTGGTGCTAGAAACCCCAAATTTGGTATACAAACCCAGTGGACCTGGTACCACAACATATCCAAAGCTGAAGTTCCTAGCACTAAGTGGCCCCGAGATACGGGGCCCCAAAATCGGTTCGGAAAATGTCATTCTCTGCTGCAGAAAAGTGCTTGACATTTTCTGAACCGAATTTTTGGGGCCCCGTATCTCAGGGCCACTTGGTGCTAGAAACCCCAAATTTGGTATGCAAACTCAGTGGACCTGGTACCACAACATATCCAAAGCTGGGGTTCCTAGCACCAAGTGGCCCTGAGATACGGGGCCCCAAAACTGGTTCAGAAAATGTCATTCTCTGCTGCAATAAAGTGCTTGACATTTTCTGAACTGGTTTTGGGGCCCTGTATCTCGGGGCCACTTGGTGCTAGAAACCCCAGCTTTGGAAATTTTATGGTGCTAGTTCCACTGGGTTTGCACACCTAATTTGGGGTTCTTAGCACTAAGTGGCCCCGAGATACGGGGCCCCAAATTCGGTCAACTGTGTCTATCTGCAGCAATGTCATTTCGGGACCCTTTGGGTTCAGAGACCCCAAATTTTGGCTGCAGCTAGGGGGCATCTAGGAACCCTTAACTACCGAGTTTGAAGTTCAGGGGACCTATGGCTGCAAATGGGCACAGTGAGGCATGCAAATGGGCACAGTGATGCTGCAAATGGGCATTGTTGACCCTCTTTTCCACTTAAAGTAGCTGTGCATTTCTCACCCTCGTCTTATACTCGGGTCAATAAGTTTTTCCCATTTTTTTTTTTTTGTGGTAAATTAGGGCCTCGACTTATACTCGGAACGACTTATACTCGAGTATATACGGTATTTTATACGGTTAATTTACTGCTCATTAAGTTAAGTTAAGAATATATATTTGATTGTATGCTCTCCTAAAGACTGCACATCAACACTTTTTATAATGAATGGTTGTTCCTGGGTAAAACACATATATCTTTAGCCTGTCTTTGAGTACCTTGATAACTAAAAAGTATTATTGTTATTATTATTATTATTATTATTATACGGAATTTATGTAGCGCCAACAGTTTGTACCACGTTTTACAATATGAGGGCAGACAGTACCGTTGCAATACAGTTTAATACATTTTTAGCCATTGAATTGTATGTAAATTTACATCTTAAAAGATATCCATAGCCATGGTTATGTTTTTTTTTGTTTGTTTTTTTAGAGTCTTTGTAGAGGAATTAAACCACAACTAAACTTTCAGTTTAAATCAGCTAAAGCCTTTTCAGGGGAAGTCATACAGTTCATATTCGTGAACATACAGTACGCTACTTTTGTTCTGTTTTCTACATTTATTTATTTTTATGGTACATTTTTCTAGTTACACTTGTTAAAAATATTGAATTTTTTTGTGCGCCTTCTACTTTTTTTTTTTTTATAGGTGATTGTTCAAAATTACAACTCCATCTTGACCCTTTCTCACCTTTATCAAACCTCTGATGCTCTGCTAGTTCATGAAAATGACATTGTTCACAAAATCTGCTCCCAGCTGATGAATATTAAACACATCACCTTTAAGGATGTTAATAAAGTAATTGCACACCAACTTGGCAGTGTGTTTCAGCCAGCATATACGTCAGAGAGTTCATATTACAGCAATAATCATCTTGGTATGTAATGATATAAATTGCTTTCCATCTGTTTTTGCTAAATGTCATTAGCTGTGTTCTTACAATCCCAGGTCGTTTAGTGCTTTGATGTATGTATCGTACACAAATGCAGAAATTTGTGTATAACCAACAATAAGTAAATTTTCTTTTTAACAAAAACTGTTGATTATGTACAAGTTCTGGATTCAGATTACAGTACCAATTTTATCTTGCTAATCGTGATGTTATCTTATTTATTTACAATCAGTTTACTGTGTAGTAACATGACATTATCGCAGGGAAATAGGAGTTAAATGAAACCCCATCCTAGTTCAGGGCGCATTGCCCAGATGCTAGTATAGTATATTTATAAATGTATGTGGTTTATATGTACAGTAGCCTGGTCTGGAATTTCAACCTGAAACATCTGTATGCCATAGTCGGAGTCTGAGGCTTGGTGTGTGTATAGCTCTGACTAAATATATTTCAGGAAACTGAGAGGTATTTTTGAGGCACACATTAAGATGTGTGCTTCATAGATATATGTCCTATGTTGTAAGTGTGCTTCATCATGTATGTACCCATACAACAAAGTTACAATCTTCAAAGTGCCTCTTCTGTACTTTTTGGGAATCCCAAGTAGCCTTTTTCAAGGTAAAACTTGGAATTACATAAGCACTTCTCCGTCACATCCCACAATGCAATGTGAACACCTAACAATGGGTAATGATAACCCTCTGGTTCAAGAATACATGAATGGCTGAATGAAGGGCCATCTAACATTGCGGAGACTCAGAAAGACGCAAAGGGACAAATCAAGGTAGAAAGGCCGAAGACAGAGGCGAAACTTTTAACAGAGGTGTAACTTTTAAGTGCTATTGCCTGCACCCATGTATTGACTATGCGCTTTCCAAATCTCTGCAAAAGCTGACCAATGACTTACACCCCCCCCCCTGAACTGGAACATGACTTGGTAGATTTAACTATTTCAATACAGGGCACTTTCACCCCCTCCTGCCCAGGCCAATTTTCAGCTTTCAGCGCTGTCACATTTTTAATAATTGTGCGGTCATGCTACACTGTACCCTAACAAAATTTTTATTATAATAGAGCTATAGATTCTATAGAGCTTTAGATTCTATAGAAATAGATTCTTTTGGTGGTATTTGATCACCATTGGGTTTTTTTTTTTTTTGCTAAACAAATAAAAAAAAAAACACACAAAAACAAAAGTTTTTCTCAGTTTCTGTAAAAATTTTTTGTAAATAAGTAAGCTTTTTCTCCTTCACTCAGTACTGATGAGGCTGCACTGACAGGCACTGATAGGTGGCAGTGATGTGCACTGATGGGTGGCACTGATAGTGCTTCCTCATCAGTGCTGCTTGACAGGCATTACCAAAGGGCACCGGGTTGGCATCCCTGGTGGGCTCTAGTGGACATCCTTGATGGGTCTGCACTGATAATCAGTGTGCTGATTATCAGCGCAGACCCCCCCTGTCAGGAGAGCCGTTGATGCGCCTTGTCTGCACTGGCTGCACTGACGGGCACTGATAGGTGGCAGTGATGTGTGATGTGCACTGATGGGTGGCACTGATAGTGCCTCCTCATCAGTGCTGCTTGACAGGCATTACCAAAAAGCACCGGGTTGGCATCCCTGATGGGCACCAGGTTGGCATCCCTGATAAACACTGGGTTGGCATCACTGGTGGGCTCTAGTGGGCATCCTTGATGGGTCAGCACTGATAATCAGTGTGCTGATTATCAGCGCAGACCCCCCTGTCAGGAGAGCCGTTGATGCGTCTTGTCAGCGCAAATAGAGGAAAAGCAGATAAACTCCACTTCCTGGTTACGATGTGACCAGCTGTGATTGGACACAGCTGATCACAAGGTAAAAAGCCTATGTCATAGGCTCTTTTGCAAGATCGGAGATGCGGTGTGTCAGTGCGGTGTATAGCGCTATTGATCTGCGTGCCAGAGGCTTATCCTGCTGGACATCATATGACGCCCAGTCAGGATAATAGACCCACCCTTTGGCCATCATTCTGCATATGGCAGGCGGGAAGTGGTAAAGTAACATTTTGACACAGTTTCAGATGTTGACTTGTGTAAGTGAGTGCTCTTGCTCCCCAATGCAAGTTTAATGATGTCGTCCAGCAAAGAGCTCAAAAGATGGTTTCCCCTAAAAGGTGTGCCTCCTTTTACTGTTGGTTGACCAATCGGCACATGAAGAATAACTTGACTTTTGTTGTGAAAAAAAATAGTCCCTTCTAGGTGATCCATGTACATTGCAGTTTTTTTTTTTTTTTTTTTATTAAAGGGGGGTTCCAGCGACCATTCAACTTTTTTTTTTTTTGTAGTCATTCATACACTTTCAAAATAATAAAGTAATACTCACTGTTTCGGTTTTTTAAATCTGCTGCTGTCCGTTTTCGTTTCTAATAAGTATTTATAAAAAGTGATCTTGGCCATTCCCATCTTGCTTGTGGGCATGTGAAGCCTACAAGCATTGATTTCCGGGATCCGGTGAATGCTGAGCTCCCAGCATTCACCGCTCTTTCCCGCGCATGCTCAGTGTTTACGGCAAGCAGCGTCGTAAACTTCAGGGTTGCCATCACAACGCGCGTCATCATCGAAAGTTCCCGCCCCGTTGTGATGGCAACCTCTTTCGAAATCCCGCGAGAACTCGCGGCAGGTCTCCGCAATGACTCCTGGGAACAATGACACCAGCTCCCAGGAGACAGTGCGGCACACAGGAAATGACGGATTAGCCGCAAAATACCCGCCCATATCCGCAGTGGACACATACAGGAAGCAGAGAAAGACATGACAAAAACACAGGTACACAAGGAAAAAAAAAAAAAAAAGTTTCCGTTTATAACTGAATACATTTCTGTAATGTGATTGAGCAAAAGATGTAAAATAGGGTGGAACTGGCTGATATTAAGATTCTGGCCAAAATTCTAGCCATGCGACTCAATCAAGTGATACTCAACCTTATACATGCTGACCAGGCAGGTTTTATGCCGGGACGTAACACTTCCTTTAACCTACGGAAATTATTTATAAACCTGCAGGCCACACACGAGAATGTAGGCACAAGAGTGATAGTCACCCTTGATACTGCCAAGGCTTTCGACTCGGTTGAGTGGGGATACCTCTGGTGCTGTCTTGAACGATATGGTTTTGGTCCAAACTTTATTCAATGGGTACAATTACTATACCAGAACCCCACGGCCAGAGTGGTGGCAAATGGATGGCCGTCTCAGAAGTTCGACCTCCACAGAGGCACGAGACAGGGCTGCCCATTGTCCCCACTACTGTACGCTCTGGCTGCGGAACCACTGGCCGTCTCTATCCGGACAGACCCAGAGATTATAGGATTAAAAACTGGAACCCTCACCGAAAAAATCAGCATGTACGCTGATGACACACTACTTTATCTGGCGGACCCAGGTCCTTCCCTCCACCGGGCTCTTCAGACAATTGAACGTTTTGGGAAATTCTCGGGCCTCAAAATAAATTGGGGGAAATCCCAAGTTTTACCAATAGACACTTTCCCACCCACGGAATTCCAAGCCACCCTACCATTACAAAGAGTAGACACAATTAAATACTTAGGAATAAATACCTCCAAAAATCCAGCAGACTACATAACACTAAACATTAAACCATTATATTCCCTTATTAAAACTAAAACACAATCGTGGACTAGACTACCCTTAGGAGTATGGGGCCGCATTAACCTTATAAAAATGATACTACTCCCTAAAATATTATATATACTCTGGCACACCCCAACATATATACCTCTAAAACACTTTAAAATAATGGAGTCCCTTCTCAAGCCCTTTGTGTGGGGAAAAAATAGACACAAGATTGCATGGCACACCCTCAAAAACCCAACAGACATGGGGGGTACAGCACTTCCGGACCTTAATCACTACTATATTGCGTCCCAACTCTCCCAACTTTACCATATAGATAAGGTGGACAGTGAGAGATTCCGGATGCTAATCTGCCCACAATGGGCCCAAGGAACCTCAGATTCCATATATGCTATCACTGTGGGCACTAAGACCAACGAAGGTAACACACACAAAACATCCCTGTTGTATCAATACAGACGCATCTGGGAACTCGCAAACAGCAAACTCAATATACCCAGACACAACGACTTCACTCCCTTATGGTGCAACAGAGACCTACAAGAGCTCCATAATATTCATGACCCGAAACCTTGGTTGGAGAGGGGTATACTCTACTTACATCATGTCTGGTCAAACGGAACCCTTAAAAACTTTGACACCCTTAAGGAGGAATTCCATCTAGCCAACAATATGGTATTCAGATTCCTCCAATTGAGACACGCATTACAGGCACAATTTCCGCAACCCCCACCACAGTCAGCCCCAAATCCCCTAATAGCAATCATAAAAGACACAGACCCAAAAAAATTAATATCCTGTTTCTACAACATGCTCACTATCCCAATAGCCACAAAAATAATATACGGCCTCAAATCCCGCTGGGAAAGGGATCTGGGTAACCTAGAAGATGAGGAATGGGAAGAAGCACTGGACACATGTAAGGAGGTATCTCCCAAACTGTCAGACAGGTTGACACAATTAAATATAATACACCGTACATACCTAACCCCGCATAGGATAGCCAGATACAAACACAACTGTCCAACATTGTGCCCAATGTGTAGGTCCACAGAGAGTTCGTTCTACCATCTCCTCTGGTCATGCCCTCAGATACAGGGCCTATGGAAACAGATAGTGACCTTCCTTCATGACAACATGGGCTCACCTGTGACACTGGACCCCAAACAATGCCTGTTGGGTGTGTTCCCAAACCCACTGGAAAAATACACCAAGGTATTTCTACAGGAGACCCTGTTCTCATGCAGAAAGATAATAGCTAGGAAATGGTTGCGTCCCATACCACCCGAGACTAAAGAATGGAAAGCAGAGGTAAATGGGACACTCCCATATAAACGGGTGATATACATCAACAGAGGATGCCCAGACAAATACAATAGAATATGGGATCGATGGCTACAGGACTCGGAAACCTGCTCATGACCAATATAAATTTCTATGCACTGGAGAAATACCTCTCCTCAACGAAAATACTATAATTATACCCTATATTAAACGATAATAACAATAGAGAACATCAGAAGAAATGTACTACAGATCACTCATGTATGTAACCATCTTTATATCACGTACAATTACATTGCAATGTATACATGTATAAATACGTGCAAATGATATGACTTGTATGTATTCTGATTTACAATAAAAAACTTTGTTGGAAAAAAAAAAAATAGGGTGGAACTCCGCTTTAACAAACTTTGTTGCACAGTCCTACCTGTTTCTGTTCTGAAGATGAAGCTTTTTGTTGTGAATCTAAATGGGAGTGACTTTTTCATTACTACAGCTGATACATTGTTCTCATTGTTAGATACATGTTCTAATTAGGAAACAAGCTAGAAATTACAAAAAGAACACATACACACACAAAGGATTTGCCCCCCTAATAACCAGGCCATTTTTTGCGATACGGCATTGCATCGCTTTAACTGACAATTGCGCGGTCATGCAAAGCTGTACCCAAACAAAATTGACGTCCCTTTTTCCCACAAATAAAGCTTTCTTTTGGTGGTGTTTGTTCACCTCTGCGTTTTTTTTTTTTTGTTTGTTTTGTTTTGGTTTTTTTTGCGCTATAAACATAAACAAAAAAAAAATGACAATATTGAAGAAAAAAAAAAATTATTTTTACTTTTTGCTATAATACATATAAAAAAAACAAATTTTTCTCTTTCGTTCATTGACAGACACAGCGCTACCTTATTCAGAATCATAGGGGTTATACCACCACCTACAGGAGTAGGACACTAGGCAGAAAAAAAGACTTAGCTACGCCTATGGCCAGTCCTAGGTGGTATACACCTATAGGCCTTCAGGTTTTTTTTTCTGCCTAGTCAGAAGTAAGGACCTAGTTCCCTGCTGGGATCTCTAGTCCTGGGAATTTTTTTTTGTTTATTTTCTTTTATCCTGGATTTTTCTCCGGTGAGATCTACAATCAACTGCCGGGCTGGGTGATGGGCTTGACACTAAGATCCAGTGGTCTCCCCAGTCTGGCCAACGAGCACGTGCAGACCGCAGCTACGTGCTAGGTCAGCCGCGACCTAGCCCCACTGGACGGGGGCTGGCTCTGCGAGTTAAACATCTCGTGAGGTCGCATAGGACAGGGTTTCGGCCTGAGCCGCAGCGTTCCTTATGGCCGACAGCCCCCCCACTTCGGTGGCGAGGGGACCTGTCTGGGAGCGTTCCCAGCACGATTTGCTGGATCTGTAGATACAAGGCCCCCTCTTCTCCTTCCCTGGACATGATGTGTGGCGCAGGTACTCTCTGGGGTGGTCGGTCCCTCTGGGGTTCTCCTCCCCCCCCCCTCCAGGTGAGGCCCAGGCTTCTGGCCTAGGTGCTTTTGGGACACACTGTCTCCCCCTTCCCTTCCACCCTCAGGGTTGCTGCTGGGGGGGTATCCCTTGGGCTGCAGTGGTTGGGTCATTTTTAGGTGGGTGCTCCTGGCGCTCCCTATGAGAGGCCTCGGCCTGGGCCCCTGTGAGGGGCCTCGGCCTGGGCCCCTGTGAGAGGCCCCTGGTGCCTTGTGTGGGCGGCATCCATAGGTGCCCCCCTGTGAGGGACCTCCGTCTGTGCCCCTTGTGAGGGGCCTCGGTCTGTGCAGTCTGTGAGAGGCCTCAGTGGTGCCCCCTGTGTGGGGCCTTGGTCAGCGTCCCCTGTGTGGGCCTCGGGCGGTGGGGGTGTGGTGGCACTTGGGCATATAGCCTAGTAAATGGCATCCCCCCTCCCTGTCTCCTCTGTCTCGAACGATCGTATATCTGGCTCTGCTGCCACGGACGTGGCCCACCTTGCGGGGTTGGTGGCCATGCTGTCCTGTCAGGGATTGAGGATGATTCCTCCACAACTGCAGTGGTGCATGAAAAGGCGCTGATTGGCGCACTTATTACATCTGTGTGGGAACCTTTCAAGATGGGGGAATGCGGCGGTGGAGGGCCGGTTCCCCTTTGGCACCCATAAGCCATCTTGTGTGGCAAAAGCATTCCCTTCTCCCTCTTATTTTGCAAAATCTGTTTGCGACCTGGCTCAACTGGACGGTACCAAGGTTTCTGGCAAGGTCACGGGATCCTCTAGTGGGCACCTGAATCGCTTCTGCTGTGGCTTTTGTGCAGGATCACGGCTGCGGGGATTACTGTCATTATATTGGCTCTGGATGGGTCCCATCGGTCTGGGTACGTGCGACGTTCCTTGGCGACTACCTCTCAGGGAGGATCTACTGTTCCAAGGGCCGTTCTACCATCCTGCTTTAGAGTCACTGGTTTTAACGGCCTGGCTGTGAGGGGTCAGGTGCTGCAGTTCCGACGCTACTGATGGCTAGGGAGTCTACCTCTAGGAGGTTCTACCTCCAGATGTGGAAAGCGCATAAATCCTGGTGTGAGTTACTGGGCATTCATCCTCGTTCTTTCTCGGTGGCTCCGATCTCCCTTTCATGGGGGGGGTTGAGCAGGATTGGGCCTCGGGTACCATCAAGGGCCAGGTGTCAGCCTGGGTGGTCTTCCCCTGGTCTTGCACTCCCTAGTGTGTACCTTTTTTTATTTAAGGGGTTTGATCTTTCTCTTTCTCTTTCTCTTTCTCTTTCTCTTTCTCTTTCTCTTTCTCTTTCTCTTTCTCTTTCTCTTTCTCTTTCTCTTTCTCTTTCTCTTTCTCTTTCTCTTTCTCTTTCTCTTTCTCTTTCTCTTTCTCTTTCTCTTTCTCTTTCTCTTTCTCTTTCTCTCTCTCACCTCTGCTCACAGGGTGTCAGAAATGGTGGCGTTATCTTGTTGTACACCTTACCTAGGGTTACACTAGGTTAAGGTGTTTCTTTGCCCTTCTCCATCGTTCCTTCCTCAGATTTCCATTTGAATAAGGACATTGTGTTGCCTTCCTTGTGTCCCTGGTCAACACATCCTAAGGAATTATCTGACTGAGTCTTTTTGGAGGTCAGGCTCACTGTGATCTCGAACGGGCCAAGAAAGGGGCTGTCTGCTTCTTCTGAGACCATTTCTGGATGGATCATACAGATGATATCTATTCTGGCCTATTCTGTCAGGGATCGGGTTCCTCCTTTTCCTGTTACGGCGCATTCTTCTCGGGCGCTTAGTGCTTCCTGGGCCTTCTGTCATCAGGTGTCCATTGCGCAAGTTTGCAAGGCGGCCACTAGTCGTCGGTGTACACTTTCACAACATTCTGTGAAGTGGATGTATTGGCATCTGCGGATGCCTCTTTTGGCCGCAAGGTTTTGCAGGCTACTGTTTAGAGAGTCTATTCCCTCTTGAGTGGGTATTGTTCAGGTTGAGCTCCTGTTGCCTGGTTGGCTCTTGGGTTAGCCTTGGGATTTTTCGTTGTCCCACCCCTCATGTTGGCACTGCTTTGGGACATCCCTATGGTTCTGAATAATGGAGCACTGTGTCTGTCAACAAACGAAAGAGAAATGGGATTTTTGACTTACCGTAAAATCCATTTCTGAGCTCATTGACGGACACAGCACCCACCCCTCTAAGGAATTTGAATAGTTCTGACACTGCTTGTTACTTAACTGAAGGCCTATCGCAGAGAGGGGGCTTTATACCACCTAGGACTGCCCATAGGCGTAGCCAAGTCTTTTTTTTCTGCCCAGTGTCCTACTCCTGTAGGGGGCGGTATAACCCCTATGGTTCTGAATAATGGAGTGCTGTGTCTGTCAATGAACTCAGAGAAATGGATTTTGCGGTAAGTTAAGAATCCCATTATTCATCAGTTTAGGCCGATTATATATTCTTCTACATATTTTTGTTAAAAAAAAATCGCAATAGGCGTTTATTGATTGGTTTGTGCAAATGTTATCATGTTTACAAACTATGGGATAGATTTAGAGACTTTTTATTTATATTTTTTTTGTTTTTACTAGTAATGGCTACGATTTTTAGCGGGACTGCGACATTGCAGCGGACAAATCTGACCCGAAATTACACGTTTTGGGGACCAGTGACATTATTACATTGATCAGTGCTATAAAAAATGCACTGATCAATATAAAAAATGACACTGGCAGGGAAGGGGTTAAGTTGTCTCCTATGTGTGTTCTAACTGTAGGGGGATGGGCTCACTAGGACATGACAGAGATCACTGTTCCCGATCACTGGGAACAGTAGATCTCTGACATGTCTCCTGTCAGAACGGGGATCCGCTTGTTTTATACTGGCAGATCCCTCTCCTGCCTCTGTACTAGGCGATCGTGGGTCGCCGGCGGACTTAGAGTCCGCCCCAGACCCGTGGGCAGGCTCCCGCAGTGGGTGCTAGAGCGCGCCGCCCGCAACTGCGCCTGCACAAGCCACCGTACAGGTACAGCGATTCGCGCAGCGCTGCCAACCTGCCATAGTATATCTACATGAGCTGGTCAGTAAGTGGTCAAAATCACATTTTGTTGCTATGCAGCCTGAAATGAAGACAGACACAGTTTTAGTTTTATCCAACTATGTTTACCCAGTGCAACTTATAACTTCTAAGTAAAAGATATAACACCAACATGTCAGAAAAAACAAAAACAGAGTCACTGAATTTGAAAAAATATCACCCCCCCCCCCCCAAAAAAAATGACTTGTAAACTCAATCAGGTGTAGCTAATCACATTCTCAATGGCACACAAAGTCATTTGGCATTCAACTGAGATTTTGATTAGCTCAGCATGAAAAGAACTTTTCTGGAGCATTTTAGTCCCTTGTGGTGCAGCTGAAGCAAACAATCAACTATGGGTGGCAAGGTACTATCAAAAGATCTTTGAGATAGAAGTGGGAAGTTGTGGACAGGCACAAGTCAGGAGATGGCTACAATAAAATTTCAAAGGCTTTATCAATGCCTAGTAGCAAAGTCTATTAAGATGTGAAAGGTATTTGGTACAACACAGACCTTCCCTGGATCAGGACGTCGCTCTGAACTGGATCAAAGAGCCAGGAGGAAACTGCTCGCCATGGTCGACCAAAGAAGTTGAGTGCACGTTCTCTCCGTCATATCCTGAGGTTGTCTTTGGGAAATAGACATATGAGTGCTGCCAGCATTGCTGCAGAGGTTGAAGGGGTGGAAGGTCAGCCTGTCAGTGCTCAGACCATACGTTGCATGCTGCATCAAATTGATCTGCATGTTGTCTCAGAAGGAAGCCTCTTCTAAAGATGATGCACAAGAAAGCATGCAAACAGTTCGCTGAAGACAAACAGACTAAGAACATGGATTACTGGAACCATGTCCTGTGGTCTGATGAGACCAAGATAAACTTATTTGGTTCAGATGGTGTCAAGCATGCAACCAGATGAGGAGTACAAAGACAAGTGTGTCCTGCCTACAGTCAAGCATGGTGGTGAGAGTGTCATGGTCTGGGGCTGCATGAGTGCTGCCGGCACTGGGGAGGTACAGTTCATGAACCATGAATGCCAACATGTACTGTGACATATTGAAGCAGAGCACGATCCCCTCCCTTTGGAGACTGGGCTGCAGGGCAGTATTGCAACATAATAACGACCCCAAACACACCTCCAAGATGACCACTGCCTTGCTAAAGAAGCTAAGGGTAAAGGTGATGGACTGGCCAAGCATGTCTCCAGCCCTAAACCCTATTAAGCATCTGTGGGGCATCCTCAAACGAAAGGTGGAGAAGCACAAGGTCTGTAACATCCACCAGCTCCGTGATGTCGTCATCGCCTGTGAAGCTCTGGTAAACTCCATGCTCAAGAGGGTTAAGGCAGTGCTGGAAAATAATGGTGGTTACACAAAATATCGACACTTTGAGCCCAATTTGGACATTTTCCCTTAGGGGTGTACTCACTTTTTTGTTGCCAGCGGTTTAGACATTATTGGCTGTGTGTTGTTATTTTCAGGGGACAGCAAATGTACATTGTTATACAAGCTGTACACTCACTACTTTACATTTTAGCAAAGTGTTATTTCTTCAGTGTTGTCCCATGAAAAGATATAATAAAATATCTACAAAAATGTGAGGTGTGTACTCACTTTTGTGAGATACTGTATGTCTGCAGGAAATCCAATACAGCTCACCATCCAAATAACACCATTCCTACGCACACAGCAAAAATTACCACACAATGGTTGAAGGAGAAAAAGGTGAATGTCCTTTCATGACCTAGTTAGAGTCCAGACTTAAACCCCATTGAAAATCTGTGGAATGACCTTGAAGACTGCCGTCCAAAAACGGTCTCCTTCAAACTTAATTGAACTTGAGCAATTCTGCAAAGAAGAATTGGCAAATATTGCAAAGTCTAGATGTGCAAAGTTATTAGAGATATGTTCCAACAGACTAAAGGCTGCAATTAAAGCAAAAGGTGGTTAAACAAAATACTGACATAAGGGGAATGTTCCTTTTTCCAACTCGGTGATTCTGTTTTTGAATCTTTTTTCTTTTTCTCTGACATGTTTGTGTTTGTTAAAACATCCAATTGAAAGAGAGAGGTTGCAATGGTAAATACAGCTGTATAAAACAAAAACTGAGTTTGTCTTCATTTCAGGCTGCAAAGCAACAAAGTGTGTGGGGGGGGGGGGGGTGATACTTTTCTATACCCACTGTATTAGATCTAAACTGGACTGATCCATAACTGCAAAAAAAGCGGTAACGCTATCTTGGGTAGTACTCAGGCTGGTTTACCTAAACCATGCCTGATTTTATTCTTCCCCCTCCCTACTCTCCCGCTGGTTTGCACTTACACTGGTTTGTAAGAAAGTGTTCTTGGGCAATCTCCCCTGCTAATCAGCGATCCCTGTTTTTACACAGTTTTTTACGCCCACTGCAGCAAACCGTACCAGACCACAAGTGAACCATGCTCAGGACTACCTGTTCCAAGTGGTCCCGGGCATGGTTCGCAGCACTCACAGCACACAAATGGCCCAAGTTGTTGAACTACGCCCAGGACTAGTTAAAAGTGCTAGTGTGAGCCCACCCTAAAAGGAAAACTTGCCATGAAAAAATATATGAAAGTGCAAATGCAGTTACCTGAAGATACTAGCTGCCTAACAGTTATGCTAAACCTTTAGTCTCATATATATATATATATATATATATATATATATATATATATATATATATATTTTGTGCAAGGTACTAACCCACTGCGAGTACATAGATCAGAAAAGTGAGTCAAAGTATTGAATCAAGCAGGCTAGTTTTGACAGTCAGGAAAATTTCAGAAGGAGTGGTAAGTAATGTCGGTGAATCATTTAAAGTGACCCTGTCACTATACAAAATGTTCTCAGTGAAGGAGTACCTGTAAAAGAACATGATACATACTCTCCTGTACTGCGCCTATGCTGCTGAATGCACCTCTGATCCTGTGAAATAGTCCCCGGAAGTCTGCAGTGATACTGAGACCTCTAGTTTCGCCTGCTGGTCTCCTGTAATGACATAGAAATCAGCTGGAGGAACCAGTGAAGGCTGCATGGCACCCTGAAGATTGACAGTACCAGAAGTGTCAATTTATCTGTGGACTTTGGAGGACAATTTTTCAGGGCTGGAGCAGCATAAGCAGTGGGAAGTTCAGGTTTCACAAGGATGCTTTATATAACTTTTGAATTTATTTAATATTATTAGCTTATGGTGAAGTCCTTAACAGATGGTGACAGTTGCACAGACTATAGTTTGTCTAAGAACATTTTCAGTTTGAAGGAATGAATTTAAATATAGCCTTCCATTCATAGTGGCCTTAAAACACTTCTTGCCATACCTAGTCAGCATGAACTCCTCCCCCATGTTAAGATTTGAACCGTAGACACTTGACAGCTGTACAACAGCGGTCTCAGAGAATTCCTGACCTGCCAAATGCAGTCCATAAGTGACTTGAGAAGTTGATGAAGTTTAATAGACTGGAACAAACAGTACACCACTGCATTTTCTTTATAAATGAAAATGTCATACTATAAAAACATAAAATCACATTTAATTCAGGTTTGTTTAATACACTTTTTTTCCCTTCTATTCCCAGGGGAATTAATGGAGTGCTTGGTTCCACACCCTGAATTTAAGATGCTAGGTCTCCGTAACATTCCTCAGATGTCTGAACACTCCCTGGCATACAGCACATTTACTTGGCATGGGCTCATCAAGCATTTGAGACAAATGCTCATTGCTAATGCAAAAATGGAAGAAGGTACGAATAGTCCTATAGCACAGCCCCAAATAAATGTAAATAACTGTGCAGTTTGAAAATAACTGTTCTTGTTGCCTGAGTTTATTTGTCTTGGATGTTCGTCTGGTGACTTTGGCCAGGTCATTGGAAAAACATCTCCTTCCCCTCACACTAAAGAAGCATCTTTACTGGCATATAGTGTGGTTACAGCACCCACAGTCTGAACTCCACCAAACTGGAGACCAGTGACTCCCATACTTGAACAGACCTCTCTTAGTATTTGTCTCTTGAACCAGACATGCACTTGGCAGTTTTCAAAAATTCTTTCGTGTTTGGGGTCATCCTGAATTCTGTAGCTCTAAGTTCTGCCCAATGGAAAAAAAATATTCAGATATAGTTCATAAATGGGAGATCATTTTGCCTTTAACATTCCTATGATTAACTATTTTATGTTCCTCTATAAAAAATATATAAAGGAATTTTATTTAGTTTATTAAAATTCATTTAAAATTTTGGAGTCTTGTGAAAACTGAAGGAAAGCTATGTTTTTGTGATACGTTTTACCTAACGACCTGTAGATTCTAATTGTCATTTTCCTAGTACCTGATAGGAATAAAAATACACCAAATTGGCTGCTATGGACAGCTTGTGTACATTTTTTCATTATACTGCAATATTTTGCACTGTAATATAATATTATTATTATATATATTTCCTAGTTTTGCCTAAAGTGAATCTGTCACAAAAATAGGCAAGTCAAAAAGGATATATGACCAACGAAAATATAAAATCATAAGTTACCTTCTATGAAAACCACATATCAAAACAATCAACGAGATAGCAGATTCAACGAGATGGGCAACTGTATGCAAATCTCTACAGATACACACATTGAACTTCTCTATCGACCCTTTATTTTGGTGAATAGGTTCAATAGGCCAATAGATTCAAAAGCTCAGCTTTTTACAAGAGAAGTTGAGATTTGCATATATCATCAAATACCAATGTTTTTGGATCTGCTGATTGTTTTGTAATTTTCAGTGAAAGTAACCCTTGGATTATGTATATGTTGTGTGTGTGTGTGTGTGTGTGTGTGTGTGTGTATGTATGTATGTATGTATGTGTATATATATATATATATATATATATATATATATATATATATATATATATATATATATATATATATATATATATATATATATATATATATATATATATATATATATATATATATATATATATATATATTAGATAGATATTTATAGATTTGCAACAGGTTTGCTTTAAGACACAGCATGCATTCTCAATACATTCACTTGTCAAAGTACAATGTAGCTTTGAGTTTGCTTGGTTAAAAGGGTATGCGTGTATGTATATGCATATGTGTGTATGTGTATATATAAGTTTATTATAAAAAAAAAAAATGGGGGAGGATTTTTGTCTTCTATTTTGTAAAGTGTGTGTGTGTGTGTGTGTGTGTGTGTGTGTGTGTATGTATAAATATAGAGAGAGCGATATCTTTATGTATATTTATTATAATATATTTTTTTCATTGTTGTTAAAAGGTATAAACTGGCAAATCCAGCCATCATCACACCCAAAAACAGAGAAGATTTCCTTGAAAACCTGTATGCAATTTAATAGATCATTGGCTAACCTTGCTATATTTCGGGGAAAGGATATTGAGTCTGCATCTCCTGGTGAGCAGAATTCAGTAAATTGGTGTTTAATGCAGTATTCTCCGTGTGTATGCATTCTCAGGATTTTATCAGATTTAATTGTGCATACCCACTTTTGTTCTTGAGATGCTGAGAGAGATGTTTGGAATATCTTCCAATCTCTTCTCCCCCTTACGGATCTTCTGCCTCCTCCACTGTTGTCTTCTGCCTCCTGCCGATTCTTCTCCCCTCTCCGTGTCTTCTAGCCCTCTCCAGTTCTTCTCCCTCTGTCCGCTGTCTTCTGCCTCTGCTGGGTCTTCTCTGCTATCTTCTCGCTCTTTTGTCAGGTCTTCTCCGCTGTCTTCTCCCTCTTTTCTTCTTCCGATGTTGACTCGACGCTCTTTCCCACTTTAATGCTGGGTGCGCGCTGTGCCACTACTTATATTGGCATGGGGCTGGGTCACCGGTAGATGTCATCCGGAGGTCTCGCCCCTTATGACGTCACTGTCCATCATTCCCCGGGCAGTGACGTCCTAAGGGGCGGGGCCTCCAGATGACATCACCTGGTAATTGTAATTCTCCGTGAACTGCAAGGGTGCTGGCAAGCGCTCTCGTAGTTCATTGATCTTCCTGCTCTCCATTAACTGTCTGCCTGTATGGGAAGTACGGGCATACAGCTATACTGAGATTCTGTGGGAATCTGACATTGCACCAGTGATCTGCTTCTCACAGTTACAATGCTCTGCAGGCTCCAGAAAAAAACAAATGCACAATTTTTTTGTATTTTTTTTTTTTTTTTTTTATCTGCAAAAAATATGTGCATTTTTTTGTTGTTTTTTTAAAAGGTGAACTTCGTTTTTAAGGTTGCTTTTTATTATAAATTAGAGGTTCCATGTTAAAGAAGTAGAATTTACTTTTTTTTTAGACTTATAGGCATGCATTCAAATAGTGCTAGTAAAACATGCATACTGAAATATACAGGAAAGTTTGCCTTGTGTGAGAAAAAAATATAGTGTCTTATATTGGAGCAATGGGAAAGGTTTCTAATTTATCCTTTCTTATTCATCAGTGAGTTTCTTTAATTAAGGGTGTGATGAACATAGTTTTCAATAGTATTTGAATTCTTTGCTGTGTCCTTTTTTTGATTGCAGATGGCTTTCAAGATTCAGCATTGTATACATCCTGGTTATCACCAGCCGATGCATTCACAATTTGGAAATCGCCAAGAGCTTTCAACAAATATGAGAAGTCAGCTACTCTAGTGAGCAATAGCCAGTGCCTGCTAAAGCCTTTGGATACTATTGTAGAAAAGGCCTGGAATATGTTTGCATCAAAGTAAGCATTGCTTTTATTTATTTGCGCCTTTGGGTGGGCTGTTGTAACAGGAGTCCTTAAAGGATATATTTTTATTGGGTAGAGGAGCGGTATTCTAGTTTGTAGTTGGGGGTTGAGAACATGGTATCCAGGCTGCCGGATTTTAAGGAATTTTTCATGGATGTCAAATTCATATTTGTTCTATGAGGGGGATACAATTTTTTGCATATCAAAATGATAACATTTAAGCAGTTACCTGGGCTTGGTTGTGGAACACAACTAGGCAACTTTACTTTCTAAAACAAAAAAATTGTAAAAAGGGAAACCTAATTGTACATTACCCAGACACAGTCTGTATATACCTAAAACTAGTAGGTATTTGACCAAGAACCATGCAAGCTTCGGTTGCTGCTTTAAGCAGTCCTCCCATGATGCTCTCGTTACTCACATTGGACGCAGGTGCTGGTTTTCAGTGAGCCAGTCCTGGTTCTAAATAAACACACGCCCCTATGATTAAGCCCTGTAGGCGGGGTAAAACAAATCAGTGGCGTGTCCTGGGAGGAGTCAGGCTGAAGCTGCTTTCATGTTTTCTTACTTTGGCTGTTTCTTCAGAGTGTGGTGTTCCATGTTTCCCTCTCCATGGTAAGTATTTGAGACGCAGTGATAAAACACTGGAATTACAGTGCCTTGAAAAAGTATTCATACCCCCTTAAAATTTTCCACATTTTGTCATGTAATAACCAAAAACATAAATGGATTTTATGTGATAGACCAACACAAAGTGGCACATAATTGTGAAGTGGAAGGAAAATGATAAATGGTTTTCAAATTTTTTTACAAATAAATATGTGAAAAGTGTAGCGTGCATTTGTAGTCAGCCCCCCGAGTCAATATTTTGTAGAACCGCCTTTCGCTGCAATTACAGCTGCAAGTCTTTTTGGGGATGTCTCTACCAGCTTTGCACATCTAGAGAGTGACATTTTTGCCCATTCTTCTTTGCAAAATAGCTCAAGCTCTGTCAGATTGGATGGAGAGCGTCTGTGAACAGCAATTTTCAAGTCTTGCCACAAAATCTCAATTGGATTTAGGTCTGGACTTTGACTGGGTCATTCTAAGACATGAATATGCTTTGATCTATATGAATCCATTGTATCTTTGGCTGTATGTTTAGGGTCGTTGTCCTGCTGGCAGGTGCACCTCCACCCCAGTCTTAAGTCTTTTGCAGACTCTAACAGGTTTTCTTCTAAGATCATCCTGTATTTGGCTCCATCCATCTTCTCATTAACTCAGCTTCCCTGTCCCTGCTGAAGAAAAGCATACCCACAACATGATGCTGCCACGACCATGTTTCAAGGTGGGGATGGTGTGTTCAGGGTGATATGCAGTGTTAGTTTTCCGCCACACATAGCGTTTTGCTTTTAGGTTCAATAAGTTTTTATTGTATATAAAATAATTTTCCAAGTGGACAATAAGAACATGAATGAGATCAGATGCCCGACATCGGGCAATCTGAGTCAATAATAAAGAAACAAACATACTTGGGCAAGTCAATACAATGTTATGCATTCTGTTTTCAATATTAATATAGTGTGTTATCACAACAGTTATCGGAACTTGTGTTGTTGGTCTTATTAACTAAGGTTCCCGAGACCTGGGCGCCCCTTATGGGATCATGCTGCGCCCAGGTGTCCAGGGACTCGGAGTGGGTAGACAAGTAATTTGAATCGCAACAGCGTATAAACATCTGGCAATCAGCAGGTCTGTTGTGGGTTGCGAGAGGCTTGATGTTAGAGAGCAGAATACTATAGGTAAAGAGTAAAATCATGACTCAAGAAAGCCCAAAAGAGGGGTTTAAGAATAGAGGAAAGAGTTGGAATAGCAGGTAGTAGGAAGAGAAGAGGTGGGGGTAGGAGCAGGGGGGGGACTAGCAAGGTAGGTAAGATGGGGGAAGGGGGGGAAGGGGGGGGGACAGCGAGCCTCCTCCGGAGTCGGGGTCTCTAGTGTTGGGTTGGTTGTGTGGAACCAGCAGAGTGTGTGGCTTGGCCAGGTGCCTTCATGGCTGTGAGTCTATTTTTTAACTTATCTGAGGTGGAGTAATGCCTCCATATGCTCCATATAAAGGAGAATTTTGCGTATTTGTCTATGGCTCTGGCTTGCATCTCCTCCATAAGCATGGTGTTGTTTAGTTCACTTACCCATTCTAAGAGAGATGGGGAAGTAGTGGATTTCCAGTGTCTGGCAATTAGTTGTCTACCACTGCTGAGAAAAAATTTTAAGAGATTGTGTTTTTGTGACTTAATTTTGCCAGGTAATATTGATAGGAGAGCAATGAATGGGGAGGGAGCGATTGATTTATCGTAAATTTCTGTATATATTTGGAAAATTTGGGTCCAAAACGGGCCTATCAGGTCGCATTCCCACCACATGTGGCTATACGTACCCTTCATAGAGTTACATCTCCAGCAGGTGTCATTGGTTGATGGGAACATGATCCTGAGATTCGTAGGCACTCGATACCATCTTGAAAGAACCTTGTAGTTTTTTTCTTTGGTGTAGCATGAGATGGCCGATTTTAGGGTGAAGATAAAAGCTTTACCCCATTCAGCATCAGTAATTTCCCTCCCGAGTTCCTCTGACCAAGCTTTAGTGTAGTTGGGTAAGGTGTCGTGAGTGTGTTCTATAATCAGTTTGTATATCAATGAGAGGGTGTGACGGGGGGTTTCTGAAAATGTGCATAATTGTTCAAAGCCAGTCAATGGTCTGTGAATCTGTTTGGAGTCATGTAGTTTTTTACAGTAGGTTGTCAGGTGTAGCCGTGTTAACCATGTTACTTTGGGCGATGTGATGTGTGATCTCGATGTAAAAGTACCCAGTGTGCTATCGACAAATTGTCGTGCCGTGGGCCAGGTGTCTCTGTTATAGTCGTCTATGATCTGTATTGAGCCGCCTTCTGGGAGAGCTGGGTTGTCAAATAGAGGGGTAAGGGGACTTGGTTCCGTGGAAAGTGAGTATCTTTCTTTTCTGCGGTACCAGATTAACAATGCATCTCTGGTCAGTGGAGACAGGCTAGTAAGAGATCTATGAGTCCGTTCATAGCCCCAAGGCAGAGCACGAAGATCAATTGAAGATAAATCCTGTTCCACTAAAGTGGAAGCTTTAATTAGTGGGCGAGGAAACCACTCCAGTAAACGGGAAACTACCGCTGCTGTATGGTAGAGTTCAAAATCTGGGAGGCTTGTTCCTCCTTTGGAAATGGGAGTACATAGAAGTTTGTGTTTTAGTCTGGGATGGCTTCCCCTCCACACGAATCGTATGGCCATAGAGCGAAGAGTACGGAAGAAGGCAGCTGGCAGAGCTATTGGGAGGGCTTGAAATAAATATAATAATTTAGGGAGTATATCCATTTTCAATACATTCATGCGGCCAAACCATGATATTGGTAGGTCTCCTCGACTATCAGTGAGGCGTCTGAGTTTCGTGAGAAGTGGACTGTAATTTAGGGCGTATAGTTCGGAGGCGCGGCTTGGGATGGCCGTGCCTAGGTATGAGATAGATTTTGGTTGCCATTGGAAAGAAAAATTAGCCTTAAGAGAGGAGAGGGTGGGCTGAGGTAGGGATATGTTCAGTGCCTCTGTTTTAGAAATGTTCAATTTGTAGTTACTGAAACCACCGAATCGGTTGATCTCGGCCAGTATAGATGGTATACTAATGTGGGGATTGGTCACATAGAGGAGCAAGTCGTCTGCGTAAAGGGAAAGTTTGCATTGTGAAGAAGGGGTCTGTATCCCTCGTATATCTGGATTGGCTCTAATGGCTTGGGCTAGGTGTTCAATTACTAAGGCAAATAAGAGGGGGGAGAGGGGACAGCCTTGTCTCGTTCCGTTTGAAATAGTGAGTTTCTCTGATTGGGTTCCATTAACTAAAATTGTGGCTGAGGGTTTAGAGTAAAGTGACATGATGTGGGCTAACATCCTGGGTCTTAGTCCTATTTGAGAGAGAGTAGCCCGGAGAAAGGGCCAACTGACCCTGTCAAAGGCCTTCTCCGCGTCACAGGAGAGAAGGCAGGTCGGTATATGGTTACGGTGGGCATAAGCCACGAGGTGGATAGTTTTAGTGGTATTGTCTCTGGCTTCACGTCCAGGGACAAAACCCACTTGATCTCTATGTATTAGATTTGGTAAAAGAGGAGAGATACGGTTCGCTAGGATCTTAGCATATAATTTAAGATCTATATTCAGTAGGGATATAGGCCTGTAGTTAGAGCATAAAGAGGTGTCCTTGCCTGGTTTTGGGATGACTACTATTTGGGCTTGTAATAAGGTATGGGAGGGAGATAAGTTTTCATCTATGGCGTTGAATGCTTTGGCCATAAGGGGGGATAACAAAGGTGCGAATGTCTTATAGAAGCGTGAGGAGAATCCATCTGGACCTGGGCTTTTACCATTCTTTAGATTTTTAATGGCGAGTTGGAATTCAGAGTCGGTCAGGGGGGATTCCAAGTCCTCTGCTTCAGAGGCCGGGATGGTGGGGAGAGCAGTTTCCTGGATGTATGAGGACAGTGATTGAGTTAGAGAGTCTGTTTGGTCTTTGGGTAATGGCGTTTGGGGCTTGAGATTATATAAGGTGTCATAGTATTGACGGAATTCTTCTACTATGGAGGAATTATTTATTATTTTGCCTTTATTGGGTGAGTTAATATGGGGGATAGGTCTCCGGGCCTGTCTGGGTTGCAGAGTCTGTGCAAGATGTCTGCCACACTGATTTGCTTGTGAGTAGTGGGCAAATCGCCCTTTGTCTCTCGCTACCAGTGAGCGTTGTGTAAAGATTTGCAAGAGGTCTCTCCTAGCGTTTGTAAGTTCTAGTTGAATTTTTTCATCGGGGGATCGTTTATGGTCCTCCTCTAAGGTGGCTATTAGGGACAGAAGGCGTGTGGTGTCTGCTGTTCGCGCGCGTTTTAGTCTCGAGCCGTGTTGGATAAGTTTCCCCCTAATGACACATTTGAGGGCTTCCCATTTCATCAGTGGGTTAGTGTTGTCGCGGGCATGGTCCGCGACAAAGTGTTTGATGGCTTGTGTGATGTCCTGGGTGCAGACTGAGTCCGAGAGCAGATTGTCATTTAGTCTCCACGTATTTCTCCTTTTTTGTGTTGGTATGCTTCCTAGATTCATGTGTATGGGGGCATGGTCAGACCGCAAAGTGAGGCCTATCGAAGCGGTGGGTAAGAAGTCCAGTAAGGATTGGGAGATGAAAATATAGTCTAATCTGCTGTAGGTGGAGTGTGCTGGGGAGTAGTATGTGAAATCTTTAGTGGAGGGATGTAACGTCCTCCAAACATCCACTAAAGATAAATCTGAGAGAATTGCACGCATTTTGGTCAGGGAAGCCGGGGAGATTGAGGACTTACCCATTGATGTGTCAAGGCGTGGTATCAGAGCGGCATTGAGGTCTCCTCCCAGGATCATGTTGACCGTGCTGAATCTTTTCAGGCGGGTAGATACCTTGGTGAGGAATTGCAGTTGATCCTGGTTTGGAGAATAAACATTAATTATAGTGTAGATCATATTCATATATGAGAGTTTTAAAAAAACATATCTCCCTAAAGGGTCAATGAGGGTGTCTAGTACATCTGGTGTAAACGAGACATGAAAGGCGATCGAAACCCCTTTCGATTTCGCTGTGGGGTTAGTGCTATGGAACCAAGTGGGGTATTGCTTATGGAGGAGATGAGGGATGTTGTCTGACCTAAAATGAGTCTCCTGCAGGAGTAGAATTTGGGTACGGTTTTTGTGAAAATGATATAGGATTTGCCTCCTTTTCTCTGGGGTGTTAAAACCCCTGCAGTTTAAGGAGGAGACTTTTAAGGGGGTCTGCACTGCCATGGGAAAAAGGATCTGATAATCCGGGATACTAAAACAGGGGAGAGGCTCGCTGTCTCCAGGGGGGTGGGGGAGGGGTGGGAGGAAGTACAGAAGAAACCTCTGTTAGAATTGAGTTGTAGTGTAGGTTTAGGTAGATAGGTGGAGAGAGAAACAGAAAAAGAACAGGGAAAAAAGAACTTTGGCCTCGTAGGCCGCATAAGGAACATTGAGTTCTAAAGTTCAGCTAAAGCCTCTAAGGGCGCTGAAAATCCTATTTGGGGGTTAGTGGCTAGTCCACAGAGGGGTCCGCACACACCGGACCACTAAAAGTAAAAGGTAATAAAACAAATAATTCCGTAACTTTAGCAACTCAGGACCCATAGAGTCGCATATGCGTCTCTAAATTTTTATGAGCTGTCCGGCCGGACAAAGCTCATAGATGAGGTCCAATAACCCAACTGTCTGCATGGTCAATAAAATGAGGGTAATAGTGCAACATAGGGCAATGAGGGATGGGGTGAGGAGGGCAGGTTCTGGGGGGGGCCCTTGGCAAAGTAAGGAATCGCAGCATTGGTTTGGGATCTCTGGTAACTGGGGAAGGAACGTACAGCTTTGAACACAAAACAAACTTTGCATGTAAGAGGAACGACATAATATAGCTAAGCGTAATGTCCCAACAATACTGTAACCATCAAACTGGGGCCGCTTCATCGGCGCAATGCCTGTGAAAAAAAGAAGTGGTTAATCAAGAGTTCTGCGGCTGGGAATCATCCGTCTGTCGCTTTGGGGAAATCCGACTTTGGGCGCTTGTTCTTCCTGGATTGTTTTTGCCAGTTCGATGCGATCGGGAATCCAGGAGTCGCTGCATGGATAGGCCAATCAGGGATGTGGATCTGAGGCAGTTCGAAAGTTCCGAGGAATTTTGGGAGGTCACCCAAAGTGCGAAATGTGGCCGAACGACCTTCATGAGAAGCAAAGAGGTTAAATGGGAAACCCCAGCGATATTTAATGTGCTTTTCCTGGAGAGCTCCTGTGAGGGGTTTCAGTGCACGTCGCATATCAAGGGTCAGCTTGGAGATGTCTGGTAATAAAGTCACAGCTGTTTCATTAAAGTATATGGCGTCTTGGTTGCGAGCTGCACGCATGATAGCATCTTTAATCGCATAGAAGTGGATTCTGCAGATCACATCCCTGGGGTGTTCAATATTTGGGTTTTTGGGGCCGAGGGCTCTGTGTACACGGTCAAGTTCTATATGAGATTCTTTATCTTTCTGGAGCAGGTCATTGAATATGGCTGTGACTGCAGGGGCTAGGTCTTTATTTTCCACTGATTCTGGGAGGCCGCGAATACGGATGTTATTGCGTCTGGCGCGATTTTCTTGGTCGTCCTGGTGATACATCAGTTGCTGTATCTGTATTGTGTGCTCCTGCAAGATGACTTCATGAGACTGTAGTGTAGAAACAGTCTCTTCTACTGATTGTTCCACATCTTCTAGCCTGGTTGTGACATCTTTGCGTAATTCAGAGATCTCTTGTTTGTAAGAGCGTTCAAGTCTCTGTACACAGGCCTCAAAATCATGTCTGGTAGGGAGAGCTTTAATGTAAGCTTCCATGTCCCATCCACTAAAAGACCGGTGCGATGTTGGGGAATGATATGCAGAGCGCACAGATTCATTCTCTGAGTCTGGAGGGGATCTGGCGCGCTGCCTGGTTGTCATGTGAGGTGTGGAGCGCTGTGAAGCGGCTCCTTGTGAGGCCGCATGTGAGCTTGAGGAGCGGGTCGGCGCCATCTTGGATTTGGGGGGGTCGTGCTGATTTTGTCCCAAATGTATGAAAAAACGGTCGATTTCCCCCTCGGTTTGTGTGTCAGGGGTATGTCGTCCTTCTCCCCCACCTCTCTTCCCCATTACAGACCTGCCTGTGAAGTTCTGGAGTCGCTGAGAGCCTCTGTTAGTCCGGTGTGTGCGGGAGCTCCTGAGAGACACGTCTCACTCCTCCATGAGCCAGGCCACGCCCCCACAGCGTTTTGCTTTTAGGCCAAAAATTTCAATTTTGGTTTCATCTGACCAGAGCACCTTCTTCCACATGTTTGCTGAGTCCCCCACATGGCTTTTTTTTTCCAACAATGGCTTTCTTCTTGCCACTCTTCCATAAAGGCCAGATTTGTGGAGTGCACGACTAATAGGTGTCTGGTGGACAGATTCTCCCACCTGAGCTGTGGATCTCTACAGCTCCTCCAGAGTTACCATGGGCCCTTTAGCTGCTTCTGTGATTAATGCTCTCCTTGCCCGGCCTGTCAGTTTAGGTGGATGGCCATGTCTTGGTAGTTTTGCAGTTGTGCCATACTCTTTCCATTTTCGGGTGATGGATTGAACAGTGCTCCGGGAGATGTTCAAAGCGTGGGATATTTTTTTCATAAGCTAACCCTGCTTTAAACTTCTCCACAACTTTATCCCTGACCTGTCTGGTGTGTTCCTTGGCCTTCATGATGCTGTTTGTTCACAAAGGTTCTCTAACAAACCTCTAAAGTGGTTCACGGAACAGCTGTATTTATACTGAGATTAAATTACACACAGGTGGACTCTCTTTACTAATTAGGTGACTTCTAAAGGCAATTGGTTTTACTAGATTGTAGGTAGGGGTATCAGAGTAGAGGGGGCTGAATACAAATGCACGCCACACTTTTCACATATTTATTTGTAAAAAAATTTGGAAAACCATATTTATCATTTTTTTTTCTGCTTCACAATGATGTGCTACTTTGTGTTGGTCTATCACATAAAATCCCAATAAAACACATTTACGTTTTTGGTTGTAATATGACAAACTGTGGAAAATTTCAAGGGATATGAATACTTTCAAGGCACTTTGGATGGTTTCCCTATTGAATGGCTCACTGTAAGAAGTTAATGATTTCCCACCTTTTATAAACTGTTTACCTATGCTTTTCAGGAGGGGCTGTTTACCCCTATCTTAAAAAAAAAATCCTCCTATTTTATGATTCTTTTTGACCCATCTCCCTTATTAATTCAGATATTTAAAATCTTAGCTACAATTCTTCATATGAACTTAGTAATAATTTTAAAATTGTTTCTTTTTGTTTACTTACAGAGCATATGTTCATCAATACACAAAATATGGCATTGATGAGGAAGAATTCCTGCAGTGTTTTACAACACTTGAACAAGTTATTTCTAGCTATTCAAATTTATAAATGTTGATTTATGAAAATGTATTCTAAAAGAAAACCTGCTAAATTACAAAACCATCTCTTGGTACATTTCACAAAATATTTGAACATGTAAATATCTTATTTATTGTTTAAAAAAATAATTTTAACTTTCATTGTTGACTTTCATTTTTTTTGGTAGCACATTTAATATTTTCCACTAGGGTTACTGAAACCAAATTGCTATCCCTTTCTATTAGGACCCAGGGTTTGAGGTCACATATTGCAAACCAATCCAATTAGTGGTAAGATTGCAATTTGTAGTGCAATTCATATTGGTGACACCCCTAAGTTTGCTTTTTTTCCCTGGTGAAAATGGCATATCTTAGTTGAGGTCTCTTCTCCCCAAATATATTTTTTTAATAGAGCTGATTTTAAGCAAGGAAAAAAAGTATTAGGGAGAGGTCCTCCAATTTCTTCCTTTTTTTCCAAGTACATAAAGCAGTAATATGCCAAAAAGCAATCATTTATTATGATGCAGCTTACCAATTTTTAAATGTGATGGCTGTAGTCGTCATTTCCTTTTTTAGTCTTTAGTTTTTTAGTCTTCTATTTTCATCTGGTGATCCAGCCAACAAGTCTGTTTTTCACAGCACAAACTCTCCAACAGAATCAGTTTACATGGATGAGACAAACCACTCAACACTGGCAAAGGTGATTAGAAAGATCACATATTATTTATTCATACAAAACCTTTATCCCAAAAGTTTGCTGTAACTGCTTATAGTGTGATCTGGAGTTTGGCTTCAATTTGTTAGTGGTTCTAAATCTGCGAATACATTCATCACCCCCTGCAGAGTGACAATGCTGCTGTCTGATGAGCCTCCTCTGCTCATTCCTCCAGTGTTGCGTCTCAATAATACTGGCGGTGTGTTACTTGCCAGATCATCAGTTAAAAGCAGAGGGGGGGGGAACCAAGGAAAAGAAAGTTGATGCAGCCACCACATCTAAGGATTACATTTTTGACAAAATAAAGAACAAAGAAAATAAAATGGGATTTTTTAAGGCACAGCATTTTACGTAAAACGCAATTTCTTTATTATTCGCATATAAAAATGTTGTCCCTTTGTTCTATAACACATCAAAAAAATTGTCAACCGTACAATTGTTCCAACAAATTTATAACATAACAATACATCATATTTTGAAATTACTGATTGTTTGTGGCAGACGTCGTTTCATGGACATGATCCACTTCTTCAGGAGCCGTCCGCATACAGTTAGGGCCATATATATTTGGACACAGGCACAATTTTCATACTTTTGGCTCTGTATGCCACCAGAATAAAATTAAAACGAAACAATCAAAATTAATTTGAAGTGCAGACTTTCAGCTTTAATTCAAGGGGTTGAACATAAATATCAAGTACAAATTTTAGGAACTGCAACCATTTTTATACACAGTCCCATTTTCAGGGGCTCAAATTTAATTGGACAAATTAATATAATCATAAATAAAATGTTCATTTTTAATATTTTGTTGAGAATCCTTTACTGGCAATGACTGCCTGAAGTCTGGAACTCATGGACATTACAGACATACCCCGCTTTAAGTACACTCACTTTACGTACACTCGCGAGTACGGACATACCCGCGAGTGTATGTAAGGTGCCTCACAAGTACTGTACAGACATTTTGCAGCCGCAGTAGAAGGAGCTGAAGCTCCGAGAGCATAGCCCCCCTGTTCTAGTGTGCCCCTGACACCTCCACTACAGCCCCTGACCCCCCACTACACCCTAGAAGTGAAAAAAGGTATTGCTTCACTTTAAATACATTTTTGTTTTACATACACGCTCTGGTACCATTGTGTACTTAAAAGTGGGGTATGCCTGTACCAAAGACTGGGTTTCCTCTTTTCTGATGCTTTGCCAGGCTCTAACTGCAGCTGTCTTCAGTTGTATATTGTGGATCATTTTGCCCTTAGTTTTGCCTTTAGCAAGTGAAATGCGTGCTCAATTGGGTTGAGATCAGGTGTTTGACTCGGCCATTGCAGAATATTCCACTTCTCCTTCAAAAGCTTCTGGGTTGCTTTTGCAGTGTGTTTTGGATCATTGTCCATCTGTACTGTGAAGCGCCGTCCAATCAACTTTGCTGCATTTGGCTTTATCTGGGCTGACAGTATATCTCTAAACACTGCAGAATTCATCCAGTGGCTTGTGGCTTTTGTCTTCTGTCATATCATCAATAAACACCAATGACCCAGTGCCACTGGAAGCCATGCATGCCCATGCCATTACACTGCCTCCACCATGTTTTACATATGACGTTGTTTTGCATGTTTTGGATCATGAGCTGATCCAAGCCCTCTCCACACTTTTTTTTTTCTTCCCGTCATTCTGGTACAGATTAATCTTAGTTTCATCAGTCCAAAGAATACTTTTTCCTGAACTGGTGTGGCTTTTTTAGATTTTTTTTTGGCAAAGTCTAATCTGGCTTTTTTTTTTTTTTATTCTTCAGGCTTATGGATTGCACCTTGTGGTGAACCCTTTGTATTTACTCTCGTGAAGTTTTCTCTTGATTGTAGACTTTGGAAATTATACTCCCTTTACTTGTCTGGATGTTATGAATGGGTTTTTCTTTACCACAGAGAGGATCATGCAATCATTAACCACTGTTGTCTTCCGTGGATGTCCAGGCCTTTTTTATGTTGCTGAGCTCACCAGTGCCTTCTTACTTCATCAGACTGTAGCAAACTTTTGATTTGGCCACTTCTAATGTTGCTGCTACCTCGCTAAAGGATTTGTTTAATTTTTGAAGCCTTACAATGGACTGTTTCACTTGCATGGACAGCTCCCTAGAATGCATGATGTAGGTTCACAGCAATAGATTCCAAATGCAAATACCACACTTAGAATCAACTCCAGCCCTTTTACCTGCTTAATTGATGAAGAAATAACGAAGGAGTAGCCCACACCTGGCCATGAAACAGCTTTTGATTCAGTTGTCCAATTACTTTTTTGTCCCTTGAAATGGGGGGTTGGCTATTCTTAAGAGCTGTAATTCCTAAACCCATCCTCCGATTTGGATATACATACCCTCAAATTAAACCCGAGAGTGTGCACTTTCAGCCCATATCAATTATATGACTATATAGCTTAAATATGTTTTGGTAAATTCCTGAAAAAATCTAAAATTGGGCGGCCTGTGTCCAACTATATATGGACCTAACTGTGGTTGTGCACAAAATAATCTAGACAGAAAATGTATCAAAATTATTAAAGAGTCCCGATTATGTAGTTCCCCTTTAGCATGCCAATGGAGGAGGGGGCCCCAGGCAGGGACCTATTTAGGGGCCCACCAGTATATGGATCATATCCCACCCACTTTCCTGGGACAGCACCCCCATGTCAAATAAGACATACAATCAAGTAAGAAAAGCAATACAACAGCTCTACCTAAATGGGAGCAGTAGCTTTTCTTCCAACAATCATCAAGACAGGAAGAAAACCTTATTCGCAGCATTCTAAGGGGTCCTCTTGGATGTACTGCATAGAAAATAACTGAGGGTGCACAAGGAAATCTATATGAACTCAGTTATATATGTGGAGTGTTTTAAAGAGCTATATCTCAAAACTAACATATACTGGATGTTCAGTGGAAAAAGCTAACATCCTCCAGTATAGGTAGGCATGTAGAAGGGAAAGAGAGAGGAAGAGGCCCAGTAGATTCTATTTAAGGACTGTCAGGGCTGGGCCCAGCCCTTCCTTCTCTGAGCTGGCCGCTCAGCTGTTGGCTAATTGCCAGCTCCTATCTCCACAGTGACCCACCTGCTGATGATCCTATCGTCGGTCCTGCCTACTTAAGCCGTCCAGTCCAGATGATCTTTGCCTTCACCCCGGTGACTTGCTTGGCTGACATTCCTTCTGGCTCCAGATCCTGCTTGCTGTTCTACTACGCTGTTCTCTGGCTGCCTGACATTTTGGCTTGTCTGACTATCCGTTCTGGTTCCTGAACTCTGGCTATGTTTTGACTACGTTTACTCTGTTTCCTTTTTTTTATTATTAAACAAGTGCGATTCAACTGTACTTCTGTCTCAGTCCGATTCATGGTTTCTGACAAGGACATTGCTGTGCTTCCCTAAAACCACCTCCAATGACCTGCAATAGCAAAAAAGCAATATATAAACTATCCACCCAGGGGCCACAAACAGGCCTCAAAATTCAAAGCCAAAGGTCCCTATATAAACATACCATCTAAATACACTCTAATCCAATGTGCAGCAGCACCATCTCCAATGTAGCTGAGGGCCAGGGAACTCCATTGGACAAGATGGATCTCATGCTAATAAAGCCCCCATAATGGGGCACGGGTGGCAAATCTCCACCTGGAATGCCCAACGGTGTCCGGGCGTTTCAAAGATGGCTGTGGCAGTCCCAAAGGTTTTGGGTTTAATGCTGCTTTGATACAGAATTTTCTGCATTCATATGAACGTATATCAGGCAAAAGTTGAAGTTGAAGTTTCTTTTCCTAATGACTTGGCAGGCCCATTAAAACCTTTATCCTCATAGGTCTAGCCCAAAGTTCCTTCCTTCTGTGCAGGCTTATTTGGCACATGTCTTAAATGTAACCTAGCATCTCATCTACCTTAAGGCACCTAAACTATTCAATTAAGGCTTCATGTACTTCAATTTTATTTTTTGTGTGTTCTTTTTTTTATTGAGTTTCAGAAGTACAGTGCCTTGAAAAAGTATTCATACCCCTTGAAATTTCTCACATTTTGTCATCTTACAACCAAAGACGGAAATGTATTTTATTGAGATTTTATATGATAGTTTAACACACAGTGGCACATGATTATGAAATGGAAGGAAAATTATAAATGGTTTTCAGATTTTTTTTTTTTTTTTACAAATGTCTGAAAAGTGTGGCGTGCATTTGTATTCAGCCCCTCTGAGTCAATATTTTTGTAAAACCACCTTTTCGCTGCAATTACACCTGCAAGTCTTTTGGGTATGTCTCTACCAGCTTTGTACATATATAGAGTAACATTTTTGCCCATATTTCTTTGCAAAATAGTTCAAGCTCTGTCAGATTGGATGGAGAGTGTCTGTGGACAGCAATTTTCAAGTCTTGCCACAGATTCTCAATTGGATTTAGGTCTGGATTTTGACTGGGCCATTCTAACATATGAATGTGCTTAGATCTAAACCATTCTATTGTAGCTCTGGCTGTATGTTTGGGGTCATTGTCCTGCTGGACGGCGAACCTCCGCCCCAGTCTCAAGTCTTTTGCAGACTTTTTTTAACAGGTTTTCGATTGCCCTGTATTTGGCTCCACCCATCTTCCCTTGAACTCTGACCAGCTTTCCTGTCCCTGCTGAAGAAATGCATCCCCACAGCATGATACTGCTACCACCATGATTCACGGTGGGGATGGTACATTTAGGGTTATGTGCAGTGTTCGTTTTCCACCACACATAGCAATTTGCTTTTAGGCCAAAAAGTTTAATTTTGGTCTCATCTGGCCAGAGCACCTTCTTCCACTTGTTTTCTGTGTCCCCCACATGGCTACTCGCAAACTGAAAATGGATTTATTAAGGCTTTCTTTTAACAATGTCTTCCTTCTTGCCTCTCTTCCATAATGGCCAGATTTTTGGAGTGCACGACTAATAGTTGTCCTGTGGACAGATTCTCCCACCTAAGCTGTGGAGCTCTGCAGTGTCTCCAGAGTCACAATGGGCCTCTTGGCTGCTTCTCTGATTAATGCTCTCCTTGCCCGGCTTGTCAGTTTAGGTGGACGGCCATGTCTTGGTAGGTTTTCAGTTGTGCCATACTCTTTCCATTTTCAGATGATAGATTGAACAGTGTTCCATGAGATGTTCAAAATTTGGGATATTTTTTTATAACCTAACCCTGCTTTAAACTTCTCCACAACTTTATCTCTGACCTATCTGATGTGTTCCTTGGCCTTCATGATGCTGTTTGTTCACTAAGGTTCTTTATCAAACCTCTGAGGGCTTCATAGAGCAGTTGTATTTATACTGAGATTAAATTACACACAGGTGGACTCAATTTACTTTTATAGGTGACTTTTGAAGGCAATTGGCTCCATTAGATTTTAGTTAGGGGTATCAGAGTAAGAGGGGCTGAATACAAATGCACGCCACACTTTTCAGATATTTACTTGTAAAAAAAAAAAAAAAAAAAAAAAAATTGAAAACCATTTATCATTTTCTTTCCACTTCACAATTATGTGCCACTGTATTGGTCTATCACATAAAATACATTTACAATTTTGATTGTAACATGACAAAATGAAAAATTTCAAGGGGTATAAATACTTTTTCAAGGCACTGTACATACAATACAGGAGCATTTGTACAATGCACAAAAAGATACAGTAAGTACAGTTAGCATTCGTCATAGTAGAACACCGTGTGACCAGTATGCGGATATTAAGCACCAGGGAATTCAGTTATTGTTAACGTTCGTGATAAATAATAACAAAGGTCTTATTCCCTAGTCTTGACCATGTACATGGAACTCTGGTATACATTAGACCGACATGACAATACCTTACGGGCATGTACTGTAAGTGGGTGAGCATATAGCTGGTGAAATTAAATAGGGAAATATGAGAGGAAAAAAAAAAACAATGTAAATAGGACAAGGTTGAGATTTGAGGGGAAATAAGTCTAATCGCCTATAAAGCAGAAGAAGTAAAGAGAGAAGCGAGGTGGAGCAATGGTGCAATATGTAGACAATCTCTGTAATAACACTGGGTCCCAAGATCTTACATGTACCCAATTTAAAACTTGCTAGAGCCATGTGGTCGAAACTGAAAAGGTTAACATCCTTCCTGATCTGTCCCTCTGGAAAAGTCCAATTCTAGCATACCTCACTACCATCTCAGACCCTTTTATTTGCACAACTTATAGCAGTTAAACTGACCCTTTCAGATATTTACTAGGGGTGCACCTTGCATTTCTATGTAGACCTGCAGATCTCAAGGACCAAAAAGATTTATATCCCAACTATACACTCACTTATTAAACAGTTAATTGGGGAAAACACCATTATCTCTTAATTATTGACCTTATGCCTAATACAGTATATCTCTGGAAGGATGGGATGACCTTTGTTCATCCTATTGATGTCTCCGGCAATAGATAAACTCATACAGCTGTATATCATTCACCAAACCTCTTTCTCCAGTCTGTCTGTATAAGATAGGATGCCTTGCTGATAGAAAGTGTTGGTTGTATTATGGCATTGTCCAGTAATTGTAATCTTCTTGATGCAGGTGACCAACTTTCTAACTAATGTATTGTCTGTCCAACGTGTACCCAAGATGTGTTTTTAGTTGGCATACTAGATGAACTCTAGCCACACTACACCAAACCTTTCTTGAGAGAAACACTAAAGCCCACAGTCAAAACACACGGTCGGACTTTCCGACGGAATATGTGCGATCGGAGCTTGTTGTCGGAAATTCCGACCGTGTGTGGGCTCCATCTGACTTTTTCCATCAGAATTTCGGACACACAAAGTTTGACAGCAGGCTATAAAATTTTACGACAACAAAATCCGATCCTTTAAATTCCAATCGTGTGTAGACAAATCCGATGGGCAAAGTGCCACGCATGCTCAGAATAAATTAAGAGACGAAAACTATTGGCTATTGCCCCGTTTATAGTCCCAACGTACTTGTTTACGTCAATGCGTTCGGAACGATCGGATTTTCCAACAACCTGTTTTTCACAGTTATCCTGTCCCCACTTCCGGGAGCCTCAGCCGTGGGTATTGACGTCATCGCAGGGCTCCCTCCTCCTCCCCCGGCCGCTGGGTCAGTAGGAGAGAGGAGCTGTGCATCGTGCATGCGCAGTAGGGTTACCGCCGTGAACCCGTAAGGCTACATTGTCGGATTCCTTTACTCGCAATGGAGGTGGCAGCACCTGACAGCTGATGGAAACATCAGCTGCGGTGCCGACATCGCTGGACTCCATGACAGGTAAGTGTGCGATTATTAAAAGTCAGCAGCTGCAGTATGTGCAGCTGCTGGCTTTGAATTTTTGCAGCTGTGGGCGGACCTCCGCTTTAATGTCTGCTATTTTAGGACTTCCACTTGGCTGGTTAAAAAAAAAATCAAAAGGCTTGAATTAAGCAGAGCAACAGATTTATGGGCCCATTTACAAGAAGTGTGGCAGCATTCTGAGCAGCCTACACCAGGGTCAGGGCATAGGTTATTTGTAACTCAGCCAGTTGGGCATTCTCAATTCTTTTTGTCAACTACTATTTAGAGGACATGGTGGCCTTTTCAGCCTCTTCTTTTGGATCCTTAGCTTGTGCTACCTATTGATTGGACCTTTTGCAGCACTTCTTAGGGTGGAGTTGCTTTCCCTCTTCTACCTCCCTCTTGTACTACATTCTATAGTATACCAACATAAAGTGGCCAGGAATATAGTAAATTGTTTTCAGAAACTTACTGAGATGTTCCTTTCCTGGCCTATCTTCATGTCAACATACATTTTCACCTTCTTCTATTGCTAGGCCCATAATAAAACACAGGTGGAGTCTTTTTAATAGACTAGTTATAGGTAGTCCTATGGGGTTAGAGGAGGAGTATAAAATGGCGGCATGAAGATAGGCCAGGAAAGGAAAATTATGGTAAGTATTTAAAAGCGATTTTACATATTCTATGCTGTATTTAGGTAGTTGCTGGAAAAATAGACAATAAGTGATTAAGGCAGACTGCCCTCCATGAGTTTAACTATAGTCGGAGAGCATGTGTCTCTAAGCCAGCACTGAAATCAAGGGGGGCTGCATGCATAAAACTTGTATTCTGCTTTCCACAGTTGGCTGTCTAGAACAGTGGTCGCCAACCTTTCGGACCTAACGGACCACTAAACTCACAATTTAGAATCCTGCGGACCACTAACAAGAATTGTATATGCCTTATACACGCAATGGTCTGACTCCCTGCCTTCTGCTGCTTTTTACACACAATTCTCCAACCCTCTGCCTCCCCAGCCTCTGCATAACACTGCTGCCTTACACAGACTCCTCATTGGATCTCACTTCCTTATCCAGCCATGTGCTTGAGCTCTGTCCTTCCTCCCACAGTCTGTGATCAGCACTGCCATTGGAAGTCCCATCCTTCTTCACCTCCCTCTCTCTGCATTACTCCCAGTGCATCGTTCTGAGTTCACAGAAATTGACTGTCAGCGTGCATAAAGAACAACACTGGGCGGTATAAACCCACCACAATGTTGATTTGCGGCAGAGCCCCTGGGGACCACTAAAATTTTCTTGTGGGCCATCAGCGGTTGGCATCCTCTGTTCTAGAATACAATGTAAACTTATGCAGGAGATTTCTACTTTGTGCAGTTTGGGTTATTAGTAAAGAAAACTGAAGCAGATGCTTTGCCTGTTTTCACTCCCAGCCTGTAGTAAAGATAAATGTAATAAAACTAAAAAGTTGCTTGGCACCCCTGCATATATTCCTGTGATCAGAACAGCTACTATACCTTTCTATAGCAATGCAATAATGCTTTAATAATTGCATTAATAATTGACATTAATAGTAATTTGCATATATTGCCTTCTTCTAGTTAAGCAATGCATTTATTTGCAAACTGCAATGTTCTAGGAGGAGCAAAAATTAGACTGGCACTTCCGGATGTGTTGGAGTTTTCTTTTTCCAGCTGCACTCTACTGCTCTTTTACCGTGGCTCTCAACCACAGCCTCAATATATCTGACACATTTGGAAAGTGTTGTAGTGGGTTTTTTTCCTGACTAGAACTCTGCAGGTTTTCAAATTTAAATCGTTCCCCCAAGGGGCTAATGGTTATTACAGATAAAGAACTACGGTATTGGTTCTGGTTTCAAAGTCTATTTAATACAGTATAAAAAAAATTAGTTTCAATATGCAGCTGTTGTTGATTTTCTAAAAATAATATATTCCGATATCAGTTCCTTGCAGTGATGGCAACTTATGGTGAATGCTCCAGAATCACATTCCTTCCTTGTATGATAGGGTGACAGCTTTTCCCAGGAGTCTGCACAGAGCCTAATGCCCCGTACACACGATTGGACTTTCCGACAACAAAACCGTGGACTTTTGTTCGAAGGTTGTTGGCTCCAACTTGTCTTGCATACACACAGTCACACAAATGTTGGCCAACAATTACGAACGTAGTGATGTACAAGACGTACGCGATATCTCCATTACGAACGCTAGTTATATCTCCGGCTCATACTTGATTCTTAGCATGCATGGACTTTTGTCCGATGGACTTGTGTGCATACGATCGGAAAGTCCGATAACAAACATTTGTTGGCGGAAAATTTGAGAACCTGTTAGCCAACATTTGTTGTCGGAAAGTCCGATCGTGTGTACGGGGGGCATGAGAGGTAAAAACCTAGACATTCTCAATCACTGTTCTAAGGGTTACTGTAGTAAACTGTAGTATAACAGGCATTTACAGAACAGAAATAAGAAAGAAACCACAGTGAGAATTTACAATATATATAAATTATTTGGAATGGATTGGATTTTCCCTTTAACAAATGTGTAAGCAGGTTGCTTTTTCTTTCATGGAGCTTGATAGTTGTCACTGTGATTTGTGATTTCCTTTTGGGTTTTTAATTTTTTACTTAGTCTGAGTTGATGTTATTGTGGCCTGGACTACAAGTACTACAGGACTGAATGTGATGAGCAAAGATATATATGTGTGTGTATATATATATGTATATATATGTGTATATATATATGTATATATATATATATATATATATATATATATATATATATATATATATATATATATATATTCACCCAGACTGGGACAAAAAATAGGCATTTTTTTAGACTGAGCAGCCAACTTTTCCGGGGGGGGGGGGTTTGGGCGGTTGGTAGACATTCGCTGGGGTGGCTGGTTTCGGTCCTCCACACTGTAATGTGCAGGGACACGGTGATATAAAGGGAACTGTGCTGTAAAGGGGCACTGCAATGATTACAGTGCAGTCCCCTTTATATTACAGTGTCCCAGTCCTATTGTGGCCATACAATGCTAGTACTGTCTGTCTCCTATTGTGCCCACACGGCCCAGTGACGCTGACCTGCTCTCTTTTTGGTGGAGCGGTACAGCGTGGCTCTCTCTCTGGTGGTGCGAGTACGGTGTGGCTCTCTGGTGGTGCGGTACAGCGTGGCTCTCTCTCTGGTGGTGCAGTACAGCGTGGCTCTCTCTCTGGTGGTGCGGTACAGTGTGGCTCTCTCTCTCTGGTGGTGCGGTACAGTGTGGCTCTCTCTCTGGTGGTGCTGGTACAATGTGGCTCTCCGGTGGTGCGGTACAGTGTGGCTCTCTCTCTGGTGGTGCAGTACATCGTGGCTCTTTCCCTGGTGGTGCGGTACAGCATGGCTCTCTCTCTCTGGTGGTGCTGGGGCTATTAGTTCCCCCAGCACAGTCCTCTCTTTTGTTTTTTTATGTCTCCTGTAGTAGCTGCTCCAGGCTCTTCTCAGCTTGTTTCTGGGTTTTCTCTCCCCCCCCCCCCAGCAGAGTGCATGCTGGGGAGTGTAGTCAGCTCCCTTCTGAAAACAATTGGGCCACCTATCTCTGGGACTACATTTCCCATGATGCCCCTCTAGTTCTCCGATTGGCCCTCTGTTGTGGCCAGTGGTGAGTGAAGAACAATAGGCAGGAAGCTTTCTCCCCACATGTGCTGCCGACAAGGGAAGGGGAGGGGTGGAAACGTCCTGACAGCAGCCCTCCCCCTTGCCCCACCCTGCGGACACCTTGGCTGGAGGAGGAGTCCCTGGGAGCAGAGAGCGGAACTGTCAGCGTGGCTCTGAGGCTGAGCTGTGTGTGGGAGAGACACACAGCTCAGCCCATGCAGCCGAAAGTTCCGCCCGAGAAGACACAGGCACGGCCACATAGCGGTAGCCTCGTCCATTTATTTCTGGATTTTTATAATGGCGGTTTTTCGAGGCCGCCTGATGTGTGACACAGAACTTTTCTGGGGCAAAGTACAGCTCCCCATATATATATACAAAATATATACACACAAACATACTTACAGTATCTTACAAAAGTGAGTACACTGCTCACATTTTTGTAAATATTTTATTCTATCTTTTCATGTGACAACACTGAAGAAATGACACATTGATACAATGTAAAGTAGTGAGTGTACAGCTTGTATAACAGTGTAAATTTGCTGTCCCCTCAAAATAATTTAACACACAGCCATTAATGTCTAAACCGCTGGCAACAAAAAGTGAGTATACCTCTAGGGGCCGGTTCACACCACAAAAACGCACTCCAGATCCGTTGCGGATGCGTTTCTGCATGCACGTTTTTGTTGCATTCCCAGATGCATTCCAGGTGCTTTTTTTCCTTCACTATACTAGGCTCCAGTGTGTTTTTTATGCATTTTCATGTGTTCCAGTGCATTTTTATGTGTTTTACTGCGTTCCAGTACAGTTCAGTGCAGAAAAAATGCAGCACGTTCTACTCTTTTTTTTTTTTTTGGAACTGAAAAGCCCTGGAACTGACTGCACTGGTGTGAACTATGCCATTGGAAACCATTTAACCTAGTTTCCATGCGTTTTTCGATGCAGAACAAAAACACACTGGACTGCATATGGTGTGAACTGGCCCTTAGTGAAAATGTTCAAAATCGGCCCAAAGTGTCAATATTTTGTGTGACCACTATTATTTTCAAGCACTGCCTTAACCCTCTTGGGCATGGCATTCACCAGAGCTTGACAAGTTGCCACTGGAGTCCTCTTCCACTCCTCCATGATGACATCACGCTGGCGGATGTTAGAGACCTTGCGTTCCTCCAAATTCTGTTTGAGGATGCCCCACCTATGCTCAATAGCAGTGGTGGCTGGTGTTTTTACAACCCCCCCCCTGCCCCACGCGCACGCTTTGCCGGTCGGTCCGGCACTTACCCCATCGTGGCGGGTGGCAGGCAGCATGGTGCAGCGGCTCAGTTTCCTCTTCTCTATCATGTCTTCCAGCTCCTCCCCTCCTCCTCCTAGGCCACCAATAGGATCGCCTGTCCTTTCATCCAATCGGGTGACCGGTGTAAAAACCCGCTTCCTGATTGGCCTGGGAGGAGGATCAGTGTTACAATAGCAAATATTCATTCTCTGTTGTAACACACCTGGGTGGGATCCGAGCGCACTCTCTGCGTCCCGAGCCCACCCTATATTGAAGCCTATTAGAGCCTCTGGCTCTAATTGGTGCTTCAAAAAAACATCCCGCCCGCATTGGAATCCATGTGCCAGTGTCCTAAAAGAGTCCGGATGCATGAATGGGGGTGCCACGTGTGCCCTTAATGGATGGGCCGCCCCTGCTCAATAGGGTTTAGGTCTGGAGACATGCTTGGCCAATCCATCACCTTTACCCTCAGCTTCTTTAGTAAGGCAGTGGCCATCTTGGGGGTGTGTTTGGGGTCATTATCATGTTGGAATACTGCCCTGCGCCCAGTCTCCGAAGGGAGGGGATCATGTTCTGCTTCAGTATGTCACAGTACATGTTGGTATTCATGGTTCCCTCAATGAACTGTAGTTCCCCAGTGCCAGCAGAACTCATGCAGCCCCAGACCATGACACTCCCACCACCATGCTTGACTGTAGACAAGACACACTCATCTTTGTACTCCTCACCTTGTTGTCCCCACACACACTTGACACCATCTGATCCAAATAAGTTTATCTTGGTCTCATCAGACCACAGGACATGGTTCTCATGGTAATCCATGTACTTAGTCTGCTTGTCTTCAGCAAACTGTTTGCAGGCTTTCTTGTGCATCATCTTTAGAAGAAGCTTCCTTCTGGGATGTCAGCCATGCAGACCAATTTGATGCAGTGTGTGGCGTATGGTCTGAGCACTTACAGGCTGACCCCCCACCCCTTCAACCTCTGCAGCAATGCTGGCAGCACTCATGTGTCTATTTCCCAAAGACAACCTCTGGATATGACGCTGAGCACATGCACTCAACTTCTTTGGTCGACCATGGCGAGGCTTGTTCTGAGTGGAACCTGTCCTGTTAAACCGCTGTATGGTCTTGGCCACAGTGCTGCAGCTCAGTTTCAGGGTCTTGGCAATCTTCTTATAGCCTAGGCCAGTGATGGCGAACCTTGGCACCCCAGATGTTTTGGAACTACATTTCCCATGATGCTCATGCACTCTGCAGTGTAGTTGAGCATCATGGGAAATGTAGTTCCAAAACATCTGGGGTGCCAAGGTTCGCCATTACTGGCCTAGGCCATCTTTATGTAGACCAGTGGTTCTCAACTCCTGTCTTCAGGACCCACTAACAGGCCAGACATTAAGTATTACCTTGGGGGAGATGCAGACTAGAATACTGCAATCATGTTATCTTGCGAACCTGGCCTGTTAGTAGGTCCTGAGGACAATAGTTGAGAACCACTGATGTAGAGCTACAATTCTTTTTTTTTTCAGACCCTCAGAGAGTTCTTTGCCATGAGGTGCCATGTTGAACTTCCAGTGACCAGTATGAGAGAGTGAGAGCGATAACACCAAATTTAAACACACCTGCTCCCCAGTCACACCTGAGACCTTGTAACACTAACGAGTCACATGACACCGGGGAGGGAAAATGGCTAATTGGGCCCAATTTGGACATTTTCACTTAGGGGTGTACTCACTTTTGTTGCCAGCGGTTTAGACATTAATGGTTGTGTGTTGAGTTATTTTGAGGGGACAGCAAATTTACACTGTTATACAACCTGTACACTCACTACTTTACATTGTAGCAAAGTGACATTTCTTCAGTGTTGTCACATGAAAATATATAATAAAACATTTACAAAAATGTGAAGGGTGTACTCACTTTTGTGAGATACTGTATATGTGATAGATATATTTTTAGTGAACAAATTGTCCCCAACATAGCAGCTTATACATAGCTCTAAAGCACACAGTTGGTTCTACTGTGTTACACAAGGTGGCGCTCTTGTTGCCTTACTTATTGCTTCAAATCAACTAAATCAATGGAGCTTTGACCTGGCAAAAAAATGTAAAGTGAACAGTGATACAACCCCTGATTCCACTGCTTAAAGAACACAAGGAAAGTCCTGCGATACAATGTATTGTAGACTTATAACTTTGTTATAATCAGTATTTTGCAACACAGTAATGCAATTCAGCCTTCATTTAACATCAAAGTCAAAGTACGCACATGTGTAGTGTGAATAGATCTACCCAGAGTTGTCAATATGTAAGAAGATTGGGGTAACCAATGGGGCCCACCTATTCTGATCTTGCACCACCCGTGGATTATCAAACTTACATGTCAGTGTGTTACAGCTGTAGTTCCTAAGTGGATCTGGCACCAAAAAGTTTACTGTATATTTATCAGCTTACAAATTCTTAGATGTGGTGGCTGCATTTGTTTTCTGATCAGCAAAAGGGAGAGTTGGAGGGTTAATACAAACCATTTACCGCTGATAGGGATGCTGACAATGGTAACAAATACACTCACCAGCCACTTTATTAGGTACACCTGTTCAATTGCTTGGTAACACAAATTACTAATCAGCAAATTACATGGCAGCAACTCAATGAATTTAGGTATCTAGATGTGGTGAAGATGACTGGCTGAAGTTCAAACCGAGCATCAGAATGGGGAAGAAGTGACTTTGAAGGTGGCACATTTGTTGGTGCCAGACGGACTGGTCTGAATATTTCAAAAACTGCTGATCTACTGGGATTTTCACACACAGCCCACTCTAGGGTTTATAGAGAATAGTCCGAAAAAGAGAAAATATCCAGCGAGCGGCAGTTGTGTGGATGAAAATGCCTTGTTGATGTCAGAGGAGAATGGACAGACTGGTTCCAGATGATAGAAAGGCAACAGTAACTCAAATAACCACTTGTTACAACCAAGGTATGCGGAATACCATCTCTGAATGCACAACACATCCAACCTTGAAGCAGATGGGCTACAGCAGCAGAAAACCATACCAGGTGCCACTCCTGTCAGCTGAGAACAGAACACTGAGGCTACAATTCACACAGGCTCACCAAAGGTGTATCTAAGAAAGTGGCCTCTGAGTGTATTTAGCAAAACAGCGTTTGCTACAATTTTCACTTTTTTTAATAACTGTCTTTTTTTTTATTAGTTTTTTCATGGTATAAAAAGTTTTAGCGGCGCATTACCGTCATTTTATAGGCACTTTTTTGGCCGCTAGCGGGGCATTTTCTAACCCCCGTTAGTGGCCAAATAAAGGGTTACAATCTCCTACAAAGTGGCGCTGCCGAGGTGCTTTGCAGGCCATTTTATCCACTTAAGGACCAGCCTCGTTTTGAGATTTTGCTGTTTACACGTATAAAACAGTTTTTTTTTGTTAGAAAATTACTTAGAACCCCCAAACATTATATATTGTTTTTTTTCTAACACCCTAGAGCAGTGATGCCGAACCTTTTTGAGCTCGAGTGCCCAAACCGTGACGCAAAACCAACTTATTTCTTTCAAAGTGCCAACACAGAATTAAACCTGACAGCGGCTCTGTACAGAGGATGGGACTGATCATCCCTCTGAATAAGCCCTAAGGGACCAAAAACATATGATTCTGCAAGATTTACTCAGAATACAGGGTGCAGGAATGCGTTTTGCTCAGAATACAAGGATCAGGAATGCGTTTTGATCAGAATGCACTCTGCAACATACACTGACCTACCTAACACATACTTCCTGCACTGCTCACATCCCCCCACACACAGTGCAAGGCAGGGTTCAGGAATGCGTTTTGCTCAGAATACAGGGTTCAGGAATGCGTTTTGCTCTGAATACAGGGTTTAGGAATGCGCTTTGCTCAGAATACAGGGTTCAGGAATGCATTTTGCTCAGAATACAGGGTTCAGGAATGCGTTTTGCTCAGAATACAGGGATCAGGAATGCTTTTTGCTCAGAATACAGGGATCAGGAATGCTTTTTGCTCAGAATACAGGGTTCAGGAATGCATTTTGCTCAGAATACAGGGTTCAGGAATGCGTTTTGCTCAGAATACAGGGTTCAGGAATGCGTTTTGCTCAGAATACAGGGATCAGGAATGCTTTTTGCTCAGAATACAGGGTTCAGGAATGCATTTTGCTCAGAATACAGGGTTTAGGAATGCGCTTTGCTCAGAATACAGAGTTTAGGAATGCGTTTTGCTCAGAATACAGGGTTCAGGAATGCGTTTTGCTCAGAATACAGGGTTCAGGAATGCGTTTTGCTCAGAATACAGGGATCAGGAATGCTTTTTGCTCAGAATACAGGGTTCAGGAATGCGTTTTGCTCAGAATACAGGGATCAGGAATGCTTTTTGCTCAGAATACAGGGTTCAGGAATGCGTTTTGCTCAGAATACAGGGTTCAGGAATGCGTTTTGCTCAGAATACAGGGATCAGGAATGCTTTCTGCTCAGAATACAGGGTTCAGGAATGCGTTTTGCTCAGAATACAGGGATCAGGAATGCTTTTTGCTCAGAATACAGGGTTCAGACATACGTTTTGCTCAGAATACAGGGATCAGGAATGCTTTTTGCTCAGAATACAGGGTGCAGGAATGCGTTTTGCTCAGAATACAGGGTTCAGGAATGCGTTTTGCTCAGAATGCACTCTGCAACATACACTGACCTACCTAACATATACTTCCTGCACTGCTCACATCCCCCCACACACAGTGCAATGTAGATCAGAGGATCCATCCTCCTCCTTACCTCTCCATGGCCTCATCGTCCATCACATCAGGGCTCTCCCTAGCACTGGGCAGTATTGCAGGAGTTCCCGCCATCCAGCCGCTCCTTGGTGTCCCAGACACCGAGAAGTCAGCTAGCAGCCACTGCACCTCTCATATGGCCATGATCTGCTCCGAGCGCCGCCCCTCCGCCTCCGCTGTCAGGTCGCAGTGCATTTACTAGAGCAATGGGCTGTGCCAAAGTACTCCTGGGGCAGGGGGAGCTTTAATAGGGTGCAGCAGAGAGGAATGCCCAAATGCCTCACCGGAGGTGTAAGGGTCAGGGGGAGGGAATAGACCCTCGGTAAGGCGGAGGAATACATTTACACCCCCCTAAATGTCGCACAAGTGACTGGGTAAGGCTGGGGAATTCCCCCCTTATCCTGGCAGGGTGCTGCGTGCCCACAGAGACGGCCCGGCGTGCCGGCAGCAGCACGCATGCCACGCATTCGCCATCACTGCCCCAGAGAATAAAATGCCGGTCATTGCAATACTTTTTTTCACACTGTATTTGCGCAGCGGTCTTACAAGCGCACTTTTTTTTTAAAAGATTCACTTTTTTGAATAAATAAATAAGACAACAGTAAAGTTAGCCCAATTTTTTTTTATATTGTGAAAGATAATGTTACGCCAAGTTAATTGATACCCAACATGTCATGATTCAAAATTGCGGCCGTTCATGGAATGGTGTCAAACTTTTACCCTTAAAAATCTCCATAGGCGACGTTTAAAAAATTCTACAGGTTGCATGTTTTGAGTGAAAGTGTAGGTCTAGGGCTAGAATTATTGCTCTCGCTCTAACGATCGCAGCGATAACTCACACATGTGTGTTTTGACCATCATTTTCATATGCTGACCCTACTCACGTATGCGTTCGCTTCTGCACGTGAGCTCGTAGGGACGGGGCGCTTTAAAAAAACAAAAAAATTCTCTTATTTATTTTACTTGATTTTAGTTATTTTTTCACTGTTTAAAAAAAAAAAAGGTCACTTTTATTCCTATTACAAGGAATGTAAACATCCCTTGTAATAGAAAATAGCATGACAGGTCCTCTTGAATATGAGATCTGGGGTCAAAAAGTCCTCAGATCTCATATTTGGACTAAAATGCAATAATGAAAAAATGTGTCTATAAGACATCTTCATACCCAGCCACAACAAGGACCCGATCGCCTCCGCCGCTGCCGACGGCTCCGGTAAGCGGTGGAGAGCGGGCCCCTCTCCCGCCGCTGATAACGGTGATGCTTGCGGCGAACCCGCTGCAGAGACCACCATTATCGTAAACACGACCAGCTCCTGAAGAGATGGTTACCTCGGTTGTGGCAGCAGCTGCTGCCATTACTGAGATATCCATCTTCAAAGTGCCGACGTATATGTACAGGAGCCGGTCGGCAAGTGGTTATACACTGTCCTAAGCGCCTCAAAGAAGCTGCTTGCAGGATTTTTTTTGACATCCTGCCAGCGCAGGGCCCCAGTGTGAAAGCACTCAGGCTCTCACACTGGGATTGCAGATGAGGCATTTTTCCAGCACTTTACAGGTCCTATTTTTAGCGTTAAAGCGCCTGAAAAACGCCCCCAGTGTGAAAGGGGTCTTATGCAATATTTTTCAAAGAGAACGAGTATAAATCAAGCATCAACAAGGCAGATATCAAACTGACAATTACATTTGCTATAGACTTTTCAGGTATGAATTGTACAATATTCATTTTTAATCCAGAGATTGTACTATTTCTGTCACTGGATGTCCTCCGTCTGATGGTCAGAATCATTCACCACACTTCCTCTAAGCCCAGGTCATCCAGGGCCCACCGCAGCCTCTGAATGAATAGTGAAAGAAGGAGCAGCACAGTGATGGGCTCATCTCTCTGTCACAATGCTCTCTCCTCCTCTCAGAATGCTTCCTGTCAAAACATGACCGGATTGGCTCCTTGATCTGCTACTTTCTCTTATGATCCAGCTCTGTTGCACAGGCTGATTAGATTTAAATTCAGGTAATTACACTGCTTGATTCTAAAAAATACATTAGTAATTACAGGGCTGCATTGATTTGTGTCTTTTTATATGACTGGAGTTCAGCTTGAAATACTGTTGAATGTTCAATGACTACCTCCTATCAACTGTTGCCAGGGGCCAAAATATCTAACCTTATCTTATTTCCTAAGAACTGGGTGTATAAAACACACCCTATTGCTGTGTCTTCTAGCAATGTGCACAGGGGCAATAGTCTTAATGGTTTAATGAAATCAATATGTTTACTGCAGAAGTTCAGAACAAGGAAATTCTGTAGAAATGTTACATGTTATCATCAATTATCATCATTGCAAGATAAATGTGTTTGCTATATACTTGTTAAATGTAGTTTTAGATAAGAACCCTCCACAGTAGCTAGATAAAACATAATTAGTACAGACTAGCTCACATAAGAGGGCATTTCAATATCTAGCATCATGTCACTTGCTCACAGGTTCCTCCTGATAACCTCCATTGTATGCTTTATTGATATGCAAGTTGCCACAGGAGGAATCGGTGAACGCTACAGGGGACTGAGTTGTTTAAAACTCCTGGAAGTGTTGTTTGCCTGCCATATTCAGCAAAGGACAGAGCAGCATTCTGGGGGTGCAAATTATGAAAGGTAAGTATTCAGTTTGTTCTTTTGCACGTATGCCTGTTTCTAATATATATATATATATATATATATATATATATATATAGCACTAACCCCCGAAGGAGCTGCTAAAATAAATCGGGTTGTCACCGTCACCCCTTTACCTGTAGTTTCACCACAACAGGAACCTAGAATCCATGTTGTGCTTTGTATCCAACAATGTATGCACCAGTCACTTTAGTATTTTTCCAATGCTTTCATGAAAAACTTGAAAGAAGTAGCAGTGAAGAGGTAGAAAGGGAGTTGCAGGGAAGTTCAAATACCTTTTTCAGATCCATGAGGGATTGAAGATCCTAGAGACGATTATACCTTCAGTCTAAAGATCTTTGCCCACCCGGATAGGTCTCTCTCCCTAACCTAGCAGCCGGAATGGAGCACGAACAAAAAGTCTCTGCCACAGACTTTAAAGGAACAAAATAGCTATTCGATCCTCTGCCACAGGACGTAATGGTTTTAGATGAATAGCGACACAGTACTAGAACCTTTAAGCCGACCCGGCAGTACTGTGCGGTAAGTTAGGTTAGGATGCATCCTCCAATTGAGTCACCAGGCCCCTCTTGAGACACCAGACTTCCGCAGGTTCTCTCCAAGATGAGTCCTCCCCTGGATCTTCTCAATTGCTTGGCTTCTTCCCGCAGGACAGACAGCACAGGACCACCTCTAAACCAATAAGCCCCAGACGACCTCTGAGCCCACTCATAGTAACGAAGCCTCGGGCCAGCATGGTCCCGAGGCTGAAAGGAAGCCGTCACATACCTTTAGGCCAGGAGGGCCAGCAGGTGAAAGAGAACCAAAAATGGCGTCTGCCCCTTAAGTACTCTCTCCCAGAATGCATAGCAGTGGACTACCTCTGCCGAGTTACCTCTGAGAAACAAGAGCACTCAATAAAATTCAGCCTGTTGCTTTTCAACACTGGCCTGCGGTGACAATGACACCTATAGGCAACAGTGTGAAACTGCACACAACACAGCCAATGCTGGAACAGAGGCTAATTTAGCCATAGATTAAATCTGAACTATGTACAGAACAGACAACCCACTAAATTTACATATAAGCGCCTGATTAACCGGTTCAATACAGGGCATTTTCACCCCCTTCCTTCCCAGGCCAATTTTTAGTTTTCAGCGCTGTCGCACTTTAAACGACAATTGCGCAGTCGTGCGACGTTGTACCCAAAAAAAATTGACGTCCTTTTTTCCCCACAAATAGAGAGGTGGTATTTGATCACTTCTGCGGTTTTTATTTTTTGCGCTATAAACAAAAGAAGAGCTACAATTTTGAAAAAAACACAATATTTTTTACTTTTTGCTATAATAAATATCCCAATTTTTTTTTAAAAAAACAAATTTTTTCCTCAGTTTCGGCCGATACGTATTCTTCTACATATTTTTGGTAAAAAAAAAATCGCAATAAGCATATATTGATTGGTTTGCGCAAAAGTTATAGCGTCTACAAAATACGGGATAGATTTATGGCATTTTTAAAAAATATATATTTATTTATTTTTTTTACTAGTAATAGCGGTGATCACGATTTTTTTCGTGACTGTGACATTATGGCGGACACATCGGACACTTTTGACATATTTTTGGGACCATTCACATTTATACAGCGATCAGTGCTATAAAATTGCATTGATTACTGTGTAAATGTGACAGGCAGTGAAGGGGTTAACCACTAGGGGGACACAAGGGGTTAAATATGTTTCCTAAGGGAGTGATTCTAACTGTAGGGGGCGGGGACGTAAAAGGGGAGGAGACCGATCAGTGTTCCGCTGTACTGGGAACACAGATCGGTCTCCTTTCAACTGACAGGACGTGGATCTGTGTGTTTACACACACAGATCCACAGTCCGGCCTGGTTAACGGGCAATCGCAGGTGCACGGCGGACATCGCGGCTGCCGGGCACACGCACCGGGTCCCGAGCAACGCGGCGGGCGCGCGCCCCCTAGGCGGCCGGGAAGCCCAGGCCGTCATATGACGTCCACCCAGGATGGGAGATCCCATCTGTGGACGTAATTTGACAATAGCCGGGTAGGGAAGTGGTTAACAGGAGCAGGGCGCTACATATATATGTATAAAAAAATAACAGGGTTGCTTTAAACTGACTCTAAACTATGCTTTCTAGAATTAAATAGATTTTTTAAACCAAAGTCCCTTATATTGCTTTCCTCTTTCTCCAAGCCTCCAAATTCCTTTTTTTTGCAGCTATGATTTGACTTCCAGTTAGAGGGTGACTGCATCCTTTCTCCATGGTCCCACTCAGTGGCAGATCTTCCATAGAGGGTGCACGGGCACGGCCCCCCCCCCCCTTCCATGCGTCCAGCCCCCTGATCTACAAATCAGGGCGCCAGGTCCATGGATGCATGGATTCCATTGGGGTGGTGTGGATTTTCGAAGCACGTTATTAGAGCCAGAGGCTCTAATAGCCTTCAAAAAAGGGTGGGCTCGGGGCGCAGAGTATTGCATCCTGATCCCACCCTGTTGTGTGATTTAATTTTCGCTATTTTCACGCTAAAGTTCCTCCCTGCCAATCAGGAGGCAGGTCATGAGAACTGTTTCCCGATTGGCCTAAGCGTCAGGCGATCCTATTGGATGCCAAGCGCCAGGGCCACTATCAGGGGGGTACAGCCGTTACAACTGTGAGGGGCCCTAGGGGCCCGCCCGGGCAAGAAGAAGGCAGGACGGGTGAAGGGGATCCGTGCTGTGCAGTATAGAAAGGATCTCAAAGTTTCTGCAGTTCTCATGTCATTGATTTTGGACATCGAGCTCTTTACTGCCATCTCTGGCTACTATGTGCATGTGCACCCCTCACGTGACAGTGATCTGCCTGTACTATGCTTCTCTGCAACATGTCAGCTTTGTAAAAACGAGCTGGGACCAGGTAGGAAGTTACAAGTAGGGGCTGTGAAGGAAAGGGAGGGGGGCTGTTTGTGTACAGGGAGGAGTCAGAGGCTTATGTGTGTACAGATTTCTGTATGTGGGGCTGCCATAAATACAGGTGTGTGGGGAAGTGGCTGACATATATACAGGTGAGTGGGGGGGGGGGTGCTGACATATATACAGGTGTGTGGGGGAGCGCTGACATATATACAGTTGTATGGGGGGGGCGCTGACATATATACATGTGTGTGGGGGAGCACTGACATATATACAGGTGTGTGTGGGGGGCACTGACATATATACAGGTGTGGGGGGGGGGCACTGACATATATACAGGTGTGTGGGGGGGCACTGACATATAAACAGGTGTGGGGGGGCGCTGACATATATACAGGTGTGTGGGGGGGGCTAAAATATATACAGGTGTGTGTGGGGGGGCTGACACATATACAGGTGTATGGGGGGGTTCTGACATATATACAGGTGTGTGAGGGGGGGGCGCTGACATATATACAGGTGTATGGGGGGCACTGACATATATACAGGTGTGTGGGGGGCACTGACATATATACAGGTGTGGGGGGGCGCTGACATATATACAGGTGTGGGGGGGGTGGCTGACATATATACAGGTGTGTGGAGGGGTGGCTGACATATATACAGGTGTGTGTGAGGGCGCTGACATATATACAGGTGTGTGTGGGGGGCACTGACATATATATACACAGGTATGTGGGTGGGGTGCTGATATATATACAAGTGTGTGTGTGGGGGGGCTGAAATATGTACAGGTGTGTGGGGGGGCTGACATATATACAGGTTTGTGGGGGGGGCTAAAATATATACAGGTGTGTGTGGGGGGGCTGACATATATACAGGTGTATGGGGGGGTTCTGACATATATACAGGTGTGTGAGGGGGGGGCGCTGACATATATACAGGTGTATGGGGGGCACTGACATATATACAGGTGTGTGGGGGGCACTGACATATATACAGGTGTGGGGGGGGCGCTGACATATATACAGGTGTGGGGGGGGTGGCTGACATATATACAGGTGTATGGGGGGGCGCTGACATATATACAGGTGTGTGGAGGGGTGGCTGACATATATACAGGTGTGTGTGAGGGCGCTGACATATATACAGGTGTGTGTGGGGGGCACTGACATATATATACACAGGTATGTGGGTGGGGTGCTGATATATATACAAGTGTGTGTGTGGGGGGGCTGAAATATGTACAGGTGTGTGGGGGGGCTGACATATATACAGGTGTGTGGGGGGGGCTAAAATATATACAGGTGTGTGTGGGGGGGCTGACATATATACAGGTGTATGGGGGGGTTCTGACATATATACAGGTGTGTGAGGGGGGCGCTGACATATATACAGGTGTATGGGGGGCACTGACATATATACAGGTGTGTGGGGGGCACTGACATATATACAGGTGTGGGGGGGCGCTGACATATATACAGGTGTGGGGGGGGGTGGCTGACATATATACAGGTGTATGGGGGGGGGGCGCTGACATATATACAGGTGTGTGGAGGGGTGGCTGACATATATACAGGTGTGTGTGAGGGCGCTGACATATATACAGGTGTGTGTGGGGGGCACTGACATATATATACACAGGTATGTGGGTGGGGTGCTGATATATATACAAGTGTGTGTGGGGGGGGGCTGAAATATGTACAGGTGTGTGGGGGGCTGACATATATACAGGTGTGTATGAGGGGGAGGCTGCCGTATATACAGGTGTGTGTGTGGTTATGGGGGGCTGACATATATACAGGTGTGTGTGTGTGTATGGGGGGGGCTGACATATATACAGGTGTGTGTGTGTGTGTATAGGGGGGGCTGACATATATACAGATGTGTGTGTGTGTGTGTGTGTGTGTGTGTGTGTGTGTGTGTGTATGGGGGGCTTCCATATATACAGGTGTGTGTGTGTGTGTATGGGGGGGGCTGACATATATACAGGTGCGTGTGTGTATAGGGGGGGGCTGACATATATACAGGTGTGTGTGTGTGTGTGTGTGTGTATGGGGGGCTGCCATATATACAGGTGTGTGTGTGTGTATGGGGGGGCTGACATATATACAGGTGTGTGTGTGTGTGTGTATGGGGGGGGCTGACATATATACAGGTGTGTGTGTGTGTATGGGGGGGGGCTAACATAGATACAGGTGTGTGTGTGTATGGGGGGGCTGACATATATACAGGTGTGTGTGTGGGGGGCTGCCATATATACAGGTGTGTGTGTGTATGGGGGGGCTGACATATATACAGGTGTGTGTGTGTGTGTGTATGGGGGGCTGCCATATATACAGGTGTGTGTGGGGGGGCTGACATATGTACAGGTTTGGGGGGGGTGGACAAATATACAGGTGCGTGTGAGGGTGGGCTGCCATATATACAGGTGTGTGTGTGGGGGGGGGGGGCTGACATATATACAGGTGTGAGGGGGCTAATAAATAAACAGGCTTGGGGGGCTGACAATTATACAGGTGTGAGGGGGCTGACATATATACAGGATTGGGGGGGCTGAGTGCGTACAGGTGAGGTGGCCGGTGTGTGGATTCAGTAGGATGGCCCATAGGCAAGCCCTGGGGAATGTTGGTGGTCAGGCTGGGGGGGGGGGGGCGGGGGGCCCAGGTCTAAAGGTGTGTAAGGGGCTCAAAAATTTCTGATGGCTGCCCTGCCTAGCGCTTAGTTGGAAGAGAAACAGTACGCTGTAGGAGATGGAGGAGCGGACATGGGAGAAGGAGGAAAGGAGATCACAGGCCGGATCTACAGTACGCTGTGAGGAGAAGCGGACACCGGAGCTGCCGCTCCCCGCACCTATGGCCGCCGCTCCCCGCACCTCCGGGCTGCTGCCCGCACCTATGGCCGCCGCTCCCCGCACCTCCGGGCCGCTCCCTGCACCTATGGCCGCCGCTCCCCGCACCTCCAGGAGAAGGAGAGATCACAGCCACGATCGGGTAAGTGGTGTTGTGTTGTCATTGACGTGCCGCCAGCTGCCCCGGCTGGCGGGGGGTGGATGTGGGTGTTGGCAGTGCCACCCCCCCAAATTTAAAACCCTCCAGCTGCCACTGGTCCCACTGTGTGTAGGAACATAGCCACACTCTGTTGCTCACTCCAGAGATGGACTAAGGACCAGTGCCGAGACAAGGTCATCTAGAGCCCAGGGCGAACATGCCAAACTGCAGCCCCCCCCCCCCCAAAATGTATGAGCATTATGTGTTAGCAAAAATCTCCCCACAAAAACACTGAGCGCTAATCCACATGCTTACCCCCCAGCATAAATTCCCCCCCTCTCAGCACAAATCTTTGCCCCCCCCCAAAAAAAAAAAATTCACCCCTCCTAGCACAAATCCTCTACCCCTAAAACTTCACCTCCTAGATCAATAATTAAAAAATACCACCCCCCAAATCCCCCCCTTACAACACAAATCCCCTCTCCCCCAATCTCCTTGTGATGCCCCCCCACCTCACATGATACCACAGGGCCCAGGGCAGGGCCCCTCCTGCCCACCCCTTGTCCCTGCTAAGGACTATAGACTATAGGATTTGTAGTGTGCATAGAGCAGTGCACATGACCACAACTAATATGCACTGCTCATTCCAAACAATAATGAGAGGGAACAGGAGAGGCTCGGGAGATCACGGATGATGTTACAAGGAAGCAGAAAAACACAGGGCTATTGGGTAGTGGCTGTGTATGGATTATTTTTGGAAAATAGGCATATTGTTTTGTGTCACTAACTGGTTCCAAACGTTGGTTAACCACTTGTCCACCAGTGCCATTTATAAATAGTGTCTGGTAGCATGTGCTTTTAAAAACAATCCCAGCTGCTGTAGCAGCTGGGGCTGTGTTTAATTCTGTTAAGCCAACTGTCAGCTTTGGGACACAGGCGGCTGTTGCACCCCTAACTCCCACTTGACTTTCCCCACACTGTATTTCAGGCTTTTCTGACCCTCTTGTGATTCTGGGACAGGCATGGCAGTTGTCGAGGAGTGGAATGGAGGGAGATCAGTGAACATGCATTCATTGATTTTCTCTCCCGTGAATGGACTGAGAAGCAACAAGCATTTTGCCACTTCTGGGTTCACAACTGTCATTCCTGTGGCCTGGGAAGAAGCTGATCAAGCACAATCTGTGCTTGATCAGCTTCATTGGGGTTCATAGGTGATATTAGAGGTCCAATAGGCCCCTGATGTCTCTTTTAGGAGGACCCGTCATTTTTACTATGCTACTATGTGATCGTAATCAATCCCCTGCAACATTTTTTTTCATCCCACTGTTGTGCAAGCAGGCACAGCCTACATGAGAGTGGCAACTCTGCTCTGAAATCAGGAGCAGTGCTGCATTGTTGACACAGCATCACATGATTCTGCATTAGTGGACTTCCACGGCAGGTTCAGCAGGTATTTGTGGGACTTTGCAAGGAGACTAAGAGAAACTAAGAGACTAATGCCCTGTACACACGACCGGTTTTCCCATTGGAATAATCTCTGAAGGTTTTTCCGACGCAGTTCCGACGGAATTCCGCTGAAACTGTACACACGGTCACACCAAAGTCCAACCGTCCAGAACAAGGTGACGTACAACACGTACGACGGGACTAGAAAAAGGAAGTTCAATAGCCAGTAGCCAATAGCTTCCGTCTCGTACTTGCTTCAGAGCATGCCTCGTTTTTGATACGTCGAACAGCATACAGACGAGCAGTTTTCCCGATAGGAGTTGGTTCCATCGGAAATATTAAGAACATATTCTCTTTCTAGGTCCGTCAGAATTTTTCGATGTAAAAAGTCCGATGAGGCACACACACGATCGGAATATACAATGAAAAGCTCCCGTCTGACTTTTTCCGTCGGACGTTCCGTTCGTGTGTACGGGGTATAAGAGAAACTAAGAGAAATCTGTAAGTCAAGATGCACTAATTAAGTGCTGCAGCAAACATCCCTGTCAGTGTTAAATGTTTTGTCTCAACCCTCTAACTGCCTATTTGCTGGAAAGCTTGGTGGAACTTAGCGTAAAAATTGCAGACTTACTGGCCTACAAAAAAAAACCAAGTTAGTCACCACATCTAGGAATTGCTAAGCTGCAATATATTACTTTTTTGTTTTTGGGTTTAAAACCTCTTTAAACCTTGGCACTGACTCCCACCAACTCTTTAAAGGGTTCTAAAAGATGGGAGGAGGTGTTCCCGATCATGTGACCACTGTGATTGGCTCTTGCAGTGGTGACATGATTGGGCGCTCCACCCATCACCTCCTGACAGTAAATGGTGACGGGAGCTGTCGGTGACAGCTTGGTTGCTGTGCTGAAAGCATGCTCTCCACAGTGTGGAGTCAGCTGACCCATAAATGCATACTGCCTGCATTTAAGGCCCACCTGCAACTCTGATGTGAATGTGCATCATGCTGGTGGGAAGAGGTTAAAAGTATATTGTATTTTCAGTGAGTACATATTCTGAGTTATTGTTGCATTATTTACCTTATAGCAAAGCAGCAGGTTTACAATATTGCCACCTCCTAAGCGGCACATATTTACTTTTCCTTCATTCAGCCGCCAAGAGCTGGAGCTACACATGGATGAAGACTCACCAATCACAAGCGCCGTGATGAGAATGTAAAGTTGTAAAGTTCTATCCTTTATCTCTAATGTGATATTAGATAAAGGGCAGTACTTCACGTTCTCCTCCATACCCAGCAGTATTTGGTATTCACTCCCAGTGGCTGAACAGAGTAATAGCAGAGCAAAGGTAAGGCAAGTATGTAGTTCTTCAGAGGAGGCATTAAAATGAAACTTCTTCCCCTGCATGGGGAAAGCATAGGTTTAAAGTAAACTTTAATATGACTTTCACATTTTTACAAGCGTGCTTCTCTATAGCTTGATATTTGGAGAAAATATAAGGATTTGCAGATTGTCCGCTAGAGGGAGGTCTGTCACTTAGTGTAATTATTTTGTCTCACCCTCAACAACTGTTGTTGAGTAAAGGTATCAGCCACACATGGACTGTATTGTTTTCAGTAACTTATTTGATTAATAAGCCTTGAACAAGCGATAAGAATATCGGACACATAATCGTTCATTTTTTTTTTCTGCATGCTAGTCCCATATCAAAAACCAATAGGTTACTAAAGTTACGAAAATTCTCATATGACAGAATGCAAGCTGTTCCTACCAGGAGAACACAGTGATTATTGCTAGCTGCTATAATGTAGCTGCTGCCAGTAATTGCAACTAGGGATACCGGTGCATACTTCAGTCAAGTATTCGCTGATACCGAGTACCGATCCTTTAGCAGTGTGATTTGAGCCCATACAAAAAGAATGGGCTCAAATCACACTGCAAAGAATCGCATGCGATTTGAACTCATATGGTAAAAGTACATCTCACATGTCAAATCCAAATCTGCATGGTCATAGTGTCCCTGTCCCATGGACCCCCCCCCCCCCCAATATTGGAAAACCACATTTGCTAGTGGTGCTCACAGGACTGGAGGAAATGTATAGGCAGTCAGCCCCCAAGCTGACATCACTTCTGCCCTCAACCCATGTGTGTGTTCCAAGTTGGTTTACAGTGGTCCCGGAACTTCCTACAGCTACTCCAGTCCTGTGAGCACCGCAAGCGCCCATGGTTTTCCATCAGTTGGTCCTGCGGAACGGGGACACTATGACACGCAGATTTGGGTTTGACATGCGAGATATGTACTTTTAACATGTGAGATTCTTGTCACTGAATGGACAACACAGCAGCAAAAAAGCCCCTGGAGGTGGCAGTCCAACCTATGCATGTGGGCTACATGGCTTTATCTAGGCAGATGGCACATTATGACCACGCTGGCACCATCAACCCCATTCCCTGCCATTCCAGGCTAGACCTACTATTAAGGCACTAGGGAGGGGGGGGGGGGGATAACAGAAGAGGTTGCGTATTGAATGCACAGGGAGGGAGATCACCAGGGCTCAAATTTGGCAGCCCAGAAGATGGCACCCCATTCATGTGCTCCCTTCCCTACTCACCAATGTCAGCTCCCCCATATCTACTTATATATCGGAGCATTTTCACAAGTACAAGCTAAAAATCTGACATGCTGGTTGTACCCAAGTCAATCGATGGATCAACTTGGGTATAATCAGTCTGCCTATAAATAGTTTGAGTCTCGGCCGGTCCCTGCTGAGCCGGCCAAAAGTCGAACAGTCTATGACCAGCTTTAGCTTTTGTCAGTGTTGAAATTGAACCCAGCAAAAGAGCCCCCTCCCGTCATTGCAGAGAAACAAGAAAAAGAGTGTCAGAGTTTTTTTTAGTTATTTTCGCTATATAAAGAAAAAGTTGGTGCCTTGTGCGAGATCCTAGAGGCTCCCTTCATTAGGGATTAGTAATGCAGGAAAGGTTATGGTCTGCGCAATATTTTGGAAAATGCATTTGTACAAAGTCTGAATGTTTGTTTCTAATCACTAGTTTAGCAGCCCCAAAATGTGATGGTTTGTTTAAACTGAATACAAAACAAATACATCTGATTTAGACAGAAAAATCTTAAATTGGTGCTCTCTATCTTGTTTCTCTATTATTTCCTTACTATAAACCAAACTAGGGCTCCTGTTTGTTAGAAAGCAGGCAATGGAAATGCTCAAACAGCAACCTTCGGCTACTTTAACACTGTGGCGTTGGGGGCGTCGGCAGTAAAGTACCGCTTACTGTCCTTTTTGCAGCGCTTTTCAGCAGATAGCGGGACACTTTTAACCCCCGCTAACGGCTGAAAAAGGGTTAAAAGCGCCCGCAAAGCGCCGCTGCACATTGATTTCAATGGGCAGGGGCACTTTAGGAGCGGGGTATACCCCGCTCCTACAGTGCCTAAAATATGCTGCTTGCAGGACTTTTTTGGCGTCCTGCCAGCGCAGAGGAGAGGCTCTTTGCAGGCGCTATTTTTAGCGCTATAGCGCCCGTAAATCGCCTCAGTGTGAAAGCAGCCTTCTAGTCAATTAGGACAACCAACAATCATGCTATTCAAACTCTCAGTTACAATTAAAGAAGAGTTCTCTCCCCCCCCCCAGCAAAAAATTAACAGTCAGCAGTTACACAGCTACACATACGAGATCTCTTGGAAGTGGGGACGGGTACCTGTCAAAAACAGGTACCGGTTCCCCCCCCCTTCCCCCTGAAAGGTGGCAAGTGTGGCACCGGATCGGGGGGGGGGGGGGGACTGATAAGCGGAGCTTCGACTCTTGGGTGGAACTCCGCTTTAACTGTCAGTATAGAATTATAAATCTTCCAGAAATGTAATTATCCAAATAAAATCTAAAATGATCTTTTTACAAGAAAAAAAAATCCAATATAAATATACCAAACCGTAAAACAAAAAAAATATATATATTGGATTTTTATTTCTTGTATAAGAATGATTTAAGATGTTACTCATCTATGATCTTAGATATATTAGGAGAACCAGTGTGGATACTAATTCAGTATAAACTGTAATGAGCATGTATGTTGAGGTATCTTGTGATGGTATATTCATGTGCATGATGTTTAATTGATTCACATAGTAAGGTTGTGGTTGTGCTGCTTTTTTTGGTATATTATTTTTGTCAGATGTGGGAAACACATATCAGTGTTAGTAGCAGCCACAGAATAACATTCTAGTGTTTTATCTTAAAAAAAAAAATGTTTTTGAGAGTTCACTACAGGTGATTAGTGAATAGGTTGTGCAGAGAATCATCTAAATGATTGATCTAGAAATCTCTACATGGTGTACAACCAGAGCACCATTCCTTTAACCTGAGGTAAACTACTGTAGTCCAATGTACAGGGCGGAGGACTGAGGGCCAGTGATTGTAAATGAGCCTGACATAGATGTGGGCTGTAAATCTATTCTGAGATCACGTACAAGGAATTTCCCCGTTTCTCACACAAAGGAAATTACTCAAATCATTTCCTCTGATTTTCCTCAGAAAGCCCCTCATCTCCACCTCTATCTACTCCAAATCAGTCTCAAGTCAGAGAACATGTCTTGCCATCATCATCTGCACTGTTTGCATATAGAGGTGGTGCAATGTATTAAAGCCTTACTTTTTATTACTATTACATAGTCCGGCCTCATAAACAGTATACTGTATGTAGAAGAATGCATATTGGCCTAAACTGATGAATGGATTAGGGTTTTTTTTATTTAGTTTTTGGATATTTATTATAGCAGAAAGTAAAAGATATTGTTTTTTTTTTAAAAATTGTCGCTTCTTTTTTTTGTTTATAGCACAAAAAATAAAAACCGCAGAGGTGATCAAATACCACCAAAAGAAAGCTCTATTTGTGGGAAAAAAAGGACATCAATTTGTTTGGGTACAGCATCGCACGACTGCGTAATTGTCAGTTAAAATGACATAATGCTGTATCGAAAAAAATGGTCTGGTCATCAAGGGGGTAAATCCTTCCGGGGCTGAAGTGGTTAATGAGTCTGTGGTGCCAGTGCTCTCTTGTATGCGGTGGCTTGCTGGGGAAGCAAGCTTAGGGTGGTCGACAGCAACAGACTCAAACTGATTTGCAAGGCCAGTGATGTTGTTGGATTGGAGTTGGAGCCTTTAACCAATTCAGCCCCGGAAGGATTTACCGATTTAACTGACAATTGCGCGGTCATGCGACATTGTACCAAAACAAAATTGATGTTCTTCTTTTTTCCCACAAATAGAGCTTTCTTTTGGTGGTATTTTTTGCTCTATAAACAAAAAAAGACTATCAATTTTGAAAAAAAACTAAACAATATTTTTTACTTTTTGCTATAATAAATATCCAAAAAACAAAATGTAAAAAAACTAATTTCTTCATCAGTTTAGGCCAATATGTAGTCTTCTATATATTTTTGGTAAGAAAAAAAAAAAAATCGCAATAAGCGTATATTGATTGGTTTGCGCAAAAGTTATAGCGCCTACAAAATGGGGGATAGATTTATTGCATTTTTATAATTTTTTTTTTTTTTACCTTTACATGGCGGTGATTAGCAATTTTTTGGCAGGACTGCGAAATTGCGCAGACAGATCAGACACTTTTGACACTTTTTTGGGACCAGTGACATTTATACAGCGATCAGAGATATAAAAATGCACTGAATACTGTATAAATGACACTGACAGGGAAGGGGTTAACACTAGGAGGCGACCAAGGGGTTAAGTGTGTCCTAGGGAGGTGTTTCTAACTGTGTGGGGAGTGGACTGACTGGGAGTACAGAGAGATCGCTGTTTCTAATCACTAGGAACAGACTATCACATTGTACTCCCCTGACAGAATGGGGATCTGCTTTGTTTTCAAAGGCAAATCCCCTTTCTGCCTCTCTGTCGAGCGATCGCGGGTGGCCGGCAGACATCGCGGGCGCGCTATATCTATTAAACGAAGCACCATACTGGTACGACGATTCGCGCAATAGAGCCGCCCTGCCACAGTATAACTGCGGTGGCTGGTCAGCAAGTAGTTAACAACAGTGTTGTAGAGGAGAATGTTGTTTGCGGTACATTCAACCTTGGACAACTCCTCCAACCACTCCACAAAACGCTGGCCAGTCTGCGGAGTACCATCAGTGACAAATTGTTACAACCACAATGCACCACAGAGCGACACAAAAAATCATTTTTGCCCGTGGCCATCAAATTATATAATTTTTCTCTGTGAGGGCTGAGGTGAAGATTTAGCCTGGGTTTCCACTATTGCGACCTGAAAGTTGCGTGATTTTGATGCGACTTGAAACAATGCCTGTATTCTTGAGGTCTATGGACCTCAAGTCGCATCGTGGGACCAAAGTAGTGCAGGGACTACTTTTAAGTCGCACATATATGAATGGTACTCATTGGAAATCATGGGGTACGACTTGTCATGCAACTTTGCAGTCCTAAGTCGCAGGATAAGTTGCAAAGGTGGAAATGGAGCCTCTGGTTTATGATCAGGTTTTGTATGTAGTTTTTAGTATATGTCGCTATTATGTTAATAATTATTTGGGGTAATGTTAGAGAAAATGGTGTATTATTTGCATTTTGGTAGTTTGATTTTTCTGTTATCAATCGGTGTTATTTATCCTATGTTGTATTTTATTAGTATGGATGGTTTTATTAGAGTATAGTTTTCATTTGTTTTATTTGTAATAATTGCTGTTACTAATAATTTTATTGTGTCATTGTGCTTTGTTCTGTTTATTATTGTGATCTTGAGTTGTCTTTGTTAAATGTAGCTGTGTCACAATACTTTCCCTTTGGGATCATTAAAGTATTTTGAATCTGAATAACTTACAAAATTCCTACTAAGGCCGCTTTCACATGAAGTATACTAAAGCCTATGCCCATGGAGGGCCATGTTTGCTCGCATGGGCGATGCCTCCTCAACATCTATTTTAACTCCATTTCTGCTGACAGATGTGCCACAACCATGTGCGTTCCACATTGTTGTGGGACGTTTGTGGTGCTTTCTCTTTGACTTGAATGTGTAGCATTCAAATCAGGTCAACTTTGCAGTGGGCATGAAATGAAGCATCACGGCCGCAGCAAATGGTTATCCGATAAGTGATACAAGTCGGTCCTTTGTCTAGCGAGCAAGTTAAGATGGCTGTTCAGTCGGCTGATTCAGTGGACTGCCCAACACCTCTGCTGTCAGCGATGCTGCTGGTGTTCCCCTGACGTAGCGCAGCAGAGTCCATCCTGCCTGGGCTGAAACCGCAGTGGCAGTGAGCAGCATGGTAGGCCACAATCCTCAGAATGAAGCGGCGGACTGGTACTCACTCGATGGATCCCAGGAACCAAGAGAGCGTAAACCTGGTTGGCAGATCCCTTTTAAAGCCTCTCCCATAATTCTCCCCTGGAGAGGATGGCTTGCTGGGAGGTGTAGTTTGTGGATAATTCAGCGATGGCTGCTCAGGAGACCACAGTTCCCATGATGCTCTGCTCTAGTCTTAGAAATGTGATGCAGGAAATCTGAGCCCATCACTAGAGGGGTTCAGAGGCAGTCTGAAGAAATGGAGGATAAGTCTGCAGTGTCAGATAGCTGTAGTCCGCTCCCGGCTAAATGTATGTTATATACTTATGATCTCTGAATTGTGTGCATTACCCTCTCCTCACCCCTGCACTTTATACGTAGGCTCAGGTTTTAGCCCCTCCAAATACTAGTGCAATTTTGCCACAACATTCCTGCATCCACAATTTGTTAAAGCATGTTGCGTCAACTAGTTTTTCTCCTCCGGCTGCCTCCAAATTTTTATGCCTCTTAGCGAAAGTTCTGTGGGGCTCCATGAATTCTAATGGTGGTCCAGCTGCTTTTGCTGAAGACAGTGAAGGATAATGTTCCATTCAGATGCTTTGGATTGCGTTTGGTAAAACAGCCAAGCGCTCATGCCACAATAAATTGATCAACTTTAAAAATATATATTTATGTGAAATGAGCATCAGAAATCAGAATGTTTGGTTTTTAAGAAACATGTAAAAGCGTGATCACATTAAAAACGAGGGCAGCATGAAGAAGGTGTATTAGCCCGACGCGTTTGCCCCAGTAGACCATTAGGTCGAAACCCGTCGGTATATTACACCTTCTTCATGTTTGGTTTTTTTAGAAATAAAAATACCTTTTTTTACCTGCACTATGCGGATTCTTCATTTTTTTCTCCACATATTGCCTTGATGGGAGCGATTATCCAGCTTTGGCCATGTGTGGTACAGCTTGCTTCCAAGATTCCAATTTGGAGTTCCAACTGTGAAGACCTACCCTGATGATCCCTGGAGGTTCAGTGGAGCCCACCTTGGAAGTTTTAACTGCCTGGATATTCCCTTATCCGCCCGGCCGGACACACTGTCTTTTCGACTCCATGTCGCTGACAGGGGAGTCCATCGGATTTGGTAAGAGTATCCATCTATTACTTACACATTGATGCTGTTAACATTTGATGCTGGTCTCACCCGCGGATTAACATCATCCTTGTCAGTCTTTTTGGATATCCATCGCCCTTGAGTGGTTGCTTCTGTGTTCTGTTACAGTTGGACACTTTATCACTTCACCATTGTGATTATCTGGCACCGAGTCTAAGGACTTACCTATATGGACCTTATTTTATTTCTGTTATTATTAATTTAATACTTCATATATTTGTCCACTATGCGCTACATTTTTTCCATTAACATTGTACTGTTTTTGTCACACTGTATGTAGCTGCTCCTTCTCCCTTTTTAGTAGTTAGCGCAGTGTTTTGCACATATTTTTCCAAATGCTGACCTTAGACAGCCTCAAAAAAAGAAATGGAGATTCTTTGTGAAATGGTACCATCTGTCACCTCTTGAACTACATAAAAATGACTGGACCTGACTAGGCCTGCACTCTCCATTAATAAACAAGGGAAATCTAGCATGCCCAACAGCAAAGTTTATATTAAAACGGAATGAACTGTGTGATGTGCCATCAAACAATCTTCAGTGGTATGTACATTCCTGATTCATTTGTCAGTAGCCTGGCTGTCTCTTGTCTCCGTACCTCCTGAGTTACACACTTGGGAACCCAATGTGCAGCAAATACAGCCACAGTAAAGCCTGAACTTCAGGTTCTGCATATTTGTTGTGAATATGTGCCCCAGAAAGTAATGAAGTGAGAGTGTCAGCTTGACATCCAGGCAACTAGCTTATTGCAGAAGAAAAGCATTAGCAACTTCTATATTTCTTGAATTACACATTTTTTTAAGCACCCTGTTCCTGTTATGGTCAGTGGAAACATCTGTGGTTTATGTTGTTTATTCATATACAAGGTCATTTTTTATATTTCTGCTGTGATCACATTCCCTCTGTTCTCAGCTGCATAAGAGCTGGGGGGGGGGATCAGCAGTACACTGAACTTGCCAGTAAATGGCTGTGCAGCGGGGGCGTGTCAGGGCAAGTCTGATTATTGGAGGAGAGTACACGGAGTTCCCAGCACAGCTAGAGAACTGACCACGTTTTGCTCTCCTGATTAGTATGGTCAGTTTTTTTTTATAGGAAAGCAAGGGGACTAGCAGGAACACCAGGGATTTCACACCAAAGAAGCAATACAAAAAGAACAGGATACTTTCTCATACAAGTACATGGTACAGAAAGCACATATCAGGAATATGACGTGTTGGGGTAACAAGCGATTTAAAGCAAAGTCTGTTGCTGTTGAACCCTCCCCCCTATACATTTTATATAGTAAACTTCACTTCCCTAAAAAACAGGTTTCTTCCAGGTGATCCTGTTCATCCCGCCCCTTTTTTTCAATAGTAATGTGTGAGCCTCATTCTATATATCAGTTCTGTAACCTCAGGCCATCAAATTGACTCACCCTCAGGGGCCATTGTCAGCATAGGCTCACAGGATATGGATTCAATTCTGTAACACTGGGCATCATTCATCCCAGAAGAGAGCGGTATCAAGCATCAGGAGGGGTGAATCTGTGGGAGTGAGTATTGCAGCTACTGTTTTTTCATTTTGTGCTGCTTGGCGATACAGTAAAACTTGGATTGCAAGCATAATACGTTCCAGAAACATGTTTGTAATCCAAAGCACTTTTTACCCATAAGAAATAATGGAAACTCAAATGATTTGTTCCACAGCCATTTATTCATAAATCCTTCAGTTTATAGTTCATATAAAAAGATTACAGCAATGTGATAGGTTGTGTAACCATAAAATGTCCATCCACAAATGGCAGCCTCCACAAGGGGATTAGAAGCAAAATCGAGCAGGAGCTACAAAGTGTAAAAGAGAAGAGAGGCGCCTCTAAGTGTAGCAATATGGTTACATTTAATGAAGGTACAACATTTACCAACTCACCTGGTTGATGATTAAAACAGGCACATCTAAGTATGCAGTCACCCAGGGTAAAGCTTTCCACATAGACCGTCCTCCGCACCGCCGGCTCTCACCGATGTCAGTTTGCAATTGTGACCTGGAAGACTACCCTATAGTAGAGCGATCTGAAAGCGTGGCTTTAATAAGTGGAGCGCAGCGTGGAAGAGATGACAAGGAAGGCGGTCTATGTGGACAGCTTTACCCTGGATGCCTGCATACTTTAATGTGCCTCTTTTAATTATCAATGTGAGTTGCTAAATGTTGTACCTTCATTAAATATAACCATATTGCTACACTTAGAGGCGCCTCTCTTCTCTTTTATACTCAGTTGTGACATGACGTAACTCTTATATCAAGACATTGCTTGTATATCAAGTCAAAATGTATTAAAAAATTTTGCTTGTCTTGCAAAACGTTCTCAAACCAAGGTTATACTGTACATTGGTGTTCTAGGTTTTAAGGATATCTTCACACAGCATAATTTCATGAGACAAATATAGATGAGACTGATGACTTAAATTCCAGCTTTGATACTATAAATATTTCCAGACTTCACATGACCTTACATGCATGGTTTGAATTTTGGCTGATTCCTGCTAAATTAGCCAAAAATTGGGCCATAGATGGCCCTGTCAGCACCACTCAGCTCAAAAAGAGTTGATTTTTCAATTTTGTCAAATAAGCCGAGTAGGTAAACTGTTGGCCGAACATTGACTACATCCAATCAGATGCAGTCACTGTTTTTGATATTTTGACAGCTGCTGGTACTGCGACTGAGAATACAATATCCGTCAGGGAGGTTTTGTTCTACATTTTTTGACCTGAAATAAAGCCCTGGCTGGAAGGTAGGTTTAGCACACTATGTTCCTATATCGAAAAAAGGGGAAAAACAATTTGCCGGGAATAGAAACGGGAAGTAGGAGGAGGAATATAAAGGGGAAAAAGAATTGGGGGGAAATAGAAAGGGGAAGAAGGAGGAGGAAAGTGGCAGTAAAGGAGGTTTGTAAGGTATTGTGACTTTCCAGAAGTTTATGCCCAAATAAAAATTATAATCAAGTGATAAAGCAAGCGATTTTACATAATGCCTATAATGGGCCCAGAGTGTCCCCTAGTACCTGTATTGGTCAAGAGTGTCTAACAAAATTGTTCCAGCTTCCTCCATATGCATTATGTTTTCTATTTTATTTTTCAATTCTTCTATTGTGCTGGATTTCCAGTGCATGGGAATTTGTCATTTTGCTGCATTGAGAAGGTAATTAAGAGTCCATGCACACCTGGTTAACAAAAACGCCAGTTCTTTTGGCAGAAAATTCTGCTCATATAAAGCATTTTTGTACAGGCATTTAGGAGCGCTTAGCGTTTTTTTCTGGCAGAAAACTGCTTTTAAAAAAAAATAATTCTTGCCTCTGAGGCTGGGTGTACACTTGAGAATGCAGCGGCTCACAGAAGGAGTCCGGTGCATCTCCATTCACCGTTTCAGGTCCAATTTCAGCCCAAATTTTGGGCTGAATTCGGACCTGAAGTGGACCAAAAGACACACAGAGCTCCTGTGCAATTCGCCCTGGAGCCGCTGCTGGGATGTGTGAACACTCTCCATAGAGAGCTGGTCACAATCTCCTGCTAATAGTGTGAACCCAGCCTAAACGTCTTAATGTGCATGGACACATACAGTAGATCTGGAAGGTATTCACTGTGCTTCACTTTTTCCACATTTTGTTATGTTATGTTACAGCCTTATTCCAAAATGGATCAAATTAATTATTTTCCTCAAAATTCTACAAACAATACCCCATAATAAGAAAAAAGGGGGGAAAACTGCGCTATATAATACTTGGGAAAATAAAATTATGTGATGTGAGTTAATTATAGTGAAACAGCAGCAATTCTAACAACATGACACCCATATGGCACTGAAAAATTAGAAAACAAAAAGAATCGCGCTAGTAAGTGACCAAAAAGTGCATGAAAACTGTGAAAACAGTGACAACTCTAAATAAGCAAAATTATAGATAAACACAAGAAAACAGTGGTACCAAAAATTGACCACTCATACGATCTTGAAAAGTCCAAAGAGTGAACTAAAATAATAGTCTTAGTCCCCTCCACACGAGGCGGACTCCGTTTCTACGGAGCCCGCCTCGGTCTGCCGGCTCAGCGGGAGATCTGTCCGTTGATCTTCGCTGAGCCAGCGGATGACAGGTCCCTCTGTGCTCACTGAGTGGGGCTTGTCAGGCGCCGCTGCCGCCTATGGAGGGATCGGATGAAAATGGACAGCATGTCCGTTTTCATCAGATCTCACCCGATCCCATCTGCCAGCGATGGACCTGGACGTAGGGCCATCCGTCTGCTTTTAGCGGATCGGACCGGGTTGGATGTCAGCGGACATGTCTCCGCTGACATCCGACGCTCCATAGACTAACATGGAGCGCCGTTCAGGTCCGCCGTCAAAACTGACAGGGGGACCTGAACGGTCCGATCGTGTGAAAGGGGCCTTAAAGGTGGCAACTAAACCACCTATCTAAATAAAAATCCAAGTGGATATCAAATATTCTTCCGTGAAAAAGCAGACCACCACCAAGAATGGAAGGGGTCACTACTTACCGGAAAGCCACGATCCCCCACTACAGAGGATCACAGCTCGCAAACACAGCTGAAACTGGCAACTGGAACTCGCATCGGTATCCACTACAGGGTCATCAAATCATCAGTGGTTACGGACCAACTCGTGGAAGAGGCGTACCATAAAACAAAGATGGAACTCACATAGTGTAAAACCATAGAGGACTTAATTTAAAACTCATAAAATACACACTTACAGAGTCATCCAGAAAAAGAAAGCCTTAAAGCGGGGTTCCACCCAAATTTTGAACAATATCTGTATGTATTCTCTTCCTTGCCTAGATGCTGACATGCCGTTTAAAAAAATTTAAATCGCCGTAATTACCTTTTATTTTTCTATTCTTCTTTGCACTTCCTGGTTCTCCTCCCGTGGGAGTAGGCGTGTTTCTAGCCTCTCCCAGACTCCTGGGAGCTAGTCTCAGGCTTCCCAGGATGCCACTGAGCATGTGCGGGAACGAGCGGTGAATGCTGGGAGCACAGCATTCACCACATCCAGGAAATAAATGCTTGTGGGCTTCAAATGCCCACAATGAAGATGGAAACCGCCTGCAGTGAATAATATAAGTTATTCTTTCTGACAAAATCTGACACAGGCGGACATATTACACACAATATGTGAGTATGTAATGCTGAGAAGAAAAGTTTGTGAATGAACTCAAAAAAAAAAAAAACGATAGATAGGTGGACCCCCGCTTTAAGTCCGGTCCGTTGGCCTTGTGGACTCGGACAAACCCGTCCTACTGGAGATCGAACACAGATTGGAGGTGACGTCAGCGCATCGTCCTGCTTCGCCCTACGTTTTGAGCCCCGGTCTATCTATAGATCAGCAGCAACCACACAGTGGACCGCAAATCCAGGAAACACATCTCTATGCAAACTAATGGTAAATAAACCATAAATAGATAAAGATTTCCGCATCACAAATAATGATTCTGAATACGGGAATACTTCTATCAGTAAAAAATCTTTAAACATAAATCTGTTGGAAATTATTGAAAAAATAAATAAAACTAAAAGAGTAAAACAGAATATCAATACCATGTCATTAATAGCCATGGCGCGGACATTCTCGGTAGCCAATCTAAATGCCACAACCAAAAATGCTGTATAAACCAGCTACTATATTGGGAGTCAATAGATCATAGTAGCATCATTCCCATTGTTCCAAATTATTAAGTCAAAACTTTAGATTTGAAAAGAGGGATTAAGCATACCTATATAAAAGGCCATTGTCAAAATCCCAATGTGATCCACGGTAGCCACATCTAATAAAACATTGTCAAAAAAATAAATCTATATACCGGAAATGGAATTAATCTCACGTTGGGGCCACTACTAAGGTGTCACTGCTTCAGAAATGAATAGTGACACCTAGTGGATAATTATAAGAGTGCAACCCAAACCAATTAATTTAAATATCGCTTATAAAGCAAGATAAAAAGGAGAAAATGGCCTGGATGGTGTGATTACAATCAATCCAGATAGACAGAGGCTCAATGAGAACAACAATTGCATAAGACTCAAAATCTTCTGGTACATGATATTATTCTTAAAACAAACAGCATCCAACACCCAAAATGAGAGATAAGTGGTCACATAACAAATCGATACATCCTTTAAGTGTATTGGACGAATAAGTACAAAACCCCTACCAAGGATCAAAGATTATCTAGTATTTAGGAGTTATTTATAAATGCGTTTACGTCCGTATCCACATTGAGCCCAAAGGGGACATATGTTCTCAATCTATGTATCCAAGATATTTCGCACTTAGAAATCTCCCTAACCAATGAACTCCCTCTCCAGTGGGGTCTATATTGGTCTACCCCATAATAACAATGTGAAAGAAGTTTGTTTGAAATCTTTGCAAATTTATTAAAATTCATAAATAAAATAATCACATGTACACAAGTATTCGCAGCCTTTGCTCAATACTTTGTTGAAGCACCTTTTGCACCAATTACAGCCTTAAGTCTTTTTGAGTATGATGCTACAAGCTTGTCACGCCAATTTATAGGCAGTTTCTCCCATTCTACTTTGCAGGAGCTCTCAAGCTCCATCAGGCTGTATGGGGAGCATCGGTGCACAGCCATTTTCAGATCTCTCTAGAGATGTTCAATCAGGTTCAAATTTGGGCTCTGGATGGGCCACTCAAGGACATTCACAGAGTTGTCCCGTAGCCCCCCTTTGTTATCTTGTCTGTGTGCTTAGGGTCGTTGTCCTGTTGGAAGATGAACCTTCACCCCAGTCTGAGGTCCAGAGTGCTCTGGAGCAGGTTTTGATCTAGGATGTCTCTGTACATTGCTGAACTCATCTTTCCCTCGATCCTGACTAGTGTTCCAGTACCTGCTGCTAAATAACATCCCCACAGCATGGTGCTGCCACCACCATGCTTCACTGTAGGGATGGTATTGACTAAGTGATAAGCTGTGCTTGGTTTCCTCCAGACATGACACTTGCCATTCAGGCCAAAGAGTTCAATCTTTGTTTCATCAGACCAGAGAAGTTCTTCAGGTGCCTTTTGGCAAACTCCAGACTGGCTGTTATGTGCCTTTTACTGAGGAGCGGCTTCCGTCTGGCCACTCTACAATACAGGCCTGATAGGTGGAATGCTGCAGAGATGGTTGTCCTTCTGCAAGGTTCTCCTCTCTCCACAGAGAAATGCTGGAGCTCTGTCAGAGTGACCATCGGGCTCTTGGTCACCTCCCTGACTAAGGCCCTTTCCCCCCGATCACTCAGTTTGACCAGGCGGCCCACCCTAGGAAGAGTCCTGGTGGTTCAAAACTTCTTTCATTTACGGATGATGGAGGTCACTGTGCATATTGGAACCTTTAATGCTGCAGAATATTTTTTGTACCCTTCCCCAGATCTGTGCCTCGATACCATCCCGTCTCAGAGGTCTACAGACAATTCCTTGGACTTTATGGCTTGGTTTGTGCTCTGGCATGCACTGTTAATTGTGAGACCTTTATATAGACAGGTGTGTGCCTTTCCAAATAATGTCCAATCAATTGAATTTACCACAAGTGGACTCCAATCAAGTTGCAGAAACATCTCAAGTATGATTAGTAGAAACAATATGCACCTGAGCTCAATTTCCAGTGTCATTGCAAAGGAAGTGAATATTTATGTACATGTGATTGTTTTCGTTTTTTATTTTTAATAAATTTACAAAGATTTCAAACAAACTTCTTTCACGTTGTCATTATCGGTTATTGTTTGTAGAACATAACAAAATGTCGAAAAAGTGAAGCACTGTGAATACTTTCCGGGTGCCCTGTAGGATAACATTAAATGCTTCTACAGGCACAATGCTAAACACCTCTAGAAGCAGATTTTTTTTTTTTTTAAGTCAGTGTGCATGGCCCCGAAGTATTTTTCCAACTCTGTATAGACTCTGACACAATGAAGAAGATAAGTCCTGGCTGAAAGCCGAAGGTGGCCTCTGTTGTTCATTATACCCATGCCTACTGTAATGGTGGCCACACACGCTGAAATTTTATTTATCCAAACAATGTGCGATTGGATCAAAATGGTCTAATCTGCAAACAATCGAAAAGCCATAACTTCCCTTCCAATAGATTTAGACTCTAAATATTGATTGGATTGGATTTGATTGTATATCAATCTATCGTATCAATCGTACTATCAATCCAAATCCAGGCAAGTATGGCCACTACAGGATCGTAAGATCGAACACAACACCAACCCACCTCGGGGACTCCTGGGAAAATCCATTGAAGTCATTCCAGTGTACGATGCCATCGGGATATCAACTTATAGGCTAATTCTTGTGTCTGTGAACTCACTAACCATTTATGAGTTAGTGCACAATTTTTTCCCCTCGTTGTTTCTAAAAATTGAAAGTTATGATCTTTTTTTCCAGGTCATTCAAAAAATAAGGTGCCGAATTCTTTTTTTTCTTGAAGTAGCGTTAAAGACTGGGTTTCCCCCTGTGAAATTCTGTACACCATAAGCCAGATGGAATATGCGGGAGGTAGAGGATGTTGGCTTGTTTTCAGCACTATCAGGAAGTACATTGCAGTCCTGAAGCTATTTGTCACCTTTATGGTATTGACAGGCTTGTTTCAGGCTGGGTTCAAACTGGTACAACAAACTCTCCGACATTGGGAGCTCATGTCGCATGACGTGTGAAAATCAATGTTTCCTTATGAGAGCCATCTTACAGTGGTGACGAAAAGTATTCAGACCCCATTACATTTTTCACTCTTTGTTATATTGCAGCCATTTGCTAAAATCATTTAAGTTCATTTTTTTCCTCATTAATGTACATGCAGCAGAATTGTTGACATTTTTGCAGATTTCTTAAAAAGAAAAACTGAAATATCACATGGTCCTAAGTATTCAGACCCTTTGCTCAGTATTTAGTAGAAGCACCCTTTTGATCTAATACAGCCATGAGTCTTTTTGGGAAGGATGCAGCAAGTTTTTCACACCTGGATTTGGGGACCCTCTGCCATTCCTCTTTGCAGATCCTCTCCAGTTCTGTCAGGTTGGATGGTAAACGTTGGTGGACAGCCATTTTTAGGTCTCTCCAGAGATGCTAAATTGGGTTTAAGACAGGGCTCTGGCTGGGCCATTCAAGAACAGTCACGGAGTTGTTGTGAAGCCACTCCTTCATTATTTTATCTGTGTGCTTAGGGTCATTGTCTTGTTGGAAGGTAAACCTTCAGCCCAGTCTGAGGTCCTGAGCACTCTGGAGAAGGTTTCCATCCAGGATATCCCTGTACTTGGCCGCATTCATCTTTCCCTCGCTTGCAACCAGTTGTCCTGTGAAATATTTAAGGGTGTCTGAATACTTTCCGTCCCCACTGTAACTGGTCTGACACAAGTCGGTCCGACTTTGAAAATACTCCCTGCACTACTTTGGTCCGACTTTGATCCTACTTGAGCCCACTGAATATCACTGAAGTCAGATGGCCGTCTTAACTGACCCGACTTTGGCATGCGACTTGCGCTCTAAGGATCTTGAAGGGGATCTCCATGGCAAATTAAAAAAAAAAGCGGCATGGGTTCCCCTCCAAGAGCATATCAGGTCCTTCGGTCTGGTATGCATTTTCATGGGAACCCCACGCCGAAATAAACGGCGTTGGGGTCCCCCCAAAATCCATACCAGACCCTTATCCGAGTACACAGCTCGGCAAGTCAGGGAAGGGGGTGGGAGCATGAATGAATGAGTATGGGGTACATCTGTACCCCTACCCATTCACCTAAAAAAGTTTCAAAAATAAAACACAGTACACAGGTTTTTAAAGTAATTTATTAGGCAGCTCAGGGGTCTCTTCCGACTTCTCCCCTCTCCGGGTCATCTCCATTGATGTCTTCTAGCCCTCTCCGGTTCTTTTCCCTCTGTCCACTGTCTTCTGCCTCTGCCAGGTCTTCTCCGCTATCTTCTCGTTTTTTTGCTGGGTCTTTTCCACTGCCTTCTCCCTCTGTTCTTCTTCCGATGTTGACTCGATGCTCTCTCCCGCTCTAATGCTGGGTGCGTGGTGTGTCACTACTTATATTGGCATGGGGCGGGGTCACCAGAGGCCCACCCCTTATGACGTCACCGTCCATCATGCCCGGGTGGTGATGTCATAAGGGGTGGGCCTCCAGTGACCCCGCCCCATGCCAATATAAGTAGTGGCACACCGCGCACCCAGCATTAGAGCGGGAGAGAGCGTTGAGTCAACATCGGAAGAACAGAGGGAGAAGGCAGTGGAGAAGACCCAGCAAAAGAGTGAGAAGATAGCATAGAAGACCTGGACAGCGGAGAAGACAGCGGACAGAGAGAGAAGAACCGGAGAGGGCTAGAAGACATCAGCGGAGAAAGGAGAAAACCCGGAGAGGGGAGAAGAACCGGCAAAGGCAGAAGACATCAGTGGAGGAGGCAGAAGAGCCAGAGAGGGGAGAAGAAATCGGAAGAGACAATGGAGCTGCCTTAATAAATTACTTTAAAAACCTGTGTAATGTGTTTTATTTTTGACACTTTTTTTTTTTAGGTGAATGAGTAGGGGTACAACGTACCCCAAACTCATTCACATAGGGTGGGGGGGGGGCGGAATCTGGGGGCCCCCTTGTTAAAGGGGCTTCCAGATTCCGATACATGTCAATTACTTTGCTTCTCATCTGTTCTGGAATTTCTTTAGATTGCAGCATGATGTGTTGCTTCTTGAGATCTTTTAGCATGCTTCACTTTGGCAGACAGCTTCTATTTAAGTGATTTCTTGATTCAACAGGTCTGGCAGTAATCAGGCCTGGGTGTGGCAAGTGAAATTGAACTCAGCTTTCCAAAAAATGTGGTTAATCAGAGTTCATTCATAATTTAGCTGAGGGGGGGGGGGGGGGGGGCGCAATTGCTTTTTCACACAGGGCCAGATTTGGACAGCTTTTTCCCCCTTTTCCTTGAAATCATTTAAAAACTGAATTTTGGATTTACTCGGGTTATCATTGTGTAATATTACAACTTGTTTGATGATCTGAATCATTTAAGTATGACAAATATGCAAAAAATTAAATAAAATTTAGTAAGGGGGCAAATATTTTTTCCCCAGCATTATATATATATATATATATATATATATATATATATATATATATATATATATATATATATATATATATATATATATATATATTCAAGGTAATATCCATGTGGGTGCTGTTGCATATCTTCTTTTACTCTCGGTCACAGTAATACAGTCATACCTCCCAACTATTTGAGATGAGAACGAAGGACACCTATTAGCAAAAGTAAGTATAGTACACACCCCTTGCCACACCCCCTTAAAAGAGAATTATACAAAAAATTATTACCATAGTTAAATCCACAAGTGCATTTTTCTTTTACCACTACTATTCCTTTATGCTGGCTTTTGACATTTACAAATGCAGCCATTTAGAAATTGGATGAAAGGTTTAGCTCTGGGAAACACCTTTTGAAAGGCAAAAAGTGCATTTTATATTACTACTATATAGATCAGACCAAAATGAGGGACAAATGAGGAGGAAAGAGGGACAGAGAGACTTTTGGGGTAGATTTACTAAAGCTGGAGCACTCAGAATCTGGTGCAGCTATGCATGGTAGCCAATCGGCTTCTAAATTCAGCTTGTTCAATTAAGCTTTGGCAATAAAACCAGATTTTGCACTCTCCAGCTTTAGTAAATAAACCCCTTTGCTCCAAATTAGGGACAGTCCCTCCAAATCAGGGACAAGTTGGGAGCTATGTTGCAGTGAAGGTGACCATACACTATACAATCTGATTGTTAAATCTAACATCAACTATGTAGTGCATGGGCCGGTCTGATTTGATATTGATTGAATTGGTTTGTTCTAATATTACCTCATTTTGATAACTAGTGTATGGCCATTTTAAGAGTATATCTCCCAACCAGAGTGGGCAGGGTCCTGGTCACATGATCACTCCCTGAATGGTGTGTTTCAAGAACACATAGTATAGCTTATGAATAATCTACATTTGCTGCATTTTTGCAGCTTTGTTTTTTACAGTTTTATTTTTTTTTTTGTGGATTAAATAAAAAAAAAACCTTGTGAACTCTGGATAAATTGGTAATTATTGGGAAGTGTTACAAGGAACCAAATGTCCTGGCACACTGTGAACCCCAAGCAGAATATACTGTTTCCAGGACCATTGGGGAACGATTAGCATTACAATCAGAAGCAGGGAAACTTTAGGCAGCAAAGTCAATTTAGATGAAAACCATGTGATAAAAAGAAGAGGTCTGGTTCCTTACAAAGCAGTATTTATAACATATGAGGGGTACAGCTCACACATTATAGGAATTGTTTCTGTGTAGTGTTTAGAATTTCCCACATTTATATAACCTATAAGTCTAATATGCAATGCTCTCTGGGGCCTTCTTGATTTAGAATCAACATTACTGTAGCGCCCTACCCCAGCTGGGGCGGCAATTTGTGTATTATATCCGTAAATTATATTTACCACCTAGCCCATCGCAGCCCATAGACACAGAAACAGTCCATATTGTAGTTTTCTCTTGCTTTTATTGACACAACGTGAACTGGGATATGAGAAGGGTTTTCTGAGATGCTCTTATACTGCTTTGTAATTTTTTCTTTTGCCTGTTTCATGCAAAGACTTAGAACAATGTAGACTACAAGAAATCACTCTCATTGATTTCTTCGTGGGGAAGACGGAAGTAGATTAACTAGAGAATATATGGTAAAGAGTCACTCTGAATAACTTCTTCACCTGCAGAACTTCTTAGAACAATATGTATCACTATTTTGTAATTGGAGCTTTACTGCCACCTTTTTACCACTACTTTCCATCTGCATGGTACTTCCAAGTTGAGCTAAAGAAGAGATTACTCTGAATAATTCCTCCCGTCTGACTGATTGGAATCCCGGGGCATTGTTGAACCCAAAGTCACAGGCCATCACCACCTGTTTCGCTGACTTGCGTACCAACATCTCTCAGCCTCTGGTAGTACCGTTCCCCTGGGCTTTCACTCACTTGATCGATAGTCCATGTTCCACTCACAATCGACTGCCCAGATGTAGTCCGCTTAGTTGCTACTTCTCCCATAAGTGTTTCTCTGTACCTTCTCTCCACTCTGGCACGCTCCCTTCCCCACAGGGGCGTTCAGGGACACCCGCGACTACATGCTGCCTGGTGTCATCAACTCCTCTCCTCCGCGTGTTCCGGTCCCCCCTTCCCCATAAGGGGGGGGGGGGCTCTGCTTGGCTCCCCGAGGGCTCTCCCTCTCTGGAACTCCAACCACACTCCACCCTTTCCTGAAATGTGACCCCAGCTTTTATGAGAGTCCTGCCAAACAAATTAATGTTTGGCCAGAACTCACCTACAAGCTGCCTGTCACTCAGATCCCAAGTTCAACCTCTCTCCCAAAAATCATTTCATTGGAAGTAAGAGGAGGCATCTCTGGGTCCAAGCACAGGTGGCCACACCCTGCACTTTACTAACACTCCCAGTTCCCCAAATAAATAACCAGGCCTGATATAATAGTACAAGCCTGCCTAAATTTTACCTGAAACTGTACTTTATCATTTAAACTCAGAAAAGGTTACCTACATGAAAGTAGGTGCCCGCTACATTACTATTGTGAAAATCAGTTATTATGGAGAGAAGTGCTGTACCTCTACGCGCCATGCCGTGTTAGGAGTACTAAGTAGGAGACTGCAGGAAATTTACTGCTCTGTTTAGAAAAGGCACAAGTAGCATGCTCTGTGTCAGTACATAGGATTAATTGCCAGGTGCTGCTGGTGACCAATGCCATCTGCCCAAAATATTCTAACTTTATGCTTAAAGTTTAAATTCACCTTTTCAGAAAAAATGAACATCCTATGCAATCCCTACCTTCCCGTCCCTGCCGCACTTACCTTCATGGGTGATTACCTGTCAGTGTTCATTCAACCGGTGTAGCAGCCTAGGGATTTGAAATCCCCATTCTTCTTGCCCTTCTCTCTGTGGGGCTTATGGCATGTATCAGAGACATTCCGATTGGTTAAAGTGGTTACATGTCGTTGTGACCAGTCATAATTGCTCTGATCTATCCCAGAAGCCTTAGGGAAAGAAGGACAAGAGGAGCGAGGATTTCAAATTCCCAGATCCCTACACTGGCTGCATGGACACTGACAGTTAATCACACAGGAAGGTAAGTGCAGTAGTCATGGGGGGGGGGGTTAGTTCACCTTTTTCATTTTTTTTCTGAAGAGGTGACCTAACCCTTCAACTCTAAACAAAAAAAACATAAGACTTCTCATCGGTAAGGCATGGGTATTCAAGTACAGTATATCAATTTCCATATATTTCTATTTTTGGATAGTACAAGGGTGTGGTTATTTTTTTTTATTATAGGTCTTTAACTTCAATTCTCCTGTAGACTTAACAGGAAGTAAGAGAATATCTTTTCAAGGTTTGGTTGTACCCTCATTTTCATTCCTAGTGTTAATGGTGATCAGTACAATTAGAGACGGTAAAGGTGCAATGAAAAATCTGGACTTCCGCACTCCGGATTGGAATAATAAAGGTAAAATCTTCTTTATTGAAAAAATGACATAATTTAAAATGCGTACATTGCTCTGTTGAAATGATACAGCATAACCGCTGACGCGTTTCACGCTCCCATAGAGCGCTTACTCATAGCTATTAGAGACGGTAAATCTCCCTAACAGGGACACAGACAGCAATAAAAACTTGGTTCTAACTCCTGACCAATCCATAAAGGAAAGAAGGTTTCCAGTAACCTTTGGCTTTAGGTTTACCATACATGTTGTACTCTGACCATACACTATAAAATCTGATTGTACAATTTTCTTTAGATCTACCATAAGTGCAAGGGCCTGCCTGATTGGATACAAATTGGTTTGTTTAGGTATGTCCTCATACTACATAGTTTCAGTAATTCTAAAGAAGAATGTACAGGGATTGTACAGTCAGATTTTACAGTGCATGACCAGCTTTAGATCTACTAGAACAATTTAATATAAGGGGCTACCTAATCTATCCAGTCAATTTGTATCCAATCAGGCATCCCCTTGCACAACATTCTTGTTGGTAGATTTTAAGTGGATTACACAGACTGTAATGTGCGTTTTGAGCTTTAGTTATGTTTAAGATGTCAAAGCTGAACTCCAGGCAGATCTAAAAAAAAAAAAAAAAAAGAAAAGAAAAATGAATACAGCTCTGTACTTATTATGAAATTATTAAATGTATTTGCAGCTAGTTAAAGTTAGATGTACTTGGTATTAGCCTTCCCTATCCCCCTATACAGTTGCACTCTGCCTTTGAGAGGGAGAGGTAAAAAATGGGGGCCAATCAGGTGTTCTGTATGCAAATATGTTGAAAAAGAACATGCTGATAGGTGGAGAGAGCAGAGTGGGCAGGAAGAGGACCTGACCAGTGTCAAGTTTGCAGGTTGGGGGTGAAGAGAGGGCACTACAGTACTTCTTAAATGTAAAGCTGGGTATACATTGGTCAGTTATTTCATTCAACCAGCTGGTTGAATGATAAAAACCGACCCAATTCCCCCATCCACAGGTTCCACTGTGTCTTTGTATTTTGACAGTGGGGAGACTCCTGCGCCGTCTGAATACAGTGATCAATGCTGCAAGCTATAGCCTGCAGCGCTGATCAAGTGGCTTTTTTCCAACAGGGCGGTTGAACAGAAGTTGATCGGTAGGTCCACTTCTGTTCAACCACAGTGGCCATACAGGGATGGAAATTCAGCCAGTCCTTGCTGAACTTAGATCCTTGTATGGCCTACTTAAAAGGTCTCATCCATCTGGCTGTGCCGTGTTAGAGCCTAGTACACATCATTCATTTTTTTTTTTGGGTTGAACGAAAAAAAAATAGACAGCTGAAGTCAGAGCCACTAAATTACCAATCCAATGTTAGTACAGCAATCTCCCCTGCTGACCTATTGTGTTCGGACTGGGGGGGACTAGCCCCCCTGTGAGAACACACCGGTCAAGACTCTCTGCCATTTGCTGAGAGCACTGATAGGGAGCTGGTTGGCCACCTGTTTTCCAGCATGCATGTCCAATAGAAGCTGGCTGCCATACACACAGGCTGAATGTCAGACAGTTTTTATTGAACCAGCCGATGCCGCCCAGCATTTGGCCCGTGTGCACTAGGCTTAAGGCTGTATCTATCTCAAGACTGAATAGACAAAAACAGATATTCTTTGCTTGGTATAACAAAACTCCCATAAATGTACTGTATTTCATTGGTGGATTTAGCTGTTAGCCTGGAGTTCAGCTTTAAGCTGTCCTTTCAGAAACTGATTTAATGCATGGTTGCATACAGGTGACAGATATTTTAAGAGTTGTGCTAAAATTGCTCTATTAACCTTAACATACAATGACCTTAGTTGTGTTTCAGGCAAAGCAGATTGTAAAACAATACAGTACCTTATATAAACCCTCTAAATTCAACAGCTTTGTACTGGACAAGTTTTTGGCAGAAATACAAGCACTGTTACAGTAAAAGTACTTGCAGCTATGAAAACAAGTTGCTGTGCTCATCCTGCAACAATAAAACATAAATGACATCCCCTTTACCCACTTGGATGAGTGCCTTTGGATGATTTGGATTTCATATCAGGACTGCGATTGGCTGTAATGTTTTCATTCATTTTCCCAAGCTCAACAAGATGAAAGCTATATGGCACAGATTATAAATGAAAACCATTTCAACTGACTATTCACATGTAGTTTATTTGATGTGCAATGCAGTGAAGGTGTTTTTAAAGGAATCTTAAAAATATAGACTTGTTGCTTTATATTAGAAAAGGCAGCAAAAAGGATCCGGTTTCTGGGGAGAGAGTCTCTTGGACCTCACAAAGAGCTCAGTTGAGGGAAAATTCTCAAGTTTGGAAATGCAACTTCTGGTAGCGGTTTTCTGTACGTTCTGTGAACCACGATTTATTTTTTTACCTTTTTTTGCATAAGTTCCTGTTCCTGCATAAGTTTCCCTTTCACATGGACATCGTCAGAAGGCAAAAGCAGGTGGTTGAGGTGTGGTTTTAATTTGCCTCAGCTGCCTGTCAAAACCAGGCAATCACCGCTAGAAAGCCCGATACATATTGTCACGACTGCAAGACTGTTGCATTTGGCAGGAGATACTGCTTACCACCCCACACCCAAAGAGGTGAATGAGGCCACAGGAGTTGCCACCTCATCCCTTTAAACCTGGGCACATATTGATTACACAGGTTCTGTGGCTGATTTAGTTCGTAATTAAACTCACTTGGTGCCTTATCTGCACTAAATTAGTCTCAGAACCTGTGTAATTCATATGTGTTCGGGTTTAAAAGGATGAGGTGGCAACCCTAACTGCAACCCAGTCCAATGGAGCCATGAGGTAAGGTGACCTTTGGTTTTACAAGTATCTGAATGTCTGTAGAAACCACACTGCACACATGGACTCTACAGAAAACAAGTATGTCTTCAATTAGAGATGAGATATTTCTGAAAATCTGCTTTGACAAGTTACCCAATTCACCCCTTTGATTCAACATCAGAAAACAAAAACTCACTACAAGGTCTTATGGCTCTTATAGGGCTATTTTTACAGAGGGCTATTTTTAAATAATAAAATACAACCCCAATTCCAAAAAAGCTGGAACTGGGAAAGTGCAAAATCAACTTAAAAAAAAAATAAAAAACCATTTCAAAAGTTTAAACTGGGAAAATGTACCATTTTAAAGTGGTTGTAAACCCTTACAGACCACTTTGTTCTACAGGTAAGCCTATAATAAGGCTTACCTGTAGCTACCCAGGATATCTCCTAAATCTGAACGGTTTAGGAGATATCCCCTGTATTTGCATGTGCCAAGGTCATCGGCACATGCGCACTGACACAAACTGAAGCAACGGCACGTATGTGCCGTTGCTTCAGTGAGTGTGACGTTACCGCGTGCATGCACAGGAGTGACGTCATCAGGGCTCCGGCCAATCACAGCACCGGAGCCGCAATACCCGGATGTTATACCTGGGAGTGATGTTGGCCGCCGGAGTGGTGTACGAGCAACCACAGCAAGGGCTTCGATCTAAGGTGAGTATTACATAATAAGCCAGTATGCTATGCATACTAGCTCATTATGCCTTTGTCTTGCAGGTGTTAGTTTTTTATTTTTTTTTTTTAAAGTGGGTTTACAACCACTTTAAGAAAACAATATGGTAATTTTGAAATTGACAGCAGCAACGTGTCTTAAGATTCATGCACAAGGGACAAGATTAAAACGCAATTTTGGATGCCCGTGATCTTTGGCCCTCAAATGGCACTGCATTAAAAGCAGGTATGATTCTGTGATGGACATCACTGCATGAGCTCAGGAATACTTCCAAAAATCACTATTTGAATTCGCTGTGCCACCCAAAAATGCAAGTTAAAGCTCTATCAAGCAAAGCAGAAGCCATATCTGAACATGATTCAGAAACACTGCCATCTTCCCTGGGCAAAGGTTCATTTAAAATGGTCTGTTGCAAAGTGGAAAACTGTTCTGTAGTCAGGCCAGACAAATCGAAATGTGACATTCATTTTGATAACCATGGACACAGTGTCCTCTGGACTAAAGAGGAGAGAAGCCTTCAGGCTTGTTATCAGTGCTTATTTCAAAAGCCTGCATATCTGATTGTATGGGGTGCATTAGTGCGTATGGAATGGGCAGTTTGCACATCTGGAAATGCACCATCAATGCTTTAGAGCAGCATATGCCACCATCCACAAAAATAAAGTCAGTGCTAGAATAAACAGTGAACCAGGAGGCTAACATCAAGGTGAGAACACCCATGCAATCTGATTCTGCTGCAGACCAAAAAAAGGTGCGAGTTTGGTCCGAATGCGATGCGATATCAGCTATACTATCTGTATGGCTGAAATCGCATCGCACAGAGATCGCATGTGATTTGCACTAGTGGGAACCGGCCCTAAAAGAGAATATATGATATTGCAGCACCACTATAAAAAGTACAAATTTTATAAAGTCCCAGTCTATGTATAATATAATATACACATGTGAATAAGAGTCTTTTAAAATATAGATTTGTGAAATCTTCCACCACCATCAAATGAACATCTGCCAGAAAGTGTGTTCATCGCCAGTCACAGAGAAGATTGCAGACTTACCAGAGATAGTTGCTGCAAAATTATAAGCAGCAAGGACGCCTGATCAAATATATGTAAGGTTCCCTTTAAGGCGCCTTTCACACGGATGGCTATTCTGCCGTTAAAGGCATTTTTTTTTTTTCTGGGAAATTCAAGACTCCAGGCACTGCGATCAGCTGCATTTGTACAGTGCGATTAGCTGCGGTTGTGTTTAGCTGTGGTTTGCCATTTCCATAGCAACCCGACAGGGTACCGACTCGTATTGAACGGGGATCCGACTTGGATCCCCGCCAATGCCCGGCGCTGTTTGGTATGAATCTTAAGAGGGAACTCCACGCCAAATTTTAAAGAAAAAATCGGCATGGGCTCCCCCTCCAAGAGCATACCAGGCCCCTCAGTCTGGTATGGATTTTAAGGGGAACCCCCTACGCCGAAAAAACGGTGTGGGGTCCCCCCAAAATCCATACCAGACCCTTATCCGAGCACGCAGCCCGGTCTGTCAGGAAAGGGGGTGGGGACGGGCGAGCGCCCCCCCTTCTGAACCGTACCAGGCTGCATGCCCTCAACATGGGGGGGGTTGGTGCTTTCAGCGGGCCCCCCCCACTGCAAAGCACCTCGTCCCCATGTTGATGAGGACAAGGGCCTCTTCCCAACAACCCTGGCCGTTGGTTTCGGGGTCTGCGGGCGGGGGGCTTATCGGAATCCGGGAGCCCCCTTTAATAAGGGGGCCCCCAGATCCCAGCCCCCCACCCTATGTGAATGAGTATGGGGTACATGGTACCCCTACCCATTCACCTAGGAAAAAAGTGTCAATTAAAGAAAAAACAGTAGACAGGTTTTTAAAGTGATTTATTAGGCAGCTCTGGAGGTCTTCTTCCGACTTCGGGGGTCTTCTTCTGACTTCGGGGGCCTTCTCCCTCTCTCCGGTGTCATCTCCGCGCTCTCTGGTTCTTCTCCGGTACCTTCTTCCTTTTGCTGGGCTCCTCCGCTATCTTCTGCTCCTTTGCCGCTCTTTTGCTAGTGGAGGAGCCCGGTCTCCCGAGAGGTCTTCTTTCCTCTTCTCTTCCTGAGATGTTGACACGATGCTCCCTCTCGCTGTAATGCCGTGAGCGAGGTCCGCTACCAATTATATAGACATGGGGCGCGGCCACCGGGTGATGTCACCCGGTGACTCCGCCCCTTATGTCGTCACAGTCCCTGGGCATGATGGGATTGTGACGACATAAGGGGCAGGGTCACCGGGTGACATCACCCGGTGGCCACGCCCCATGCCTATATAATTGGTAGTGGACCTCGCTCACTGCATTACAGCGAGAGGGAGCGTCGTGTCAACATCTCAGGAAGAGAGGAGGAAAGAAGACGTCTCGGTAGACCGGGCTCCTCTGCTAGCAAAAGAGCGGCAGAAGATAGCCGAGGAGCCCGGCAGAAGGAAGAAGGCACCAGAGAAGACCCCCGAAGTTGGAAGAAGACCACCGAAGTCAGAAGAAGACCCCCGGAGCTGCCTAATAAATCACTTTGAAAACCTCTCTACTGTGTTTTTTTTAATTGACACTTTTTTCCTAGGTGAACGGGTAGGGGTACCATGTACCCCATACTCATTCACATAGGGTGGGGGGCCGGGATCTGAGGCCCCCTTATTAAAAGGGGCTCCCGGATTCCGATAAGCCCCCCGCCCGCAGACCCCGACAACCAACGGCCAGGGTTGTCGGGAAGAGGCCCTTGTCCTCATCAACATGGGGACGAGGTGCTTTGGGGTGGGAGGGCCTGCAGGGCGCCCCCCTTGCCTCAAAGCACCAACCCCCCCCATGTTGAGGGCATGCAGCCTGGTACGGTTCAGGAGGGGGGTGCGCTCGCCCGTCCCCACCCCCTTTCCTGACCGACCGGGCTGCGTGCTCGGATAAGGGTCTGGTATGGATTTTGGGGGGGGACCCCACGCCGTTTTTTTGGCATAGGGGGTTCCCCTTAAAATCCATACCAGACCGAAGGTCCTGGTATGCTCTTGGAGGGGGAACCCATGCCGGTTTTTTATTTAAAATTTGTCGTGGAGTTCCCCTTCAAGATTCATACCAAACAGTGCCGGGCACTGGCGGGGATCCAAGTCGGATCCCCGTGCTTTCCCCATGAGCAGCTTGGCGCTGTTATCCGCAGTTGACACAGTGCACTGCGATTACCTGCGATTATGTGCAGATAGCTGCGCTAAATCACTCCTGGACGCAGTCAATTCTATTTTTCTATCCGCACAGAACCGCATGTAACTAAATCCCAGCTAAACGCAGTGTGTGAATGGGGCCATAGGAAAGCATTGTGTGCTTTTAGCTGCAGTAGAAAACTAGAAAATCCGCAACTAAAAGCACCATTCTATCCGTCCGTGTGAAAGGGGCCTAAGACAGCTTCAGCTTTTGACCAGCACATCCAAGTACTCCACTTCTCCAGTAGGGGGAAAATTGTTCTCTGACCTACACATTAGGCCAGGTCTCAAAATTTCAAGTCCTGAGTTACTAGCCAGGCTTCAAGGGTTACTCACCACCAGTTGCCCCACCCAACCCCTACTCTGACCCGCCCCTAACCACACCCTCATAAATGATCTCATGAAATGACACATAAATGTTTTATGCAGAATTAAGTTATAAAAATAAATATTTAAAACAATTTTATCCGTGCCGATCAGTGCAGCTTCACCTGTGCCCATCAATGCAGCCTCACCTGTGTCCATCAATGCAGCCTGCCCGTGCCCACCAATGCAGCCAGCCCACCAATGCAGCCTGCCCATACCCACCAATGCAGCCTGCCCATACCCACCAATGCAGCATGCCCGTGCCCACCAATGCAGCCTGCCCTGTGCCCACCAATGCATGCCTGTGCCCACCAATGCAGCCTGCTCGTGCCCACCAATGTAGCCTGCTCGTGCCCACCAATGTAGCCTGCCCGTGCCCACCAATGGAGCATGCCCACCAATGCAGCCTGCCCGTGCCCACCAATGCAGCCTGCCCGTGCCCACCAATGCAGCCTGTCCTGTGCCCACCAATGCAGTCTGTTCTTTCCGTACCAATGCAGCCTGCCCGTGCCCACCAATGCAGCATGCCCACCAATGCAGCCTGCCTGTGTCCACCATGCAGCCTACTAGTGCAGGGGAAGAGAGGAGAGGAAGAGGATTGCCGGCCGAATGTTCAGAGCACCGAGGACATCACTGGAAAAGCTTTCATTTCAATTGCTGTGTGTTCCCACCACTCGCTGTCACATACAGCCTCGCCTCCTGGCCAGGGAACTTTGATACACATCACACGTCCTGGGATTGGAAGAGTGATCGGTCTATCAAAGTCCTGGGACCAGGAGGCAGGGCTGTATGTGACAGCGAGTGCAGGGAACACACAGCAATTTAAATGAAAGCTGTTACAGTGATGTTCCCTGCGCTCTGATCATCTGGCCGTCTCTCTCTTCCCCTCCGCGATCACTGGGAGAAGGACTCCCATTCAATCCCACCTATCCTCGCCAGCCCTCATTTTACACTCGTAAAATGCGAGTAGAAAATTTGAGGGCTGCATTAGGCTACACCAGTGGTCTCCAAACTGCGGCCCTATGCTTGCTTTATCTAGCCCTTGGGGAACTAGTTCTTCCAATGACACCAACAATGGGGCACTCTTCCTCACACTGACGCCGAGACATTTTCTACTCCCACTGACCACAGTCCAGCCCTCAAGGTCTGAACGACAATAAAGTTGCCCATTGTTTTGAAAGATAAGAATAAAAGGAGGAACAGGTGAGGGAGGAATAATACCTAAAAGCTGAAACAGCTAAAAAACAAAACAGAAAAAAGACATTACATTATGATACCCAAAATAGACTAAATAATTAAAAAAAGGGAAAACCAAAAAGAAAGAATTAAAAAATGAGGGGGGGAGGGGATGACCCAATCGAGACAAGACTGGGAAATATATCAATTGGTGTCTAGAAAACAATATTACAGTGTACGTTGAGGCCATGGTCCCAGTCTCGTCTCCATAATGGTCCTTCTGTCTTCGTTTTTTTGCGGTTTCAGTTTTTAGGCAATATTCCTTCCTCCCATGTTCCTCCTTTTATTTATTTATACATATAAATATATATATTTATATACATACACACACAGTACACTGTATATTTCAGTATATACAGTTTCTCACAAAAGTGAGTACACCCCTCACATTTTTGTAAATATTTTATTATAGTGTACAGCTTGTATAACAGTTTGTAAATTTGCTTTACCCTCAAAATGACTCAACACACAGCCATTAATGTATAAACTGCTGGCAACAAAAGTGAGTACACCCTAAGTGAAAATGTCCAAATTAGCCATTTAGCCACTGGGGAGCTACAGTTCATTGAGGGAACCATGAATGCCAACATGTACTGTGACATGCTGAAGCAGGGCATGATCCCCTCCCTCTGGAGACTGGGCCGCAGGGCAGTATTTCAACATAACGACCCCAAACACACCTCCAAGATTACCACTAGCTTGCTAAACAAGCTAAAGGTAAAGATGATGGACTGGCCAAGCATGTCTCCAGACATAAACCCTATTGAGCATCTGTGGGGCATCCTCAAACAAAAGGTGGAGGAGCACAAGGTCTCTAACATCCACCTGCTCCGTGATGTCCTTATGGAGGAGTGGAAGAGGACTCCAGTGGCAACCTGTGAAGCTCTAGTGAACTTCATGCCCAAGAGGGTTAAGGTAGGGCTGGAAAATAATGGTGACCACACACAATATTGACACTTTGGGTCCAAATTTGGACATTTTCTCATAGGGATGTACTCACTTTCGTTGACAGCAGCTTAGACATTAATGGCTGTGTGTTGATTTATTTTGAGGGGACAGCAAATTTACACTGTTATGCAATCTGTACACTCACTAATTTACATTGTAGCAAAGTGTCATTTCTTCAGTGTTGTCACATGAAAAGTTAAATAAATATTTATATATAATAAAAAAATTATAAAAATGTGAGGGGTGTACTCACTTTTGTCAATCGGCAGCTCCCCCCCCCCCCCCCCCCGGAGTGCTGAGTTGTGGAGGGACGGGGAGCGGCCGTCTTAGGCTCTCAGCGGCTCGCTGAGATAGATATCAGTCCAGGCACCGGGCGGATCCAGAATTTATTGTCACGATGATGCGTTGCCTGGACTGATTCCTGTGACGTCAGCAGAGAGCGGACTTCAGCCCACTCTCTGCTGAAAACGAGTCACAGTTGTGCAAAACGAATTGCGCTCCTGTGATCCATAGGAGAAGCCCAGCAAAACGAGCTTTGGATGGACTTCTTCTTTAATATCAGAATAAAGTTTATTAACAACTTTTAACAGTACAAAAAACAATGCACATTCCGAAGTGTTACATTTATACAATACCTTCACAGAATACAAAGTAGCCAAAGCAGGTTTAGAAAACAAATTGAACCTGATATGTCATTAGTCGTTATATCTCACAGTGTATATATCCCTAGATATGGTTTAGGAAGGCATTCTCATCATAGCTCTTCCCCAGTACTTTAAAATAAACTCACTCCAAGGGTGAGGACACACTGAGCGGTTGAGTTCCCACGTAAAGTCAATAGCCAATCAAGAAATAAAGAAATTTGACTTTCATTTTTTTTTATTTCTATATGCTTTATAGTAGAAAGTAAAAAATTTTTTTTTTTTGTTTTTTAATGGTCTGTCTTTTTTTGTTTTTTAGCGCAAAAAATAAAAACAAAGAGGTGTTCAAATACCACCAAAAGAAAGCTCTATTTGTGGGAATAAAAACAACATCAATTTTATTTGGGTACAGCATTGTTTAACGCAGTGCCATATCACAAAAGATGGCCTGGTCATGAAGGGGGATAAATCAAGTGGTGAAAGATATAAAAAATGATTAAATAAACCTTCCAATTCAATGTTCTAAATATACAATTCAAAATATGAAAACAGCCTCTGTCCACAGCTGCTGAAGTCCTGAATTATTGCAGATCCCAGGACATGACCAAGGTTTATAGGCAAAAGATATATTTGCATTTCAGAGCAATAAAGAAGGACGTAGAACCAGTCCAAGGAACCTATCCTGGGGCGCTGGGTTGGGTATCCCTACGTCACTGCATCAGACACTAGATTAACAACTAGAGACCATTTTCTGGATGTTTGTATGCAAAATCACCCCATTTACTGCTGTGAAACATATTATAGGACGTGCAATTCACCTACAGTTGCTTGATTTGAATTTCAGAAACTGAACACCCAAATCAAATATTGAACTGTGCAACCCTGCTACACCCAGAAATGCAAATGTAAGCAGACTTCAAAGCAGGAGACCATACATAATAATGGATAACAAGGTCAGTTATAAATAGCTTTGCATTGTGCCTTTCTAAATAGGTTAGGTTTACATTGAAACCTAAGATTATACAGCACTGAATGCTCCTCCTTTGCACATATCAATTATACATACACTGTAGCAAATAAAGCGGTTTACGTCAACATAAAAAATTTCCAGCGGAAGTAGCGGCAAAAAAATGACATAAGACTGCATCAGTCACATACGCCTGATAGCAATAAAATCCCAACAGTGTTGTCTGTCACATACGCCCTAAGTCACGAGAGAACATGCAAAATGTAACAACAAAATCAAGTTTAGGGATATATAAACTTTTTCCTGTAGCTTTGCATGGAAGGAGGAAGGCTTTTCAACACTGTTGGGATTTTATTGCTATCTGTGTTCCTGCTCAGGAGCATCACTTTGTTATTCCTGGAGACCACTGTCACCAGGACTGAAAATTAAGAAAAAAACACCACAAAAGGGGACTATCTTAAAGTGTAAGTAAACCCTCCTATCATTTTCAGCCAGGGAAGCTGCCATCTTTGCCTCTGTTTAATCTACAACTGCCATGATGCTGCTCATGTGATCAGTTTACACACCAGCCATTGGATGGTTTGACAGTTTGGTTGAGAGCACAAACAATGGGAGTGTTACATTTCCAGCACGTGCCGGAAATGAAACCGTTTTGTGGATGGGTTTACTTCCGCTTTAAAAACTTGATGACTATTGGCGAAATATGACTCGAGGTGGTCTCTGAGACATATTTCGCCAACAGTCGTTGAGTTTTTGTTTTTTTCCTTTTTATAGGGATGCCTTACAACCTAGAGCTAAACTCTAGGCAAAAAAGTAAATCCGCAAATTAAATACACGTATGGGAGCTGTTTTAGCTGCCAACAGGATTAGTATTTGTCCATCCAGTCCTGATATTTACACAGCTCTGCCAAACAGCACTGTTCAACATTCTCCGCTGCAGTTTCACTTAGATATATTCCCAACCCTGTGACTGGGCATGCAAAAGAGAAGCAGCACACTGATCAGCTCATCTCTTTGTCCAGTGGTTGTCAACTTATGAGCTACAGGGGGCCTCAAATGCCCCTGACATCACCAAGGGGCCCCACATAATGTTCAATAGATGTAACACTTGAGAGGACTGTCAGAAACAGAGGAAATGAGGGTCAGTGTGAACACTGCCCCATTTTGGCTGGGGATATGCTGTAGAAGACAATACCAAACTGGTAAAACAATACATGAGGCTTGTAGAGATCAATGCTATTACCCTATCCCCCTAATGTTCCCACTACAGACTGCTGCACATCATATACCAAAGGGCCACATGCTGCCCTCAGACCACAGGGGGCCAAGTTCTTTGTCACACTGCTATCTACACCCATCAGCATCTTCCTGGTGCTGCAACACATTAGATTGGCTCCTTATGCTGCTTCACCTCCCCTTCCCCTGAGCTCTGCTGTACAGTAAACTGCAAGAAACTGATACCAAGTCAAGCCAGGTAATCGCACTGTCTGCATTAAGAAAACACATTAGGCCTGGTTCCTATGCATTTTTGTTACACGTTTTCAGTTTTGCAGAAACACACTACAGTCCATATAACATGGTTTCCTATGGATGTAGTTCACATCTGTGCATTTTTTGGAAAGGGTCAGGGACTTTTTTTCTAGTTTTTGGTTCCATAGACTTCAATGGATGAAAAGTGTGTATTGAAAAACGCAAAATGCACCTGCAATATGCAAACTGCTGCAACCTGCATGGGTGTAAATCAGGCCTTAAGGGGTTGGGTTATAGAGCTGCATTCATCTGTGTCTTTTAGAACTGTCCAGAGTTTAGCTTTAACAAGCTTCTAGGATGTGGGGAAGATTTTGCTCCATCACAGGGATGATGAGGAAAAAGCAGCACCTGGAAGTTGGCTGTCTAATTCTTCTGTAACAGAACACCTTCCATATAAGATGACACTCTAGTAGTGAGCCTGGTAACATAGGTTTAGTAAATTAGTTTGGTAATCCATCACATTAGTAATCTGGCATCATTTTGTTACATTGCATCACACAATAATAAAATTACATCCAATAGTGCATCTTCGCAAAGTATATCTTCCTGCATGGTAAAACATGGTGGTTTACTGCACAGCAAGTGTACACTGTGGCCGGAGGTGCCTTTTCTTTTTTTTTTCATACAATGTAACTTTTCATTAATTTCTATGCACTGCAACTGTCCTTTCTGAGGTTCCAATCTTTCCTCACCCTAAGTGAACATTTTTGGTTATAGTTGGGCTTTAACCACTTCAGCCCCGGAAGGATTTACCCCCTTAAAGTGCTTGTAAACCCACAATAAAAAAAAAAAAAAACAACCTGCAAGAGAAAGCCATAATGAGCTAGTATGCATAGGCCGGACTGTGATAGGCCGGAGCTGCGATGACGTCACTCCCGCGCATGCACGGGGGAGCTGCCGGTAACAGCACAATAGCTGAAGCAAGGGCCCAAACGTGCCATTGCTTCAGTGCGATGACGTCAGCACATGCTGATATAGGGGATAACTCCTAAATTGTGCAGGCTTAGGAGATATCCAGGGTAGCTACAGGTAAGCCTTATTATAGGCTTACCTGTAGCAAAAATTGGTCTGTAAGGATTTACAACCACTTTAATGACCAAGTCATTTTGTGTGATACGGCACTGCGTTGCTTTAACTGACAACTGCGCGGTCGTGCAACGCTGTACCCAAATAAAATTGATGTCCCTTTTTTCCCCACAAATAGAGCTTTCTTTTGGTGGTATTTGATCACCTCTGAGGTTTTTATTTTTTGCGCTATAAACAAAAGACCGACAATTTTGAAAAAAAACAAAAAACTATATTTTTTACTTTCTGCTATAATACATATCCAAAAAAAAATGTAATAAAGAAAAAAAAAAAAAATCGAATTTCTTCACCAATTTAGGCCAATATGTATTCTGCTACGTATTCTTGGTAAATAAATCCCAATAAGCGTACATTGATTGGTTTGCGCAAAAGTCTACAAACTACGGGATAGCTTTAAGGACTTTTTTTGGTTATAGTTTTTACTGGTAATGGCGGCAATCAGCGATTTATAGCAGGAATGCGACATTGCGGTGAACAAATCTGACCCTAAGTGACACTTTTTTGGGGACCAGTGACACCAATGCAGTGATTACTGCTAAAAAAAATGCACCGATCACTGTGTAAATGAGAAATGGCAGGGAAGGGGTTAACTACAGGGGCGATCAAAGTGTTAACTGTGTTTCCTCAGTGTGTTGCTGACTGTGTGGGGGAAGTACGGACAGGAAGAACACAAAGATCGCTGTTTCTGATTACTAGGAACATCATCTTCCCTGTCAGAACGGGGATCTGCCTTGTTTACATAGGCAGATCCCCGTTCTGCTTCTCTGCATTGGCTCCTCCTCTGTGCAGCGGGCGCGCCCACCACTATCTATTGCATGAAAAACCGTACAGGTACGTTGTTTCGTGCAATAGAGCTGCCCTGCCACAGTATATATGCGGTGGGCGGTCTTTAAGTGACTCTCACGAGAGAAGTATGGTGGGCTGTAATTTTCAGGTATCCTTGTGAAAATGCTAGATTCCTGGCTGTATCTGAATTCTGCATTATTGGGATTGCATATGAAACAAAATATGGGACAAGTTCAGAAGGGTGGGCAGCTATACAGAAGGTCCCAACTCAGTAAAGCTTATACAAAGACAAACTCCCTTTACCAAGTAAACTCAGTAAAGCTAATCATACATGGAATATTTTATGTCTGTTCTTAATTATGGTTGCTAACTCACAAAAGAGAGTGAAATAAGCCCCAGTTCACATGAGAACCCGGTGAGGGAAAACTGCGATCTGTGCACGTTTCTCGCATCGCATCCAAAATGCACTGCCCTTGTGATCTGCAGTGGGTGTCAGTGCAATGTTAACCACACCCCAAACACAGGTTTCAAACGCAGTGCATTACTTGCCTGCACTGGATTGCATGGTACAAAAGTACCATGAGATCTGGTTGCAGTGCGTTTCCTACTTTGATGCGATCTAAACCAATTTAAAGTGAATATGCTCAAATCATGCCGCACTGAATTGGGCGTGAATTGCACAGGAATGTGGTGCCCATTCCTAGGCGATTCATAGTGTCAATCTAGCATAAAGAAGTGTCTATGTACATGCTACAGGAAAAATCCCTTGCTCCCCATAGCAACTAATCAGCTTTTAACAGCAGTCCATGTTTGTAAATGAAATCTGATTGCGGTAGCAAGAAAGGTTCGGGCTTACTCTTTTCCCCATACAACATTCACAAAGAGTTAATGATTTGGCTCACACTCCACAATTAAAACTTAATCCTCTATTGCCATACAAATCCATCATTCGCAAAGTAAAACCACAGAAGCTTTGATATGTAGAGACATGAAAAAGGGTTATTTCAGGTGGTGGGAAGGAGTTTGCCTCTCTGCCTCTCTTCAAGCTTAGATTTTGTATTTTTCTAAGGATGGCCATACATGACACAATCTAATTGTACAATCTCTTTGGCTCGAACATCAACTAGGTAGTGCAAGGTCTTGCCAAATTTGATGCAAACTGAAAGGATTGTTTCAATTTGTTTGCATTTAGGTTATGCTATAGCAGATTGTACAGAGAATATGCAATTAGGTTGTATAGTATATGGCCAGCTTAATAATTCTAGTAAAGCAAGTCAGAGCCAACTGCCTTTTTATTATCACCTGACAATATTTTTGTGCCTGGAGGAACCCCAGAAATGGCATATTTACATAATCATAATGTCGTGTTTTTTGTTTTGCAAGAGGGGTGTGCCTATTTTAAAGCTAAAAGAGAACATGTGGCAAGTGAGTTAAAATTTTAGGTTTTGTGTAGGTAAAGTTTCACATAATGTGCTAGCATGCAATGCATACTAGCACATTATGACTTTACCTTGCAGGGGAAAAAAAAAAAGAAGGTCCAGCGGTATACAACCACTTTAACCGCTTGCCAACCGGCTCACGCCGATATACGTCGGCAGAACGGCACGTACAGGCAGATTAACGTACCTGTACGCTGCCCTTTAAGAAGCGGTTCAAGGGCGCGTGCGCCGCGACCTCCATGAGCGTGATCGCGGGTCCCGCAGACCCGATGTCCGCAGGGATAACCGCAATCGTCTCACAGAGAGGAAGAATGGGGAAATGCTACTGATTGCTACTGTGACACTGATCACAGCTCTCTGTAATCGGGAGTGGTGATCAGTGTTGTGTCACACATAGCCACGCCCCCCCCACAGTTAGAATCACTCCCTAGGACACACTTAACCCCTTCACTGCACCTTAGTGGTTAACCCCTTCACTGCCAGTCACCTTTACACAGTAATCAGTGCATTTTTAATTGCACTGATCCCTGTAGAATTGTGAATGGTCCCAAAATAGCGCCAAAAGTGTCCAATGTGTCCGCTATAATGTTGCAGTCACGATAAAAATCGATGATCGCCGCCATTACTAGTAAAAAAAAAAAATCATTAATAAAAATGCCATAAAACTATCCCCTATTTTGTAGACGCTATAACTTTTGCGCAAACCAATCAATAAACGCTTATTGAAATTTTTTTTTTTTTTTTTTTTTTTTGGGGGGGATATTTATTATAGCAAAAAGTAAAAAATAATGCGTTTTTTTTTTCAAAATTGTCGCTATTTTTTTGTTTATAGCGCAAAAAATAAAAACCGCAGAGGTGATCAAATATCACCAAAAGAAAGCTCTATTTGTGGGGAAAAAAGGACATCAATTTTGTTTGGTAAAATGGTCCGGGGCTTAAGTGGTTGAGATAGTAAGTCTGTTGATTATAGTATATAGATATTATAGATACAGTAGTTCGAGGGTAAAGACAGGCCATTTATTACAGACAGGAACGCTTACAATGATCAGCTTTTATTTAAGTACATTTTTTTTTGTCCTAAAAGCAATACAACTGTTTATTGTAACTGCTTATGCTGAGGTTCAACATTAATTTGTTAGTGTACCTAAATCTGCTAGTCCATCTGACACTCCTCCCCCCTGACTGACAATACTGCTGTCCAAATATGCCCCCGGTGAGTGGGGGCACTGTAATACAGGAGGTGTGTTACTGGCCAGATCACCGGGTGAAAACAGAGGGCAAAGAAGCCTAAAAAAAAAAGAAAACTAATGCAGCCACATCTAATGATTTATAAGCTGCAATATATTCCATTTTTGGTTTTGGGTTTAATACTGCTTTAAGGTAGATGTAAACCCAATCATTCAAAAATCACATATCATTTTTTAACATGTTAGTATAATTTTAAAAAATTGTAATTGTTTTAAATCTGCAGCCTTCATCAAAATAATACATGGTAATCCTGTATTGAAGGCTTGTATAGGCACTTCCTGTTACAACACTCTGGGCCCCCCCCCCCGCCCAATTTTTCTCTTGTATTGTCACCCTGCCACGTGTGATTCCAGCGAAGACCTGGTGCTCATTGTGCAGGCATGGACTGCTGCTGTCACCATAAAGAAGCCTGCCATGGGCAAAGACATGCAGCTGCCGCTGGAGTGCATGCAGACAGGAAAGGATTACAAAAAGTGAATAATGAAAGTAGTAATTTTAAAAGAAAAATTACAACCAATTGTTTATGATACACAGTGCTTTAGCAAACTAAATGTCATCCAATTAGGTTTTATAGCTACTTTAAGGTACAATTCCGCTTTTACAAAAAGAAATATATATACGAAAAAATAATATTATAGCAAATACAATTGCTACACAAGCCATATTGTAATTGAATGTTATTTTTGATTTTCTGTAAAATTCAATACAATATGGTAACCTGGAAGCATTCTGTACTCTGCCGGTGTAATAAACACCCCCAGAAATTTAATTTCTTGCTTTTGTGATTGGCTCACTGAATTTCCCAGAAGTCTGCAGTAAGAAACAAATCAGATTTTAGGCAACCCCTGCAATAGGAATTTGGTAGGATTTTCCTTTAAGGGTAAAATACTTCTAAAGGGATGCAGACACTCCAGATATTCTTATGAGAACACTAATGCCCCGTACACACGCTTGGATTTTCCGACTGAAAATGTGTGATAGGAGCTTGTTGTCGAAAATTCCGACCGTGTGTAGGCTCCATCGGACATTTTCCATCGGAATTTACGTCACACAAAATTTGTAATCTGGATCTCAAATTTTCAGACAACAAAATCCGTTGTCGTAAATTCCGATCGTGTGTACACAATTCCGACGCACAAAGTTCCACGCATGCTCGGAATCAAGCAGAAGAGCCGCACTGGCTATTGAACTTCATTTTTCTCGCCTCGTCGTACGTGTTGTACGTCACAGCGTTCTTGACGTTCAGAATTTCCGATTCCGATAAGATTTGTGTGACAGTGTGTATGCAAGACAAGTTTGAGCCAACATCTGTCAGAAAAAATCCATGGATTTTGTTGTCGGAATGTCCGATCGTGTGTACATGGCATAAGAGTGCACCAGCTGATTATATTTTTTTTTATTTATATTAGACCCACCCATTTAGAATCAGTCTGCAAACGTACAACTGTTTCTTTAGAGCAGAAAGAGGTAAGGATTCTACAACAAAGTTTGGTAAAATCCTTCCAATGTACATTGATCACCTGGAGGAGATTGTTGAAAAAACAAAAACAAAAAACCAAACAAACGTGGAGTCACACTTCAACCTCTTCCTGCTGGCCATATGCATATATGCGGCCTCTCAGTGGGTGGGCTTTAACGCTGAAAGGCGGCATATATGCGGCCCTATGTAAACATATTACTGTGCTAAGTGTGTGCTCCCTCCAGCATGGTAGTTGCCAGGTACCGGAAAGCTCCCGATTTATACTTGGGATCGGGAGCTTGCCAATCACAGTGGTCACATGATCGGAATGCCTGCCTCCCAGCATTTAGAATATTTTAAAGGGCTGGGAAGCAACAGGAAGAAGGAGTTAAAGCTACATATAGTGTTACATTTAGTGACATAATTAATTATAATTTGCCTACTAGATATTGTTGATAGATGTTTTTTTTACCAGAATGGAACCATCCTCCTTTACATCTTAAACTATATTTATGGTCCAGCATCAGGGAAGGGAAGGCTGGCCGTATGAACCGTGAATGGGCAGGCTGAATGTACCAAGTTGATTGATCGACTTACAACCAGCCTGCAGCCGCTAGCAATAATCACCAGGGATGGCTTCTCCCGTCGGGAGAAGACAATTGCTCAGCAGGAGGGATTCCCCTGTCAGCACAGTTCGTGTTGATGGTGGAATCGTGCCAATTTCTTTCCTGCAACCTGAGGTTGCAGGAAAGAAATTTGCTTCATGTATGGCCGGCCTCAGTGTGGTCTGAACATATAATTTCTCGCTCCTTTCAGTAGGAATTCAGCAATCCTTGAGCTCTCATTTGTACTGGGAAAACTCAAACTGGCACATCAGTGTGGAGGAGCAGGCCAAGTGAATTAAGTCACTAAAGGTATACACTGCAAGACCCTGGTTGTCCATGAGATGGCAAAAAGTGTTGTGATGATGTCATTAGGAAGCTGAGCCAACACCTTAAAACAAGGAGGCTCTTTTTATATGGCACATTTTTTTCTAAAACTAAATGCAAGACATGCAGGAGTTTTATGTAACCACAACATTGCTTCTATAAATAAGAAAAAAAAATGACCAGGGTCTTGTTAAATAAATTAATGAAAAGTGCAGCACAATAATTCATTTTAGTGTATTTAAGGTGTGCTGCGAGCCTTTGTAAGGTAATTCCTATGTTGACGGATACTGGTTTCATTAATCCTATATTCTACATAACTTCACACCTTCAGCCACACACCCTAATTCCTAACCAGAGACACAGTAATCATTTAGCAGAATCAAAAATACACTTGCATGCAATGATGATATAAAATTCACTCAGAGGATTAAATATTTGGAATTCTCCTTTTATTGATATAAAAAAAAAAAGAACAAAGGAAAAACATTACCAGATTAAGAATAAAATGGTTAAATTCAGCTTATCCATGAATAATGTGAAAATAAAACACAGGTTAGATATTTACAGTCTGCTAAAATACATTATAAACAGTTTTCAAGAAGCATGTGCAAAGAAATTAGGTACAAACTATATGAGAACGGAAGAAGCTCTTTGTTTATGTACAAGAAAAGGCCTACAAATAAAGCTACTATTCTCAATAAAATTAAAGGTCACCTCCACTCGAAGATGATATTTAACTTTTAAGTGGTTGCTGTTAAGTCATGTGTTGGTTTCTTATATCTTTTGGGATTCCAAAGAAAAGCTATTTCCAATTCAGTCCAACGAAAACAGCTATATCAAAAGCAAAACAATGGTGTCACACTCCATTGGTGGATTCTTCATTATATAGAAGAACTGAGGAATCCAGCTGTAAGAGTGACAGCTTTGCTATGGCCTTATGGGAGCGGCTGATGACACAAACTACTAAGGGGAAAAACCTAAGAGAAGCCAGTGCTGAAGGTATTTGGCTAAGGTTCCCTCACTCTGCTCCACAGGCATAAATATGTATGCTCAAGAGAAAATAATGTGCATATTTATGCCTAAAACCACCAAAACAAGACCACTCCCCAACAGTTGGGATTGTGCTCCGACCTTCCCCTGAGGAGGTTTGTGCCCACCTTAACTGAAATAATAAATACTGGCAGGGTATGTCGAAGAGTATGCCTTTTTACTTTTTTTTTTGCTTTATTTTTTTGTCTAAATGAATGAGACAAATAACTAAATGATACAAGCATTATGACAAGCATCTCGGATTACCTATTTACTCATTTTTATATGTTATTGTGTGCTGAAATAAGCAGAAGCTCTGTTTTTAGTGCAGGGTTTCAAAAAACACACTTCGGGTATTATACAATTAATAAAGAACATTGAAATCACATAACCATTTAGGTACGTTTCAAAAGGTATATTTTAAAGTGCGTGTGAAATAAGTTATTACTCTAGTGCTGGAGAAACGTTATACTTACAGCTTTTAGTAGAACCAAATATTTTATATATGTATTATATTTACAGAAAATACAGAAAAATCAATACGCTATTCTAAAGGTTATGTTGGCAAACATGGGGGACTACACAGCTAAAAAAAAAAGAAAAATAATTATGCAGTGTAGTTCCATCATCTAACGTTATTAATGCATGTACCTATCCATTTGATCTATAAACAGAAAATTAAATCCTTTCACTATTAGAAATGTTTCTCGCAGAACCAGGAACTAGACTACAATTACATTACATGTTTTCTTTCATGGACTGTTGAGTATATCACCTATAAGGATATGTTCGAGATTTTCTAAAGGGGGTGCTGTTAAATGCTATATGGTGTGCCATGATGTAGATGAAAAATCACATATGGTAAAACTATACCAGCATAAAAACAAAAAATATACAAAGTAACAGAGGCACTTGTATTGGGGAAGCAAATGAAATGAAACCACATGACTTTCAGGATAAACTCATTTGTTTTGACTTAGATTATGTAGTACATGGGCTTAAACAAGCACCAAAAACTGCATCCATATACATTACAAGACTGATCATGTATTTAATAAGTTGGCACACACTGTATTTTGAAGTATTTTTTTTTTTACCTTGTTAGTCAACAACCAGCCACTAAAGGGAAGTTCACTAATCACAACTATTGCATCTACTAAACATACATACCAAATTATGGGCATGCTATTTTTTTTAAACAATTTATTTATCTTACTGTATGAGGTTGTGATTCTGTTCACAAAAAAAGTGAATATAAAAGAAGGAAAATGTGCGCACTAGAAAAAAATAAATGAAAAAGGCTTTGGTGGAAATGCATTTCATTATTACTGACATAAAACGAAAAACACAGTTATGATCAAGACAAGGTTGGTCAGGTGAACGACACCAAAATGTCAGACAGCCTACCGACTGTTGTTGCCATGAGATCCAACAGTCAACATCAGTCTGATAAGCTATCCGACAGGATGGTAGAGCCATGGAGATGTCACGACGGTAGATGAAGGTGCAATGTAAACACGACAGGCAAGATACAATGGTTCTGAAGACAATGGCTGTGACTTGCTTTAAACATGTGACGCTGAAAACTGAATTGTGGGTTAACACATTTAAATAATATATTGAAGGGGTAATACATATCAGAGCCCTGCTAAAAATTTTAACATTTAACTAACACTGGAAAAAAAAAAAGATGGGTATAACATATATAAAAAAAACACATACTGTACCATACTTTTACCTACCTTGTATGCCCCTGAGATCTACGGTGATGGTAATACATGCCCTGTCTGCCTCTACTTTTCTATCCACATGTGGATTTATGAAATGACTGAAAGGACTTACAATCCTGCCCCCTTCCCCCTATTTTTATGAATGAATTTGGAAAGAGAGGCGGGGCTGTGACTACTCTGTTCTTCACATATATGAACAGCAGTGCAGCTGCTGACAGAACAGTGTGAGGCATGTAAAAGTAAATTATCTCTGTCTGGAAACAGTTAAATCATAGTGTATAATTTTATGCAGAAAATCAAACTGAAAACTGCAAAGCTTTTGATTCACCATCATCTACTACCTGCATTTACCAGCATCAATCAATACAGGCTACAGTGGGGAATAAGAATTATGGCATCTCTAAATCAAGGTTACAATTTAAAAACACCACTGACATTTCCACATATACAAATTCAAGGTCAGTATCAATATAAAGTGATATCCATATAAACTCAAATAAACAGAAAAAGTGTTATTACCATGAAGTTTATAGGTTTTAGTATTGTACTTCACAGTTTACTTTTGTGCTGTTTGTTTCCGATAATGTTTGTGCACTTTTTAAGCTGGAACTCGATTGCAAAACGGTCCCACGTGCGTCATTAGTTGTTGACTCATTCACTTGGAATGTTTGTGCTGAGAACAGAAGGATCTCAAGACTGACAAAACACACAAGTGGGGACAGGAGATCCTTTTCAGCCACAGACAGCAGCCAACAGGTACAGGGAAAGTGTTGGCACCAGCAGGTAGCAGCTATTGGTCACTATTTGCATTTTACAAATTAATGGCAATGCATGTGTAATGAAATGACACATGGAATAAATGTATGATGTAACAGATCTAAACAGAATAATGAGATTATAATTGTTACTTTGACGTATTATAATATAACATTTTTTTATTGAAGTTCATTTGCTCTTTGTAAAACAGCCTACATAGCTTTAGGGCTAAGTGATAAAGTGCTTTGATAAGATCTGGTGTTTTACTACATCTCCTGGATGAGTCAGTAACATGAACTCAGCTAGAAGGTGTCCAGATCTAAATGTAGAGCAGCCTGATCTTAAATATTTTGCATCTATAAACTTGTATGGCCAAACATATAAGACATTCAAAATAATAAAAAGACAAAATGTCTAACCATAAAACCTTGCTCACTGAATAAATCAAAAGAAAAAAACTGCAAGTGCAGATTGCTTCTTCCAGGTACCTAACATGGTAAGACAGCCTTCGTAACCCTGAGATCTAAATAGGGGCATGAAAAGGTCTACTGGGTGTTCAGTAGTGCCGGTGTGCACAAAGTCTATTAGTGAAGGTTTCATTAATACAGAAGGTCTAGGCGATTGCTTCACACTGGGTGTTGGCAGTAACATCAGTCCTGTACCCCAGTCCTGCACCCCTTGATTCCCTCAATGACTACATCAGATTGATACTAGCATCCAGGACACCATCCAAGTACAGCATGATGTCAGGTCTTTTGCATGAGTGCTAAGGATTAGAAGCTGGTACTTGTATTAAGGACCCTTAAAACCATTAAAGATCTAAGCCACCCAAAGTTTGAGCCCAGAATTAATATCTTCAATAAATTAGGCCTTACCAGTGTATGGGGGCACTTTCGTGGGTGGGCATAAATAATAGTATGTTAAAAAATGATTTACTTTATTATTATATTTTTATATTTGCCTTTAAGGAGCAACATTCCGAAATAATTATATTGCATCCTGATTTTATAAAGCCAAAAGGAAAACGTAAAATGAAGCCTAAATACCAATTTAGAATTAATCTAAAACGTCCTAGTAGTTATATAAAACAACGGTAAATCCTAAAAAATTGAATGAAAGAAAAACGGTGCTCTGAAGAGTTAACTTGGCTGCCAATGACTCAGGCTTGGCAGGAAAACAAGTGGAACCATGAAGACATTTTCTAGGAAGCCAGCTGTAATATTAAGTCAGCAGTAAAGGCAGCGCCAGAGCTAAATACACACTTCCTTCTTCCTGCTTCTGCAAGGCAAGAGTGATTGGGAAATCACAGACAAAAGGTTTTTTTTTTTTACAGGGAGGATTAACACGCACGCAATCAACTTTGGTCCAACAGCTACGGGGGTGGAGTAGACAAAAGAATCAATGCAAGAGAAATATAAAACTAAGCACATATCACAAAGAAAGAATGAAAATTAAACTTAGGGAGGGTAAAAAAACAGACACGAGAAGTTCTGGAATGATCAAAGGTGGCTTTATAAAGTTCAGTTTCAACTTTCCATTCTATAAGTACAGAATTAAAAAACAAAAACAAAAAAACAAAAAAGCAAGTCAGTTTTTAAAAGTACTGGACGGTTACCAACTGTGTTCACTGATTTCAATGAGCACCTCAAAACCAAGACAATGGGTAAGGGCACCGAATAATGTACAATTCCTACCTCCAAAAAAATTATTGCCAAGCAGACCGCATTGCACTATCTTTGCCAAGACTATCAGAACTTTTGTTTTAAAGTTAATAGATGGTTTACGGTGGTTTAACCCAAGCAAACTGAAAGCCTGTGTTAGATATTTGAGTTCCTTATCTCTCCGATAATGTTACAGACAAGTAATTTATTAGCAAAAAAGTAAACTGGACACCTGAAATTGTAGACTAGCAGGGCACCTATCAAAAGTTAGGCCATCATGCCATAATTTAGTCCATGTGCAAACCAGACTTGTCAAGAACTCTACAGGTCTTCAGTATTTACAGGGTCATGGGAGCACACTGCACAGCAATGTGGAAATGTCTCCCTCCAGTCATATAACAAAAGTCTGAACAGCACTTTCAATTGGTTCGTCCAGTCAAAGTAAACAAAGAAAGTCACAACTTGACTTCTTTTCACACCAACTAGAACAGTCCAAAAGGTGATGCACTGCAACACCCTGTCCTGCTTTCAATGAAATAAGCTACAGTAGGTAAACTATGGCACTTTAGCTGCTGTAAAATACAGGTTCCAGCACTGCATGAAACAATGTAGTTCCACAAAAGTCTAAAGGCCACAGACCTTTTAGGTGTACCGTGACATTGTGGTTTTCACGCTCCCACAGTTCTCAGTCAAGAAATTCAAATTTCACCTTGTGCTTTTCTATAGAGACAAGCAGCATATGGGCAAATAGTCCCTTATTTATTCAACCCATTACAGTACTGCTTGCTACATAGAGGAAAACAAAGGCCTCAATTTTTCTTGGCCAAAAATATGGGAGAAAGAAAATACTGTGAAACAGTACCCTGGCAAGATATGGGCTACAAAGAAATTAAAACTAACTCACCATAAGAGGAAAAAAAAAGCTGAGATGTTAAGAAAAGGATATACATTACCTTATTTTGCCAACAGACATCTCTTATCCACAGAATATAAATGGTTACCGTTTTATAATGTGAAAAAAATATTAGAAAAAAATAATTTAATATGATTTTGAAAAAAAAAAATTATTTTGTTTTTAAAATGTCCAAAGCTTAAATTGCCAATTTTGCATTTTAACGGTTAATCAGGTCAAATGAGGTTCTTAGGAGCATTTTGTCTTTTTTGTGTCACCCGCCCATTTACTCCCAGAGTCCTTCCCCCTTATTTTGTCTTCTCAACAGATACTTTTTTCTGTTGAACACGCTTGTCGTAGCTCTGTGCCATAGAGTTGATGATGGAAAGAATGAAATAGAACACCATAATGATGACCAGCTTCTCAAATGCCCATGATAACCAGTTTTCACTCTGTAGAAATAAAAGGCACAATGCAGTATGATGAAATCATTATAGGAAGGAGTAACAAAACCTGCCCCACCTCATGTGTCTAAATACTGACTCATTTTAGCTGCCTTTTCATTTCAGACTGGTCTTTCTAAACCCTAATGTCAGTATATGCTGATACTATCTCTACTATACTAACCAAAGCACACAAAAGACTCACGATTTCAAAGTCTGGCTATACTGTACAATCAATCATTTCATTATCTTACAAGGTACCAAGACCTATTAGCCATCACTTTTTATGTAGTGCTGTTTGTCCAGTAGGAGGCAGTGTAAAACTATAAAATAAAAGTTTCAGGCATCAGTTACACTGTTATAGGAAATTTCTGTCTACCACTTGAAGATATATACAACAGTTGCTCAATTCTGTGATCTACCTATCCGACAACCTGCAGGCTCCAGATCACTAGTGGCAAAGGTCTATGATGTTTTTCCAGATAAATAGGGATTAACAGCAAGCTGTGCCTGTAGAAAAATGTAACTTCTATACTGACACATGACTCCGATCTCAGATAGATATGAAAAACACAAGAGAAAGGGTCTTCTATTGTAGGCTAGTAAAAAAAGGGTCATCAACTATTTTTTGTTAATGGTTGTTGTAATAACTGCTGATTGCATGTGCCCCGGTATTTGCTATATATATATATATATATATATATCTCTTTCTCTATAGGTATATATCTCTATCGAGATTATATATATATATATCTCTATAGATAGATAGATAGATAGATAGATAGATAGATAGATAGATAGATAGGTATATATAGATATATATATATCTATCTATATATAGAGATATATATATATATATATATATATATATATATATATATATATATATATATATATATAGATATATATCTATATATATACCCATTTGTCAGGGCATGTAAATCAGTAGTTATCACACTTTTATATTTTAACAGTGACTGTAATAGAAAAAATAAATACTGATAAGCTATAAAAAAAAAAAAAAACTACACATGGATTAAAATAGGAAATAGCAAAAATAAAAGTGCAATTGTTGACTAATGAATGTGAAAAGGGATTTTGTTCTAAATCAATAAAAAGACATTAAATGATATTTTATAATAACAAACACATGATGCTGCATGGGCTGACAAGACTGGTACCCCCTATACAGAAGTGCAGTTTTCTTACCTGTGGGGCTCCTTTTTCTACTTTATGGTGAAGTTTCTTTCTTTGAGCCTCTAGGTATTCTTGGAACGGCTTTTGCAGAGAAGGTCCAATACTTGGAACAGACCTGGGTCCATTTTCAAGCCGGGAGAAAAAAAGAAAAAGAAGAAAGAAGGAAGAAAAAAAAAGAAGAAAGAAGGAAAAAAAAAAAAAAAAGAAGAAAGAAGGAAAAAAAAAAAAAAAAGAAGAAGAAGAGGAAAGGGAAAGCAGTTAGAGATTTACTTACTCAGGATGGAACATATGAATGTGGCATGCTACGATATGAAGACAGCACAGGACAGTGAGGGAGGCTCTTAGCTGGGTTATGTGCACTGCTGCAGTGCAGAAAACCAAATGAATGACTTCTGGGAACTCCCACATTTATCACCAGCGGTTCCTGTAAGAACTGGTTTGAACCGATTAATAAGGAAATGAGTGGTGCTTGTGTCATCCTCACTTGAAACAGAAACTGCCCACCCTTTTCTAAACTCGCCCCTTTGTGTTCAGAAAGGCGTACCTTTCCTTAAAGAAGAAGGGGAGAAGAAAAAAAAAGAAAAGCTCAGTATCCTAACCCTTTACCAACCTGGCAGAACAGAACATGGTGTTTTACCATACATCATGTCTTCCTCTGGCACTGGAAGAGTTATTAATCTTATGAATGCGTCATGTTATTGCAAAAGAACGGATTAGCTAGCTCTGAAGGGACCTCCCTGCTGGTCAGAAGTCACCGATTCGAAAAAAAAAAAGCGAAACAAAGCAAGTTCTCTGAATCTGCATCACAATTACATTATTTTGTTACATTCGTAAGCAATTGTGCTTTGTAATGATTTCCATTTCTTCTGCAGTTTAACTAGTAAATTAAGTGAACCCTCCAGAGTCCTGCAACAACCTTGTTGTATATAAAGACATAGATAAAACACGACAGCCATTATTAGATAATTACAAGCATCAGTCACTTTCAGCCAACACTTCACACACCGGTTTAAGGGTTGCCTACAGCAAAATGTCAGAATAGCCGAAACAGAAAGTAGTACGTGCGAGGAACAAACTCCCAGCACAGGTTACATTTTTTTTTCCAATTGTAAAATAAATTAACCACAGCAGAAAGAACTGTCCTAAATATTTATTATTAAAATTGGCTGATGATATGGGCTCCAATCTTGTACTTTTTAAAGCAGGTCTCTTGTTGGAAAAAGCACATGATAATATTAAGCTGATTAATAATGCTTACATTACAGCTTGGAACTAAAGATATTCACTATTACATGGAAACTTTTTAAAACCGCAATTCCAAGATTAGGAGCTTGTTTAAGCCGGTAAAACAACATTCTGTAGACACGATAAATATATGAATAAAAAATATAGATCTATCTATCTATCTATCTATCTATCTATCTATCTATCTATCTATCTATCTATCTATCTATCTATCTATCTATCTATCTATCTATCTATCTATCTATCTATCTATCTATCTATCATAGATAGATATATCTAAATCAGGGTGGGACACTTCTGCTGTGTAGCCAGTATATTATTATTACCATTATACAGGATTTATATAGCGCCAACAGTTTGAACAGCGCTTTATGTTAGGGCAGACAGTACAATTACAATTCAATACAGGAGGAATCAGAAATCAGATACTTCTTATAAGATCACATCCAATGTGGACCTCCTCAGTTTTCCACCAGACACATATCAATAAATAGGAGATGCAATCCTGGTCTTTACAATATTCTCTTTACTTCAAATCTTCATATACAATACAGGTAATCTGAATTAAGCGACTGCACAGTTTCAAACATAACCATTTTCCTCATCAAGCTGCAGGACACATGTATATATAGTAAAAAGAACATTTATATTATATATATATATATATATATATATATATATATATATATATATATATATATATATATATATATATATATATATATATATAAACATTACATATTTACTATACAGTATTTATATAGCGTCAACAGTTTGCACAGTGCTTTACAAAACAAAGGCAGACAGAACAGTTACAATACAATAGGAAACAGAGGGCCCTCCTTGTTAGAGCTTAATATATAGATATATATATATATTTTTTTTTTTTAACAGTTAAATGTACATATGTACATACAGTAAATTATTATTTTATGTGCTTAAGGAAATAACATGGTACCAACTGCTTACCTCTTTAAGTTTATGTTATTTTGAATATAACTATTTGTATAATTTAGAAAAATATATGCTCATTCAGTATCCCCCAATTAATTTCCAAAACTATTTTTCTTCTCTGTATGAACCTATACAAAACACAGCCTAGAGATAAATATTCAATTCATGGCCAAATTGTAGGGCTCCCCATCATCGGTCATGCTTTCCTGCTATAGATTAGTAATTTCAGCAAACAGTTGAATCATCAGACAGGGCTAGAAATGATGATTATCCTGGGAGAAATCACTCTGGGAACCCTTTTACTAAGAGTATGAGCAAGATGCTGATGTCGTGCAATGACTGTGTTAGCCCCTACGATGACTAGCCTACATACGGCTGCAAAGGTAAAGACTATGTTACATTTTTACTATAGTTTAAAACATATTTAAACTATAGGCTCTATGGGACTGGGCTCAATTTTTACCACAATACATATCTACAAATAATTGGTCATTGATTATTCTGTTAATTTGTTATAAATTAGAATCACTTTTTAGCCTCCCCTACTAGTTTAAGACACATTTTGTTCTGCTTTTATTGTTTCACTCTATATTGCTAATTTTCTAACTTTTACTTTTTTCTAATCAATAGTATCCGGTTGGTGTTTCATTCATAAAATCTTTGCTCAGCCACTGTACTGACAACTTACTCCACAAAACAATTCAGAACAGTGCCACTAACCATTAAGTAGATTTCCCTTCAAACATATGAAGAGTACAAGCTGCCTCTTAAGTGAAAGTGTGACTTCACACGTTTATGCTGAGGTTTTACAGCAGCTTCAAGCAAACAGAGCACGTGGCTTTTGAGGTAAAACTCCAATAGGTTTAAGGTTATTTTAGTAAAAACGTTCACTTTCCATTTATGTGCTTGGTGCTTATCTGCAACAAGAAGATTTTACTTATACAAATGTAACAAATGGAAAGTTACTAGTAAAAAATGTTATGTCTTAAAGAAACGCTTCCTTTGCTTTATGTTTGGAATAATCTTTATCGCTGGAGAATAAACTTCAACATGTCCAATGTAATAACTGAACTGATGCGTAATCCCCCCAAAAAATATATATAAAATAAAACATATTTTGCACATTTTTATAAAACATTTTTTACACAATTTCATTTACAGTATTTGTTGCCTGCTTTCTAAAAGTTCAGGTTCAATATCTCCAAATATTGCCACAATTCTCTTTTTGTCAGTAGTAGAGAAAAGCTATGCACCTAATTACTCATTTCAGCCTACAAAATTTTTTTAAAAAAAACTGTAATTAGTATTTCATTTTCAGTATTCTGCACTGGTATACCTGATGCAAATGTAAAATTAAGAGTCATGATTTAAAACATTATTTGCGCTCATCGGGAATGATAGAGTCTAATATTTTAAATCATCTTACATTTTTCTTCTTAATTATTATTTTACTAGAACGCTTTCTCTGTAGCACACTGTATTAGAAGACACCACAATGTGTACTGGTAATATAAATACATTCACCATATTTTTTTCTGAGACATAAAACTACTAATTTTGTTTGATATCACTATAGCTTCAACTTATTTTTTATAATTATTATAGCATAGTTTTCTGGTCCGACCGCGTTTATCAAGGCAATTAATTTATCCTATTTACACACACACATCCCATTTTTAAGAAAATTTTAAAACCCTTCTTTGCACCAAAGTTTCAAAGTCTGTATTACTTAAGAGCATCACTAGGATATAACAATGAAGGGGTTCACCCATTAATGTTCAGGAAAAAAAAGTGTGTGTGTGTATGTATATATATATATATATATATATATATATATATATATATATATATATATATATATATATCACACACACACAGTATATATATATATATATATATATATATATATATATATATATATATATATATATATATATATATATGTGTGTGTGTTTATATAAATCTCTCTCTCTATATATAATATATATATATATATATATATATATATATATATATATATATATATATATATATATATATATATACACGCATACATATATATACACATACATACATATACACAGTCAACCATGCATTACAAAACTGTAAGCTCTTCATTTATACTGCCATTCAATGTCTTTTGGGACTTCCATTCTATCAAAACATGCAGACTATTTCTGCCTGCTCCCACTTTACCAAGAGAAAAGCAATATCAGCAATTCTATTAAAAAAAATGGAAAAGTGGACAATTTTATGCATAACGTCCATTAAAAAAATCTAGCACAAATGATCACAATTATTTTTTCATATTAAAGTTAGATTAAAGAACATTACACGATTTAAAAAATAACCATTATGTGAAAGATCTAGTAATGATATTGAAAATATACATAAAGAAATCCCCACACCTTTAAAGAAACTGACATATCAGACTCCTTTGTAACAAGGAACACTAGTGCTCTATGTAAGGTGCGATTGGAGGGCAAGGGACAGCCAAATGACAACTGGCATTATTCTTCTACCGTTTGCCAACCTCATTGCTCAAGTACCCCCAACGGGCCATGTTTTGGAAAATTCCCTTAGGTAAAATAGCTGTCAATAATTCCATGCCATTGACACTGAATAAAAAGCTAAATTCACCTTTAGAAACAGATTACCTATTTTTTAGGTGTAACATGTTTCTAAGCACCCGCTTCCTATCCCCAGAGCACCCCCTCCTGTGACAACGTGACGGGGTTCCTCTCCCCACAGTCACTGTCATATTTAAAATTGATGTGTGCCTCTACGGTGCTCCACCAGCACACTGCATTATTCATTCACAGATCTGTGAGCGAACAGACTATACCTCCCCTCCGCCACCATGGCAAATGGACTTGTAGTTCCCAATGGACTACAGCCTCTTACACACGATGAGAATAACAGGCGAATGATCGTATGTTTTCTTTTTGCATGCTAGTCTCACACTGAAAATAAAGAGGTTACTAAAGTTACAAAAGTTCTTGTACAACAGAATACAACTTCAGAAGTGATATAATGTGTTGTATTGTATTGTAATGTATTGTATTCTGTTGTTTCTGAGCATGCGTGGTCTTTTTGTTTTTGAACGAATACTGTAGTGATTAAACGAAAATTGTACATTCTGGTATCGTACGAGAAAAATTTTCGAGTTTGTCCCATTGGAAAATTTTGCATGAACAGCCATGATTGGCTCTAGTAAGCTGTGTACTAGCTATCAGATTATCGTACAATCGATTCAAAAGTGGTATTTTTCATCAGATTTTCTGATTTTGTGTACTAAGCATAAGCGTGCGATAAGCAGTGCACTTGTAGTTCACAGACTATTCCTCTAGCCTTCTAACCGAAAGTCTGTTGTGGGTGCAATGCTTTGCAGGCTTCTGCAAAAAGAAAAAAATACATCTGCTTTTTTTTTCCTGTAAAACGTGCATGTATTGTTTTTTTAAAAGGTGAACCTAGATTTTAAAGCACCTGTGCACAATAAGGGAAATCCTAAAAACATTACCTGTTAAGCACACTTGAGGACTGAAGTTGGGAACCACTGTTCTACAAGCTTATTGAGTGTGCTGGAAAATATTGCTTCCTGTTATGTCATCTTAAAAATCTCTTCCTGCTATGTCATCTTTAAATATACAGTATATACTGTTCTGATAAAATCCCCAATATATGTTATTTATTTATCCTTGTAACTTGTAAAAACATCTGGTCTACGAATCAGTTCATGTAAAATGTGAAACTTTATTAATGAATTTCTTTTTTTTTTAAATAATTAATTGTTATCATTGATGGATTTCTAATGTTTTGTTAAATAAAGTATTTTATAAAAATACAAATAAAGAGCAACGCAATTTTCTTTCAATATTTAGTAATAAAAATGTTAAAAAATCAACATAGCATAAGGGTAAAAATATGTACCTGGGCTAAAGAATTAAAATGGTCTTAAAGTTAGAGGCAAATATTAAAATATAACAGCCCAAGCTGATGAGCCATTTCCATCTAAATTTTAACTAGTCAACATAACGTCTTCCAAACATACTTGCTGGATTTCTAATGTTCTTTTCAAGTTCAAGAGTGAAGTGGGTCACAAATACCTTTGCAGTTCAGTGCTGATATACCGAATGATCAAGAATGTAAAAGATGTGGTTTTAAAAAAATGTACAAAAAAAAAAATATAGCACTTAAGGTTGGAAATTCGTGGTTGATTCTTTGTTGTGTGTACTGTTCTTTGAGTTCACTGCCCAGTTAGTTAAGGTACAACTGTAAGCAAGTGCTAAATTGCAGATGATAATTTTGTAAGGGGATGGATTAGCAATGTTAAGTGTGTCCTTTCCCTAACAGGGCAAAAAAGAACATAATTTGGGTGAGATATGCATAATTTAAAATTAGTAATAAAGATCCAATAATTTTTTGTGTAATATGTTACCACAAAATAATACTCTCATGTATTAAGTGCATAATGTATCAGAAGGCAATCATTTTCATGGTAGTGGGCTTTTAAAGCAACCCTGTTACTAAAAGTCTAAATGGAAATATATTACCTGTAAAGAAGATAGTAAATATTTACCCCAACACTGAAGAAATGGCTGCACTCCAAGATCCATCAAAATTCGTATTTAATGAACGAACATCCCAAGTGTTACAGACAGTTCAAATGGTAGACCTGTTTCACACACTTATGCCCTGTACACACGGTCGGATTTTCCGACAGAAAATGTGTGATAGGACCTTGTTGTCGGAAAATCCGGTCGTGTGTAGGCTCCATCACACATTTTCCATCGGATTTTCCGACACTCAAAGTTTGAGAGCTTTCTATAAAATTTTCCGACAACAAAATCCGTTGTCGGAAATTCCGATTGTGTGTACACAAATCCGAAGCACAAAGTGCCACACATGCTCAGAATAAATTAAGAGACGAAAGCTATTGGCCACTGCCCCCGTTTATAGACCCGACGTACCTGTTTTACGTCACCACGTTCAGAACAATTGGATTTTCCGACAACTTTGTGTGACCGTGTGTATGCAAGACAAGTTTGAGCCAACATCCGTCTGAAAAAATCCATGGATTTTGTTGTCGGAATGTCCGATCAATGTCCGACCGTGTGTACGGGGCATAACAGGTGCGCTTATTCATTACAAAGATAAGTCAGCATTGTTTTCCTTATATACACCTATCTAGTATAGCAACAGGTGATACAGATCATTAAATTGCAGACTTCTTTTTAGCCACATGTGATTCACATAAACAATAATAAGAAAGAGAAAGACAGACATATAAACTTGCACATATTTGGATATCTATTAAAGATAAAATTACCCCTGTGTTGCATAATGCTGCTCTAATGCAGAGAAATATTTTCTCAAGTTTGTTCAGAAACTGACACATCAGGGAGTATCGATCTCCTGTGTCCCCCACTGCGCATTGTGGTTCGTTCCGCTGACCCCTACATCATTACAAGACACATTAGTGACGTAGGGGTTGGAGGGAGTAACCACTGAGCGTAGCAGGGGACATAAGAGAGACAGCCCTGAAGTGTCAATTTCTGAACATACTTCAGCTAGTAATACTTCTTCACAACAGCGGTGTTGGGCACTGTGGGCAGAATAAGTAGTACATTTTTATTATCATCTTTACAGGTAACATGTATTCCCACTTGGATTTCAGTGAAAGGGTTGCTTTAAAGATAATAGTCTGTCGGGTGAGCTGACTTTTGGAGAGATCTTTTTTGGCAGGTTCACGAATATCAGTATCTTTACAATAGTCAAAATTAATACAATTAAGGGAATGTTTTCAAATTACATATTTAAGACTAGGACATTCGGCCCATGTGTATGGTTGTCGGGTCCGACAGAAGGCTCATGACCGAAAAAGATCTGCCGATTGGCTCCCAATCCCCCTGTCAGAATACGAACCAGCAGGGGAGAGCGCTGTACTAACATTGGATTATTAGTACAGCGGCTCTGACCTGAACTGTCAAGGTTTTTTTGTTCAACCCCCTGGTGGTGTGTACGAGACTTCAGACTGATTGGAAGCTGAATGCTTAAAGGAGGCAAAGAGGATCACTTTTTTTAATCCTACTCTACAACAGGATAAACGAGAATATAAACAGAAGGGTAAAAAAATAAAATAATTATATAATTTATATATATATATATATATATATATATATATATATATATATATATATATATATATATAAATATATATATATATAGTTGTGCTCATAAGTTTACTTATGATTTCTTGGCCATTTTTAAGAGAAAACGAATGATAACACAAAAACTTTTCTTTCACTCGTGGTTAGTGTTTGGCTGAAGCCATTTATTATCAATCAACTGTGTTTACTCTTTTTAAATCATAATCAGTAACTACCCAAATGACCCTGATCAAAAGTTTACATACCCTGGTGATTTTGGCCTGATAACATGCACACAAGTTGACACAAAGGGGTTTGAATGGCTATTAAAGGTAACCATCCTCACCTGTGATGTTGTTTGTTTGCTTGTAATTAGTGTGTGTGTGTATATAAAAGGTCAATACGTTTCTCGACTCTTGCCAGGGTATGTAAATTTATGAGCACAACTGTGTGTGTGTGTGTGTGTGTGTATATATATATATATGAGAGAGAGAGATAGATAGATAAATAGATATATACAGTATAATAGATATCTCTCTCTCTCTATCTCTCTCTCTCTATATATATATACACACATACACATACATACATACATACACACACACACACACTCCCAGTGTGTGTTATATGCAATTGTTTGTTTCCCACAATACACATAATCACAACTATGAGTAATAGAGGGGTTAAACAAAGTTTTTTCCTTTTCTATGTGAAGACACTAATGACATGTTCTATAAAGACACACTATCATTCAATCTATGTGAAAATGTGAACTTTGAAACAGTTTTTTTTTCCAGGCAGTGATCTCACCAGTACCAACGGTTAGTATTTTAATGACTTGTCATTTCCTGCTCTGATAAAGATTCTCATGTTATTTAACCAACCATTTCCTTGAGGCTGTACCAATAGCAGGATGCCATTATGGATGACTCAGAATGGACCTCAGAATTCAATAGCTTGACTCACCCATCTAGGTTGCAATGCCCTGGAGAGAAACATGAGACCCAGGTGCTTCTGTCTTTCATCTAGCACACACACACAAACACACATACACAACCCTTCTTATAAAGCATGTTAAGAATTATCATAAGAGGCTTAACTCATGAAGACAAAACACCAGCATAAGAATCCTTAAAGAAAAAAAAGAAAAGTTTTTTTTTTAAGCTATTTGAAAGTTAGTCTAATGTCTAATATTCTAAAATAAAGGTCACTATCCTTGTGTTAAAGCTTTGTGAATTAAGCCTATGTCTTGTCTACTGAACTGAAGCAAAGAAGTGGGTAGACAAAGTGATACTAGCACAAAACCTTCACAGTGATGTATAAAAGATGCATAAGTATTTTATAATTTAAAAGCAGATTCTGCACAAATTGTAAGTTGTCAAGGCCCAAAAAAACCTTACTTCAGGCAAAGCATTATTGCTTATGGAAGAACTTGATTGTTGCCTAACATGATAACTCAATGTTAAAGGATGAAATATTAAAGGGACACTAAAGGTATATATATATATTTTTTTAAATAACAAACATATCATACTTACCTCCACTGTGCAGCTCGTTTTGCACAGAGTGGCCCTGAACCTGCTCTTCTGAGGTCCCTCAGTGGCTCTCTCGGCTCCTCCCCGTATCAGATAACCCCCTGGGAGAAGTGCTCTCCCGGGGTTACCTTGTGGGCGTGCTCCCGAGTCCAGCATTCGGCTGGATGCATTAAGGTGAAAAAACAGAACCCTGTAGTGTCCCTTTAATGTAACGGGTCTACAGCGACAGGATCTTTTTACAATCCAGTTACTTATTACAGTTGGATCAGGCGACAGCATTATTTCAGTATGCAATCTCCAGCCACAGAAGCCATTCCCTGGCTGAACAAGGATGCCCAGCAGTACTTGGGTAATATTTACCCTAGGCCCAAACATGAAAGTTTAGCTTATCCATGCACATTTGTGGAGGGATCTTTGATATAAAAAAATCCCTTTTTTGTGGTCAGTTTGTGACTGCACATCCAATTACCACATGTCAATAAAATGGCTTAAAACTGGTTCTCGGGGCTCCCCAGACACATGAACTCTTTAATTTATAACTTACTGAATTTCACTGCCCCATAACTCCCCCAAAATAACACAGGAACAAAATGGAAATAGGACTTGCAAATATAGTTGATACCGGAACACAATAAAATAACTTACTTTGCACACAAATCCTCAATCACCACAAAATATCAGGAATTTGGTTACTAGATTTCCTATACCAGATGTTCCAAAGAGTTGCTTCCAGGCACACGACAAATTCTGGAGAACTTGGTTTTACTGGTTTGAGTTCTCTTCCACTGATTTCTGCTCTGGGTGAGGGGTCAGATGGTTGATGACTATCTGCTTCTCCCTCTAATCCCTCCTCCAGTTCTCTTACTCAACTCCCCTCACTCCCTTACCTAACCTTTTCATCTTCTCCCTAGCCCTAAGTTCTAATGCCTTCCTGACTTAAATGGGGCTGCATTTGTCTAGCCTGGGAGGTGCAAGGAGCTCCCGGTGATGTGCCCCTTGGGGGTGATGTCCCAAAAGGTGCCAGAAAGACACTTTTGGGCTGCACCATATCATTGGGGTTTCATTGGCACTAGGTCACATCACCTTTTCTTACACGGTGCCTCTGGGGTAGCCAGGGCAATTTTATACGAGCCCGAAAGGCCCGCTGTCTATTGCACATGGCATCTTTTTTTGGTTGTCACATTTTTTATGTCACAAGCACTTACATTGCAAGTGTGTTGTTTTTGTGGGGTTTTTTTTGCACAGAGACGGAGGGTGCAGGTCATTGGGGGGGCCTACCCCGATGTTGGCGGTAGGTTCTGTGGCCTTTGAGTAATTTGTCTCTCCCCCATCTGGAGGGGTCTCTCTTGAAAAAAGCCCCTTACCAAGTACTAGACAGACCAGCCTTGGCTGGTCCCTAAGAAGGCCTGTTCAGACCACGATGTACCTTGCCTGTGTCAAGAGCCTTGCGCACTGGGAGGTTCAAGGTTAGAGGACTTTTCTCTTCGAAACATTGGCCATACTGTACCCTCTGTGAACTTTTGTGCTGTGATTTCACAGTTTACTTTTTCTGTCCACGGGAGTTTCAACAATGCACCACAGCAAGGAGCTTCTAAAAACAAGAAAAAAAAAACAAAAAACCACCCAATATGTTTTACCTCATTATTAACACAGTCCGTGTGATGCCATACTTAATCTCAACAAGGTAGACTGAAATTCCTAATTTGCTAGCTGTCCACTGCCACCAGTGGCAGCTCATTCTAGAGTGATGGAAGATGGCTAGGACCCCCTGTTACATGACTGAAGGCCAACAGTATTCTAAAATACACACTTGCTTAAGAGAATTCAGCTTGAATCAAATCAATGTTACATTCAAATTAGTTTTTTCTTTTTCTAAATGAGTATCACATAAGGATGCATGCAGAAAAGCACACATTTTTTGTAAGCTTCACACAGTACTAAGCTACCAGGAAACCAAATACCACATTATTCATGTAAGGGAAAACCCTGAAATGTGCTTTAGAAAGGGGAAATAGACTAAGAATTTCTGTTCACACAAATGGCAGGTATTTGGCAATGCCTGTCATACTATGAAACCTTTTGTACTGGACTAACAGCTGCATAACTACCGTATTTCACTTCTTGGTTAGGACTCCAATGAAGACTGAACCTCTATTAACCACAAACAGATATTCCAAGGTACAGTTCTACCATCTGGACCCAAGCTCACCTTGTTATCTTGGATAACAAAAATCCCAAAACACTAAAATACCATTAGTGTGAATACAAAAGCTACACACCTGAAAGAATTTACCGCTACAAAGACTAAATTTTTTTGTGGCTTGATACAAAGCTTGGAGCATATCTTATGGGCAGTGATCATTGATTCAAGCAATGGAAAAAAGGTACAGAATCTGCTGAATATTCCATCAAGCTGGAAAATGCATGCAAAGTAACAGCCTAAAGGGTATACAGACTGGGTAAAGCCCAGCAGGATTATCTAATGGGAAAGAAGGATACTATGAGGAGCTGTTAAAATAACTAAGCAGAACATTTTATTTACTGGCAGTGCAAAAGAAGTGCAGTCTTGTATGCGAGACCATGAAAAAAGTGATGGCACTGTTGCCACTACATCACAGCCAACTTACAAACAGCAAAGTGGGGGAAGCATCTGCAACATCAAAGCTTTCTTTCCTCTCCACATTTCAGATTCTGCTCAGCTCATATTTTTTCAAATTAATCTACGTGTGCCTCAAAAGAACTGAGACTATAATATCTGGCCAGTGTTGATGCCAATAGTGCTTATTGGGTGCTCTTATTTATAATGAAACTTGGAAAAAAAAAGTGCTTTCTTGTTATGGTTTTAGAACAGACTAACTTTTCATCATATGGGAAGAAAAATATGACAGTATGGATGCTTTCACACTGAAAGTGCCGGCCATTAACGCTTTTGCACCGTTTTTCGGCCACTAGCAGGCTGCTTTTTACCCCCCAAAAAAAGGGTAAAAAGTCCTGTTTTGCGGCACTTTTTTAAAGCACTTTTAAGCCTTTTTCCAATGGGCAGGACATTTTGGGAGCGCTAAATACAGCGCTCCCAACCCGCCCAAAAGATGCTGTTTGCAGGACTTTTCAGAACGTCCTGCAAGCGCACCGCCCCAGTGTGAAAAGACACACTGGAATGAATTGGAGGCGCTTTTCAGCCGCTTAGCAGAGGCTATTTCCAGCGCTAAAGCGCCTGAAAACCGCCCCAGTGTGAAGTTGGTCTAAGAGCAGTACAAGTCTCAATTAACAAGAGCTGTGCCTGTAAATAGCCACTTTCTGAAAACCAATTATTAGTACAAGGCACAGAAGGATCTAACTAGGGCACAAAGTGAAATAAGTATCAATAGCATGCAATAAAAATACATGTTGTTTAAAATATTCTGTTTGCAAATACAATTGATCTGTATATTGCATACTATATTTGATTCCACAGCATGGTTTGCTGCTTTATAATGCAAGACAGAAATGGAAAAGCTTAAAAAAAAAATCTGAGAGGTTGACTAATGGCTGGAAGGAGTGGCGGCTGGTGCTCAAAACATTTTTTGAGAAGGGAGGGGGGGGGGGGGGGTGCAAACAAACTGAAAAATTAAACTGTTAGTAATGCAGGACTGTAAATAGCCATTTATCAGGTGATTATGTATCATTACTGCTAGATAAAACTGTGCCCATCAAATGCTGCCTCACTGTGCCCATAACTTGCAGCCTCCCTGTGCCAATTAATTTCAGCCTCACTGTGCCCATCATATGCAGTATCACTGTGCCCATCATAGTAGGCCAATCACATCCACATTTCACATAAAATAAAATAAAACCACTTAACAGAAGGTGTCCACATCAGAGCCCCCTTTTACATCACATGCCCCAATCAAAGTCCCCTTTTACAGCAGGTGTCCCCATCGGCATCCCCCTATAATAAGGTGTCTTTAGCATGCCCCTAATAAAATCAGGGGTCTTAATCAGAGTCCCCCTTTACATCCGATGTAACTATCAGAGTCCCCCTTTACATCAGGTGTTCCCATTAGAGTCACCCTTTACATTAGATGTCCCCATCAGAGTCCTCCTTTACATCAGATGTCACCATCAGAGTCCCCCTTTACATTATATGTCACCATCAGAGTCCTCCTTTACATCAGGCATCCCGATCAAAGTCCTCCTTCACATCCGATGTCCCTATCAGAGTCCCCCTTTACATTAGATGTCCTTCCTATCACCCTCATACTCACAACTCTGACAGCAAGTCGCCTTCCATCCACCTTCGGACCGGCGGGATGAGTCAGAGAAACCAGAAGTGAAGGCACAGCACCCGCCAATCAATTACCACAGCAGGGAACAATGCTATAGAGGGAGTGTTCTGGGCGTAGATTTCAGCACTCTAAGGACTTTCTAAAGGAAGGCAATGGAGTTTTTTGTTTGCAATCACGTCATGCTTCCCACAGCAGCTGCCCTGCACACACTAAAAGGGCCATTACTTTATTTTTTTCCACTGATTGCAGCACGTCATGCTTCCCATACACATTTTTTTTTATTATTATTATTTTTTTTTATGATGAGTTGCTTTGGAAGGGTGGCCCGCCACTGGCTGATAGAAAATGTCCAACACAGTCACTGCTGGGTAAGAGCCAATCGGCAGGGAGCTTGAGCTTTGCTGATAATAGAGCTCGGACTCTTTTACTCAGGATGCTGCAGACTTTGCATCCCTTTTATTTTGAAGCACCAATATCGTAATATTTAGCCGATTTAAACTGAAAGCTCAACTGGGCTTTAAATATTATGGATTTAAGGTTTCTGGCCCAGTTATACTGCTTTAAAAAAGTAACTGCCTGCAGTTGTATTTTAATGGGGTTTAGTATGCCACTAGCAACATAAACACTGTTGAAGCAGACTGAGGGGCAGGAAATCTTTTACCCTGCCTTATCAATGTCTGAAAATGGCTCCAGTATCATTGCAATGCCACCAGATTTGGATAGAAGGGTGACAAGTTAGATCTTCTGCCTGGGTCTTATTGCCTCTTCTGTTGGGGTGATTAACCCTTACATCTTGTTCTGGGGACAATCAGGAAAATACAGTGAGCTAGGCTTACTGATTCCCTAGTATTCTTTTTTTTTTTTTTAACAGAGAAATGTTTATTGCATATGTACACAGACAATACTGCATTCAGAGAACAGCAGATCATAAGATGTATAAAAGAAAAGTGGTATCAGATCACATCCCATCGAGGTATTTGCTTACGAAATAAGCAAAGGCACATTTAGTGTACAATAAAAAAATGATATTAACAAGGAAATTCTTAAGTGGTTGTATACATTATTACTAAGTAAGCCATGAGGGTTTAAAGTAATAAATATTGTATACCATATTCCACAAGGGGAAAGAAAATAATAGTTGCAGTCATATATCAGCCAAGTCAGAATAGGTGGATACACACTCGATGAGGGAATAGAAGGGAGGGAAAGCGGAGGCTGAAGGAGGGAGCAAAGGCAATAGAAGCCAAAGACAGAGAGGGTGGGGGAAACAAGGGGGCGTGAGGGAGTCATAAGTAGGACCCTGTACATAAGACCTGAGTGAATCAAGATAACAAAAAGAAGGAAAAATAGGATTTTTAAAACAGCTTACCTGTAAAATCCCTTTCTTTGAAGTACAACACGAGACATAGAGCCATAGTAGTTACTATGTGGGTTATAGGCCACCTTCAGGTGATGGACACTGGCACAACGCAAGACAAGAGGTCCATTCCCTATATAACCTCTCCCACTACTGGGAGTACCAGTTTTGTAGCAAAGCAATACACGTGTATACCAAAAAGAAGAGAGGGACCCCTGTGTCCCGTAATGTACTTCAAAGAAAAGGATTTTACAGGTAAGCTGTTTTAAAAATCCTATTTTCTTATTGTACATCATGTGACACAGAACCATAGTAGTTACTATGTGGGATGTCCCATAGCAATGCCAACTGAAGGGAGGGAGACACAACAAAAGTAGGGCACTAAGAGACTAGAGGACTTATACTGCTGCCTGCAGTACACTGCGCCCAAAGGTGATATCCTCATGACCTTTTACATCTACTTGATAGAATCTGGTAAATGTATGGACTGAAGACCAAGTTGCGGCCTTGCAGATTTGAGCCATGGAGGCTTGGTGATGCACTGCCCAGAAAGTACTCTCATTCACTCCACCAGCCCTGGTGGAGTGCGCTTTAATATGAAAAGGTGGACTTTTCCTCTTTAAACCATAAGCTTGAACAATCACTTGACAAATCCATTTAGAAATAGTAGATTTTGATGCCACCTGTCCTCTCTTAGGACCTTCTGGCAACACAAACAAAACATTGGTTTTACGAATCTAAGCAGTCACCTAAAAGTAGACCTTGACTGCTCTCACCACATCAAGAGAATGTAGTGACCTTTCTTCCGCAGAACGAGGTTCTGGAAAAAATGAAGGCAGAACAAAATCTTATCAATATCTTTAAATAAAAATCTGACACTACCTTCGGTAGGAAATTAGGATGAGGACGTAATACAACCTTATCCTTATGAATAATCAAATATGGCTCTTTACAGGAAAGAGCAGCCAACTCTGATACTCTTCTAGAAGAAGATATGGCAACCAGAAAAACTAATTTCCTTGTCAAAAGGACCAAGGGAATATCTTGTTTCGGCTCAAAAGGCTGTTTCTGTAATGCTGACAGGACTAAATTCAAGTCCCAAGGGTTCAGGGGTGACCTAACCGGAGGATTAAGCTGTTACCCCTGAATAAAGCTACGAACCAGAGAGTGTGAAGCAAGTGGTCCTTGAAAAAATACCGATAAGGCCGACACCTGGCCTTTGATAGTACTCAAGGCCAGCTTCATTTCTAATCCCATCTGTAGAAATTCAAGGATCCTACCTATGACATATTTCCTGGGGTGCCAACCCCTGGATTCACACCAGGAGACATATGCCTTCCAGACTCTATAATATATGACTCTGGAGGCCGGCTTCCTAGAATTAACCAAAGTAGAAACTAATGAACCTGAGAGCCCACGGTCTTTCAGAATGTGGGTATCAATAGCCAAACCGTTAAATTTAGCGTTTGTAAGGTAGGATGGAATACCGGACCTTGCGAGAGACGGTCTGGCCGTGGTGGTAGGGTCCATGGGTCCTCTACCTTCATCTTTACGATCTCTGCATACCAAGATCTCCTGGGCCACAAGAATCACCTCCTTCCCTTCCTGCTTGATCCTGCAAAGAAGGCGCGGAAGCAGCAGAACAGGAGAGAACACGTAGATCAGTGAAAACTGATCCCACGGAAAAACCAAGACATCTGTTCCGCATGCCAGCGGATCCTTTGTCCTTGACACAAAGTTGTCGATCTTCTTGCTGAACCTGGACGCAAACAGATCCACGTCTGGAATTCCCCATCTTTGACATATTGATATAAAGATGTCGGGGTGAAGAGACCATTCTCCCGGCAACAACTATTGGCGACTCAAGTAGTCCGCCTGCCAATTCTCTATTCTTGGAATGAAGACTGCCTATAGGCAAGGAATGTTGTCTTCTGCCCAAGACAGGATATGATTCACCTCTCTCTGGGCCGCACAACTTCTCGTGCCCCCTTGGTGATTGATATAAGCCGCTACTGTGGCATTGTCAGATTGGATCCGGATAGGACAATTCGTAATCTGAGCTTCCAGGCTTTCAGGGCCAGACGAGCCACCGGAATCTCTAGAATATTGATGGACAAGGTCATTTCTGATTTGGACCATCTTCCCTGGACGGACGCTTCTTCTAGGACTGCTCCCCAGCCCAGAAGGCTGGCATCTGTTGTTACCACTTTCCAGGTAACTGGTAGAAAGGATTTTCCTTTTTGGAGATTCTTGGTTATCAACCACCAATTGAGGCTTTGACGCACTTTTGGGGATAAACGCATTGGGAAGTCTAGAGCTTGAACCTTCTTGTTCCAAGTTGACAGGATACTGTTTTGCAGCAGTCTCAAATGAATCCGAGCATAAGGAATGGCCTCGAATGAAGCCACCATCTTTCCCAACAATCTCATGCAAAGTCGAATAGAAGGATTCTTCTTTGCTTTGACCACCTGAATCAGTTCCCTTATGGAACTGATCTTTGCCTGTGGCAAAAACACCCTCTTCCGAGCGGTATCTACGATCAGACCCAAGTACTCCAATCTCCTTGATGGTTTTAAGGAGGATTTCTCTAGGTTGAGAATCCAACCTAGGTATTCCAGGTAGCTGACTGTGGTGACCAAACTTTGGTTTAAGCGGGCTACCGACTGATCTATCAAGAGTAGATCGTCTAAGTAAGCTAGAATCGTTATACCCTGAGCCCTTAACCTGGCTAAAGAGGGAGCCAGGACCTTTTTAAACACTCGAGGTGCAGTAGCTAGACCGAAAGGCAGAGCTACAAACTGAAAATGATGATTTTCTATCTATCTCGAAGCATAGATATCTCTGGTGAGCGGGAAAAATAGGTACATGGAGATAAGCATCCTTGATGTCGATTGACGCTAGCAGTTCTCCACCTTGTAGAATGGAGACCACTGATCGGATTGACTCCATGTGAAAAGAGCGGATATTCAAAAACCGGTTTAGATCTTTGAGATCTAAAATGGGTCTGACATCTCCATTTGGTTTGGAAACTGTGAAAAGGTTTGAATAAAACCCCAATCCCTGCTCTTCCATGGGGACCACCGATATCACCTTTTGAGACAAAAGATGGTCCAATGCTTGACTTCTTTTTCTCTGGATCCCTGGGAATGTCTGATCTACGAAAAAGAGGAGACGGGGACTCTCAGAACTCTAGTTTGTACCCTAGAGTAATTGAGGAAGCCACCCATTTGTCTTGACACTCTTCCTGCCAGACCCTTGAGAACTGCAGAAGTCTTCCCCCCACTCGAGCGAGCGGGGGTGCCCCTTCATAAGGAGGCTTTAGTATTTAGTGCACTGATCGCTGTATAAATGTCAATGGTCCCAAAAAAGCTGATCACCGCCATAAAAAGTAAAAAAAAAAAAATTAAATAAAAATGGCCTATTTTGTAGACGCTATAACTTTTGCGCAAACCAATCAATATACGCTTATTGCGTTTTTTTTTTAACCAAAAACATGTAGAAGAATACACATTGGTCTAAACTGATGAAGACATTTTAATTTTTTTTAATTTTTGGATATTATAGCAAAAAGTAAAAAATTTTTTTTTTTCGGTCTTTTCTTGTTTATAGCGCAAAAAATAAAAACCGCAGAGGTGATCAAATACCACCAAAAGAAAGCTCTATTTGTGGGAAAAAAAAGGACATCAATTTTGTTTGGGTACAGCGTCACACGACCGCACAATTGTCAGTTAAAGCGACGCAGTGCCGTATCTCAAAAAATGGCCTGGTCATTAAGGGGGGAAAATCCTCCGGTCCTTAAGTGGTTAAGGTCAAGGAGTCTCCAGACCTTAATCCTATAAAAAAAATTATGGAGGGAGCTAAAACTTAAAGTTGCCAACCGACAGCCAAGAAACCTTAAGGATTTAGAGAAGATCTGTAAAAGAAGAGTGGACCAAAATCCCTCCTGAGATGTGTGCAAACCTGGTAACCAACTATAAGAAATTTCTTACCTCTGTGCTTGCCAACAAGGGTTTCTCGACCAAGTACTGTGTTGCTTGGGGATCAAATACTTATTTTACTCACTGAACTGCAACTCAATTTATAACATTTGTATCATGTGTTTTTTTTCTGGATTTTTGGTTGATATTCTGCCTCTATCATTTAAAATACACCTATGATAAAAATGATAGACCCTTCATTTCTTTGTAAGTGGACAAACTTGCAAAATCTACAGGGGATCAAATAATTATTTTCCCCACTGTGTGTGTGTATATATATATATATATATATATATATATATATATATATATATATATATATACACACATACACACACACATATATGTGTGTATATATATATATATATATATATATATATTTTTTTTTTTAATACAACTGTATACTATGTACTTTTTAATAGAACGATAAACATTTCTATTTTTTTCTGAATCTGTTCTGTAACATACAATGACCCAATAAAACTTAGATTACATCTCATGTGTCAGCCACTATATTTTTCCGGTAGGTCTATGGTGAGAAACCTCAGTCAAGTGTAAACAGTAAGTGGGGTATTGGAGAGGACTGAGATAGAACGGGAGAAGTGGGTGGTAGCAAGGGAGTAGAGATAAGCTTAAGCATTCTCCAAATTCATCTGTAACCCAAGCCCCTGGAATGACCAGGCACGCAGATCACTGCAGTAAAAAAAAAGTGGGAGTTCGGAGTTCAGGTTAGAGATGAGTTCAGAGAACACCTGAGCTCATCTCTACCCAATACAACCAGGTACAGTTGGTATAGAAAAGAATCACCTCCCTTTAAAATAATGACATTTTGTTGCTTTGCAGCCTGAAATGAAGACAGACACAGTTATTGTTTTATCCAGCTGTATTTACTAGTGCAACCTAAAACATCCAAGGAAATATATAACACCAACATGTCAGAGAAAAAAAATCAAAAACAGAATCACTAAGTTGGAAAAAGGATTATGTCAGTATTTTGTTGAACCACACTTTGCTTTAATTACAGCCTTTAGTCCGTTGGGATATGTTTCTACTAACTTTGCACATTTAGACTTTGCAATATTTGCCCACTTTTCGTTGCAGAACTGCTCAAGTTCAGTTAAATTTGATAGTGACTGTTTGTGGACTGCAGTCTTCAAGTGATTTCATAGATTTTCAATGTGATTTAAGTCTGGGCTCTGACTTCAGAAGTCATCCAAGAACATCCACCCTTTTCTCCTTCAATTTTGCTGTGAACTTTGGGTCATTGTCATGTTGGAAGGTAAACCTTCTTCCCATTGACAACTTTCTGGCAGAGGGCAGCAGATTTTCCTTAAGAATTTGATGGTATTTTGCCCCATCCATTTTTCTTCTAACCTGACAAGTGCTCCAGTCCCTGCTGCAGATAAACATCCTGATAACAGGATATTACCACCTTCATGCATTACTGTAGGAATGGTGTTATTTGGATGGTGAACTGTATTGGATTTCTGCCAGATAGATCGTTTGGTGTTGAGGTCTAAACAATTTTAGTTTCATCTGACCAGAATACCTTTTTCCATGTGCCCTCAGAATCTTCAAAGTGCATTTAAGATGGTCAGATGAAACTAAAATTGAATTATTTGGCCTCAACACCAAACAATATGTCTGGCTGAAATCCAATATAGCTCACCACCCAAATAACACTATTCCTACAGTAAAGTGGTAAATGGAGGTGGTAATATCCTGTTATGGGGGTATTTCTCTACAGCAGCGACTGGAGCACTTGTCAGGATAGAAGAAAAATGGATAGGGAAACATACCATCAAATTATTCAGGAAAATCTGCTGCCCTCTGCCAGAAAGTTGTCAATGGGAAGAAGGTTTACCTTTCAACATGACAATGACCCAAAGCACACGGCAAAAATGTAGTTGAAGGAGAAAAAGGTAAATGTCCTTGCATGGCTTAGTCAGAACCCAGACTTAAACCTCATTGAAAATCTGTGGAATGACTTGATAACTGCAGTTCACAAATGGTCACCATCAAATATAACTTAACTTGAGAAGTTCTCAAGTCTTAGTAGAGACATATCCCAAGAGACTAAAGGCTATAATTAAAGCAAAATGTGATCCAACAAAATGCTGACAAAAAGGAGTGATCCTTTTTACAACTCAGTGATTGTTTTTTATTTTTTATTCTGACATGTTGGTGTTATATTTTTCACTTGGATGTTAGAAGTTGCACTAGTACATATACAGTGGGATAAAACATAAACTGTGTCTTCATTTCAGGCTGCAAAGCATCAAAATGTGATTATTTTAAAGGAGATAATTCTTTACTATACCCACTGTATGCCTGGCAAACATGAAAACTGCTCATACCATATGCCTTTGAATAGTGAAGGTAAGGCAGAGGACACCCTGGTGATAATATTTCTCTGAAGCTGGAGAGCCGTAGTTTGAAGATTCCTGATCGCTCTAGCATGTCTTGAAAAAAGGTGGTTTCTCATGTGCCTTGTATAATGCCCAAGAAATATTGTTAGGAAAATACAAGTGGGTCATGGCACATCTACATTCCAAATTTGGCACTTAAGATGGTCATGCACTATGCAATCTGATTGGCCAATCTCTGTACAACTCGATATTTAGGCAAAATAGGTAATAGGAAGACGCACTTGAACAATTCATTAAAAATATAGGTAATTAAACAGGCTCTTGCACTAAATCTAATTTATTTAAGATCTAACTGATTGCAGTGTATGGTCACCTTTAAAGATCAAGATCTGAAAATATTAATTTATTGGGTTTGGAAACACTTCTCTGTTCTTTGTAATGTATTGAAATATTTGGGTAAAAAAAGAAAAAAAAAAAAAACACATTTCAAAGATATATCAGCAGTTATAGGAATGAGATTAGCATCAAAAGGATTAATTAACTGAGAACACCTACTAATTGTCTAACAAGACACATCCAATGAGATGAAATTAACCAGTTGTACTGGGCATGCGCTATTATCAATGAGAAAACCGCAGCTATCCTCGCTACAGTTGCAGTTTACATATGCGGGTATTTATTAACGTTAATTGTGCTTCAATGTGCGCCGGTTCGCACGTTCAATTAATTACTTTTCTGGCGCACCAATTAATGTATGAACTGGTGCAATGCCTTTTTCTTAGTAAATCACCCCTATACGTTGTTAGTAATAGAGTATACAGCTGACGCACTTCAGTTGTGAGAACAGCATGGAGGCTCATAAATAACATTATAAGCTGCTGGCATTTCTCAATGAAATGGCACGTGTGTTTCCAACAGAGCAAAGGCTTAAAGAAAAAAAAAAGGTTTTTTCTGACTGTGCTACTAAATTGAAAAATGTTTAAACAGCGGGGAAAAAAGTATCAGTTCTTGCTCAATTTGAAATAAACACAGTACTGTAATTTACCGTCAATGGTTTATTCACTATAGAATATTTCCAGTTGTTTTACTGTGTTTGTTTTACCATTTTTTTGGGCAGCCCTCTTTTGCCAGTTAATAGGGTTTTTACTGTAAGCTGTCTTAGTATGTCTCGTCTATGCTTACATCATCGAGACAGAATTGGTAAAGCCATGACCACATAAGTCACAAAGTATATAGTGAAAGGAGAGAGAAGCAGAGCAATTAAAGAACAGCAATAACACTTGGGACTAATAATACTGCATATTGTATGCATATTCTGTTACGCTTTTCAAGCATATTTTAAAGTATATGTGAATCTTTAAATAATTGGGGATTACTTTGATTTTTCTCAAACAACACACTTAGTAAGTCCATTTTATTAAAATAAAAACACTAAAATACATTACTTATCTGGTGATCCAGTCCTCCTCATTAACACCTCCTGACTATGCTGGGCACGGGCCAGATCTGTTCTACCGGGGTCAGTTTGCATCTCTGACTTGTACCTGGGAAGAACGTGCCCAGTGTGCCTGTACTTATGTGGCAAGACTGCTGCTGAAATGTGTCCCCACACAGCCTTGCACTGTTGCTGCTGGGATATGTGTAGCTGGCATATCCCAGTCCCTATCCCTCAAATTGTGCAGGGCTGGGTTGTCACAAGAAGGGAATCTGTTTGTGTCTTGGCCTTCCACTCGGGAGCTACAGGATTCTGTACCGACACAAAGCGTGCCTGTACACCTGTGGTCACAAATAATGATAACAAATAGCCTGAAGCGTGGAAGTGATAGTCCCCAAACAATGACATCAAATAGTCCCAAATTATTGGAGAAAGAAAACCTTTAGGCTGCATTTACACCTGAGCGCTTTGTTTTCAGGCAGAGAGTCCTATTGTTTACCGCGATTTTTACTGCATTTTTGCATAGGTCAAAAGGTTACCAATGTAAAAAGCAGAAAAACACCTGTAATCTGCCCAAAAAGAAGCTCATGTACTTTTTTGAGCTTCAGGTGTTTTTCTTCAGGTGACAAAATGCTCAAATGTGAACATGTGCCATTGAAATTAAAAGGATTTTGCTTGTCAGTCGTTTTTTCGGGCATTTTACGAGCTTAAAACACTCAGGGGTGAATGCAGCCTTAGGCTGGGTTCACACTAACTTCGCATTGGGGCTCACAACAGGGGTCTTGTGCATCCCTATGCAGCTTGTGCATCGATTTCAGCCCAATTTTTTGGCTGAATTTGGACCTGAAATGGACCAAAAGACGCCCAGGGCTCCTGGGAGCCGCAGTGGAGATATGTGAACCGGCTCCATAGAAAGCCAGTCAAAACCTCCTGCTATTGCAAATTGGATGTGTGAGACCCGCATCCAATTTATATTAGTGTGAACCCAGCCTTAATCTTGCTGGATAATAGGATAGGAAGTGTATAAAGTGCAGCGCTATATGTGTAAATGTAATAAATGAAAAAACAAAGTGAAATAGGCCCAAACCATTCCTGGGGGGCCCACGAAAAAAATTAATCTAATTCAAGATTGCATATAAATGACTAAATACAATCAAAATTAAGCAAAGTGCCACATACTGTCATATAGATTGGTACTATTGGACCAGTGAGAAAACAATGTGAAAAATGATATAAAAGTGATATAAAAGTGAAAAAATGTATAACAAAATGTCCATAAATGCTAAGAATTATGATCTAAATAGAATTCAACGCCCACCACCCAAAAGTCTCTGAAAATTGAATAATGAAAACAATGGTGGAGAACTTCTGCCAAGTGGGTAGATGGAACACCAGGTAAATAAAACGTCTAAATGAGTGTCGGGACCACCACCAAAGCATCGGAGGAGGCTTACCGGAACCAGGTGACTTGAGAAGACATACGTCTTACAAGTCCCAGAAAGCTTGTTTAGCCACCAAGGCTGCCAAGATGGATCCTCAGATGTCCTCAACTTCCAATGGGGGGGGGAGGAGAAAGGTAGAGATCCCGTCACAGCTTCAGCCGTCCAGAATTTTTGAAGATCAGAATAAGCTCAAAACAGTATAACAAACGCGGTAATCGTAGGGAGTCCACCCAACATGTTTCGGCTAACGAGCCTTCATCTGGGCACTTCTTTCCTAGCAGAGACCATATTGATATCCATGCACATTTGACTCTTTTTATATTTAAAGAGTCCACTAGTGCTAGTAAGATTCGTATTGCACATAAGGCGACGGAGCACTCATGATGTTTTGGAGTACTCTATTATTTGTGCAAGATTAAAGGTTTTCCTTCTTCGATCATTTGGGACTATTTGATGTCATACTCATTGTTTGGGGACTATCACTTCCACCCTTCTGACTTTTTTCATTATTATTTGTGCACTTGTGTAAGATATACTATTTGTATTTATGTCACTTTAATGTATAATGCTTTTAATAGCATAGCACTTTTTTAAGTCACAATTGTCACAAGGGGGTTAATTTACCAAAATGGGAGAGTGCAAAATCTGGTGCAGCTCTGCACAGAAATCAGCTTTCATGTTATTTTGTCAAAGTTTATTTGAACAAGCTGAAGTTAGAAGCTGATTGGCTACCATACACAGCTGCACCAGATTTTGCACTCTCCAGTTTTAGTAAATCAAATCCAAGGATTCACCTTGGACCCTGTGATACGGCTCTGAATAGATGCAGAAAAGGTTATTTTTTACAACCCCAATTCCAATAAAGTTGGGACAATGTGTAAAATCTACCGTACATAAAAACAGAATGCACCGATTTGCAAAAGCTCATAAACCAATATTTTATTCACAATAGAGAACATGTCAAATGTTTAAACTTAGAACATGTACATGAATTGGAAATTGATTGCAGGAACAGTTTACAAATAAATTGGGACAGGGCAAAAAAAAAAAAAAGCTGGCAAAGTCAGTGGTACTTACAAAGAAGAACTGGAAAAACATTTTGCAACAGGTCAGTAATATGATTAGGTATACAAAGAGCATCTTAGAGCCAGAGAGTCTCAGAAGATGGGCATAGGTTCAGCAATCTGTGAAAAGCTGCTTCCAAAAATTTGCAAACAAATTCAGAATAATGTTCCTCAATGTAAAATTGCAAAGACTTTAAAAATATCTACAGTACATAATTTCATCAAAAGAGAAATCTCTGTGTGCAAGGGACAAGCCCAAAATTAATTCAAAACAGGCATGATTCTGCATACAGGACATCACTGCATTGACTTTCAAAAACCACTGTCTGAACAAAGTTGGTCATGCTGTTCAAAAATGCAAGGTAAAGCTCTATCATGCAAAGAAGCCGTCATACCTGAACATGATCCAGAAACACCCCCATCTTCTCTAAGCCAAAGCTCATTTAAAATGGTCTGTTGCAAAGTGGAAAACTGTTCTGTGGTCCGATGAAATAAAATTTGACATCCTGTTTGGCAACTATGAGCGCAGCATCCTCTATACTACAGAGGAGAGGGACCTTCTGGCTTGTTAGCAGCGCTTAGTTCCAAAGCCTAAATCTCTGATGGTATGGGGGTGCCTTTGTGCATATGAATTGGGCAGCTTGCACATCTGAAAAGGCACCATCAATGCTGTAAGATATATCCAGATTTTTAGAGCAGCCTATGCTCCCATTCAGACAATGTCTTTTAGGGAAGGCCTTGCATATTTCAGGAAAGCAATGCTAAACATACTGCATCTATGACAACAGCATGGCTGCAGACCAGACCTTTCAACAATTAAAAATATTTGGCGCATCTTGAAATGAAAAAAAAAAGAAAAAGATGACCCAGGACTGTTAAGCAGTTAGAATCCTATATAAGGCAAGAATGGAACAACATATTCCACTGCCAAACCTTCAGCAACTGGTCTCTTCAGTTGCCAAATATTTACAAAGTGTTGTTAAAAGAAGAGGGGATGTTACACCGTGGTAAACATAGCCCTGTCCCAACTTTTTTGAGACGTGTTGCTGCCATCAATTTGAAAATGGCCTTATTTTTTCTTAAAATGGTAAATTTTCTCAGTTTAAAGTGGTTGTAAAGCCTAAACATTTTTTAACTTAACACATTCTATGTATTAAGTTAAAAAATGTTTAGGCATGGATTTTGCCCAGAAACCCGTCTTACTTACCTGAGCCCTCATTCGATCCAGCGATGTGCATGTCTGCATTCTCTTCTCGCCCCTCACTTCTGGTTCTCGCTGGCTTTGCTGGGGCACTGGAAGCTATTGGTTTCCAATGCTGTCACTCAAAGCCAGTGACGAGGGAGCAGGGGCAGGGCCAAGAAGCCCCGCTATCTGTGACATTGGACGCAGCAGTGGGGCTCTCGAGCGAGTGCACAAAGTGCCCCCATGGGGGCACTGAACAGAGAGGGGGAGTTAGCAGAACCGGGAGGTGGGGAGAGGCCTCGAGAATTCTATTGCAAAAAGCAGGTAAGTATAGTGATGTTTGTTATTTTAAAAAAACAAAAAAAAAAACATCCTTTACAATCACTTTAAAACATTTGATATGTTTTCTAATGTGAAGAAAAATTTGGGTTTGTGAGATTTACACATCTCATAAAAAAATAGCATTCTGTTTTTATGAAGATTTTACAGATTGTCCCAACTGGAATAAGGGTTGTACACTGCATAGTTTAACAAATAAATGGTTCACATGCACTTTAAGATCTGTCTTACTGAGTTATATCAATTGCACATGATTAAAGCATTGCCTGCTCATGTAAGATTGATCACTACTACATGCTACCCATTGTAGCTTATTCCATAGGGAGCCATTTCTTCTATCTGTTTAGTGATCAATTGCTACTCTTGGCAATTCCTTGTATTGCTAAAGCCTGAATGGCGACTGCCGGCAAGTGGTTAAAAATCTCACAGTATCAAGAGTTTAAAATTCCCAAACAATGTATCCCTTGAGGGTAGGGGCCAAAATATTGTACAATCGCATTACAAATGGAGGAAAAACATCTATCTGTATATGTGCATAAATAGCGTGCAGAAAACTTGCAATGCTACATACGACATGGATTACTGAATGCTGAGGTTTTCTACAAGCGATCAGAATATCTTTGGCAGGCATGAAATGTAGTTACAGCAGCATGGGATTACGTTAGCCAGTAAGACTACTTTGACAAGTTACATGCATTTCTACTCGTTATTGGCATGTCACAGTATGTACCTAATGTCAGTCACACAAAAGTGAGCAGCTAGAGGGTAAAAAGCATTACTTGTTGAGAAACATCTGCTTTTAAAAGGACAATGCAAATGCTTAGACTATTTTTAAATATTTCTTTAAACCATAGGTCTCCAAGCTCTTAAACCCATCAACCTCATAATGAAGTTTCAGAGTATTCTTCAACCCTTAAACATTCATTATGCACAAAGCAATCAGTTCTTTGTCACCACTCTTAGCGCTATAGGTGTACTTGCTGTCTATTAAACAGAGATGGGGTGGATGTTTCCCAAACAAAGTTTGAGGTGTGTGTACTTACTGGCTCTCCAACAAAGTTTGAGGTGAGTGTACTTACTGGCTCTCCAACAAAGTTTGAGGTGAGTGTACTAACTGGCTCTCCAACAAAGTTTGAGGTGAGTGTACTTACTGGCTCTCCAACAAAGTTTGAGGTGAGTGTACTTACTGGCTCTCCAACAAAGTTTGAGGTGAGTGTACTTACTGGCTCTCCAACAAAGTTTGAGGTGAGTGTACTTACTGGCTCTCCAACAAAGTTTGAGGTGAGTGTACTTACTGGCTCTCCAACAAAGTTTGAGGTGAGTGTACTTACTGGCTCTCCAACAAAGTTTGGGGTGAGTGTACTTACTGGCTCTCCAGCAAAGTTTGAGGTGAGTGTACTTACTGGCTCTCCAACAAAGTTTGAGGTGAGTGTACTTACTGGCTCTCCAACAAAGTTTGAGGTGAGTGTACTTACTGGCTCTCCAACAAAGTTTGAGGTGGGTGCAGTCACTGGTTCTCCAATAGAGTTTTTGTTGGATGTACTCACTGACTCTCCAACAGGGTTTGAGGTGAGTGTACTTACTGGCTCTCCAACAAAGTTTGAGGTGGGTGTACTCACTGGCTCTCCAATATAGTTTTTATTGGATGTACTCACTGACTCTCCAACAAGGTTTTAGGTGAGTGTACATACTGGCTCTCCAACAAAGTTTGAGGTGGGTGTACTCACTGGCTCTCCAATAGAGTTGTTGTTGGATGTACTCACTGACTCTTCAACAGGATTTGAGGCGAGTGTACTTATTGGCTCTCCAACTAATTTTGAGATGGGTGTACTCACTGGCTCCCCGACAGTTTGTGGTGGTTGTACTTTCCCAAGAAAAGCAATGGCAAGAGAAATGCAGAGGGAGGAGGGAAGTGTCAGTCTCATCTGACTGGCCTTATCCTACCCTGGTATGGGGCCAGTAACTGTAGTTCAAATATTAATAATTTTAACACAGAACAAAAAGTTCTATTGCCCTGAACTTCACATCAAGACAAGCACTTATACAGTCCACTATTCTCTGGCATATGACTAATCTCTGGAATTGTACTTGGATGCAGCAAAAAAGAGAGTAGGTTGGGTGCATAAAAGGTTCTCTACAGGCTAAATGAATTGCTGCATAAACTGTTGTAAATGTCTTTAATGAGACAATAAAATGTTATATAATTCCATAAAACAAAGTTGTGTTCAAAACATTTTCAACTAATTTAAAATGTAATAGAATACCGTGAGCTACAATTTAAATAATTGCAGAGCATTTTCTAAATGAATTAGTGTGAACCAAAAGAATGTTCAGAATCTTCACAGTCAAAATGGGAACAGCTGATAATGAGTGACACACTCACTAGAGTTCTCTATCCTAATAATGCTAAAGTTTCCCTTAATGAAGTGAAGGAAACCAGAGCACATGGGCACGTCTAATTTTGCAGCTAAACAGTGGTCTGTGGATAGATTTCAATAGTTATTTACTATCTGCTTAGCCACTTGACTTCTGGAAGGTTTAACCCCCTTCATTACCAGAGCATTTTTTGCTATTCAGCACTGTGCTACTTTAAAGCGGTTGTAAACCCTGCTTGGTCCTTTTTACCTACAGGTAAGTCTATAATAAGGCTTACCTGTAGGTAAAATTAATATCTCCTAAATGTGCACCGTTTAGGAGATATTCATGCTGCATGCAGCCAGTGACATCACCGGCGCATGCGCTCTGAAGGTCCAGTATATATACTGGAATTTACACAGCTATGACGCTATACTGGTAATAGCAGTGATCAGCGACTTATAGTGGGACTGGGACTGGCAGGCAATCTGGAGCTAACAGACCCCCGCTGGGAGGTACACTAACTGACAAACACTGACATCAATAGTGACACTAATACAGTGACCAGTGATAATACTAAACACTGTCACTGTACTAATGAAACTGGCTGGGAAGGGGGTTGGCATCGAGGGGCAATCAAGGGGTTAACTGTGTGCCTAACAAGTGTAATATGTGCTGCTTTTCCTCACAGATCTGGATGTTTTTCCTCCCTGCAAGAAACAAGCAAGCCAGATCAATGCTCTGTGTTTGTATACACAGGACACTTTGCTGCCGATCAGCAGGTCTCAGCCATAAATCATTGGCCAGGACCTGCTGACAAAATTGTGCTGTGCCCAACCACAGCTTGAGTCTGCAGAGGGCATGGGCATGCGTGTCACAAACCTAAAAGCAAGCTGACAATGTTTATTTACATTGCTGAGCCTTCAGCTTGGTCACAGTAAATCTACTGTGACCTAGCAGCAAGTAGTGGTAAAAATATAGTGCTTTCATAGTTTCCAGTTGGGTTTTACAATTTACTTAATTTGTAGTGCTAACATGGCTGCATTTATGTTCATTACCTGGCCATAATTTTCCATGTACTGTATGTATATACACTGACAAGTCATAACATTATGAGTCACAAAAATTATTGAGTAGCGCCCCCCCCCCCCGCAGCCAAAATAGCCCTGACTTGAGGCATGGACTCCAAAGCATCATCTACCTAAGGGTTAGGCATCATCGGCCCCCCAGCTGTTTTGAAACTACAAGTTCCATGACACATTGCAAGACCCCGACAGTCACAGGCATGACTTCTAGAGGCAGAGGCATGATGGGATTTGTAGTTTCACCACAGCTGGAGGGCCGAGGTTGCCTACCCCTGATCTACATGCTCACGTGCCCATTGTAGGAACTATTGGTTGTGACCATGAGTCAGCATGGGCACCCTGACGGATCTGTGGCTATGCAGCCCCATGTGAAACACACCGCAGTGCACTCCATGTTCTAACACCTTTCTATCAAAACCAACATTACGTTTTTCAGCAATTTGAGCTACAGTAATTCTTCTATTGGATCAGATTACATGGGCCAGCCTTCACTCCACACTGCATCAACGAGCCTTGGCAACCCATGACCCTGTCATGGGTTCGCCGGTTTTCTTTCCTTGGACCACCTATAGTAGGTTCTGACCACTGCAGACCAGGAGCAAAAGCTGCAGTTTTGGAGTTGCTCTTACCCAGTCGTCTAGTCATTACAATTTGGTCCTTGTCAAAGTTGCTCAAATCCTTACGCATGCCCATTTTTTTTCTGCAACACATCAACTTCAGGGACATGTTTGCTTGCTGCCTAATATATCCCACTTACTGTCAGATATTATTACTTATTATTAAGTCAAAAGTTAGGGCCCTGTCACACAGGCTGTCCGATCTGGTCCGCCAGTCAGTTTTGCAGGTGGACCTGATCGGACCATCCATTCACCCCTATGGAGTGGCGGATCTCAGCGGTGACATATCCACTGACACCTGCTCCTATCTGATTAGATCCTGTCTGCCAAATCCAGATGGATGGTGGTCCTACTTTCCATCCATCTGGCGGATTGGATGGGATCAGATGAAAACGGACATGCGGTTAGTTTTCATCAGATTTCCCCATAGAGGAGTGGACACACACCTGTAATCTGCCTTCTCAGTGTGGATCAGCGGAGCGATCCCCCAATGAGCAAGCGGAGTCCACCAAATTTATGTTGGCCAACATAGTGCACCAAATCTAAAACTGTTAATTCAAACAAAGCAAAATTACCAATTCAGTCTTTCATACTAATACAATTTGGCTTGAACCCTTTTGCTGCCAGGCCCTGTGCTCCATTTTTACACGCAGGTGGCCCGACCATTTTTGAATTTTTCCTTTGCTTTTTTATTTTTCACTTATAGCTTTCAGAGTTTGTAAAAGACCCCCCAAACCATATATTTTTCCTGAAAGCACATGACCAGTAGAATAAAAAGAAGGTGCTACTGATTTTTAAGGTCCCACAAAATTTGCACAAATGTTTATTAAAACAATATTATTGCTAAAAATCCACTAAAATCATTATTAAAAAAAAAACACAGCAAATTTTACAAAATTCCTACTAAATATAAAAGCTTAACATGTATTGAGTTAATAAATAACAAATATCTGTAACTTCGTACAGTTGCAAAAGTGTAAATATCCAAATTTCTCTAAAAATCTGAAGGTTTTAATTTTTCCCTTACAACTTTCAGAATTTGTGAAAGACCCCCAAAATCATATATTTTCTGAAATCATATGACCTCTAGATTAAAAAGAAGGTGCTACTGATTTTTTAGGCCCTGCAGTATTTGCGCAAATTTTTATCAAAACAATTTTGTCGCTAAAAATACACTAAAACCATTATTAGCAGATAAAAACACAGCTAATTTTACAAAATTCCTGCTAAATTCCAACTAAATATAAAAGCTTAACCTGTATGGAGTTAATAAATAACAAATATTTGTAATTTTTATATTGCGTCTTTTTGCAAAATGGTGAAAATCAAACGTACCCAAAAATTTCTCTAAAAATCTGGAGTTTTTCACTTTTCATTTACAGCTTTCAGAGTTTGTAAAGAACCCCCCCCCCCCAAACCATATATTTTCTGAAAGCATATGACCTATGGAATAAAAAGAAGGTGCTACTGATTTTTAGGATCTGTGGTATTTGTGCAAATGTTTATCAAAACAATATTTTCTCTAAAAATACACTAAAACCATTATTAGCAGATAAAAACACAGCTAATTTTACAAAATTCCTGCTAAATTCCAACTAAATATAAAAGCTTAACCTATATGGAGTTAATAAATAACAAATATTTATACATTTTTACATTGCGCCTTTTTGCAAAATGGTTAAAATCGAATGTGCGCAAAAATGTAAATATCCAAATTTTTCTAAAAATCTGAAGGCTTTAATTTTTCACTTCAGCATTCAGAATTTGTGAAAGACCCCTCCAAACCATATATTTTCTGAAAGAACATGACCAGTAGAATAAAAAGATGCTACTGAAAAAGAAGGTGCTACTGATTTTTTAAGGCTCCACAATTTTTGCGCAAATGTCTATCAAATCACTATTTTCACAAAAAAAAAGATTAAAATCCTTATTTGCACACATAAACATAATATAACTTACGTAATTCCTGCTAAAATCCTACTAAGGCCTCATTCAGTGGGGTGTGCTAAAGCGTACGCCCATGGAGGGCCATGTTTACCTGCATGGGGATACACAGGTATTCTGTGCATACCTGTGCAGACAGTCCTATTCAAGTCAAAACGGACACAGCAGCTGCAAGGACAGATATGACATCCATGTGGGTGTAGGTGCATGGACCCAAAACACAGACAGTGTGAGTTCAGGGACATGCACCCACACGGATGTCAAATTGACATGAATGGGACTGCCTGCACAGGAACGCACAGAGCACCTGTGCATTCCCGTGCAGCTGCTGTGTACCAATTGACATCAATAGGACTGCCTGCATGAGGATGCACGGAACACCTGTGCATCCCTCTGCAGCCAAACACGGCCCTGTAGTGGTATGCCCTGCGTAAACTAGGCCTTAGGCTTTGCTTAGACTTACGGTTGGGGGGGGGGGCGGCATGCAGTTGCGGCACATTTGTTGGCAAAAATCGGATTAAAACAGGTGGTGAGGAGGCATCCCATCACTCCCTCACCGCCCATCAGCCTCTGGAGGGTAGCCCTGGGCTTTAGAGGCAAGGGCGATTTAGACGCATGTCTAAATTTACCTCAGGGCCCTTTCACACAGGCTGTCTGATCATGTCCACCTATCAGTTTTTCAGACGGACCTGATTGGAACCTCCAGTCTCCCCTATGGAGCGGTGGATGTCAGTGGTGACATGTCCGTTGACATCCGCCGCTATCCGATCCTGCATTCAAAAATGGAGGTCCGCTTTCACCCGATCCCCCATAGAGGAGAATGGGACCGTTTCCGTCTCTGCTCTGCACAGCGGAACGGAGACGGCCCTGTCATCTGCGGGGGATTAGCAGAGCCATCTCCCGCTGATTTCGTGGATTCCGTCCCATGGAGGTGCCTGTGTGAAAGGGGCCTTGCTATGATTTTTTATTTTATTTTTTTTAAAAAAAGATTTTCCCTTTTTTTTTTTCACATTTTTTATTATTTTATTTTTTTACACATTTTTCTTTTAATGGGGGGGGGGGGGGTCTTTGGTGAGACATAAGGGGTATAAGCAAACCTCAGGAACCTGAACGCTCACTATGTTCACCTAGGAAAAGAAGGGGGCTGGTAAACACATGTTTACTAACCCCGCCTCCATCCTGACACTGCACTCGCTGAGCTTCCGGGATGCAGCTGCGGGGAATGCCGCTTGCAGAGCTGAATGAAGGGGCCGCCAGGGATCGGTGAGCGAGAGGGGGCACTGAGTCCGCTGAACATTTCTAATATAAGGTGGTCACTGAAATGACCATGAGCTTATAACAGAGCAGGAATGTAGGTCTGTACGGCATACAGACTTGGCACCCTGCAGGCACTTCTGTAGGTCCGTATGGCGTACATACCTGGCAGTGAAAGGGTTAAAGGAAAGAGTGGGGAGCCCTAAAGAAAAACCTGTCAAAAGAAGCCCTGGCTGCAATGTTAGCACCAGTACACTGTGTTAGACTATCACTTCTGGGAGCTGGGTAATGGCAACTTGCAGTTCTGCACTGTAGCTGAAGTACCAGGTCACAGGTATCCTGTCTCAACTAGTAACCTCTTTCTATTCTCATTTTTTTTTCAACAATCTCACCTAAACGGTATGCTAATCATATAAACAACAATCTGAAGATTGATAGGAGTATAAGAAGAGCTTGTTATAAAGTAATTTACAAACAAATATGCTCTGAAATATATGAAAATGTGTAGCCTAGCTGGGTCAGTTTTTTTTCCGTTCAAGCAATGGATTGAACAAAAAAAAGAAAAAAAGTGACCCCATTCCCCCATCCACACATTCAAGGTAGATAGGGGAATCCTCCCTGCTGTGTCATTGTATTCTGATAGCAATGAGACTTCTCTGCTATAGGAATACACAGATCAGCACTGATTGAGAGGAAATTTTCCAATTAAGGTAGGTATAAAGAAGTAGATCAACTGTACAACCACAGTGCCCATGCAAGGGTTTGGCCGATCTCTGCTGAACCGGACAAATTCATCTATGGATAACTTTAGTCAAGAGAATTTTCTCAGAGTATTTTTGGAAAATGAGTGCCTATTCTCCAAGCAGGAAGCTGGAAAAATGTAAATGGGTGTATAAAATCTTCCTATAGACAGTGACATAATATGAGAGAGGGCTCTCCAGCCAACAGGAACCAATTCTGATTTTTTATCTTCTCTTGAAGAACAGGAACATTTTGTGTATCTAATCGCACGGGAAGCCAATATTCTCAGTTAATCCGGCAAAAGATTGATCAAAATTCAGCCGATTCAGCATGGACTGGCTGAATTTCGATCCATCTATGGGCAGACTGGTTGTACTGAAGTCAATTATAGTTTTAAACAGAAAAAATATTCTCTTGCGAAAGTGCGGAGGGCCTTAGTAAAAGGTGGTAGTATTTCCTGAGGATATAAATATAGAGTGATCATGCATGCCCCGCTGCCTAGGCTGATTAGGGGAAGTCCAAGAAGTTATGTACGAAAAAAGAAGTCAGGCGTGTGCCCTGATGCATGAATCGAGATAAAAAAAGTTTATTCTAAACAAATTAGTATATGAAAAGAAAAATACTACGTATTCATGAATACATTTATTTATTTATTCATGAATACGTAGTATTTTTCTTTGTATATACTCATTTGTTTCGAATAAACGTTTTATTCCGATTCATGCATCAGGCCACTCGTCTTCCTTTTTTTTCCCATTAAGTACTGAAGTCAATATCTCAACCAACCTATTGGAAAATTGTTGCTTGATCGGTGGCAGTGCTGATGAGTGTATTCAGACAGCAGGAAAGCCTCCACACTGTACAATATCTTCGATGGAGGGATTCCACCATCCACCTTGAATGTGTGGATGGGGGAATCAATTCATTTTCTTTCGTTCAACCTGATGGTTAAACAAAAGAAAATTAATCACATATGGCCTGCATTACCCATCAAACAATTCTTTCAAAGTGAAGTCTTACAGTGGTTGTAAAGCCTCAAGGTTTTACACCTTAATGCATTCTATGCATTAAGGTGTAAAAACCTTCTCTGCTGCAGCTCCCCCCAGACCCCCCCCTTTTCTTACCCAAGCCCGATCCGATGCAGTGATGTGCATGAGTGCAGCGGGTCTAGCCGCTGTCTCACTGCACATTGGACAGAGTATTAGCAGCAGGAGTCATTGGCTCCCGCTGCTGTCAATCAAATCCAGCGACATGGAAGCGGGACCGTGTCTCACTGTCTGTGTCAATGGACGCAGCAGCGGGACTCAGGAGCGAGCCCGCTCGGGTGCTCCCAGGGAAAGTGGCTTTCCGTGGGTGCCACCCGATGAAGAGGAGGGGCAAAACGATTGCACAGAGCAGGTAAGTATAGTCATGTTTTTTTTTTTTAAATAAAAATAACAGAGGGTTTACAACCCCTTTAATTTTTATCTAAGCAAAAGTCTTTGAACAAAAAAAAAAGGGGGGGGGCAACTTCATAACAAAGTCATAACTGAACTAGGATTCAACTAAATAAAATACAGCAAAGTTTGAAACAAGCCATGATACAGACAAATATAATTTGTGTCCCAGTGATCACACAGGTAGACTCTTAGGAGAAATTTTAGTGAAAGGCCAATGATTTCCTAGAGTGGAAAATCCACAAAGAGGTTATGAGGAAACTGTATGATAATGCTGATCAGATACTGAGTCGGCTAAGCTGTTACAATAATTCTGATAACATTACATAGGAAAGTTGGGACTAAACATCACCTTTGGAAAGAATCCATATATTCAAATCCAAAAGACGAAAAAAAAATATTGCATTTCTTTGAAGTATATCTGCTGTCACCAGCGTCACAAAGAACATCATGAGACGTGTCCTGTGGCTATAGCCTATCATTCAGAGCAAAGATTAACTTAGCGTGGGTGGAAAACTATCTCATTCATGCAATTGTGCAACACAGTGACTGTGCGTGAGTGTCACCCAGTTCAGCAATGTGATAAAAGGGAGTGGCCAGGAAATGCAGAGGAATATGAATACATTCTTGGCATATACTGTGAAAGGTTTCGATAGTTGAATGATGTTCAGCCTATCACACATTTAAAGATTAATCACAATTAAAAGGTAAGGACAATGCAATCTGTAAGCCACACCTTAAGTTAAAAAGCAAAACCACTGCCTTATCTAAAACTCTCACTAGTAAAAAAACAAAAAAAACAAAAAATAAAAAACCCCAAAAAAAGCAAAAAACACAACTTTCACTAGTAAATGAACCTAACAAAGGACAACTGAATGGTTGGAGCACAGGTTGCTCAGTGAATTTCAGGTGTTCCCTTCCAAAGGCTAAACACTTAAAAAAAAAAAACTTTTCTGTTACGGTTTCTGTGACTCGAGGTATGCGTCACTCACACTTGCTTCCCAATCCTTATTAGGAAATAGTCCTTTACTGATATCTCATCATCTAGCTTACATTCATGACATTGCAGAGCTGTCTTGCTATATTATTGCATCAAATTACAGGCTCCACTTCCTTTCAATCCCTTTTGCAAAGACTCGAACTCTAATTTATAAATCACATAACACAATCATTTAGAAAAGGTGCAGCATCTACAAAAGAGCTATTAATCTGGGGGGTCATTTACAAATACTGAAAGCATGGAAAAAAAACCCCAATGCCAACAGGATGGTTAATTTACACTGGAATAACGACAGTAGGAAATATTTTGGTTGCTATTAGGAACCCTTTCATGTTCCTTGCAAGTCTTAATATTTTAGTTTAGTTATAGATGGAGTTTGCCAGGTCTGCCCCTGGCTTCATATATGCCTTGGATATTTTCATAGTGAGCTCTCCTTGCCTAAATTCTATTTCTGCCTAGCTGAAAGGGTTTCCCCTTTGCATGTTTGAGCGACTACTGTTGCATATTCCATAAAACAAAATAATTAAAAAGACAATTTAACATGTATATAGGATAAAATGATACATGCAAAGTACACACTGGGAATTATTTACTAAAACTGGAGTGCGCAAAATCTGGTTCAGCTCTGCACAGAAACCAATCGGCTTCCACTTTTTTTTTTTTGTCATAGCTTAATTGAACAAGCTGAAGTTAGAAGCTGATTGGGTACCATGCACAGCCGCACCAGATTTTGCTTTTTTCAGTTATAGTCAATCAACCCCACTGTATTTCAATTTAACCTACTTCCAACGCTTGGGCAACACTGTCCCTTTAAAGCGGAACTGAATGCATTTTACAACAGACTGCAATAAGCTCAGCTTACATTACCAGTACGGTTCCTGTGTGCTGGGATGACTGATTCTTGTGCATGTGCAGAATTTATGCCATCCCATGCCGGCCAACGGAGATGCCTAAAGAGTGGCACCCAGGCAGAAGATGCCGGTGCTGGTGAGGGACCTAGACCCTCTCTAGGTCTAGGGACCTAGACCTAGACAGGAAGCAGATTTTAGATCTGCTTTAAACAGTCATAACCACAGGCCAAAAATATGGTCATGAGAATGCCAACTATTAAACAAACAAGTACCTAAACACAATTTACCTATACATTGGTAGGCTTATTTAAGTTCATATGTGCTGCTGTCAGACCTGAACTGGGTCTAAAATTTGAATTTGACATCTGGACTGTGTTTGACTGCGTGCCCCATTTTTAAAGCGGTGTTCCAGCCCAAAAATGTTTTTAAAAAGTCAGCAGCTACAAACACTGTAGCTGCTGACTTTTAAAAAGGACATTTACCTGTCCAGGGAGCCCGCGATGTTGGCCCCCCCCCCCCGAGGTCGATCCGCCCATCTGATTGGGTGCAGGTCCTGCCATTCCAACTAGGGGAAACCGGCAGTGGAGCCTTGCGGCTTCACTGCTAATTTCCAACTGCGCATGCGTGAGTCCCGTGGCACTTTGTGAATGGCCAGCTTGTCTTTTGGGACACACACAGGTCCCAGAAGACAACGGGGTGTTCGCTGAAGAAGAGGACGTGACGTCCTGGTGGCAGCCCGGCTAAATCGGAAGTACACTTGTACTTAAAAAAAAAAAAAAAGGTACTAAAAGGAAAAAAACATTTTTTTTTCAATATCCAAAAATGAGGGGTGGAGAGGTGGTCTTTCGTTTAAGACCACCTCTCAAAAGTGGGTGGAACTCCGCTTTAATGTATCATCCCCATGATCACAGCTCTTTGGGGGTCACACAAACTCATATATAAAGCTTCACACAACCTCATATATAAAAGCTTCAAGTAATAGAAGTTATTGCATATGAGGTTAAATGTCAAGTTCTAAATATTTGCTTTTCCTGAAGATTTAGATGTGGTTTGTCCACCACCTCAACATTTTTCACTTTAGTACACGACCTATGTTATCTTTACCCACACCGTGGCAAGACAGTAGGTCTAAAACATAGGCTTGGTTCCACAATGATCACAGAGTTATACAGGATAATGCATAAAATATTTGGAGGTGTCTGCTATCCATCATAAGTAGGGCTTTAATACTTTCTACTTTTTTCACAAAGCTGAGCCAAATAAACTATTTGATCTATATGCAATTCAAACTATATTATCTTGAAAGGAGGGTTATATAAGCGACAGAAAACAGTTTATCCGTTTTACATTTAATACTTTAGAGTCACAGTAGCCTACAAGTGTTCTACTTACTGAAGAAAAAAAAAAAGCCCACTCAATAAGAAAAAGGATGACTGCAGAATGATTCATGGACAAGCCTCCAAAGAACAGAAGGATGACCAATGCTTAAAATGTTTCTATCAGCTCATCCTAACTGCCTTCCTGTGTAGCTTATGGGATGTTTCTCAGGTAAGGCTATAATGAAAAAGTGACTCAAAATTATAAATCATGTAATGACATGTTAAAAGATACAGTAGTTGTCTCTTTTTCCCAGAGTAGTAAAATATATTCAAGGTGACTACATACGGAGTAAAATCGTTGCTTTTGGACATGACAACAAACAAAAGTTTTTTTTGTAATACTCAAACATGACTGATAAATTCACATCTTCGCAGAGAACAAATATAACACATTTTTAGCTAAAGAGCATTGTTCTCTCAGATAGGTAGGAGTCAATTGTTACTTACCCAATTAGCGACACCATCTGCTCCACTATGTGCTTGCTGAAAGTTATGATTACAAAGAGCTTCTGTAAACCAAAAAAAAAAATATGCAATCAATTGAGGGTAAAGTGGATGGTCACAGACAGACAGATATCTAAAAAGGAAAAAAAGGACCAAGGGCCCTATCTGCTCAAGCTTGAATTAGTTCCTGTACTACCAACACCCACCATGATCTTCAATTTAGCTATTTAAATTATTTGGCAACAGTACTTTACACAAAGTTGAGTTATGGTTACCACTTATCAGATGGGCTTATGGAAAGCCCTACAAGACCAGAATCACTAGCTCATGGCAAGCAAAGTTTAAAAGATAAAGAGAATATCATGATATTAGATGAGTATGCTACGATGATGATCATATGAAAGTAAATCAATTATGTCTCTTGAATCAGGTTAAAAAAAAACATGATGAAAAAAACATAATTGATTGTGATAACGTAAAGTTTTGTTATTGTACATCTATTTTTTTTTTTTAACAAGAGGCATTTAAAAGTATTCTAAATATTACAAAGTTAACAAAAAAAAACTGCAAAATTTCCCCAACAATCTTCCAATACACACATAAGAACCAGGCATTCTCTCTTATTAAAAATATTATGGAGCACTGTAAATATCAAGTGTTGCATGCCTGCAATGCACAAAGGAACATTTCAAATATAAAACAATGAAAAATACACAATCATTTTAACAATGCACAAAATAACTCTTTTTGGCAAAGTGGATATTTTAAGTAACAATATCTGAAAATGGCATCTGACATTTTAGTGAATTTAAATATGCTTGAAACAGTACCAAAATTCACTGAACAGAAGTAGTAAAAAAAAGATCTAAAAGGGCACAGCTGTGACATGCACATCATCCGGAATTAGAGGAGGGGATTTACAAAATAGCATACATTTTTATATTTCTGCACAATGTTTTTTTTTTGCATTTATTTAATTGGTCTTTTGTACAATTTTTTAATACTGAAGGCTTTTGCAAAGTTTTTTTATCTGATTTTCAAACCCAATTCCTATGTACTTTAGCCCCTTGCCAAGAATGATAATATATTATGATTTTACAGATGATTTTCAAAATTCTTATTATTGCTATAGTAAATTTTGTATACCTGAGATATACAAAATCTACTATAGCAATAATAAGAATTTTGAAAATCATTTGGATACAATGTCAAATGTAGTACATTTTACACAGAATAATGCAGTGTAATTCTTTGAATAAATCCTTCACTAAGTGGTGTCAGACTTGGAAAAGCAATGAGTATGGTTTGAATAAAATGCCAAATGTGCTATAAAAGCAAACAAAGGATCCCTTTATGATATGCTGGTAAACCTGAAAATTTAAGTAAATGATTGAAGGGTTGAAGTGAACATGTCTCTGAATTGTGACATCCTAGTGCCACCTGATATCGTTGATATTTATAAGTTCAGTGACAACACCAGTGACTGCTACGTATCTACCTACAATATATCATACACATACAGTAACATCGGAATAGTTTACATTTGCTACTTTTTCAGCAAAAATTGTATTGTTAAACCAGAAATTTGCAAGAACTGACAAGCACCAGTAGCCAATGGCCAGTATGTGCTTCACATAGTAAATGGCAGGGCTCATAAGTTGGCCTATTGTGTGAGCAGGTTCAAAATTAGGAAAACGTATTTTGTTTGTAATTTTATTTCACTTTATATTCTGCTCATTCTTTCTTATTATCTATCCATAAACAGCTGGAGCAAGTTATACTTACAAAAAAGTTTTAACTTTAAAGCTGATATTTTCTTACAAACAACCTGTGAACTACTCCCCCATACAGGACAGGGAGTACACAGCTGAGTACACATCCCTTTTCAACAATTAAACATTTCTGATGAAATGTAAAACCCAGTTTAATAATATTTCACTCAGATAGACATTTCACAATATATCTATATTAATGGGAATTGACCTTTGCTGCCAGGTTTTATATTTTATAGAATCCATAGAATAAAAAGATAGTAGTTGGTCATTTGTTTATGTTGAATAGTATTGCCACAACTGTTTATTAAATGTATATGGTCCGTAATAAATACATTCAAATTAGTTTTAGTGCAAACGGAAACAAATCTGTAAAATATAAAAGATGATACAGAGTTGATTAAATGTATACCAAATACACTCTACCTCTGTTTGCAAGAATGAGTCCTATGTAAGTCGGACGTATGTAACTCGGAAAGCATAGAAGAACACAGAGGGCGCATACGCCTAGCGCATTATCCTCAATATAAGTTTCATTTAATAAAAATGGAGGTGAATATACTCACAAACCAGTACTTGTATCATAGCATTATCATAAAATCATCCGCCTAAATCCATATGGGAAAATCCACAACTCTTGTAGTCACAACGGCTAACGCATTTCAAGGTTTCCCTCTTCTTCAGAGCCTACAGAACATGTCCATTTCACATACTTATGTATGGTGTACGGACTCAAATGGTAGTACCCCTTTATGGGTCAATCTCATTATTTCATTATTAGGTGGGTAGCTAGGTTAAGGCCACCTTCACATTTGTGTGACCTGAAAGACTTTCAGGTTGCACGAATGTGAAGGGGGCCTTAACCTATCGCCTAACCTTTTGATCGTACTGGGCACTATGAAATAATGAGATTATCCCATAAAGGGGTACTACCATTTGAGTCAGTACACCATATATAAGTATGTGAAATGGACATGTCCTGTAGGCTCTGAAGAGGAGGGAAACCTTGAAACACGTTAGCCAATGTGACTACAAGTGTTGTGGAGTTTCACATATGGATTTAAGCAGATGATTTTATGATAATGCTATGACACAAGTACTGGTTTGTGAGTATATTCACCTCAATTTTTTATTAATAAAACATATTTTGAGGATAATGCGCTAGGCCTATGCGCCCTCCGTGTTCTTCTATGCTTTCAGTTCATTTGGACTCCCCCAGTCTTTGGAAGGCAGCGATGTGTGTATTATCCACATATACTAACATGTCAAGATAAGAGTCTGATAACACGCTGGGACTTACCACACAGCGCAGGAGAGTGAACATTTTGGTATGTAACTTGGGGACTGCCTGTATGTCAAAGATTTAAAATTGCAGTTGTTCCTGAAACTGCAGCTGAATACAATACCCAAAAATTTCAGGTAGGTGGAGCGGGGTGATATGGAAATAGCATATTGCATATTAGTTAAAGTGGTCTAGTGATCTCACAATATTTAAGAATCCTCCAAGCCTTGGTTAAGGATTAAACAGTACAAAGTCTAGTTACTTTTAGTAATTGTCATTGAGGGGTCATACAGCAAAGGGAGTTGGCTTGTGGGTTGTCAATTCCTTATACACAAGTCTAAATATCACTGCCCAAACTGGAATAAGTTAGTCTCACACCAGAGCTTGCAACCATGCATGCGTCTGAACCTGGTCGGCAATGCTACACGTGCAGGGGGACTCCATGGGGACACAGCATCTTTAGTTAAGTATTCTTGTTATATTTTCTTTATCGGTCTCTGCCATAAATGTTATACTTTTAAGTATTTGTGTGATCTCTCTTTGCACATATCGAACACAACCCCAAAGTTGTGACAAAACAAGGGGGGGGGGGTTGCTGTGACCATGGGGGTGAGGTGGGTAGGAGGGGAGCCCTGTGAATGAGGGGGTGAGATGGTGGCTGTGACTAAGTGTTCTGTGACGGGGGGAAGGTGGATGCGAGGAGCACTATGATGGAGGGTGCTGTGATGGAAGTGAGTGCTGTGACAGAGGAAATGAGGTGGGTGGGTGCTGTGACAGAGGAGGATGAGGTGGGGAGGTGGGTATGAGGGGAGCAATGGCTGGGTGCGAGGTGGTGGTGAAGGGATATGTTATAATTGGGTGATGGAGCTATGCACTGCAATTTGAGGTAAGGTGGTGGTGGAGGCTTGGAATACAATTTGGGAAGTGAGGTGGAGGGATGCACTGCAATTTTGTAGGTGAGGTGGCAGGGAACACATACACTGCGACTGAAAGGGGGGGGGGGCAGTAAGGTGGAGATGAAGTGGTAGCAGAGGAGAAAAATTGCCGTCACTATGAGGGTGGGTCGAGATGGTGGTGGAAGAATGTGCTACAATTGGGTGTAGGGGTACACAGCTGTTCCTGTTGTGCAGGCATTGTGCTCTTTAGCCCTCTCTCCTCTAGCTACTTTTTGGTCTGCCAGCACAGAAGGAAGATGAGTGTTCTAAAGTAATAACTCAAAGCAAATATCACTAGCCAAGTCAGTTCTGTCAGACCGGCTGCCGTACATATGGGCTGAATATCGGCCGGTTTCTACTGAGCCGGTCAATGCCGCCCAATATTCAGCCCGTGTGTACGACCCTGTAGAGTGCCATATGTCACAGGTAGATTTAGAGGAGACTGAATTAATCAGATATTAATGTGCATGGTCAACTTTAAATATGAAAGTTACCTCCAAACTGCTGACAGTCAAAACTCAACTGATCATTAGAGATTAGTCAGGTTAGAAAAGCTTTTCTGAACACAAAAGTTTTTACTACGATAAGCAAGTACTGGAGATGTCTGAAGCGCCCACCCTCTGCCCTGCTTCACAGGCCTAAACACAAATGGTAGTCCTTAGGTGAATATTTGTGGAGGCACTGGCCAGCACTGATAACTGTTGCACCATAAAAGTTCAACCACTCCTCTAGTGTCTATTTGGAGTACACAATGTACAGTATCTCACAAAAGTGAGTACAACCCTCACATTTTTGTAAATATTTTATTATATCTTTTCATGGGACAACACTGAAGAAATGTAAAGTAGTGACACTTTGTTACAATGTAAAGTAGTGAGTGTACAGCTTGTATAACAGTGTAAATTTGCTGTCCCCTCAAAATAACTCAACACACAGCCAATAATGTCTAAACCGCTGGCAACAAAAGTGAGTACACCCCTATGTGAAAATGTCCAAATTGGGCCCAAAGTGTCAATATTTTGTGTGGCCACCATTATTTTCGAGCACTGCCTTAACCCTCTTAGGCATGGAGTTCACCAGAGCTTCACAGGTAGCCACTGGAGTCCTCTTCCACTCCTCCATGATGACATCACAGAGCTGGTGAATGTTAGAGACCTTGCGCTCCTCCACCTTCCATTTGAGGATGCCCCACAGATGCTGTATAGGGTTTTGGTCTGGAGACATGCTCGGCCAGTCCATCACCTTTACCCTCAGCTTCTTTAGCAAGGAAGTGGTCGTCTTAGAAGTGTGTTTGGGGTCGTTATGTTGGAATACTGCCCTGTGGCCCTGTCTCTGAAGGGAGGGGATCATGCTCTGCTTCTGTCACAGTACATGTTGGCATTCGTGGTTCCCTAAATGAACTGTAGCTACCAAGTGTCAGCAGGACTCATGCAGCCCCAAATCATGACACTCCCACCACCATGCTTGACTGTAGACAAGACAAACTTGTCTTTGTACTTCTTATCTGGTTGCCGCCACACACACTTGACACCATCTGAACAATATAAGTTTATCTTGGTCTCATTAGACCACAGGACTTGGTTCCAGTAATCCATGTCCTTAGTCTGCTTGTCTTCAGCAAACTGTTTGCGGGCTTTCGTGTGCATAATCTTTAGAAGAGGCTTCCTTCTGGGACAACAGCCATGCAGACCAATTTGATGCAGTGTGTGGCGTGTGGTCTGAGTACTGACAGGCTGACCCCCCACCCCTTCAACCTCTGCAGAAATGCTGGCAGCACTCATACGTCTATATCTCCAAGACGACCTCTGGATATGACGCTGAGCACGTGCACTCAACCTCTTTGGTCAATCATGAGGACGCCTGTTCTGAGTGGAATCTGTCCTGTTAAACCACTGTATGGTCTTAGCCACCGAGCTGCAGCTCAGTTTCAGGGTCCTGGCAATCTTCCTATAGCCTAGGCCATCTTTATAAAGAGTAGCAATTCTTTTTTTCAGATCCTCAGAGGTGCCATGTTGAACTTCTAGCGACCAATATGATAAAGTGAGAGCGATAACACCAAATTTAACACACCTGCTCCCCATTCACACCTGAGACCTTGTAACACCAATGAGTCACACGACACAGGGGAGGGAAAATGTCTAATTGGGGCCAAATTGGACATTTTCACTTAGGGGTGTACTCACTTTTGTTGCCAGCGGTTTAGTCATTAATGGCTGTGTGTTGAGTTATTTTGAGGTAACAGAAAATTGACACTGTTATACAAGCTGTACACTCACTACTTTACATTGTAGCAAAGTATAATTTCTTCAGTGTTGTCACAACAAACAACATAAAATAAACTATTTACAAAGATGTGAGGGGTGTACTCACTTTTGTGAGATACTGTATATAGCACTTTTATATAATACCATACACGAACAGTTAAAAGATGTTTGACTATGGTAAAACTTTAGGTAAATATCAAGGTTAACCACTAATTTCCTGAGAACTGTAAGTGGTAAAACTATTTTAAGAACAAGTATTCAAAGTACATCTTTATGAACTGAGAAAACATTTGATTGTTCTATTTTTTTTAACTACTAAGTAAAGAGACAAAACAAATTAAATACGTATTTGTTTCAACATTGCAACATTGCAAGCAAAATCTGTACTACATTGACATGTCTGCAGGTACACGCAACACATATAACAGCCTGTCAACAATTAAACAGGCACATCATTTACACAGATATAATAATCATGAACTTGCCTGAATGTGCATTTTAATTATTGCTTTGCCAATCAAAGTGGCTCCAAAGAAAGTCCAGAAGGGAACAAGGAAATGCCCACATGTTATTCCTGCCAGGTCAAATAGGGGATTGGGAATCTAGGGAGAAAAAAATAAATAAAGAACAATGTTAAAGCATCAACTATTCAACTACACAATTACCCAGGCCAATGCAGTTACAGAGGAATGCTGGAGATTCTTTCTTTGTAAGAATAAATCTAGAGATATGACAAAACTCAAATGCAGCATAAGTAGTAGGATTTATATTGCTAAAAAAGCTTTGGTAGAGGATGTAACTCAACTTTCTGTGATGCTGTCATAGATGGATGGAGGAGGGAAGGTTTTTGTGGAGGCCACTGAGATTTCTTGTATTGACCTTTCCCTGCACTCAATTTTTTTACGGTTTCTCTTGAAGTAGTCTAAAAAATTATAGATGTAACTATCAGTAAAGATTTTATTAATTTCTACATGAAGCAATTTGTATTAGTGGTATCCTGTCCTCATCTATGTGTACACAAGAGTGCCAGACAACCTTCACCAAAACCTGGAAGGCTCTCCCTAAAGCTGGTCAAAATTGCTCAGATTGGGCATCTCCAAACAACTTGGTCAAGTACAAGTGTGGACAAATTTTTCAAGCCAGTTTACACTCCACCTCCACTCACACTCAAACTTCTTGATCATACCAAGGACAAAATACTTTTCTTTAAAATACTGTATACATGCAGTCACTATATAACTGTTCCTTTTAAATTATTGTCAAGTAAATAATGGTCTTGGGCAAAGAAAGCTTTAGATATTACCATGACACTAAATGTAATTAAATGGTAGGCGATAATGTGAAAGTGTAAAACTACTGCACAATCATAAAAGGGAAAAATGGCAGGAAAGGTTATTTTGCACTTTGATTAATGATATAAGAAAGGGTGCATTTTGTGTTAAAAAAAAAAAAAGACATGAGTTATTCACAGAGGAAGGAAGGCAGCGCATGCGCCAATGGTTCTGACAACAGTCCCGACTCTACATAAGAATATATCAAAATTAAATTGGTATAGGTAGGATTGTCCCTAAAGGATAGGTTCACCTTTAGAACACGTTACATTACATCTGTATTTAGAGTGTAACCTGTAACGTGTTCCAGCCTCCCCTCTTTTTCCCTGTAACAGTGAGCAGGGGTTTCTCTCTCCTGCAGCCACTGTCACATTTAAAATTGGGTCACAAGGATCTGTGAATTAATAAGTTCCGTCTTTCATTGCGGAAGTCAGTATTGTAGTTCTGGACTACAAGTGTACCGATTAGCTCACTCGTAGTCCATTCACTCTTCTTCCAGCTTTTTAACTTGAAAGCCTGTAAAAGCCCAGAAAGCTGGAGGAGGAGTGTGCAGGAGCCTGACATTGCACCCGCAATCCACTGATCAAAGGTGCAATGCTTGCAGGATCCTGTGTAAAAAAATGAATACATGCACATTTTTTCCCTGCAAAAATATGTGCATTAATTAAGCCTTTAACAGCAGACGTAATGATACACTGGTGCAGTAGACTTTACTGTATACAAAATATATCTTGGTGGTTTCAAGCATCAATTAAACTCATGTTTTGGAATCTACCTATAAAGGTTGGAAGGTCAGGGAAAAGGACACCAAACCCCATTGACCCCCTTTTTTTTCTGCACAACTTTCACCATGATTTCAGACCCCCATACAAACACATTATGTCGATATATACAGTAATACATCAAGATTTCTTCCCTCTTCATTACTATTCCTGAATTCCTACAACTGCTGATAGGCAACCCTCCCACCCCCTGAACTAATGAGACCAATGTGCCCCCTCAACTGATGACCCCATTGTACTCTGCTTACCCTGATCTGATGAACCCCACAAACATCCCACTACCACCTTCGACTGATGTCATACATGGAACTCACTTTCCTCCCGTCTCATAACACCAACATAATAGACCCTCTTTTCTCCCTCCAGACTGAAAAGACCTGACGGTACCATTTAGCTAGTACAGATGACACCTATGGACTCCCTTGACCCCCAACTGACTGATACCCCATGATACCCCCCCCCAAACTTTCTACAAGGAAGAGGTATCTTTTAGTTAGTATCATTTTAAAGGAGTATCAGTTCATCACATCCTTTCTAGAAGTTTTCCTGAGCAGTATTAAACATGTGCATTCAATGAAAATCGATCTAGTACAGACGTACCAGAAAAGCATGCAATTACCCACCAGAGGAAGGAACACTCATGTGTTGGAAATGTGTTAGTGATAAAGGAAAGAATGCCTTCCTTAAAACAAATACAGAGCTTGCACTGAACTGGATAATTTACTTACATCCTAGGTTACAACCTCTTAGTTTAAGGACTGTTTACTTCCAGTAAATGTCCTGCTTGTGACGTACCATATAACTAAGTATGCAATGCAAATATCTTTACACAGAAGCTAAGTTTACATACAGCATTGTTTACACTAAAACAACAATAATTCCATTAAATTACCCAATAAATTGACTTGGCTGCCATACACTCCATAAAAATATTACCCAGACCAAAAAAAAAACTGTAAAATTCTTGAGCTTGCCAACTGCGAAACTTATATACATCGATCAGCCATAATCTTATGACCACCCACTTAATCCTGAGCACGTCCCCCTTTTGTCGCCTGACCTGTCAGGCATGGATGCCATTAGACCTCTGAAGGTATGCTGTGGTATCTGGTTCAATGCCATCAGCAGCAGATCCTTTTGGTCCTGTAAGTTGCGAAGTGGGCCCTCTTTGGATTAGGCTTGTTTTTCCAGCACATCCCATTCGACTTGAATCAGATCTGAAAAATTTGGAGGCCAAGTCAACAACTCATACTCAAGGTTTCCCAGTCGAATATTGCCCACAGCATTATACTGCCTCCTCCGGCTAGCCTTCTTTCCACAGTGCATCCTGGTGCCATCTCTTCCCCAGGTAGGTGACGTACACACACCAGGTTTTCCACCAGGTTGATGTAAAAGATTAATTGGATCAGGCCACCTTCTTTTATTGTTCCATGGTCCAGTTTTGACGCTGATGTGCCCATTGTAGGTGCTTTGGCTGTGGACACGGTTCAGCATGAGCACCCTGATCGGTCTGTGGTTAAGCAGTCCCATACACAACAAACTGTCATGCAAATTTTTTCTGCTTTCAACATATCAACTTCATAAACAACATGTTCACTTGTTGCCAAGTATATCTCGCCCATTTCCAGATGCTATTGTAACAAGATAATCAATGTTATTCACTTAACCTGTCAGTGGTCATAAAGTTATGGCTGATCGGTGTATATTTATACATTTAGGTACATAGAAACATTTAAAAATTCTAAAGTGGTCAGAATTTGAGCTAATGTCAATGGTATATTACTGTTTACATAGAACAGTGTATAATCCACTGCTATAAATTTTGAATTACAACTTCTATTTACAGTGGAAATATCCCCCAAAACCAGAAACGCCAAAATCAGTAACAAGTTCATCCCCAATTGATCCTAAAGCAACACTCACCCTCTTAAACAGTATATAAACTGGGACTATGAGGATGTATACAAACTAGACAGTCGGCTTTACTTCTATTTTTCACTGATTTATAATCTTACTATTAGTCAGCTAAATGGCCTGTACTATATACAGTACAAATATAATCTGTTACAGTTTCAAAAAATACAAAAATAGATCATTGAGTATGTTACATAGGAATCACACTTCATTAGGAATTGGAGATATAAAGTTTAAAGGTGTACATTTAAAGTGTATTTCCAGTTTTACAGTCAAACTTGATAAAACCTCAATAAATATTTGTTAAGTGTTCCCATTCGCACAGCATACCAAAAAACATTTTCATAAATATATATATATTATATATATATATATATAGATTTCTTAACTTTTAAATGTTTCTCACGAGAATGCCTTATGGCGGTCCTAAGGACAGACCAGGTCTCCTATCATTAAAATATAATGCCAGAAGCCTAGCTTTTAAACTTTTAACCCTTTGTTAGGACAGATCGGTTTCAAATTTGGTTTACAACTGATAATAAAGATCTGCTTGTACAGTATAGACAGGGTTAATTATGGCAAACACAGCTGGCCAGCCCTCTCATAAACAAAGTAAACTAGTAGGATTTTACAGTGCTGGAAGTCCAGAACAGAACATCTGAAAAGGTAAGCTGCAATTTTTTTTTACGTTATTCTATATGATTGAGGACATGAAAAATAAAGGAATAAAGTAGTTCTACCAATTTGGCTGCAAACATGGAAATACACTTAAAGACCTTTTTTTTTTTTTCAGAAGTACCGTGAGCCAATGGAGTGATTACGCTCTTAGGGGTCCATGACATATACTACAATAAACCTCTCTGATGGATACAAAAGTCAACACTAACACTTTTTCTCAGTGCTGGATACAACCAGATGCATTAATTGCTAAAAGTAATATGCAGTACGTCATTTGGATTTGCATTTAGGCAGAATTAAACTGAAGCATATCTAAACCAAAACCAAAAATGTAATATATTGCAGCTGACCAGTCTTTAGATGTGGTGGCTGCATTCGCTTTCATTTTTAGGCAAAGAACATTTTCAGCAAGCACAGAAAATATTATTTGTTCCTGCCAGAAATGCAGTATCCTTGTCAATTCTGGTGAGCTGAAAATGAAAGCACAAATATATTTATCTTTCTTGTGTAAACTACAAGTCCAATCAACTTTCTTGGTTTGACAAAGGGGTGGAGTTTGTTGCCCCGAAACACGTAACCATGCCCCCAACATGCTGACGTCATCATCGGGAACCCCTGAAGCTTTGCCCGAAAGCAGCTCAAAGCCGCGCAGCCGTGGGAAGCGGCTTGCGCTTCACAACTTTGAGTTTCCCCGCCCATCTACACCCTGGGACCCCTCCGCAGCTCCCCCACCCAAGCCCATCTACATCCTGGGTCCCTCCTGCAGCTCCCCCACCCAAGCCCATCTACAATCTTGGGTCCAATCTGCAGACACAGCCACTTGCTTGGCAGTTCCTACCTCACAGACCAGTTGCCAGCCTGCCAGTCCCTGCAAGAGGATCCAACTTATCGGGACCACAGCTGCGATAGTCTGATGGTTCTCCTGCCCAGTTCATCAGCATCCTGGCCTAACTCTGTGGACATAGCTGCTTGCCTGCCGATTTCTGCCACACAGACCAGTCGCCTGCCTGCCCACCTTTGCTGGAGAAGCCAGTTCACCGAGACCTGCCTACACTTTGATACGCCTACCTTTTGCTGTCACAGCAGTGAGTGCATCATTTCTTAATTTTATTCTACTGCATTTACAGCCTACATTTAGATTGGTGCACATCCTTCTATTTTATGTGTGCGCTATAGGCAACTCAGGATCTTTGAGGAGAAGCCCTTTCTTCATTCCCTTTTGGCATTCATATCCATACATACCCTTTGGACCTGATTATAGCCCTCCCTATCACCCTCCACACCCATGGGTCACAGACAGCCCAATAGTATTCCCACTCTTCTAATCCAATCAACCCAACATGTAGTGGAGATGAACAAAAGTGGATACTTTTGAAGTGCAGCTTGGGTGACAGATAGAATGGAACAATGAAGGGTCAGGAAGCATAGGATTTACAAAAGGAAAAAAAATCCTGAAAAAAGAAAACAAATGCAGCCACTACATCTAAAGATGGGTAAGCTGTAATATAGTACATTTTTTGGTTTTAGATATGCTTTAATTTCATTCTGCCTACTTTATACAATTGTTAATACTGTAATGCACTTTTTTCTAGGTACTGAATGCACCATGGTTATTTTTCTTCTTCTAAACCCAATTTTTTTTTGTTTTTTTTGCATTCCGATACACTTTAATTCAGAAAATACTTTTACATGAGATGCCTGAGCATGCTAAGTGCAAAGATACTCAAAAAGGCTCCTCCCACGGTCAACATGAAAGCGTGATCATGAGCCTGGCAGTATAAGGCCTCATGCACACTGTATATTTTCTCTGCTGTTTCTAGGGGCATTTAGCTTTTGTTTTTTTCCTGCCTCTAAACACCCTTGCATGTTAGCCTATGTGTCTATGCACATAGGTTTTCAGAAGAGTTTAGAGGCAGAGAAAAACCCACAGCCAGTGCATCCAGGAGCAGCACAATTTTGGAAGAGAAAAAATGACACGCCTAAACACATGTAAACATGCCTAAGCATTAGACTATTTAGCACTTGAGCGTTAGTTCATTTCAATGGCCAGAATAAACTGTTATTCTGGCCAATGAAATGAACGCCCAAGCGCTTAAAAGCGTTACAAGAGTTTACAAGCATCAAGCATTTTCTCTGTCAAAACTCTGCTGCCAGGAAGAAAGGAGTCTAGGAGACTTAGCAAAACTTCTAGTGTGCATGAGGCCTAAGAAATATAGATACAAAGTTCATCTGTTATGCATCTGCTTTATCCCGTCCACACGGAAAGCTGTATATATACATGAAAACATGTAAATATGAGTGTTGACAAAAAAGCTGGAAAAAAGGCTGACAGTGCAATACATAACTAATTATATATTGCTTTAATATATTACATTTGTAAGCCAAGACCAAAGTAATCGAACTATATTTATTATTCTAGATTGATTAACTAAAATTGGAGTGCAAAATCTGGTGCAGTTCTGCATACAAACCAATCAGTTTTTTTTTTTGTCAAAGCTTAATTAACCACTTGCCGCCCGCCATATAGCAAAATGACAGCGGCAAAGTGGTTTCAATAACCTGAACGGACCTCATATGACGTCTTCAGGAAGGCGCCCATCGCGGCGATCGTAGTTGCGGTGTGTCAGTCTGACACACCGCAACTCCGATCTAGGTAAAGAGTCTCTGATGGAGATTGGACACGGCTGATCACGAAGTAAACAGGAAGAGCCAGTGATCGGCTTTTCCTCACTCGCGTCTGTCAGACTCGAGTAGAGGAGAGCCGAACGGCTGCTCCTCTGACAGGGGGGGGGGTCTGTGCTGATCGATTTTCAGCGTAGCCCCCTCCCCCAGGATGCCCACACTGGACCACCAGGGATGCCATTAGGACCACCAGGGAAGTCACCACCAGGTATGCTACCCTAGACCACCAGGGATGCCAATCAGTGCCCACAATGGATGCCAATCAGTGCCCACAATGGATGCCAATCAGTGCCCACAATGGGCATCACTGATTTGCAGGCATTATTGTTTGGCACTGATTGGCATCCATCAGTAACATATATTTCAGTACATCAGTGCCACCTATCAGTGCCGCCTATTAGTGCCCATCCGTGCCACCCATCAGTGCCCATCATCAGTGCCACCTCATCGGTGCTCATCAGCGCTGCCTTATCAGTGCCCTTCAGTGCAGGAGAAAACTTACTTATTTACAAAGTTTTGTAACTGAAACAAAAAAAAAAACTTTTTTTTTACAAAATTTTCGGTCTTTTTTTTATTTGTTTAGCAGAAAATAAAAAACCCAGAGGTGATCAAATACCACCAAAAGAAAGCTCTATTTGTGGGAACAAAGTGATAAAAATTTACTTTGAGTACAATATTGTATGACCGCGCAATTGTCATTCAAAGTGTGACAGCGCTGAAAGCTGAAAATTTACAACCTACGTGAAAGTCTACTTCTATAAACATTATAAACAATAAATGTATATATCTCAAAAAACTTACAGAAGCACAGGCCAAAATCCCCAAGAATCCTACTTTCTGCACCAGGTTTTGAACAGCAAGTTTGGCTCGGGATGCAAAGTCCTAAAAGATAAAGAAAATCTCATTAAAAAGAGAAAAAACCTCCACATAATTTTGGACAGTCTGACATGATGCATACATACATCACTATGAAAAATACAGTTAAGGGCCGTTTTACACTGACGAGTTTTTCAAGTGCTTTTGCCTTTAAAAAAGCACCTGAAAAGCTAAAGAAAAATGTTTCCCTTTAAAATGAATGAATGTGTTCACACTGGGGCGGTGTACTTCTACTGCAGTGAAAAAAATCCTGTTTGCAGCATGTTTTGGGAGCTAAAAAAAAAAAAAACACACCAAAAAACGCACCTTCTTGTTGAAAGCAATCGAAAGTGCGCTAAAAACCGTGGTAGAAAGGTGTTTTTTAAATCACATGTCCTTTAAAAACCGCACGGGAAACATGGTAAAAACGCATATGCGTTTTTCCTGCGGATTAGTGGGAAAGTGAGAAGCATGATGATATGGGAGACATTATCTATCTATCTATCTATCTATCTATCTATCTATCTATCTATCTATATATATATATATATATATATATATATATATATATATAACACTTCAAACCAAGCAGCCAACATTAAAACAAAGTTGCATTTACTGTAAAAAAAAAAAAAAAAAAGGAACTCAAATATATGAGAACAGTATTATCATTATCAGAACAGTTACGGTAATAGAATTCTATAACCACAAAATCAGGAAGCATAGAATATATCAATAACACAATGGGGGTTATTTACTAAAGGCAAATCCACTCTGCACTACAAGTGCACTTGGAAGTGCAGTCACTGTAGATCTGAGGGGAAGATCTGAAATGAGGGGAAGCTCTGCTGATTTTATCATCCAATCATGTACAAGCAAAAATGCTTTTTTTTCTTGCATGTCCCCCTCAGATCTACAGCGTTTGCACTTCCAAGTGTACTTGTAGTGCAAAGTGGATTTGCCTTTAGTAAATAAACCCCACTGTCCTAAACAACGACCATAGCAATCAATCAGTTTTCGAAATTCTGAATTATGGAATCCAGCAGGTTGCCACAGACAACTGCTCCAATTTTGCTACAGTTTTTAGAAACTCATTATATTGCTCATCAACCATCAGAACGTAAAAAGCTTTCCAAAGGCTTATTTTTAAATTAGGGTAATGTATTAAAATTAAACATTAATACAGAATGCATTTTTATGAGAAGTATGGTGAGCAAGTGCAAATAATCATCAAAATGGGGGAGATTTACTAAAACTGGTGCAAACAGAATCTGGTGCAGCTGTGCACAGTAACCAAACAGCTTCCAACTTTTTCAAATAAGCTTTGACAATTGGAAACTGATTGGGTACTATGCATAGCTGTACCAGATTCTGGGTGCACCAGTTTTAGTAAATCTCCCCCCAACGTGTCTTAATCAACTGAAAAATGCTGCTGTATTCTGATGTCAATCTACAGACTCCTTCTCTCTTCATACTGCGCACGTGCAGCAGGATCTTCATCCTGACATTTGTTGGGTGCAGTAAACTACATTTTTAGTGTGCGGGAGCAGGGATAGATTTAACTCAATGTGCGCAGCTGCGGCATTGTGTTATCTACTGACTGGCCTGTATATCTAGGAAGAAGACACTGTCCAAGGATGACACTTGCTAGGAGATGGTGCCAGCGTTTGTGGAGCAGAGAGCAATACAACATAGAGACAGAGAAGACGCCTATGCATAGGATTTGGTAACTATCAACTGTTTACAACATAGGCACACTAATTGTGTTTATAATACGATAATAACACTTGCATCCAATGTGTGTATAAGATACAGTTCCGATTTAACACCATAAACATGTTTTATATTGAAACAAAGTATCATCGCCTTCTGACAATTTAGAATTAAGGTTTACAAACTCTCTTTGCGATTATTGGATTCAGAAATTGCAGTCACTTTATAAAGGGACACCATTAAACACCTAGCTAATTGTTACAAATATCATATAGTCGTAAATTGGAACATAGAAATTGGGTAAAATCATCTACTGCTAATGTAAAAATGGATCATTATTATGCAGGATTTACATAACGCCAACAGTTTACAAAATAAGGGCAGACAGTACAATTACAAAATAAATACAGTAGGAATCAGAGCACTGCTCATTAGAAGCTTACAATCTAAGAACATGTACAAAACAAGTTTGCATTAAAACTAGCGTATATATATATATATATATATATATATATATATATATATATATATATATATATATATATATAAAAATCATCATTAAAAGCATGTTAGAATAAATCTAACAGATACATATATATATGCTTGCACATTTTTTTTAAACTCTTATTGTATCGTTGCATGTTTTTTTTTTTTTTTTTTTTAAACACTCTAATGTGAACAAATGTGCAGTTCCACATATGGAATATAATTAATAGGCAAACAAAATAATATATTTATTTTTTGGGCTATAAGGTTGTAAATATTTTTTTTTTGTTGTAAATCATGCTGAGAACAAACATAAAAAGTACAATTACTAAATTGTTCAAGATCTTAATTAGGTTGTATAGTTTGAGACATGGTTTTGTATTTATATTTCATATAAATACTGCAAATATAGACATTATTAAAACAGGACACACTACTTGGTGGTTTAAAAAAAAAATTGGCAGTATATATCAGAAAACTGCAGCTCTGTGAAAACAACATATGAAAATTGCAGCTCTGTGAAAACAACATATATATCTATAAGGTTAAATAATATATTGCAGATTTTAATTAAATGTAAAATAATATATGCATAAAAAAACAGGCTGAGGAATAATATCACATACATATAAAAAAAACATGCTGAGGAATAACATCACACACACACACACACACACACACACACATATATATATACATACATACACACACACACACACACACACACACACATTTTAAGATTTTCCCCATCCTTGTAAGATTTCTCTCTGCTTTTATAGCTAAAATTTTAGATAGCTTTTTCATTCACTTTTGGTGAATTAAATTTAATCCTGTGAGGTATATTACTGTTCTTACATGCTTGGCCACTTTTGCTTAAACGGGTTGTATAAAAAACTGATACAATATGAATAATACAACACAATCAATTTGGATGAAGCTAAATGTTATTATTTATTTTATTATAATAATATAATTTATAGTTATTTTAGAATTAGTTTTGTCCTAAATCAGCCCAAATTTTGCAATTACAATAAATACATCCATACATTACAGCTTTGAACACAAAAAAACTTTGATTAATTCCTGTAAAAGCAGTGTATCTAACTGTATTCCTAACAAAATTTGCAGTAAAATAATAATAAAAAAGAGTGGCTTGTTTATTATACTGCAAAATTAGCAATTTATGCATGCATATATGAAAGAGTATAATGCACAGATGACCTTATATAAATGAAAAAGAACTATGTGCTGTGTATATCCAAAGCTTAAAAAGAAATCTTCACAGTTTCATCTAATTGTGAAGCAAATGCTTCAGTTTTTATGACAATTTTCTTGTTTTGTTTCCTATAGGTGGAGTGTGCAAATGAGCATAACCCTTGGTAAAAAATTTGGAAAACCCCTGCAACAGAGTTTCAGTTTTTATATAACTGATTGATTAAAGGAAATCAATCTGAACTGGTGAAAATGAAAGAATAATTTCAAATTGTGTAAAAAAAAAACCACCAAATAATTAGTGTCTAAAATTACACATAGAAATCTAAAAATGGAATAGGCACTAACATGTAACATTTAATTATGATAAATACCAAGACAAACCCGACCGAAACATTTGTTTTATCATTTCTTTTTTATACTTTACAAATATAAACATAAAAAAACAACCCTTACTTCAGATATACTAAAAAAAAAAAAGTGTGCTCAAAATTTAGCCTAAATACATAATTATACTAATAAAAAATAGTAATTCCCAAGTCTTAGAAATAATGATTATTAGAGTTAATGTTATAATTTTTCACCTATTATTAAATTGTAATTACTTTCCATTTACCATTCATTATTTTAGCTTTAGAGAGAGTTAGTTAGTGAGTTGATTTGCTAATAGTATATCGACCCTATTCTAGAATAAATAATATATTTAATTAAACTTAAATAAAAATGAACACTAACACATCTTGAAATTAGAATACGTTCCTAAAAACAACCTAATTTAATTAAAAAAAACACACAAAAAACAAAAAGGTTAGGTAAATAAACTACCACTCCGCTAGTCTTAAAATATTCAGTTAGTATGAAAGAATAATTAGTTTACCTGTCAATGTAATAATCAATGTATCAACATTTTGCAGAGAAGTTATCTGGCTTCTTTGCAGACACCATGATCTTTTTTTTTTGTTCATGCTGCAACTAAAATACTTCTACCCCTTAGTCATAAACTTAACTCTGCATGAACTGATAACCTCCTCACAACCACCACCATTAAAAAAGAACTTTTATGAAAATAAAAGACAGCTTTTGCAGTGATTTAAATCAATCAATTACTGTTAGTTCTAGTGAAGAAGTTAGAAAAAGACATCACCTTAAATTAAAAAGTGTAATTTAGGATTTCTATGTCCTATTACCAACACAATGCTTTATATAAGCTTACTAAGCCAAAATAGAGATATTGATCACTATCTATGGGTCAGTGTTCCCAGGGTTTTTTTTATATTTCGTACTTAATTATTAAGTATGCAGATGCAGCTTTTCAGATAAAGCTATCTAGTGACACCTTGACTCCTTTTTATATACATAAATTGACCTTTAGGGATTGATTTACTAATGGCAAACAAACTGTTCGCTTTGCAAGGGAATTTTCCCCAGGAGCTTAGTAAATGTGGTGTCATTCGACTTTGCAAAGTATATCCAATCACACGCATGGAAAATAAAAAAAAGCACTTTTCTTGCACATGATTGTATTATGGAAGTCAGCTATACTGCATTCACTAAGCCCTGGAAAAAATGAACAATTTGCCTTTAGTAACCCTACCCCATGGTCTTCAATGTAAAAAAAACTTCAATGTAAAATGGCTGAACTGCTTTTTTTTAAAAATCTCTTAGGCTCTGTTCACATCTAGGCATATAGGGCGACAATCGCAGTAAAAATGCTCAAATAGAATCGCGGGATGCCCATCGCCCAAAGGAAGCTCCTATATTTATTTTGGGTGACAGGCGTCCTGTGGGAAAATCGCGCCATGTTTGGAGTGCTATTGAAATCGACGGGCAACGCACTGGGAACAATTGGGTGTCCCGCGATTTGCCACTATTGCGAATAGGGCCAGTTGACACCATAGAAACGCAGTCCGAATAAGTTCCAGATGCTTTTCTGCATGCGTTCCAGTACAATCCAGTGCAGAAAAAATGCAGCAAGCTTTACTTTTTTTCTAGAACTGCAAGCACTGGTGTGAACTATGCCATTAAAAACCATATAATCTACAATCCATGCATTTTTGATGCAGAAAAAAAAAAAACACACTGGACTGCATGCGGTGTGAACTGGCCCTTAGAAATTCTGGTCCTGTGTGACACCTTATATAGACAGAATCGACCTACCGAGGGTGGAGGTCCATTTCACTACAGTCACCCTACAAGCTATTGCATGTCACAATTTTCACTGGAGGAATTGCTGAATTTTATCCAGAATTAGCTTTTATATGGACATATAATGATTTTTTTAGTTTAGATTTTCTTATGCGCTGTACTGCTTTTTTTATTTCTGTGTGACACCTTACCTGGTGATGGTATTTTTAGCTGTAAAATAATTCTGTGGTTCCACTTACCACAACAGGAACTAATAATTTCCACCCATACTAATAACAAAAAGATTAACAGTAAGGTCTTTTTATAAAATCTGTATCAAGCTTTTTTTTTATTAGATAATTCATACTAATACTTTGTTAATGGGCATTAAAAAGGAGGTCCAGCTGCCTTACAAAAAAAAAATTAAAAGTCAGCAGCTCCAAATACTGGAGCTGCTGACTTTTAATATTGGGACACTTACCTGTCCAGGGAGCCCGCAATGTCAGCACCCTGGTCAATTTTTCTATCGGCTCTCAGGTGCTGCTGCTGCCATTGCTTCTAAGGGAAACTGGCAGTGAAGCCTCGCAGCTTCACACCTGGTTCCCTACTGCGTATGTGCGAAGCGCGCTGCACTTTCTGAATGGCCCGGTGGCAGGGGAAGGGCGACCTTCTGGGTGATCTTGCCGCAGCACCTGCCAAAACAGGTACCTGCTTCCACCTGCCCCCCAAAAGGTGCAAAATGTGGCACCAGAGGGGGAGTGGGCAGATAAGCGGAGCTTCCACTTTTGAGTGGAGCTTCACTTTAACTTTTTTAAGTAAAAATTTAAAAAAAAGTTTTGGATAGACTAATGTAGGCCATGGGAATCTTTCACATGGGGACCCAGGCAGCAATAAAATCCTGGCAGAGAGTCTTAATATTTGTCACTTCACTAAAAAGTTGTATGTTTATTTTTGTCTATATCCCTAATGAAGGTGGGATCCCCTTTATTTCTCTTTTGTTATTTGTCAAACAAGGAATTAGAGGAAAGCTCCTAAGTGAAAAAAAGAGAAATCACATTGCAAACCTCTCCCATGTGTTTTTCAGGGCTGCATGCAAGTAGGAACGATGTTCCATACAAGGAAGACATGCAGGAAGGTACAGAGATTCTGGATACATGGTTATCCATTAATTCATTCATAATATTCATTTACAAAAGAAAGGCTATTTAATAAACAGATTCAAGGAATTTCCTAATATCTGGACCAACTAGCCACAATAGCCATCACTAAAAACTGGAAAAAGCCCACTACAGTAGTACCTTGTATTACGAGCATAATCTGTTCCAGAAGCATGCTTGTAATCCAAAGAACCCGTATATCAAAGCGAGTTTCCCCATAGGAATCAATGGAAACGTAACTAATTTGTTCCACAGTGACTGCTGGTGTATGCAGTACTGTATGTGGCTAAAGGTGCGGGGTGCCGGAGACACTTGGGAACCGAGCCCCCCACTTCTGGCCAAGTGCAGTACTGCACACCCAGTGGCTTGAATCCTGCTCGTCTTGCGAGACAACATTCGCAAATTGAGTCAGGATTTAAAAAAAAAAAAAAAAGCTTGTATTGCGAAACGCTCGTAAAACCGCGTCACTCGCAAACCGAGGTTCCACTGTATTTCTCTAGACTTAAGCTGGCTATAGAAAGATCAAAATTCTCCTAGCTGAATTTCAATCAGTGTGTGGCCGTCCCTGCTCGACAGAAGCCGATCATGTTGGAAAATATTTCTCGATCATCTGCAGCCAATCAGCTGATATATATAGTATATTCTGACAGTGCCGGGTGCAGCTTGCGGAATACAAGGTCCTGGTGGGGATATTCCTATATCCACCTCACTTGTGTGGATGGATGAATCTTTTAATTTTTTTTTGTTCAGCCCACTGGCTGACTGGAAAAATAACTAATAATCTAAGGCTAGCATTAATAAAGAATAATGTAAGTTGGAACATGACAAACTACAAGCTATCCAGCAGACACTCTCCTCCCTATTTCTTCTTCGCTTTTTCATATAATTCTATTTTCCATGATGGGTTTCTTCGACCCAACTACACCTGTAGACTATGAATACGGTTCACCCTTAGGCTGGATTCACATCTAAGCCGCAGGCGGCTAGCAGCTGGGGTCCAGTGCGTCTCTGTTCTGTTTCAGGGATGGATCAGGGCCGAATTTTGCCTGAATTTGGCCTGAAACGGAGCCAAAGACACACAGGACCCCTGTGCTATCCGCTCCTCAGCCGCCCCGGAGATATGTGAACTGGCTCCATAGAGAGCCGGTCACAATCTCCTGTCATGCGAATTGGCCGGAACTGGCCAAATTTAAAGCGCTTGTAGCCTTAAAAAGGTAAAAAAAAAAAGCTTCTGTTCCTTTAGGGCAGGGATATGCAATTAGCGGACCTCCAGCTGTTGCAAAACTACAAGTCCCATCACGCTCTGCCTCTGGGTGTCATGCTTGTGGCTGTCAGAGTCTTGCTATGACTCATGGCACTTGTAGTTCTGCAACAGCTGGAGGTCCGCTAATTGCATATCCCTGCTTTAGAGCATGATCTATAGCATCGTGCTTCTGCAGTGTAATTTGCCCATTTCTTTGATCTAAAAAACCTGGTTGATCCTGCCTGTTACTGTATTCCCCTGTGTACTGGTCATGGCAATGATGGCTGCTGATCCATGATACTCTGGTCAGTTTACATGCCTCCGTCATCACACTCTCTGCTCTGAGTCTCTCCCTCTCCCTCCCTACCTGTCAGTTCCGATTTCTGTGAGTGAGATGATCTCCCACCCGCCCCTCCCCTCCCGGTGCTATTCCCTGTGGCTTGAAAGTAACATTTAAAAATAACTTGCATTCCCCATTTTATCAATATACAAAGTACAGTGTGTCTGTTTTTTTTTTTTTAATTCTAATCCTAAATACTTTCTCGCACAGCACGGATAAGCGGTCACATGACCTCCCTCTGCTGGCTGGTTGACGTCAGAGGGAAATCTCAGCCCCTTCCGCCGCTCTCCTTAGATCAGGGAAGGAGAGCGAAGGAGGACATGTGGCAGCACAGTGGTGCTGTGAGACAAGGTATTTAGGATTATTATTATTATACAGGATTTATATAGCGCCAACAGTTTGCGCAGCGCTTTACAACATGAGGGCAGACAGTACACTTACAATACAAATCAATACAGGAGGGATCAGAGGGCCCTGCTCGTTAGAGCTTACAATCTAGAAGGGATTAGAATTTTTTTTTAAAAATGGACACACAGTAATGCATGTTATTGATGATTATGACATTATAACCACTTTAAATCCCTGTATGGCTGGCTTAACTGTTGTCAGTTAGTCTATGGGCCATCAGCAGAGCATATAGACCAAGACTGGTCATATATCTTTTATTTTTTCATTCAGGTAGCAGGCTGAACGAAAAAGAAACAAAAACTGTTTTCTCCATTCACAGAGTCAAGGTGGAAAGAGGGACCCTCCCCGCTGAGATATTGTACTCTGACAGCAAGGACTTTCCACCCTCAGAATATACTGATCAGCGGCAACAGCCGCTAATTGAAAAAACTTTCCAACAAACCCTTTTGATATAAGTCAATTCATTCGATTGACTGGATCAGCTGATCCCTGCTGAACCGGCTGAATTTCGATCCATCTCTGGCCAGCTTAACTGATACTAGTGTGCTATAAACCTGCCACTCAGATGGAAAAAAATACAACACAAAAATGGTCCCTATCCACAGCACTTGGGTTAGGGACAAGAGCTCAGACAACTAGCAAGTAGTTTTCAAGTGACTTTATTCTACAATGTACAGGCATGGTAAGCTGGCCATAGAATATTTGTTTTTTTCGGGGGGTTTTTTCAACCAGAGAGATAAACAAAAAACAAAACAAAAAAAAACTACTTCTACCCAAATGAGTAGGATGGAGGACTCCTTCCCCAGCTTTATCCATCACCTCCAATCTCTCAAACCAGGACGTTGTATACTGACAGCGGCACCCACTGCTGACAAAATAGACTGGTCAGCGGCTCCAGCCGCTGATTGAGAAAAGTCTTTCAACATGTCCATTCGACAAAAGTCAATCTAACAATCGACTTCTGTCTGACCCCACACTGATCAAAATTTGAATGGCCCCTGCTGAATCAGCTGAATTTCAAATCCTCTATGGCCCAATATTTACATTTTGGAATTTTTAAAATGACAACTTTCAACAACTTCAGGAGATTCGAACCCACCTTTCAAGCTTCTAAAACATGTTTTGATAGCTTCTAAACACTAGAAAAAAAAAAGTTTCACTAGAGTTGCAGACTGGTATACAGCTGCAAGACTAGGATACTTTTTTCTAAAGTAAAAATCTTATAAATGTGTGCTAGTTGCTTGGGGGACAAAAAGAAGGTGACAAATTACAATTGGTCTGGAGGGAAATGTTTCTGGGACCAAACTAAATTTCAAATCAGCAGAAAAGTTCAGGTAAATAATTATTATCACAGTTAGTATTGGAAATGTCCTGCAGTTAGCATGTCCTGCATGGTTAATAGCTTACTAAAATGCGTATCAGCCCTGGTTCACATTGGTACGATTTGACATGCGATTTGACGTGTCAAATCGGCAGCAATTGCCTGCAATGACACCGTCCTAATTGGTGCGACGCTGCATTTGCGGCGCCGCACTGATTGCAAAAAGTTTCTGTACTACTTTTTGCGATTTCGGGCTGCGATTAACATTGACATCTGTGTAGAAACCCGCACAGATGTCTCTGAAATCGCAGCCGAAATCGGGACTGACATGTGGGAGTGAAATCGTGTGAGTTCAGCTGAACTCGTACAGCTTCATTCTCGCAGCTCAGTGTGTTTTAGAAATAGGTATTTTCAGAACTAAATTTTTGCAAGCAGAACTCTTTGCCTACATGTATACTGCACATTGAGCAGTGTTTGAAAAAAACGCTAAGAGTAAAACAATTTCAAATGCAATAAATGTGTATTTTCTGCAGCATATCCCTGACCGACGACATCACAAGGGGGCGGGATAACCCACTGACATTACCAGGTGGCCCCACTCCTTAGTTATTTAAGAACTGTCAGGTGGCAGAGCTGGCAGGTGGCGGGAGTGGACTTTTTTTTTTTTTTTTTTTGAGTCGGCGGGCGACGTGATTGACGATTGGTCTAAACAGGGGACATTTTTTTATTTTTATTTTAAATAAAGGACTTGTCAAAAACAGTCTAATGTCTTTTTTTTTACTCTACACATTTTTTTGAGTGAATACGTGGGGGTACTATGTACACCATATTCATTCACATATGGGGGGGCCAGGATCTGGGGGCCCCCTTGTTAAAGGGGGCTTAGAGATTCCGATAAGCCCCCTGCCTGCAGACTTCCACAACCACCGGCCAGGGTTGTGGGGAAGACGCCCTATAGCCCCTCCTGCCCCAAAGCACCCTTCCATGTTGAGGGCATGTGGCCTGGTATGATTAAGGAGGGGGGGCACTTGCTCATCCCCTCCCTTTCCTGACCCGAAGGGCCTCGTTTGGATTTGGGGGGGTGGCTTGGGGAGAGAAGCCATGCCATTTTTGTCCCGATTTTTTAATTGCCGGAAAATGTTTTCTTTACTTTTCCCGCTGACAGCTAATGACTCATCAGTTGTTAAAGAAGCGGCGGCCGCCTGCTCCTTGACAACCAGGTTGTTTACTGGCTGTTGAGGATACTGGCGGCTGCCGGTTCCTTAAACATCACATCCTGGGTCCACTACTTATTTACCACATGTCATTTTTTTTTGAGAATTAATTTTCACTCCTGTTTTATGCAGTATTTACCAAGCGTTTTTGCTTTATGCGGTAAATATCGCATAAGGCAGTAGTGAATTTACATTTTCAGGATTGCATGTGGTGTTTGGGAAAACACTGCATGTGATCTGGTTCTGTGATTGGAGCCCATTGTTTGGCCATATTAGATCATGTGAAGTGGGACAGAGAGAGGGAAGGATAAGTGGAGTACTGCAGTCCAGCAGGCAGGGTTGACAACGCTAATTGGGATTTTAGTACAGAAAATCCGAACTGTGTTGTCAGCCCAAACAAGAACACACCAGACTTTTAGCAAATCAACATTTATTTTTCATGTACATGCAGCATTTGTATGGGGATAAAATATGGGGAAATGGGCATTTGTTGCAGAGATTAACTGATTTGTTTTTTTATTTTGTCCTGATAATACTCTTTAACTGATAAAATTGTACCCTGGCTTCTATGATACTCCTTCCAAAATATTGTAAAAATAACTCGTAGCTCCTTGGTAAGGCAAGGTCCGGTAACAAACTGTAATTACCTGTAAAGAGTGATGTCTTAAGGACCAACCTTGACACTCAATATATCTAAGCGATTAGACCTTCACCGGATGCCAAGGGCTTTGCAATAGTGAACCATAAACCCAACTGAGGTAGTGTAAATATTACATGTAGACAAACTGTTTGGACAGAAAAGGTCAAAAGGTATGTTATATTAAAATATTAATAATCTATACATTATGCATAAAACAACCATAAAAAAACCTACCTTCTTATATACTCGAGTATAAGCCGACTTTTTCAGCACATTTTTTATGCTGAAAAAGCCCCCCTGGCTTATACTTGAGTGAGGGTCTCCTGCTGTGTCATGCAGTCTTAACTGATCGGCGGCCGTCCACTGTAACAAAGCCCCACCTCCTCCTCATCCGTGATAGACGCAACACTGATACAATGCTCGGAAACTGAATCAGTGCTCCGTCTATCACGGACGAGAAGGAGGCGGCGCTTTGTTAGAGTGGACGGCCGCCGGACTAAGACTGCAGTTGCATAACACAGCGGGAGACACTCGCTGTTTGTAATCAAAGGTACAGGTGGGGCTGCAGATGGGCACAGTGAGGCTGCAGATGGGCACAGTGAAGCTGAAGATGGGCACTGATGATACAGGTGGGCACAGTGAGGCTGCAGATGGGCACAGTGAGCCTGCAGATGGGCACAGTGAGCCTGCAGATGGGCATAGTTTACCAGTAGCTGTTGCATTTCCCACCCTAGGCTTATACTTGAGTCAATACGTTTTCCCAGTATATATACGGGACCTTGGAGGAACCACGGTGCCCAAGAGTTTACAGATAAAATCCGTTGTTTGAAAGATCAGTCTGTTTCTTTTCAAATTCCCCATTGCCTAACAGTAAAAAAATAATTTATAAACATATAGCTATGACGTAAGAAAACCAATGGTTAGGTTTCCTGAAAAGGAGCTTAATTTTCAAACCAGAAATGAGCCAAAATTCTGGTTGATAAAATAAGTGTTCTGAGAAATGACCCTATCGTACTGTGTGAGGCTGGTCTGTTCATATGTACAAAGATCTTTTATACCAAGTGGTGGTTTAAACCACAAACTGCTACTAAAGAAAATGAGAAAATACAAATAGTAGTTTTTTTTTTCCTTAAACTCATTCCACCACTACATTTATGGGAAATTGCTTCTAATGGTTAAACTCTAAGTTACCAGGGCTTACGAAAATACTTTCCCTTATACAAATGCTCCAAGTATTCAAAAAATGAAATGGACAATATTTCATTTCTACTGCCTTCCCCAAGACAGCACAATGGAATCAAACATGCCTGCTGGATAAAAGCTGTCTGTGGTCAAGCAGTAAAATGTTGTCTGCTGCCTCCATTGCATAGAGAATGATTAGCTCAGTGGAATAAAATGTTCCTGATTGCAGGATGTGAGCATGAAACAGACTTAAATTACTAAAGATCACTTCAGGTTTATAGGTTACAAAGTACTGCAGCAGCCGTGAACTCCAGTACTGAGCAAATCAAAAAAAAAATTTAATCCACTGCTAAAGATAGATAATTGTTTTCATATACCATTTATGCTGTGAAAAATACATGTCAAATTGGCTTGTGGCTTTTGGCATGTCCCCAGGACAATGAAAGGTGTAAATCTGCTTTCCTCTAACCAATTTACAGATGAAAAAAATGCAGTACTTTGCGTAGCCTGCACAACAGCGAGTAAAGCCAGCCATAGACCATTTGAATCTTTGGGTCTTCAGCAGGAACCAGGCGAGATTAAAACCATGTATGGGCAGTTTGAGTGTACCCAAGTTGACTAATCGATCAACTTGGGTATAACCAGCCTGTCAGATTTGACATGCGATTATGGATAGCGGCTCTTATAGTCGCTAGCAATAATCACCATGTTATCCCCCTGCCGGGAGGACACAGTGGCTTCGCAGGAGGGATTTCCCTATCAACACTGATTGTGCTGATGAGGGAATCGAACGATTAGAAATTAGAAAATTGCTCCATCTATGACTAGCCTAAGCGTTAACAAGAAATGGTAGTTTTTGAAATGCTATTCCACGAACCACATCTAAAAATAAGGGGATATGACACTTCGCTAATAAAAATGAATTCTTGCTTTAAACCAGGGATGTCTTACCTAATAGCCTTGCTGTGTTTTTGTTTGCTTTATGTAACCAGGCAGTGTGTGCCTGAAGGCCATGTTGGCCTAAGAAATTATTTTTTGCTAAAGTTATCACTGGAACACAATTAAACAATCATATAATTGTTTTGTGGCTGCTGCAATCCAGAAGACGTTCCTGGATACTGACACCCACCCAGTGATTTTTAGCCAAGTAGCTACAGGAGCCCATTGTAAATTTTGGGCAGGGTGGATATAAATCAATGATTTAAAAAAAAAAATCAGATTTTTTTGATTTAAATCGATTTTTTTGATTTTTTTAATTAAATTTATTTTAATAAAATGCTTTTTGAGTAAAAAATTATCTAAAAGATAGTTTTCCATTTAAGATACATTCATAATTTAGTTTATTCAGCATGAAATGGAGCTTAGTTGTGTGGCATGAGGCTGTGTATTCTGCAATATTTACATTTTTGGTAAACTCATTCAATGAATTCGAGATAACATGCACTGCATTGATGCATTCACACAATTTCACAGAAACCATAAGATAAGCTAAAGTTCAGAAATATTCCTTTATCCCATTCTTTTGAAAATCTATGTACACTACAAACTATGATTGAATTGGTTCTGATATTGCTCTTTTACTAACCTGACAGCTTATTATTCTAAATAGGAAACCTTCATTTTGTTTGCAAATATTAAAGATTCTAACTACCAGCAAGAATAAGTCCTTACATTTAAAGAGCACCTGTCATTTCGGATCCACCAGGGCAGCGCCTGTTAGCGGGCATCCACTCACCTGCTGCTGCCATGTACCTCAACTTGGTGCATCCCTACTGCATCACCAGCCGTCCCATTAAACTAAATGAGACTGTTGGTGAGTCAACAGCGGGTCAGAGGAGGAGCCGCTGCAGGAAAGAGATGACAGTTGTTCTTTAAAAATTATGATTTAAATCGAGTTGATTTAAATCCAGTCTTTTTACTAGTGATTTAAATAATGATTTAAATCATGATCTAAATCAATTTGATTTAAATCAAATCCACCCTGGTTTTGGGTATTTCAAGAGAAGCTACAAATGCTGTAACTGCTGACTTTTAATATTAGGACACTTACCTGGCCAGAAATCCATCAATGTCTTCACCCGAGCCGATTGTCCAATTGGCTATCGGGTGCAGCCACCGCCATCTCTACTAAGGGAAACTGGCAATGAAGCCTTGCGGCTACAGGGGAAGGAGAAGGGGGGCTGAGCTTCCAGCTGAGTTTGCTGCGGCAAACTCAGCCGGAAGTGGGAGCGGGTACCTGTCAAAACCAGGTACCCGCGCCCCCCCAAAAGGTGCCAAATGCTGCTGCCGAGGCACACAAGTGGAGCTTCCCCTTTTTGGTGGAGCTCCTCTTTCACCTTCTTCTGACCTCTTTAGATAAATAACAACAACACCCTTGATGGTAAAACTCCCACTTAGTAGAGACTCGAGATCCCCTGGTACCCAGTTGCTGATAAAACATTAGCATATAATAGCTGCAAGGTGAGAGTCAGGAGAATCTACACCTGGAATACAAAAGTGAACAAGTGATATAATAATAAGGTATGGATGGACCTTTAATCCATTCACAAATGCCTATTTTCCTGTGACTAAGTTTACTAGTACACTCCCAAAAAAAAGATTCAGTGTAGAAAAAAAAGTCCCCTTCTTCGACTCTGGAACTACATCATTGTTAAAAAGGAAATGTTTCAAAAATAAACCGTCTTTAGATGAAGTAAATATGGATGAAATTCAACAACAATAATCTGAAAAAATAATGGTAATTAAGGCAAGTACAGCAAACATCGCACACCTGTTCCTGTACAAGTGACCAACTGCCCAGACGCAATAAAATATTCAGGATGAAGGAAGAGATTTGGGCACCATAACAGGAAAGAATTTTTGGGCTTCAGCCAAACTGTACAATATTTCTTCTACAGCAGTGATAGGCTGCAAAGGTCACAGAGGCGGAAGAGCAGCTGGAAGGCCCTTTTTGTCTTTTTTAAGGATAACCCAGTAATAGAAACAATACAAAGACTGTATGAATAAAATATAAAGCATGACACATATAAAGATAAAAAGGAGCATATACATGATAGGGAAAGAAGTGTGAAAGCACAACCAGGGTGATTTAACCAACATATGCATTTTATAATCCTTAAACCACTGATTTCTATATCCATTCCTCAGTACAAAAAGTGATCAAACACCCTTATAGGTTTCGTTTTTTTTTTTAATTCTCCCTGGCCAGAATCCCATTCTAACGATCAGTGAACTGTAGGTCTAGAAAGTCTAGAGAGTGTGAAAATGAACTCGCCTGTAATTTCATATTCAGCCCTGGTTCACATTGGTGCGATTTGACATGTCAAATCGGTGGCAATTGCCAGCAATTGCACTGTCCTAATCGGTGCGACGCTGCATTTGCGGCGCCGCACTGATTTCAAAAAGTCGTTTTTGTACTACTTTTTGCGATTTCCATTGACATCTGTGCAGAAACCTACACAGATGTCTGTGTAATCACGACTGAAATCAGGACTGACATGTGGGAGTGAAATCGTGTGAGTTCAGCTGAACTCGCACGGCTTCATTCCCGCAGCTCAGTACGAACCTGGGCTAAAGTAGAAGTTCACTCTAACAATCACCACTGATTCTTTTTAATTCTTATACTGCTAGCATTAGTAAATAGGAAAGTATGTCACATTTACTTGTTTTAAACTTTTTTTTTTTTTACATTTCTCCAGTTACTCCCTGGTTTCTTGCCTAGAAAAATTATGTCATACATCCCAGGAGTCTGTAGGAGGGGAGAAGAGGAGGGGTCTTCTCTGCTAAGCACACTCTCCTTGCATGCATTCTTGAGCTAAGGGCAGATGGATCCCAGGAAGTAAATGCTACATGAATCTTAGAGACATGGCTGGATGGGGAGTTCATTCATCATTATTTTGCTAGAAAAATTTTCAGAACCCCCAAACATTATATATATATATATATATATATATATATATATATATATATATATATACACATATACACACACACACACATATATGTTAAATATATTTATTTAATTTTTTTTTTTTTTTACACTTTCCCTTTAACAATTTTTTTTATCACTTTTATTCCTATTACAGGGAATGTAAACATCCCTTGTAATAGGAATGGTGCGTGACAGGTCCTCGTTATGGAGAGATGTGGGGTCTATAAGACCCCACATATCTCCTCTAGGCTGAAAAGCATCAGAACAAAAAATAAATAAATAATTGACGATATCAGGTTTGTTTACTTTGTGGCCCGGACGTGACGTAATAACATTGTGCCCGGGCCTCCGAGGATCGTAGAAATTGCCGGGGACCATCTGTCCCTCAGAAATCTCTATGCCTCTCTTCCGGTGCTTACCGATTCGTTCTCCGGGTCCCCGATAGTACGGGAGAGCACCGGAGGGCGGCGGGGGGAAACATCCCCTCCCATCGCCGCTAAGAAAGATCAAGTGGCTGAACAGCCGCTATGATCGTTCTTATTGTGCTCAGAATCGCCGGCTCTAAAAAACGATATCTGGATGATGCCTGTAGCAGGCATCATTCAGATATCTCCACTGAAAGCCGAGGATGTCATATGACGGCCTGCGGTATGGAAGTGGTTAAAAATGAAATAAATAGTGTTTTTGGTTTGAGGTGCTCAAATGCAGTGGATCTGCTTTAAGTTGGCCATACATTATACAATTTTCTTTTTTAATTTCCTTTAGATTTACCTTCGACTATGTAGTGCAAGGTCCTTACTGATTACATACAAATTGAAAGTGTGTAGGGTTGACCTGATATTATATGGTTTTGGTAAATCTAAAGGAAAATTGAAAAAGAAAATTGTATAATGTATGGCCAGCCTAGAGTTACACTTTGATAACCAATGAGGCCCTACAATAAAAGCTATAAAAATGATTATAAATTGTAGGGCATAGGCGCCTCTATTGTTTTGAGCAGGCCAAGAGTGGTGAAATGTGTCAAGGAAGGCTGTTTTTTGGGTGGAGATATTGCTGTATGCAGTATATTTTTTGATTATTAAAAAATTCTGCAAGAAGAGCTTGCTTTCACGTTCCCTCTCAATGATACTGAGGGAGACACAGACAGCAATAACAACCTGACAGGTGTTCTAATCCCTATCTGCCCCATCGAAAACTTGCCTTTAGGGCTCTTTCACATGGGTGGACTTGGGCAGCAGATCCCCCTGCGCAGCTGGGGATCTGCCCACTGATCCCTGCTGAGCAGGCGGATGACAGGTCCGTGTCCTGCTCCGCTTATGCAGAGCAGACACAAACTGCTTTCCTCTATGGGCGGTCAGATATAAAAATTGTTACCACTTAGCAATATGACGGTGGCAAAGTGGTTTAGTTATCCTGATCGGACATCATATGACATGATCAGGATAACAAGCCTGCGTGCGCACACAGCTGATAATCGTGTGAACCAGGAAGTGCCGGTAAACGGCTTTCCTCGGTTCACGCTGACAGGGAGAGCCGATCGGTGGCTTTCCCTGTCAGAGGGGGGGTCTGCGCTGATAATCAGCACATGGATTATCAATGCAGCCCCCATCAGATGTGCCCATCAGCTGCCAATCACCTACCAGCCTGTGACCCACAAAGAAAGCCTGGCAGTGCCCATAAAGGTGGCAATCAGTGCCCACAACAGTGCCAATCAGTGCCCCATCAGTAATGCCCATCAGTGCCCTTCAGATGCCACTCAGTAATGCCTGTCAATAGCTCATCATCAGTGCTGCCTATCCAGTGCCACCTATCTGTGCCCATCAGTGCCACCTATCAGCACCTATCAGTGCCCATCAGTTTTTTTTTTCAAAATTGTCAGTCTTTTTTTGTTTATAGTGCAAAAAATAAAAACCACAGAGGTGATCAAATTCCACCAAAAGAAAGCTCTATTTGTGGGAAGAAAATGATAAAAAATTAGTTTGGGTACAGTGTTGTATGACTGCGCAATTGCCATTCAAAGTGCGATGGTGCTGAAAGCTGAAAATTGTCCTGGGCAGGAAGGGGGAAAGTGTCCTGTATTGAAGTGGTTAAACATCCGACTGTCATCCGATCCGCCTGACAGATGGGGAACGGATCCACCATCCGTCTGTTTTTAGCGGACAGGTTCGGATTGGATGTTGTCGGGTGTAAGCGGATGTCACATGTCCGTTTACATTCACCACTCCATAGAAGGCAACTGATGGTCCGATCGGTCCACCTGTGTGAAAAGGGGCCTTAGTTATACTTTAACCACTTGACCACCGAAAGATTTAACCCCCTTCATAACCAGGCCATCTTTTTGCGATACGGCACTGCGATACTTTAACTGACAATTGTGCAAACATGCAATGCTGTACCCAAATTAAATGTCAATAATAAAAAAAAATGCTGAATGCCTGTATTATACATTGTACAGGCAGGCAGTTACCTACACTCTCGTAGGTAACTGCCGGCCCTCATCAGCTGTAATGACTGATGGAATAGCCACGCTATTTTAACTTGTGACAGCAAGGGCAGGGAGGGTATTGGGTGTACGGGGTGCAGATGCTGGAACATGTTGCATGTTCTACCCTTAAAACAGGTGAAACATGTAACATGTTTCAAAAGGTGAACTTATCCTTTAATATGGACCTAAAATCTGATTTATATTCAGGATTGCATGGAAAAATAACTAGAGATGTTTAGATATTAGACATTTGATAAATCTGTTCTTCACTTATGTCTGCCAAATCAAGGTCACACTGCAGGAACATATAGGCAGAGGTCAGTTTAAACGTCCTACTATATTACTTTCATTTTTAAAATGCCCTGTTCTCAATAAGTGACATATAAATGTCATTTTCATTTATGAGTGTTATTTACGCTGTTCTTAAAGTGGTTGTAAACCCTCACTTACACCCAGTGAAGTGACTGGCTTTAGGTGATACGCGGAGATGAAACAAAGCAAAATTTATAAAGTTTGTGTGAGCGGTCAGAAAAAGGGGGCAGAGAGCCAAAGTTACAATTTGTAGAGCTCAGTAATAAGAACTCTGGGAGCTGATTGGAGGGAAGGGGCGCACCCCCTCCACTCAGCTGAGGCTGTCAATCAACTGGAGGTCCCTCCCATCACCATTTTTCTCTTGGTGTCAGGAAAACTTGTCAGAAGTGCCATGCTGATGCGGCCATTAGAAGGAACTGAGAAGCACAGGAATTACAAACAACAAGAGATTAGAGCTGGGCGATTTTTTTTTTGGACACCGCACCGGTCCCGAGGAGCTGCAGGCAGGAGTTTTTAGGCGAGGCCGCGGCTTCGGCTTAGTCCGCTGCGTCCAGCTTCGCGGACTAGGCTGAAACCGCGGCCTCACCTAAAAACTCCTGCCCGCAACTCCTCAGGACCGGCGCGGTGTCAGCGCCGGTCCAGGGGAGCTACAGGCAGGAGTTTTTAGGCGAGGCCGTGGATTCGGCCTAGTCCGCGGCGTCCGGCCTCGCGGACTAGGCCGAAGCCGCGGTCTTAACTAAAAACTCCTGCCCACAGCTCCTCAGGACCGGCGCAGTGTCAGCGCTGGTCCTGGTGAAAAAAAAAATCTAGAAAAATCGATTTGCTGAAATTTTGAATCGATTTGACCTCTCAACTCGATTCAAGATACAAATCGATTTTTTTCCCCAGCCCTACAAGAGATACAATATAACAGTTCTAATGAACCCCTGAGGGAATTAACAAAAAACTGTAACCATTGGTAACTTTGCAGTATTTTACCACTGCCAATAATAAAAGGACATTCGTTCAGAAGAGAAAATAGCCCACAGGACTTTTGTTTTTTTCCCAACGGCTATGCTCTTAATGTTGAGAACCCTTCCAATGGAAATTTTAACTGATTCCACACTGTTCCGTGTGCATGCAGCACATATGTTAGTGCGCACATATCATGTATTTCACACTAAAACACAGTCACATAGGAAAGAACAGGTTTTTTTTACTTGACGTGCATTTTCATGCAGCAAAGTGCAAGAGCTGCTGCAATTAAATGAGACAGACAAGAATGGGCCCCAATGCATTTACATTTTTTGAAATGTTCATATTATGACTAATAATATTGTTAATGTGTGCTGATTTAGAGACATCATATGTCCATATTTTAAATTGCAACTTCAAAGCTACTGAATGTCCATTGTCTTGCAAAGCAAATCGTAAGAAACAAGCTAGTGAATTGTGACCGTTCGTTCTTTATGAAAAAGCTGAAGCAGGAGTTCAAGTGGGTTTTCCACAAATGTGACATTTCAGTTCAACAAGACAAAGAGGCCTGTCTTTTTCATTTTTTTAACGAGTAATGAAATCAGGATCGAACAAGCATCTGAATATTTATAAGCACATCACCTCATTCCCACTCTGTCACATTATAATGTGCTAAAGGAACTTTACTCATTTCATAGCATACCAGGCATAGTCATAATGGCGTCAATGCTCAATTCAGTATTGAAGACCACCCACTACCAATGTGGGGAGAGGAAGAAGGAGACCCAAGGATGTCATGTGGCTAACAAGAAGACCTCAGGGGAAAAAACGGTGTGTTTAAAGGGAATTAAAAAAAAAAAAAAAGACAGGTGCACAGGTGTGGGGGTGAAACAGAATTAGGCGTTCAAATCACAACCTGTACTATGTTTCAAGGGCTAGTCCTTACCAGATGCTCTGTTCTGCATTTTCCTCCACAAGTAAAGTTCATGGCCATAATTCTGTCTTCAATAGTGTCTGTTCACACCAATGTGATGCCTTGCATAGCAATAGAATAAATCTGGCATTCTGCATTTGAGTGCCCTGACCCACAGATTGCCGCTTAAATCAATTCGAACGGAGCATTTCTTGTAATGGCAATGTCCAAAAAACACATACGGTGGCCCCACGAGTGGTAAGTATGTCACTATGGGGGTTATTTACAAAAGGAAAATCCACTTTGCACTACAAGTGCAAAGTGCACTTGAAATTTAACTGGAAGTGCAGTCGCTGTAGATCTGAGGGGGACACGCAAGGAAAATAAAAAACAGCACATTAGCTTGCACATGATTGGATAATAAAATCAGCAGAGCTTCCCCTCAGATTTACAGCGACCACACTTCCAAGTGCACTTTCAGTGCATTTTCAAGTGCACTTTGCACTTGTAGTGCAAAGTGGATTTGTCTTTCGTAAATAACCCCCTATGTATCATTTAGGCCTAGATTGACGTAAAGAGTAGAACATGTTCACTTTCAAAGTGAATGAGTTGAAAAAGTGAAAATTCACTTTGCAAAGCATGCCCAAATTGAAAAAAAAAAGAAAAAAAAGAAAAATGAAAAAAGATTTTATTTTGTATGCTATTGGATAATTAAAAATCACCAAAATGTCACCTCATTCACTAAGCGAAGTGCATTTTTGAAATAAAAATATATAGTTGGACTCAGCGTCAGAAAACTAACAACCATATGAAACTAACAGACATCAACTAAGATAGTGACAGCAGCACTTACTGAACTCCCACATACAGATAAAAACAATAAGCAAAATAATTGTGTTGCGCTATCAAAGTGCCAATACACTAGTAATACAACTCAATGACATAAGAATATTACAAAAAAAAAAATCACTGTGCGAAAATCAATTACTGCAATCAAAAGTGTCCAAAGATGATCATTTAATAAAGTGCACAGTGCAAAATCAGTCCAAATAAAAGGTGATCGTTGCAAGAAAATTCTTGCATTAAATGTGAATATATCGCCCCAATCTTCTTATGTAACCCTATGCCACTCCACACCCTGGTGCACACCCAACTCACAAATTGTTTACCATCAGGTAAGAACTCAGATATGGAGGCCTGGCTGCACTTTTTAGGAGAGATCTCTGCTGGGATGCATGAGTCCAGCTCCCAGAACACTCCGCAGAAGCAGCTCAGGGGAATATAAAGATAAGGAAGGAACTCATGGTGTAGTAGTGTAAAACTTCACCAACTAATTAAAAAAGAATGCTACTCACACAAGGTAGATAAATCAGCAGTCATCACCCTAGCAGGTTGGATTCCATCATCACTGTAGTTCAACCCAACATGTTTTGTCCAATAGGACGTCATCCAGGGGTATAGAAGATGTACACACATTTATCACAAGAATTTTCTTGCACCGATCACCTTTTATTTGGACTGATTTTGCACTGTGCACTTTATTAAATGATCATCTTTGGACACTTTTGATGAATTGATTTTCACACTGAGATTTTTTTGTACTAATCTTATGTTATTGAGTTGTATTACTAGTGTATTAGTACTTTGATAGTGCAACACAATTATTTTACTCATTGTTTTTATCTCTAGGTGAATTTTTACTTAGCTTAATGAATTTGGTGAAATTGTATGTTTTTTCTTTTTAGTAACAATCAATTCTGGGCATGTTTTTACTACTTTCCGATGCAATGCCGGCTCGATTTCCCCTTACTTTCTTCCGCGGTAAAAGCGTTCAACAGCAACACACACAGTAGAAGAAAGCTAGAATCTCTGTTAGCTTTGTTGTCGGTGTCCCTGTTGCAGATTTTCCCTACTTCCTCTCTGGGGAAACTGAAAGTAAGTGAGGGGAAATTGGTTTTAGACCGACCCTACACTATTCAATTAAATATTCTCTGTACAGTCTTTTTAGATATACCAAAACTATGTAATTGGAGGACACATCAAAACAATCAATTCACTTTGTATCAAATCAGGCATTACATAGTTGATGGTAGATCTAAAGAAGATTGTACAAATCAGATTGCATAGTGTATGGTGACCCTTACGGAGCCCAAATAGCAGTAAACCTGACAGTTTCTAATCCTTCCCTATCCAAAACTAAAAGAAAGTTTTGGCTAAAAATACACCTTAAATATTCTCATCCAAAAACAGTTTCCTTCATATTCAGCTTCTACTGCCCATTCGCCTTTTCACAAAGCAGTATGTAATGAATTTTTTAAATTATGTTTAAACTTTTGTAGACATTAACGCTGCTTTTCATCATATCATTTGAGCGTAGGTCCTCATATTAACAACCCCTAAGGGGAAGAGTCCATGATGCCCTGCATTTACAGCCAGGTCTTCATTCTTTCATGTTAAATGCCGCTGGACGCCACTCAGCCTAGAAGATCCAAGATATCTTGTAAAAAGGAATTATTTTGAGGGACAGCTCTAGAGACAAGGGGAGTATTGTAACCAGAGCTTTTTCGTTTTTTAACAACTGGACATCCATAGAATGTATAAAAATGTCCTGGAAGTGGTTAAAACAAGCTCATGGCTAAAACTGCAACCATGAGCTTGGTATCATTTTTTTTACAGCCGGCGATTAGCTGTTCAGTAAAAGTGATCTGGGGGGGCTCTACAGCCACCTGATCACATTTACCATAGTGACAAGGGGAGCTTCCCATCTGTCATCTCCCATGATAGTTCCAGGCTCTCCCATTCCGCCACAAATACTGGGACTCTGGTATCTGTACAGGATAGCTAAATACAGAGAAAATCAAGGGTCACCCAGTCCCTAATCTCATCCGTGACTAATGAACCTGGAAGCAATACGGTTTTCGTCCTTTCTATTTTTTAAAGCGGTCATCCCCTGGTTGCTACAGTCTGTGCTTGACTAGCTACATTGGAGGGCAAGGGGGACATTGGGGGTCTAATAGATCCCGGATGTCTCCAGAAAAAGGGACCTGCCACATGCAAATTGAAAGTGTAAAAAATCAATTTTAAATAAAAAACACTCTGGTTCCCGACCCTGAGAGACATACAATCAAATGCAAGTGTAGATCCAGCACGTCTATGTAAAACAGTGATTGCACTACACATATGAGGTATCGCCGTAAACATCACTGAGAGCAATAATTTTAGGTTAACTTTAAACCAAGGATTTTTTTTAATGAAAGAATTTTAGGCACCATAGTCTGTCACCAAATCACAGGTGTCTGCACTTTTGAGTGTTGACATGTTTGGTATCGATTTAATCAACAAAACCCTATCTTTTAGATTTTATCAAAAATTGGGCATTATATTGTGTTTGTGTGCACTAAAATTTGTTTTAGTGTAGTTCTTCCTCAAAATTTGCATTTGGTAAATGGCTGCACAAATGTTATGCAACATAAACAAAAATTGCAAGATACACCATTTTATTCTCCAGTGCCTCCGCTTTCAGAAAAAATATATTGTTTGGGGCTTCTAAGTTATTTTCTAGCAAAAAAAAGTGCTGATTTGTATGTATGTGAAAAATTTAAAAGACTGCCTCGGATAGCAAGCGGATAAGTCCCTGCTAAGGGGGGGGGATCATGAAATCCACATCTTTATATCAGATAATTAAGTCAAAGCCCTATCTCATAGAAACAATGGTTTCTAGGTCTTACAATAATAAGGGATAATAAGCTTGGAACTAATATATGTATCAATAATATATACCAATATAATTAGCAAGGCTCTGTCTGCTCTCCTCAAACAAGAAATAAACCCGTAATAATGCATTTCACAATGCTTTAGAAATAGATTTTTTTTTCCAGAGTATTCTGTTGTGTATTACTCTGTCCTTTTGCACTGTAAATGTTTTTTTTTTATAATTGTATGCATGATGCTGAAGTTATATCAAATAAACTATTGTATGTAAAGCATATGTTCAGGTTGTCCTAGAATACTTCTGTCTATCTTATGTCGGATTATTTTCTCACAACACACAGTCTGGGACCCAGACTAGACAGAATAGTTTGAGGGCTGAGAATACTATCAAGTGAGATCACAGCCATACTACTGAAAATATGACAGCGCAGACAGTGATGCAGCAAACAACTTGCTTACAGCCTGCACAGATGGAGAACATAAAACGATGTCTAGCATATGCATCCCTCTGTACTAGGCATCAATTAAGCTATAAAAACTGAGGTTGAAGCGTTTTAATGTTTTCTTATTGAATGAGATGACTCAATGCTTCTCAGACATCCTGTGAATGTCTTATAGACCTCAGTGGGTTTTATGAGTCTGGAGAACACAGAAACACGGGTTAATTATCTCAATATCCTGGTGTTTGGAAGACTGGAGTTAAATCTTTACATGTACTTGCCATACATAACCCACAAAATATGTGAAGCATACCTACAGTGCCTTGCAAATTTATTCACCCCCCTTGGTATTTTTCGTGTTTTGTTGCCTCACAACCTGGAATTAACATGGATTGTTTGAGGATTTGCATCATTTAATTTACAGAACATGCCCACAACTTTGAAGATTTTTTTTTCATTGTGAAGCAAACAACAAATAGTACAAAATAACAGGAAAAGTCAATGTGCATAACTATTCACCCCCCTAAAGTCAATACTTTGTAGAGCCACCTTTTGCGGCTATCACAGCTCCAAGTCTCTTTGGATAAGTCTCTATGAGCTTGCCACATCTTACCACTGCGATTTTTGCCCGTTCCTTCTTGCAAAACTGCTCCAGCTCCTTCACGTTGGATGGTTTGCGCTTGTGAACAGCAATCTTTAAGTCTGACCACAGATTTTCTATTGGATTAAAGTCTGGGCTTTGACTAGGCCATTCCAACACATTTACATCTTTTCCCTTTAACCACTCAAGTGTTGCTTTAGCAGTGTGTTTGGGGTCATTGTCCTGCTGGAAGTTGAACCTCCATCCTAGCTTCAAATCACACACAGAGTGGTACAGGTTTTGCTCAAGAATATCCCTGTATTTAGCACCATCCATCTTTCCCTCAACTGTGACCAGTTTTCATGCCACCACCATGTTTCACTGTGGGGAGGTTGTTCTTTGGGTGATGTGAGGTGTTGGGTTTGCGCCAGACATAGCGTTTTCTTTGATGGCCAAAAGGTTCAACTTTAGTCTCATCAGACCAGAGCACCTTCCTCCATACATTTTGGGAGTCTCCAGCATGCCTTTTTGCAAACTCAAAACATGCCATTTTGTTTTTTGCTGAAAGTAATGGCTTTCTTCTGGCCACTCTGCCATAAAGCCCAACTCTATGGAGCGTACAGCTTATTGTTGTCCTATGTACAGATACTCAAGTCTCTGCTATGGAACGCTGCAGCTCCTTTGGGGTTACCTTAGGTCTCTGTGCTGTCTCTCTGATTAATGCCCTTCTTGCCCGGTCCCTGAGATTTGGTGTGCGGCTGTCTCTTGGCAGGTTTGCTGTTGTGCCATGTTCTTTCCATTTGGTTATGATAGATTTGATGGTGCTCCTAGGGATCATCAAAGATTTGGATATTTTTTTTAATAACCTAACCCTGACTTGTACTTAACAACATTGTCCCTTACTTGTTTGGAGAGTTCCTTAGTCTTTATGGCAGTGTTTGGTTATTGGTGCCTCTTGCTTAGGTGTTGCAGCCTCTGTGGCTTTCAAAAAGGTGTGTATATGTAATGACAGATAATGTGACACTTAGACAGGTGGCCATCAATTCGCTAATTATGTGACTTTTGAAGGTAATTGGTTGCACCAGAGCTTTTTATGGGCTTCATAACAAAAGGGGTGAATACATACGCACATGCCAATTATCAGTTTTTTATTTCTGAAAAATAGTTTTATGTATATAAAAAATGGGAGAACAAAGGCGGGACTTTGCATGAAGCACACGGAGGCAGGAAAAATTCATTTGACATAAAAACATCTTTAATTTTGATTTCAAATTATCATGGAATTTTTATTTATTTAACTCATCACATTATGTCCAATATTCAGGTGTAAACAGTTCATGAGGACCACATAATTCATTTTCGTTAGTACTTCAACACAGAGTTATTACATGTTGAGCAGAAACACAGAATAATTGATACATGATTATACACATAGTAAAGAATACCTATTACAGGTCATTGATGCACTAAAGCGTAGCTTGAAACAGGTAAAAGAAGAAAATCATTATATACAAAAGAGAAAATACCTGTTACAGGTTATTAACGCACTAAAGCGTAGCTTAAAACAGGTAAAAAAGGAAATAGTTTTTACCTTTTTACCTGTTTTAAGCTACGCTTTAGTGCGTTAATAACCTGTAACAGGTATTTTCTCTTTTGTATATAATGATTTTCTTCTTTTACCTGTTTCAAGCTACGCTTTAGTGCGTCAATGACCTGTAAAAGGTATTCTTTACTATGTGTATAATCATGTATCAATTATTCTGTGTTTCTGCTCAACATGTAATAACTCTGTGTTGAAGTACTAACGAAAATGAATTATGTGGTCCTCATGAACTGTTTACACCTAGATATTGGACATAATGCAATGAGTTAAATAAATAAAAATTCCATGATAATTTGAAATCAAAATTTAAGATGTTTTTATGTCAAATGAATTTTTCCTGCCTCCATGTGCTTCATGCAAAGTCCCGCCTTTGTTCTCCCATTTTTTATGTGCCAAATTGGGATGGAGGAGGGGATTTGAACGACCCCTGTTACCTCATTCAAAGTCCCACTAACGTCCCCTCTTTTTCTCTCCTCATCAGTTTTATGTATATATTTTTCTAATTTTACTTCACCAACTTAGACTATTGTGTTGTGATCCCTCACATATAATTCAGATTAAAAAAACATTGAACCAAAGACTGTAATGTAACAAAATAGGTAAAAAGCCAAAGGGGTGAATACTTTTGCAAGGCACTGTAAATCAAGCATGAAAATTTAATACACTATAGCTTACCAATCCTTAGAAATGGTGGCATTTGCTTTTGTTTTCTTTCAAACTTTTTTTTTGCTTCAGCACCTGGCGATCCTGCCATTAACATACTTCCTGTCCTAAAGTGATAACACTCACTGTTCTGTATCTATGGAGGAGGAATGTTGTCATCCCAGGCTGCTGATTTGGACTACAGAAAACCATCATCTTTATAACATAAAGTAAGGTGCTCTGCAGTACAATTAAGAGATCTAGGCAGGGCTAATAATGGTTGGCATTTCAGTTTAGCAGATGCACAGCACGTTATGAGCTCACTTGATGTCTGCCAGATCAATGGGTATTTTTCTATAATTGTCTTATAATTGGGTGTTTCTAAAGAGGAAAAAAACACTGGGAAATGTGCAGTACTGTATAGGAAAGATGTACTGAAAATTTTTTTCTTTTTGTCCAGACATACACTTTAATACCTGCCCTGTCTACCATTAAGCAGAAAAGAATCTGGTGCTTTCAATATATAGTCTGATGGTGAAGGTCCCACCTTTGTCACCCTTTCTGACTGATCCCCAGAAAGCATACAGACTGTTCACAAATAATAAAGTATTGGTTTACTGGTACACAAAGAAAGCTATCTCTGCCAGTGACATACGCATTCTAATTCAAAGATGCTGTATAATCAAATTCCTTTAAAATTTATTTCCAGGGAAGACACCAGGCTCCATAAGAAACATGCCACGGTAAAAAGCAATTTTCTTGCATCCGTTAAAATTCTCCATTGAGGTAATTAAAGACCATTTCAAATGACAACCTTTTTTTGTGCTCTACATGCCATATAGTCATAACACACAAGTCAAACTGCACATGCAAAATCTACTTGCGCTCTTGTACAACTAAAATCGCTTGAAATTAATGGAAGACACACCATGACTTAAGGCAGCCAGTTCAAATCTTCGCCAGTTCCTGCCTGAGATTTTAACCATATATGGGATGAATGTACCCAAGTTGATCGACATAAACCAGCCTGCCAGATTTTATATGCGATTATTGCTAGCGGCTGTTATAGCTGCTATCAATAATCACTGTGTTCTCCCAGTGGGGACAACTGCACTTCAGCACCCCCCACCCCCGACTGCCGGTGTTGATTGGGGAATTGACCACTATGAGCTAGGTGCTAGGGTCATCCATCCAGCCTATGTGTTGATGTGCATTGTAGGGACATTGGATGAGAAGAATAGGTGGGTTTATTGAGATTTCATTTTTTAATACGTGTTTAAATTGCTTTTAGTTTTAGTTTAAGTTTAGTTTCAGAAACCTATTTTCACATTTTTCTTCATTGTAAGGCATGATCAGGTCAAGGGAGACCAGACCCAGCCCAGACCCATGCACATCTGCAACAACCCATCACCTATAATAGTGTAATAAGTAAGTAAAAGATCACATTTATAGTCATATATGCCATCAGCATGTCTCCTGCTGTAGCGATGTACTGAAGAAAAATTCTTGTGAGTGCTCTGTGGTAGAACCAGAAACCTAGACAGTCAGTTCCGTGGCTTAATACTAGACCCTGTGCAGCAGTAAGTGGTCGCAAAAAAGTTGAACCTGGCTGAACAAACCAATTACTTAACCATCAAGAAAACACAGTGGAGGAAGAGGTTAGGTGAGATACACACAGTTCTTGGTTGTTAAATACCATGAGTGCTTCTGTGTACTTTGAAATTATTTCATGTACTTTAAAAATGTCATGTTTAAAGTATATGTAAATCATCACTAAACTCTCCTACAACATGTTATAGCCAATTTGTTTTTTTCCCCATTTTGAATAGTGTGGAAGGATTTGAACCCGTCGGGTTGTTATTTCTCTTTATGTAGCGCCACTAAAGAGACTAAGATTTTTGTCCTCAGATTTACCTTCATCTATGTTGTACAAGGGCCTGCCTGATTGCATACAAATTTAAACTCTTAAGGTTTGACCTCATATTCTATGGTTTTGGTAAATCTGAAGACAAAAATCTGCAGAAAATCTAATAGTGTGTATGGGGTCTAAAGCTTCTTACAACATGGACATTTACATGCTCTTGAGTCTTGCAGAGTAAAATTTCTGGCACTTTCCTGCACCCAGGTAGCTGTAGTGCAAAAATAATCAGCAGTACTGATAAAAAGGGGAAAAAAAAGATGATAAAAAAAAAAAAAAAAAAGTGAAAACATTATTTTATTAAAAAACAAAAACATGGTATAAAGTCATGATAAGGAGTGTTTTAGCAAGCCAGGGCGAGGTTTCGCCTTTGTGTATTGGGAAACACGTGCAAAATAGTGTGTATTCCCGCAACGCGCAAAAATAAGCAGCCTATTTTCCAGACGTGCGGCAGTGCCATTGACTCCTACTGGCACCCCCAAGCGTCTTTCTAAGACGTGTACTTTTAAGTGCCAAAATGCATAGTAATAAAGTGCAACTTGCAAAAAAAAACTGTGTGAATCATGCAAAAATGCGCACGGTCTGTCGCACCTGCATAGGTGTAAATTGAGCCCAAATGTCACTGAGTTAGGCTTAATGTACACAGGACATTTAACAAACTCCCCTGAACGATTTAACTTGACAGATAGTAAAAGGACGTTTAAAAATGTCCATTTTACCAATTTTACAAGCCGTGTTTGCGTTTAGAAGTAGTTTAAAAAAAATATATATTTTTTTGCAAATAGTCAAAAATGAAAAATGCCTATAAAAGAAACACGGCTAAACGCGAGTTACCACGTTTACAAGCTGTTACAGGATTTTTTCGTTTCAAATGCCTCTGAACATCCGTCCTGAACGCATTTTTTTGCTTTCCAAAAAATGCTTCTAAACTCACCTGCCTAGAAACCACTATCAACGACCCTGTGTACATGTACTGATAAGATAACAGAGGAGAGTTCAGGGGCAGCTGAAAAAAATGCTCAACTGCTCCTAAATGTCCATTTACCAGCAGCAGTGTACATGAAGTCTTAGGTCCCTTTCACACGGGGCTGTCCATGTACGGACCCTGCGTGCTCAGTGGGGATCGCTCCGTTGATCCTCGCTGATAGAAAGCACTGTGGCTGTTTGTCTACTACCATGGCAACACAGCAAGGATGCATCTTTAATTGTGACAGATGTAGCTGTCAACTGCATCTCAGACAATCCACAACCTAAAGTGATTGTAAAGGCTCTTTTTTTCTATTATAATAACACACATGTCATACTTAACTGCTCTGTGTAGCGGTTTCGCACAGAGCAGCCCAGATCCTCCTCCTCCTCTCGGGTCCCTGGCTGGAGCTCCTGGCACCTCCCTCCTGTTGAGTGCTCCCACAGCAAGCAGCTTGCTATGGGGGCACCCATACCGAGCTGCAGCTTTTGTATCCAATCCCCCCCCCGATTGGCTAACTGAGTTTGATTGACAGTAGCAGGAGCCAATGGCGCCACTGCGCTGTCTCAGCCAATCAGGAAGGAGAGTTCTGAGTGCGGTGTGTTGCTGTCTCCCAGGGGCACGCTGGATTATTTGTATCCTGAATATGCAGCGATGGGATTGTATTGAGCCTTCAGCATTGCTGGTACTAAATCCAGGATCTAAGTGGTGAATCCGGTGTTGGCCCTCCTCCCTCTAATGGCTGCTCCCTTAATTAGGAATATTGTTTACATGCCCCTGCTGAGATATTTAGCTATATCTAATATACTTTCTTACTGCTGATTGAACTTTCTCATGCTACCGTGACTTGCATAAATTTTGCATTCCAATTTAAGATAGAGAGACATATTTCCTTCTCTGTCTCATCTGTGAACCTTGGTCGTGTCCTGAGAAAGCCTAACGGTGAAACGCGTAGACATACAAGGGCTCACTGCACAATAATCATAGATGCTATATGTTACAACTGTCATTGTTTTTTAGCTATTTTTAGCTATTTAGCAATAAATTTATATTTTTTATACTGCTATATCTTCACCACTGGTTCCTAGCCTAAAAAGTCCACCTCCCTGGTAATACTCAGTACTACCTTATTTTGTATCCTCAATGATTTATGGACGTGGCTTATTTTTGGTGCACTTTCCTCTTTTTTTTTGGGCTCAGGTAAATGTTAGGGGGGCTGAGAGGGGCTGCTTCACACAGAAGGCTTTTTATCTTAATGCATAGAATGCATTAAGATAAAAAAAAACTTCTGCCTATACAACCCCTTAATTTCTTAGCTGTCAAACACAATGTAGTACAAGTGAGTAGGGCTGCACTGCCAGGGGAGGAAAAGCTTACTTCCTAACCTACTTGTAAATTGTAAGCTCTCATGGGCAGGATATTCCTAGCCCTCTTGTTTTGAATTTTATTGTATTTGTACCGCCTCCCTTTATATTGTAAAGCCCTGTGCAATCTATATAAATCATGTATAATAATAGTAATATTAATACTGTCTAAAATAAAGGTTGGCTTGTCACGTGATTTTATCACAGTTTTATCTAAAAGTATGAAGAAGACAAATAAAATATCCGAACCATTATGAAGCTACTGACGTTATGGAATGCAACAGATAGATGGCAAAATAGTCATCAGTAATTTTTTGTAGCGTTTTGTAGGTCAGCACCTCTCGATCAAAAACATAACAGGTGCACAGGCCACCAGAACAATGCCAATAAAACGGCATTCACGCCAAAGCCAACATACAGAGGTTTAACAAATGACAGCCTGTCAGTAACTCATAATTTCTATTGTCACTGGAGACAGATGAATGCATTTAACTCTTGCTGACTCATTCAAAGCTTTTCATATCCTGGAACTAATCTAATGAAATGTTAATGAGCGCACCTTGTGTACTTTTCTCTGCAGTCCTCTACAACAGTGTTGAGCAGGTGAGCATTCTGAATGAGTACTTATACTGGGTCATATTTCTTCATACTAAATAAGAGGAGTGGGCATCTCTGGCACAATACTGGGGCACATCAAGCTCCCCACACACTGCACATTACTGTGTTGGATGGTTGGGTAGAAAAATGTGTAAATATTATATTACGATTTAACCACTTCAGCCCCGGAAGATTTTACCCCCTTAATGACCAGACCATTTTTTGCTATTCAGCACTGCGTTACTTTAACCATTTGCCGACCACTGCATGCCAATATACATTGGCACAATAGCAACGGTGGGCAAATGGGCGTACCTGTAGGTCCCCTTCAATTGGCGGGGCTAGCAGGCACGCACGTGCCCATGGGCAGACAGACTCGATGTCTGCCAGTCTCCCGGCGATCCTGTCACGGAGCCGCAGAACGATGGAAGTGCCTATGTAAACAAGGCATTTCCCCGTTCTGCCTTGTGACATGACAGAGATCGCTGCTCTCTGTCACCGGTGATCGGTGGAAGCCCACCCCCCTCACAGTTAGAATCACTCCATAAGACACACTTAACCACTTGATCGCCCCCTCCCTGCCAGTGTCATTTACACAGTAATCAGTGCATTTTTATAGCACTGATCGCTGTATAAATGACAATGGTCCCAAAATAGTGTCAAAAGTGTCCGATAAAAATCACAGATCGCCACCATTACTAATAAAAAAAATGAATACTAAAAATGCCATAAAACTATCCCCTATTTTGTAGACACTATAACTTTTGTGCAAACCAATCAATATACGCTTATTGCGATTTTTTTTTACCAAAAATATGTAGAAGAATACATATCGGCCTAAACTGAGGGAAAAAATTATTTTTTTTAATATATATTTTTGGGGGATATTTATTATAACAAAAAGTAAAAAAATATTGCTTTTTTTTTTAAATTGACGCTCTTTTTTTGTTTATAGCGCAGAAAATAAACACCACAGATATGATCAAATACCACCAAAAGAAATCTCTATTTGTGGGAAAAAAAGGATGTCAATTTTGTTTGGGTGCAACGTCGACCATGCAATTGTCAGTTAAAGCGACACAGTGCCGAATCGCAAAAAGTGCTCTGGTCAGGAAGGGGATAAAATCTTCTGGGGCTGAAGCGGTTAACAGGCGACTGCACGGACATGCAACACTGTACCCAAATGAGATTGATGTAATTTTTTTCACACAAATAGCACTTTCCTTTGGTGGCATGTGATCACCACTGGGTTTTTTTATTTTTTGCAATATAAATGAAAAAAGACCGAAACTTTTGAAAAAAACAAAACAAACTATATTTTTTACTTTCTGTTATAAAACACATCCAATAAAAAAAAAAGTTGTTCATCAATTTTGACCAAAAATGCATTGTGCTATGTTTTTGATTAAAAAAAAAATTCAAAATATCCCAACAAGTGTGTATTAATTGGTTTGCGTGGAAGTTATAGCACCTATAAACAATGGGTGGGGCTGGTTTAAGTATAGTTGGGATTTGCCTGAACTTCAACTTTAATTTCTAAAGCAACAATTTGTTATTTTTTAATATAGGCCTTTTCCATCTATTAATGGGCCAACTAGTGGAACGCCAGATCAAAGCTAAATACACAGTTGCAATACACATATGTATGTTTTTTACAGTGCCTTAAAAAAGTATTCAAACTCCTTGAAATTTTGCTATATTACAACCAAAATTGTAAATGTATTTTATTGGGATTTTAAAGTGATAGGCCAACACAAAGTGGCACATAATTGTGAAGTGGAAGGAAAATGATAAACGTTTTTCAAAATTAATAAATATCTGAAAGTGTGGCGTGCATTTGTATTCAGCCCCCTTTACTCTGATACCTCTAACTAAAATCTAGTGGAGCCAATTGCCTTCAGAAGTCACCTAATTAGTAACTAGAGACCACCCGTGTGTAATTTAATCTCAGTAAAAATACAGCTGTTCCGTGAAGATCGCAGAGGTTTGTTAGAGAACCTTAGTGAACAACCAGCATCATGAAGGCCAAGGAACACACCAGACAGGTTTATGGATAAAGTTGTGGAGAAGTTTAAAGCAGGGTTAGGTTATAAAAAAAATATCCCAAGCTTTATACATCTCACGGAGCACTGTTCAACCCATCATCCGAAAATGGAGGGAGTATGGTACAACTGCAAACCTACCAAGACATGGCCGTCTACCTAAACTGACAGGCCGGGCAAGGAGAGCATTAATCAGAGAAGCAGCTAAGAGGCCCATGGTAACACTGGAGGAGCTGCGGAGATCCACAGCTCAGGGGACAACTATTAGATGACTATTAGTCGTGCACTCCATAAATCTGGCCTTTATTGAAGAGTGGCAAGAAGAAAGCCATTGTTGAAAGAAAACCATAAGAAATCCTGTATGTAGTTTGCGAGAAGCCAAGAGGGGGACATAGCAAACATGTGGAAGAAGGTGCTCTGGTCAGATGAGACCAAAATTGAACTTTTTGGCCTAAAAGCAAAACGCTATTTGTGGCAGAAAACTAACACTGCCCAGCACCCTGAACACACCATCCCCACCGTGAAACATGGTGGTGGCAGCATCATGTTGTGGGGATGCTTTTCTTCAGCAGGGACAGGGAAGCTGATGAGAAGTGATGGGAAGATGGATGGAGCCAAATTTATGCATCTGTTAGAGTCTGCAAAAGACTTGAGACGGATGCTGAGGTTCACCTTCCAGCAGGACAACGACCCTAAACATACAGCCAGACCTAAATCCAATTGAGATTCTGTGGCAAACAATCTGACAGAGCTTGAGATATTTTGCAAAGAAGAATCGGCAAAAATGTCACTCTTTAGATGTGCAAAGCTGGTAGAGACATCACCTAAAAGACTTGCAGCTGTAATTGCAGTGAAAGGTGGTTCTACAAAGTATTGACTCAGGGGGGCTGAATACAAATGCATGCCACACTTTTTAGATATCTGTTTGTAAGAAATTTGGAAAACCATTTATCATTTTCCTTCCACTTCATGATTATGTGCCACTTTGTGTTGGTCCATCACATAAAATACATTTACATTTTTGGTTGTAACATGACAAAATGTGGAAAATTTGAAGGGGTGTGAATACTTTTTCAAGGCGCTGTATACTGGAATTTTTTTTTTTTAATACTATTAATGGTGGCGATCAATGGGACCACAATAGTGCGGAGATGCCACTGACATCACCAATGACATAAATACAGTGATCAGTGAGAATACTATACACTGTCACTGTAGTAATGACACTGGCTGGGAAGGGGTTAACATCTAGGGCAATCAAGGGGTTAAATAAATGTCTAACTATGTTGAAATGTTTGTAAAATGTGTTGCTTTTACTAACTGAGCTCTAGGTTTCTCATCAATTTGCTTCTCATCCATTTGTAAAAAATCTGCTTTTAATATCACTTTAACCCTTCCTTACTCTATCCAAATCCTAAAAACAGTTTTTGCTTTACATACACTTTTAAGTGATAACAAAGCTTAATTCAGGAATTCAGATCCCACACCCCATCCGAGGCTACCAGACCAGCACACTAGGTATGGTAGCTTGCTCCATGACAGATATCTACAGTGCCTTGCAAAAGTATTCACCCCCCTTGGCATTTTTTCGTGTTTTGTTGCCTCACAACCTGGAATTAACATAGAATTAACATGGATTGTTGAGGATTTGCATCATTTAATTTATAGAACACGCCCACAACTTTGAAGATGTTTTTTTTTTTAATTGTGAAGCAGACAACAAATAGGACAAAATACCAGAAAAAGTCAATGTGCATAACTATTCACCCCCCTAAAGTCAATACTTTGTAAAGCCACCTTTTGCGGCTATCACATCTCCAAGACGAATTGGATAAGTCTCTATGAGCTTGCCACATCTTACCACTGGGATTTTTGCCCATTTCTCCTTGCAAAACTGCTCCAGCTCTTTCAAGTTGGATGGTTTGCGCTTAAGCGTGAATAGCAATCTAAGTCTGACCACAGATTGGATTGAGGTCTGGGCTTTGACTAGGCAATTCCAACACATATACATGTTTCCTCTAAATCCGCTCAAGTGTAGCTTTAGCAGTGTGTTTGGGGTCATTGTCCTGCTGGAAGGTGAACCTTTATCCTAGCCTCAAATCACACACAGAGTGGTACAGGTTTTGCTCAAGAATATCCCTGTATCCATCTTTCCCTCAACTCTGACCAGTTTCCAATTCCGACTGCTGAAAAACATCCCCACAGCATGATGCTGCAACCACCATGTTTCACTGTGGGGATGGTGTTCTTTGGGTGATGTAATGTGTTTGCGTCAGACATAGCGTTTTCTTTGATGGCCAAAAAGTTCAATTTTAGTCTCATCACACCGGAGCACCTTCCTTCATAAATTTTGGGAGTCTCCCACATGCCTTTTCGCAAACTCAAAACGTTCCATTTTGTTTTTTGCTGAAAGTAATGGCTTTCTTCTAGTCACTCTGCCATTAAGGCCAACTCTATGGAAAGTACGGCTTATTGTCGTCCTATGTACAGATACTCTGGTCTCTGCTGTGGAACTCTGCAGCTCCTCCAGGGTTACCTTAGGTCTCTGTGCTGCCTCTCTGATTAATGCCCTTCTTGCCCGGTCCGTGAGTTTTGGTGTGCGGCCGTCTCTTGGCAGGTTTGCTGTTGTGCCATGTTCTTTCCATTTGGTTATGATGGATTTGATGGTGCTCCTAGGGATCATAAAATATTTGGATATTTTTTATAACCTAACCCTGACTTATACTTCCCAACAACATTGTCCCTTACTTGTTTGAAGAGTTCCTTGGTCTTCATGGCAGTGTTTGTTTAGTGGTGGCTCTTGCTTAGGTGTTGCAGCCTCTGGGGCCTTTCACAAAAGTGTGTATATGTAATGACAGATCATGTGACACTTAGATTGCACACAGGTGGACATCATTTCACTAATTATGTGACTTCTGAAGGTAATTGGTTGCACCAGAGCTTTTTATGGGCTTCATAACAAAGGGGGTGAATACATATGCACATGCCAATGATCAGTTTTTGATTTCTGAAAAATATTTTTATTAATATATTTTTCTAATTTTACTTCACCAACTTAGACTATTGTGTTCGGATCCATCACATATAATTCAGATTAAAAAAACATTGAACTAAAGGCTGTATTGTAACAAAATACCGTATTTAGCGGAATATAATACACACTTTTTTCCCCTTAAAATCAGGGGAAAAATCGCAGGTGCGTGTTATACGCCGATACCCCGCTGATTGCGAGCGGAGGATCGAGCCACCAAGATACATAGCCGAGTGTCCGCGGCTCGGCTCACAGTCACTCCCAGTCCCGCCCTACGATGGACATAACACAGGGACTGGGCGTGACTGTGAGCGGGGCCAAGCCAAGTACACTCGGCTCTGCTCGGGACTGCGAGACCGAGAGCCGCAGAGAGGACCCGAGAGTCGCCGAGATACACAGGACATCCAGCTCTGTATCTCGGCGGCGTCACTTTTTAACTGTAAGACTGCAATGACAAGGTTGCAATGACAAGGCTACACCAACAAGGCTGCGCTGACAAGGCTGCAAATTACACTGGACAAGGCTGCAGTTGTACACTGATGAGGCTGCATTGATGGGCATTTAAATGTAAGTTTTTTCCTTAAACTTCCCTCCTAAAAGTTTTTTTCCTGAAAAGTCCCTCCTAAAAACTTAGGGTGCGTGTTATACGCTGATAAATACGGTAGGTAAAAAGACGGGGGAGGGGGGGGGTTAATACTTTTGCAAGGCACTGTACATGGCTGGAGGACAGAAGCATGTGTGGCACCTTGCTCTGCTGATACCTGCCAGAATGCACTTGAGGACTGAGGGAATGAGCTTTCTGAGGGCAAACCCATCTCAAACATTCCCAAAGCCCCAGAGGAACACTATGGTAATATACAGGCCTACTCTGTGTTCAGTTAGTACAAGGTTTACCTAACCAATTCATCTGTGAGTTACCCAGAACATGGGCAAGTCATTTTAAACAGACAGGAAAGCAGACATGGTTGCGATGGCCTGAGTTTTCTCTGAAATTAAAAGTGGTTCTAAAGGCAGAAGTTTTTTTTTTATCCTAATGCATTCTATGCATTAAGATAAAAAACCTTCAGTGTGCAGCAGACCCCCTCAGCCAACCTAATACTTACCTGAGCCCCATATTGATCCAGCGATGTTGCACAAGAGACTCAGCTGTCCGGGACTCGCCCTCCTTATTGGTTGAGACACAACAGTGGGTGCCATTGGTTCCCGGAGCTGTCAATCAAAGCCAGTGAGCCAATAAGAAGAGAGAGGAGGCAGGGCCAATCTGCGGCTCTGTCTCTGAATGGGCACAAGCAGCTTGCTGTGGGGGCACTTGGCAGGAGGGAGAGGCCAGGAGAACCAGCGAGAGACCCGAGAAGAGGAGGTAAGAGCAGGTAAGTATAACATGTTTGTTATTTATAAACAAAAAAAACCCACAAGACTTTCGTAGCACTTTCATGAACAACGCACAGAAAAATTGTATTCAGGCAGGTAGCCCTGGGTGGACGGACATCTTTCCATGTGTCCCATACAGTGGGGGCCAGGTGACGTGTTATCACATGAGTGAGCCCAGGAGGAAACAGGAAATGACCTCTACCGATAGCAGTTCACGAGTGGGTTTTGCTATATCAAAAAGGTTATGCTATAATTAACATTTTGGATAATGGACTGTGTTTCACTTTTGCGTCATAGTATACAGTATATGGGCATTTTAATGTATGCTTTCCCTTTTTCAGATGTTGTATTCTATGCTATTTTTACGTATATATTTTTTAAATCTATACTTTTTTTTACAATCCACTAGCGTGATTATCATCTCAAACTGGCCCATGGTTTGACTTAATTTACTATATTCTGTAATATAGCGCCACCTAGATTCTCTCTGTAGAAAGCTGGCTGACTGAGTGTAAGCTGTCCTGCAAACTTAGCATTAAAGTATTTTTGTGCAATGCTCTCATGCCAGTTTCATTGTTTGCCCTTTCCTCATCTCCTTTACTAACAAAGCAGGTTATTGGTATGGGTCGGGTGCAGATAAATCTAAAATCTGTACTCAACAGTACTTTTTATACCAAGATGTAGTACTTGAACATTTATAAGACTTCTACAAGTAATTTTACCACTGAATGAAGTTGGAGCAAATTATTCCCTCTGACCAAACCTCTGAACGTTACACCATTACGTAATGGTTACATCTCACTCTGCTGATGAGATGGGTGGGAAAAGTAAAAGAAATAGTCTGTAGTAAGCTGAAGCTGGGTGTGGTGATGAGGCAGGCTTTCTGCCGTTTGGTTCATAATGTCCTAACTGTAAAACAAATGATGGGAAAGATGAGCTGACTACACACTACCTTTAGGAAACACTAGAAGGATGTGTGCTTATGAGCTGTGCAGCCGGTTGGCCTACAGGGAGTTGGGGCTCTCCAGACATGTAACGCTCGTCCGATTACAGATCACAAGATGGGACTCCTAACAAAGTGTAAGCCACAGCAGCTCCAGCTCACGTCAACATGAGCCCTCTAGAGTCCACGTTGACAAATTCTTTAACAAGCTTTGTGGTTACAAGGAAAGATGGTTTCACTCTGAGTCACTCCTGTTCAAACAGTTTACTGGAAATAGAGAGGAGGGGGAATTTTCAGAGAAGTCATGTGATGGGCCAGACAAACCATAACCAGAATAGGTTCAGCAGAGTCAAAAACAGGTCCTGACAGCAACTGACACCCAGGGAGTGCATGGCCTCTTAGTCATTAAGATCACTACAATTTAATTTGGAGAACAGGGTTACAAAAGGAACTAGGGCAGACAGAAGGATTAACTCGTCCCGTGTATTGGTTACAGCTGGAACCTCAGCAGATATTATCAAAGAGATAAATGTGTAATCCAATTCCTTGCCATGAAAAATCAGTTACCTGAAAATGTTAAATGTACCAGATAATTCCACCAACTAATCCATACGACTTATTATTACTTCCGTTATTTGTGCTCCATCAAAATAAAGCTGAATAACCATCTATTTCAAACAGCATGCTTTAGATGGGCTAACAATTTAAGCACAATTGTAATAAAGCATACATGAACTGATTTCATAATATGGTGCAATAACGTGTTAAAACCTATGGTAACCAATCAGAAATCATGTTTCCACAATGAAAACTGAACAGACGAACAAAAATATGATGCCAGAGAAAACACTTTATGGTTCGCTATACATTATGAAACAAACTGATTACCTGAAATCTGTACTAATAACTAAACCACCAATAAAAATGACACACATGGAAATACATATATTGCACGTTAATACATTATACAAAGCAATAACAAAGGAGGCAACATATTGTATAAACCAATTTCCCATGTAACATTTTACAGTTTCAGAGATGGGATAAAAAAAAAAAAAAATCTCACTGGGTTTGATTTACTAAAACTGGAGCGTGCAAAATCTGGTGCAGCTCTGCATAGAAACCAATCAGCTTCCAATTTTTATTGTCAAAGCTTCATTGAACAAGCTGATATTACAAACGGACTGACTATCATGCACAGATGCACCAGATTTTGTACTTTCCGGTTTTAATAACGTTTTAACAAAGTACCTTTTTCCATGTTCTAGATGACACATGTTGTAAAGCGCTGCGCTATATAAATCCTGTATAATAATAATAATAACTATTTACAATGAATCAATACAATGAATTGAACATTGAACATTGTACACACAGGCTTTGGACTCTGAACACACACAAAAAAAGGATGCATTAGGTTTGGTTCATACTGCCACTACCTGAAAGTCACGCTTTTTACGGTGCGTCTTTGCCAGGCGACTTCCTGGCAATTTGCTAGCGGCTTGATGCGACTTTGAAGCGACTTTCAGGGAATAATTTTCCTGTAATGTCGGAACCAAAATCACATAAATATAGATGAGTATCCGACTTGGGAGGTGACTTCCATTGAAGTCTATAGGCATAAGTCGAATAGAAGTTGCCTTTAAGAAGTACAGGAACCTTTTCTAAAGTCGGCGCGACTTCAGTAGTGCTAATGAACACAGCTCTCATTGACTAACATGGGATTTCAAATTTCACACGACTTGGGGTCTCGTAAGCCAGGTCCCAAGTCGCGGCAGTGGGAACCGAGCCTTAGAGATCAGTTTGCCAGGTGCTTGAGATGAATTCAGATTGACGTGTATGACTAAAAATCTTGTACACATTGTATAGCAAGATGTACGGCATGCATAGTAAGATGTATGGCAAAATCTACAATACATGCACATGTGCCCTGACAGAAGAAATACAGTTCAAACAAAAACCACTACATACTACAGCCTTCAAAAATGCCCCAAAAAGTAATGTCAGAACCAAACACAAATGTTCCATGAACACTAGCTGTAAGTTATTATGTAGCAATTAAAAAGGCTATTCACAAACCTGCTGTAAGTGGTTATTACATGTAATAAAAGCATTTAGGCCATACTGTCGTCAAAAATGACAGAAGTTGGGAGAACCATAACTGCCAGGATAGCTTAAGCACGTGTTGCAAGATCTATTTGTTTTTACTTTTTTACTTAAAGTGGAACTTTAGTCACAAAATTAAGTTCTGCTAGATCACTTCAGGCTGGCTGCTTTTGTAGGTATAGATATGTAAAACATTAAAAGTAAGTGGAAGTATAAGGTGAAGAGCCAGGCACTCATCTTTCCAAAAAAGTGACTTAATTACATCAAGTGGAGTGTACACAGTACAGTGGCTTCTTTGTACACTCCACTCGATGTAATAAAGCGACCTTTTCGTAAGGATGAGTTGCTGGCTCTTCACCTTATACCTCCATGTTCCATTAGTGTTGGGAAATCACTGAGCATGAGCACCATTAATCCACCTCTATGGGGAATCTGTCTGGGCTTTGCACTTTTTTTCTCAATAAAATTTCTGCCCAGAGTTCAGCTTTAAGGATAAACAACAACTCAGTACAGGTTTACATGTACTACTTACTAAACTTTGTGTCAGAGGCTTGCAGCCTGGTCATCCCTATAAAAGCGATTTGTAAAAGAATATTATAATTATATAAATAAAAATTATATATTGTAACCACCTCTGACAGTGTTCTAGTTTTGTCCAAGCCAGGGGTCTCCAAAATATGCCCCCCCAGTTATTCAGGATCTACAATTCCCATCATGCCTAGTCATGTCTGTGAATGTCAGAGTTTTACAATTCCTCATGGGACCATGTAGTAACAGTTGGAGGGGCGCAGTTTGGAGATTCCTGGTCCAAGCCCATCACTATTGCTGGACGGCTTGGTCCTCATGAATATGTTGAAAAAATATAAATAAAGACATGTGAAGTAACAAATGAGCTCATATAGTGAATACTCCCTTTATTTGTATTAACCATATTCAGCTATCAAAATAGTTGCCCTTTACGTACAAGCACAGCAGGCATGGTCTTTTCTATTGTCTGGGCACTGGCAGTAAATTTCCCCTCCCTGGTTTATCTATTTCTAATTTAACGCTAACTGATTTCATTTTCTTTCTTTTCTTTTTAATGCAAAAAAATAGGTGGTAAAAGGAAATAAAATGTGTTTTACCCAACATTTTCCTTTAAGGAAAGTATGTTTACTTATTTAATGATTCACTGTGCACACTCCATTCAAAGGCACTTTTCTCTTGCTACACGGTAGCTGTGCGTAATGTATAGTGTACTTATTCGTCATGTGCTGTTTATTTGTTAGCTTTTTCCAGGACAACCATGACAAAGTGCGTAGCAAGGCTTGAGGTGTGGCAGTCATACACCATTTTCCACAGAGGCCAGTATCTGAACCTACTCTCCATACAAAAAGCTTTTCTTCTTCAATACATGTATATATAAGGGTCAGTCCACTAAAACGGCTTTCCCCATTTTGGGTGGACGCTACTAAACAGTCGCTGCCCTGTTATAGCTCTTGCGAGCACCAACAATGTGATAAAATCAATAAAAACCTGGCTTTGCCATTCCCATCAAGCAGACCTACTCCATCTGCTGCAATTTTTATTATTGTATCTCAAATGTAAGATTTTACAAGGGGAGCAGCTTCCATTTCACTGGGAACAGCAACATACGAAAAGCCAATATCATTGATTTCTTTTTTTTTAGTTGGATAGAATGAACCTTTAAAAAAAAAAACACACAGCACCTCCTAAAAGTATTCAGATTACTGACCAAATCTTTCAGCCATACTCAAATTGTTTTCTATTTTTATTTAAAAGCATTAAAAAAAGTAAATCTTTTTTGTTGAAGAAAATATGCAGTTTGCATAAGTACTTAATCCCAACCCCCTTTTCTGCAAAACCAGCTTTAAGTGTAATCATTCTTATATTGAAGTTACACTTATTTGTAGTGGAGAGAGGGAATGAGAAAAGAGAGGGGACCAGAAGGAGTGAGGGGGAAAATCAAAATCAAAGCAATAACGGGTGCAATAGGACAATGGTCAAGCCTTAGCCCCGGTTCACACAGGGGCGGCACGACTTGCAGGTCGCCTCAGCGAGGCGACCTGCAAACTACTTCCAAGGCGACTTGCAAAACGACTTCTGCATAGAAGTCTATGCAAGTCGCCCCCAAAGTAGTACAGGAACCTTTTTCTAAGTCGGAGCGACTTGCGTCGCTCCTATTAGAACGGTTCCGTAGCACAGAACGGGAGGCGACTTGTCAGGCGACTAGGTCGCCTGACAAGTCGCCCCTATGTGAACCGGCACTTAATGTGCCAGACAATCCTAGAGGGAATTCATTCAAGATGGGGTCTCTTCTACAATGGTGGAGCCATAAAAGATAGTGTTTGTTCAACTTAATATAACGTGAAAAATATATAAATAATGAAACGCACTCACCAAATTCCAATGCCTACATTCTCGTGTTATGCCCCGTACACACGGTCGCATTTTCCGATGGAAAATGTGTGATAGGACCTTGTTGTCGGAAATTCCGACCGTGTGTAGGCTCCATCACACATTTTCCATCGGATTTTCCGACACACAAAGTTTGGGAGCTTGCTATAAAATTTTCCGACAACAAAATCTGTTGTCGGAATTTCTGATCGTGTGTACACAAATCCGACGCACAAAGTGCCACACATGCTCAGAATAAATAAAGAGATAAAAGCTATTGGCTATTGCCCCATTTAGAGTCCCGACGTACGTGTTTTACGTCACAGCGTTCAGAACGATCGGATTTTCCGACAACTTTGTGTGACCATGTGTATGCCAGACAAGTTTGAGCCAACATCCGTCGGAAAAAATCCTAGCATTTTGTTGTCGGAATGTCCGATTAATGTCCGACCGTGTGTACGGGGCATTAGGCTAACACGAGTGTAGGCATTGGAATTTGGTGAGTGCGTTTCCTTAGGGGAGTGGAGTCACTTGCACATTGGTGTGGTGGATAAAACAGGAAGATTTTACACCGAATAAAGCCTCATACACGCTATCAGATTTTCTGCTGATTTTTTCCTTCAGATTTACCAAAACCATATAATATGAGGTCAAATCTTAGGAGTTTCAATTTGTGTGCAATCAGGCAGGCCCTTGCACTACATGGTTTTGGTAAATCTGATGACAAAAATCAGCAGAAAATCTGATAGTGTGTATGGGGCTTTAGAATTCACTGGAACACTTTATGGACACTTTTTTGTGACACATCTTTTGTCACAGGGTGAAATTAATATACATTTTTATTTTCATTTATATATTTTTCACGTTATATTGAGTTGAAAAAACACTCTTACTGAATATTGCAGCTTACCTGTTTTTAGATGTGCTGGCTGCATTTGTTTTCTTTTTTTCACCCTTCTCCCTTTGTTTTATCCTGGTAATCTTGCCATTAACACACTTCCTGTCCTAGAGTGACCATCCTTCTGAGCAGTGTAGTCACCCTAGGAGAGGGAATGTGTTGGGACTATATAACACCTCTCTCTGTACCCCCAAACACGGGAAGTGTTTTGTAGTCCACAGGGATAGCAGGGAACAAAGCTAGCTTATAACAGTAGAGAGCATAGAGCACAAGAAGTTATCAGCTCATAAGATTTTTGGCTGAACAAATAGTTTCTTTTTAGGAAGATATAAGAATATGCTTTTAACTCTATATTTAACAGTCCAAAAGGGAGCAAATAAGCGAAATGTATTGTTACAGTTTACATACAGCTGAAGCACTTTAGGACTTCAATATGTACTAGTGGAACCGCAGAAAAAATAGAAGGGAACAAACTCAATCTAGTTATATATGTATGCATGCTTGTAAAACCCAACTTATTTGAAATAGCTGCTGGTAAAAATACCTGAATCTGTATTATTTCACCATGCTGTAATCTCCATAGCCACACTTACACTGGGCAGGGAGGGTCAGCACTCGGAACTAGTCAAGGCTCTTCAGCTTTGCAATATCGTCCAAAATTGTTACCGTGCTTACAGAAGGAGAAAGCATGGGGATGACCTCATTATTGCTCCCTCATTGTTTAATCAGCAGGCTGGGGGAAGAGAGGTGAACAAGGACACACAACTTCAGTGGTCATATTTTCCTGAACTCATTTATCACATGGACTATTATCATTACCATGGTGTCCAGGGAAAGACGTTCTATGGAACCTTGTGGATGCTTACAGTTCTATAGATAAGCATGATATAGACGGTATGGGTGGCATACAGAAGATAAACATTTTTACATTTGTCTGGAGTTCTGCTTTCATTTGGATATACTGTTACATTTCTCAAAAAAATAATCTGCTAAGAAAGAAAAAAAACAGTGTCATTGTACAATGTAAAAAAAAGTTACTACCGTTATCAATAACATGGTTTCACAGTAAGATAATGCCTAATGACCGTTTCAAAAACACAGCCAATGTTCTGCTACCACCCAGTGGCTAAGTGATTGTTGAGCCCTGCCTTGAAGAAAGGATACGTTTTTTTTATTATATACTTTTAAATAGGGTTAGGAAGGGTTAGAACCTCTGCCATGCTTTAAATGGCATCTGTAACGCCCTTGTGTAGATTTTTCTTAGCTTATAAATGCTGTGACCTGGTGGAAGAGCTTTACCGTCACTTTCTGTCTCGTCTAACACTCACACAGAAAGTATATATTTATTCCCTAAAATCCTGGCAGAGGTACTAAACTTCGCACTCTACTATAAAATCTGTTTAATTACATTTTGTGTCCCTGATTAGGATGGGAGGGTATTTGTTTTTTTTTTTTTTTATTCATGCATCAGGAATTAAGGAGAAATCTCCAAAATGAGGACATAATAAAAGGTTTTATCAATATACTGTCCCACACAATACCAAATACATTTAATAACCAATGGGTTCCAGATGCTGGCCTGTGTGCCTTAGTGCTGGCCTTCAGACTAAGGTAGGCCATAAAATTTTTTCTTTCCTTCAACCAGAAAGAAAATGGCTATATTTCACCATCAGCACAGTCAGTTTTGCTGGGGAACCCCTCCTGCAGTGTTATTGTGTTGTGCCAGTGGGAAGAGTGGGAAGAGTGGGAAGGGTGGGTAGGGCGGTGAGAGTGGGAAGGGTGGGTAAGGCGGTGAGAGTGGGAAGGGTGGGTAGGGCGGTGAGAGTGGGAAGGGTGGGTAGGGCGGTGAGAGTGGGAAGGGTGGGTAGGGCGGTGAGAGTGGGAAGGGTGGGTAGGGCGGGGAGAGTGGGAAGGGCGGGGAGAGTGGGAAGGGTGGGTAGGGCGGTGAGAGTGGGAAGGGTGGGTAGGGCGGGGAGAGTGGGAAGGGCGGGGAGAGTGGGAAGGGTGGGTAGGGCGGGGAAAGTGAGAAGGGTGGGGAGAGTGGGAAGGGTGGGGAGAGTGGGAAGGGTGGGAAGGGTGGGAAGGGGGGGAAGGGTGGGAAGGGTGGGAAGGGGGGGAAGGGTGGGGAGAGAGGGAAGGGTGGGTAGGGTGGGGAGAATGGGGAGGGTGGGAAGGGTGGGAAGGGCGGGTAGGGCGGGGAGAGTGGGAAGGGCGGGTAGAGCGGGGAAAATGGGAAGGGCGGGTAGGGCGGGGAAAATGGGAAGGGCGGGTAGGGCGGGGAAAATGGGAAGGGCGGGTAGGGCGGGGAAAATGGGAAGGGCGGGGAGAATGGAAAGGGCGGGTAGGGCGGGGAGAGTGGGAAGGGCGGGGAGAGTGGGAAGGGCGGTTAGAGAGGGGAGAGTAGGAAGGCCGGTTAGGGCGGGGAGAGTAGGAAGGCCGGTTAGGGCGGGGAGAGTGGGAAGGGTGGTTAGGGCGGGGAGAAAAGTTGCAGCGGCCGCCATTTTATTCCCTAGGGTCTCTGCTAATATATATATATATATATATATATATATATAAATAAAATGTTTGGGGGTTCTGTGTAATTTTCTAGAAAAAAAAATGATGATTTTTACATGTAGGAGCGAAGTGCCAGAATTGACCCGGATCTTCATTAAAGCTTTAAAAAAGCACCACCGAAGCATCATCGAAGCACCACCGAAGCATCGCAAAAGTATCAAAAACACATCATAAAATCACGTTGAAGAGGAAGGCACTTTAATGTGTGTTGAAGTCAAAGCAAGTGTAAATAAGCCCTAAAAGTTAGTTTTCCACAGCACTATCTTTTGAAGTAAGGGCCGCCATCAGCCCCAACAGCTAATAATATAAGCCAGGAAGACACAATGGTCCCACTAGCAAGTAGTTTTCAACTGACTTTATTCTGCAAAGTGCAAGCAATGTTTGGGCCCAAAATATCCATGCTGTTGCAACAGCCTGTACCTAATTTAACAAAAAAAAAAAAAAAATATCACAAAAAGTAATAGTTTACAAAATACTAGACTTTGTCCACCGAAACAATATTTTATAAGGAAAACACATGGACAGGTTTAAACGTCTGTTCTTGACAGACATCTTTAGAATTAGTTTTTTTTAATATATAGACATATATATGTGCACCCAAAACAGGAGCTCAATCCAAAATCTAGCTGCAAAGTTAGCCCTGGTTCACATTAGTGTGATGAGTTATGAATGCGATTTCAAGTGTGATTTTTGTGCGAGTGCTTTGCGATTCTCATGCAAGTTTAGTGATGTGCAATTTTGACTACTGCTACTCAAAAAAAGTACCAAATTGCATCAAATAGGCACTCATTGGTCCTAATGGTCACTCATTAAGACTGTTGTAAATCTGATTTTCTGGCAGGTCTGAAAATAAGATTATTTTTATACAGGATTTATATAGCGCTAACAGTTTACGCAGCACTTTACAATATAAAAAAGGAGATAATACAGTTATAATACAATAAAATACAAGAGGATTAAGAGGGCCCTGCTCAGAAGAGCTTACAATCTAATAGGGTGGGGCAGGTGGTACAAAAGGTTGTAACTGTGGGGAATGAGCTGATGGTGGTAGAAGATTAGTTGGAGACGTGATAGGCTTTCCTGAAGAGATGAGTTTTCAGGGATCGCCTGAAGGTAGCAAGAGTAGGGAATAGCTGGATAGGTGGAGATGAAGCAGCAGGAGGCAGATCTGTGTGACAACACATGTACTCAATGCCAAGAACATGAAACTATTGTGAAGACACCAAGGACAACACAAGTGTGTCATCTCCAGGCCAGCATCTTAGTCCCAGAAGTAGATGCTAACCTGGGAAGATGCCTGAGCAAAGTTGATACCAGATGTTTAATCACTTTGGAAGGTAATATCTAGAAGTGTCACATTTATACATTGTATTAGTTTACACCCACACACTAAACAGGAAAAAAAAAAACAGTGCTGATGGAAAACCTTTAGGGCAGGGCTCTTCAAACTAACTACGGCCCTCCAGCTGTTGCCAAACTACCCATCCCATGAGGCATTGTAAAACTCTGACATTCACAGACATGACTAGCCATGATCGGAATTGTAGTTCCTGAACAACTGAAGGGCCGTAGTTTGAAGACCCCTGCTTTAGGGGTTATTACACTGATGGGCCTTAAGCAGGCCCCTTCAATTAACAACTCACGCTAAAATGTCTCTTTTGGAGTTAAAGTGTGTGTTTCTGTAGTAGGGGATATTCGGTTTTCAGTTCTTTTTAAAGGACTGGTTTGACAAAATCAGTGTCTCCAGTAAAACAGTGCGAAATATGTTGCCACTTTTTAAAAAATGAATTAAAAAAAGCATAACTATAAATTAGCCTTGTGACTTCTCCATACATGGCTATCTGCCACCATAGCCTGGGCCATGCAGGTCTGCTATGTCCACAGAGCCATGGACAATCACTTAATTGTAATCTAGATCTAGACACTACCTAAGTCAACTTTCCCTTTAAGGCGCCTTTCACACAGATGGCTATTCTGCCGCAGTTAAAAGCATGTTTTTTTCCTGTGAAATAGACTCCAGGCCCTGTGATCAGCTGCATTTGCACAGTGCGATTAGCTGCGGTTGCGTTTAACTGCGGTTTTCCATCTCCATGGCAACCCGACAGGGTACCGACTCGCGCTGTTTGGTATGAATCTTGAGGGGGAACTCCACGCCAAATTTTAAATTAAAAAACGGCGTGGGTTCCCCCCCAGGGGCATACCAGGCCCTTAGGTCTAGTACGGATTTTAAGAGGAACCCCTGTGCCAAAAAAACGGCGTGGTGTCCCCCCCAGAATCCATACCAGACCCTTATCCGAGCACGCAGCCCGGTACGCGAGCGGCCCCCCCTCCTGAGCCGTACCAGGCCGCATGCCCTCAACATGGGGGAGTGGGTGCTTTGGGGGAGGGGGCTCCCTGCAGTCCCCCCACCCCAAAGCACCTTGTCCCCATGTTGATGAGGACAAGGGCCTCTTCCCGACAACCCTGGCCGTTGGTTGTTGGGGTCTGCGGGCGAGAGGCTTATCGGAATCCGGGAGCCCCCTTTAATAAGGGGGCCCCCAGATCCCGGCCCCCCACCCTTTGTGAATGAGTATGGGGTACATCGTACCCCTACCCATTCACCTAGGGAAAAAAGTGTCAATAAAAAAACACAGTACACAGGTTTTTAAAGTAATTTATTAGGCAGCTCCAGGGGTCTTCTTCCGACTCCGGGGGTCTCTCTGGCGTCTTCTCCCGGTGTCCAGATCTTGTGCCGGCTCCCCCGCTATCTTCTCCCGCTGTTTTGCGAGCGGTGGCCCGGACCTCTGGATCATCTTCATCCCTCTTCTCTTCTTCCGATGTTGACACGACGCTCTCTCCAGCTGGAATGTTCTCTGAGCGCTCCGCTCTGACTTATATAGGTGGTGACCCCGCCCCCTTATGCCGTCACAGTCCCTGGGCATGCTGGGACTGTGACGTTTTAGGGGGCGTGGTCACCGGGTGATGTTGACCACGCCCCCTAAAACGTCACACTCCCAGCATGCCCAGGGACTGTGATGGCATAAGGGGGCGGGGTCACCGCCTATATAAGTCAGAGCGGAGCGCTCAGAGACCATTCCAGCCGGAGAGACCGTCGTGTCAACATCGGAAGAAGAGAAGAGGGCAGAAGGCAGCAGTCCGGGCTCCTCCGCTGGCAAAAGAGCGGCAAAAGAGCAAAAGATAGCGGAGGAGCCCGGCAGAAGAGAGCGCGGAGAAGGACCGGAGAGACCCCCGAAGCCGGAAGAAGACCCCCGAAGCTGTCTAATAAAATACTTTAAAAACCTGTGTAGTGTGTTTTTTATTGACACTTCTTCCCCCAGGTGAATGGGTAGGGGTACCATGTACCCCATACTCATTCACATAGGGTGGGGGGCCGGGATTTGGGGCCCCCTTATTAAAGGGGGCTCCCGGAATCCAATAAGCCCCCCTGCCCGCAGACCTCGACAACCAATGGCCAGGGTTGTCAGGAAGAGGCCCTTGTCCTCATCAACATGGGGACAAGGTGATTTGGGGTGTGGGGGCCGCAGGGCGCCCCCTCCCCCAAAGCACCCACCCCCCATGTTCAGGGCATGCGGCCTGGTATGGCTCAGGAGGGGGGGCACTCGCCCGTCCCCACCCCCTTTCATGACCTACCGTGCTGCGTGCTCGGATAAGGGTCTGGTATGGATTTTGGGGGGGACCCCACGCCGTTTTTTCAGCGCAGGGGTTCCTCTTAAAATCCATACCAGACCTAAGGGCCTGGTATGCCCCTGGGGGGGAACCCACGCCATTTTTTTTTAAAATTTGGCGTGGAGTTCCCCTTCAAGATTCATACCAAACAGTGCCGGGTATTGGCGGGGATCCGACTCGGATCCCCGTGCTTGTCGCTCATTGGGAAAGGAAAAAATCGTTTTTCCTTTCCCGATGAGCAGCTCGGCGCTGTTATCCGCAGCTGACACAGTGCACTGCGAATACCTGCGGTTATGTGCGGATAGCTGCGCTAAATCGCTCCTGGACGCAGTCAATTCTATTTTTTCTATCCGCACAGAACCGCATGTATCTAATTCGCAGCTAAATGCAGTGTGTGAATGGGGCCATAGAAAAGCATTGTGTGCTTTAAGCTGCAGTAGAAAATTTGAAAATCCGCAGCTAAAAGCACCATTCTATCCGTCCGTGTGAAAGGGGCCTAAGAATTACTGTTCAATAGACTTTTACTAAAGTATAATTTATGACTGGCTAAGAAAAACATTAAGAATCAGACAGGATGCGTTCTTAAACACGGTTACTTTTCTTCCCAAAAGCCTCATTTTAAAATGTAAAACACAGACAAAGACATTGTGTCATGGTGATCCTGTAATCTAGTGTGGAAGTAAACAGGACAAAAGGGATATTGCAGACAAAGCTGGCACTGGCCCAGTGCATGTAGCCACTGACACATATCATGTTGGCAGAGAGATGCAAGTATCAGGTCATTTTACATTTGGCAGATGTAATGCAGCAGCATGCACAGTGCTAAAGCACTTGGCAGGGAAGCAGAAATGCACGGAAGGATGAATAAAAAAAAAGTTGGAAAAAAAAAAAACCACAGACAAACAAAGACAATGCATATGAGAAGAGAGAATAATTCCATATGGATAAAGTGTGATTATACCAAAAAGCTAACACAAGGTCAGCACCTCCTTAAAGCTGCAGGAGCTGAGTCGCTAAAGACTGCTTGGAACACTTTCATAAGCTTTTCAAAAGACACTTGTGTCAAAACTAAAGACCTGAAGTCAGTTACAGCCTTATAAAAGCTGTCATAAATTACGGTTTAATGGCCACTTTACAAGTCTTCATAAATGGCTTAGGAAAAAAAGTAACTGCAATTTAACCTGTAATAATAACATTACTAATACAGGAGATGTTGATTTCTAAATGTAACGAAAAATTAAACTACAAAACCAGTATTAATGCCAGAATATATTTTTTTGAAATGTATAAATTACATACTCTATATTGTCAAAAGTAATGGGATGCCTGTGTATATAAATATATATATATATATATATATATATATATATATATATATATATATATATATATATATATAAATAAAATATACACACACACACACACGCACACACTTTATCTTTAATGGCATCCCAGTCTTCATCCGTAGGGTTCAATATTGAGTTGGCCCACCCTTTGCCGTTATAACAGCTTCAACTCTTCTGGGAAGGCTGTTCACAAGGTTTAGGAGTGTGTCTATAGGAATGTTTGACCATTCTTCCAGAAGCGCATTTGTGAGGTCAGGCACTGATGTTGGACGAGAAGGCCTTGCTTGCAGTCTCCGCTGTAATCATCCCAAAGGTGTTCTATTGAGTTGAGGTCAGGACTCTGTGCAGACCAGTTAAGTTCCTCCATCCCAAACTCACTCATCCATGTCTTTATGGACCTTCCTTTGTACACTGGTCCAAATCATTTGGTGGAGGGGGGTTATGGTGTTAGGTTGTTTTTCAGGGGTTGGGCTTGGCCCCTTAGTTCCAGTGAAGGGAACTCTTAAGCCGTCAGCATACCAAGACATTTTGGACAATTTTGTGCTCCCAATTTTGTGGGAACAGTTTGGGGAAAGCCCTTTCCTGTTCCAACGTGACTGCGCACCAGTGCACAAAGCAAGGTCCATAAAGACATGGATGAGCGAGTTTGGGGTGGAGGAACTTGACTGGCCTGCACAGAGTCCTGACCTCAACCTGATAGAACAGCTTTGGGATGAATTAGAGCGGAGACTGCGAGCAAGGCCTTCTCGTCCAACATCAGTGCCTGACCTCACAAATGTGCTTCTGGAAGAATGGCCAAACATTCCCATAGACAAACCCCTAAACCTTGTGGACGGCCTTCCCAGAAGAGTTAAAACTGTTATAGCTTCAAAGGATGGGCCAACTCAATATTGATCAAGCAAATGGCCCCTGCCCCCACCTATAACTGGCCTTCACAGCAAGGTGCACATGGAAGGGCAACGCATGCAAAACAAAACCAAAGAAAATTCCCAGCTCAACTCGCCAACCAGTCTGCTACCAACCAAATTATCCTGTCTAACAGTTTGCAGTTGGAGTGGCTCTGCAGCTTACGCATGTATTTGCAAATGTGTGCTAACTAAACCCGTTTTTTTTTTTTCAAATATAAATTTTTATTAAACTCCAGAAAGGGGCGAGGCCCTCACAGTACATAAAAGAGTGTGAACATTTCTATGGTTACATAGTCTGTGTACAAAGCTTAAAGCGGGGGTCCACCTATCTATCGTTTTTTTTTTTTTTATGAGTTCATTCACAAACTTTTCTTCTCAGCATTAAATACTCACATATTGTGTGTAATATGTCCGCCTGTGTCAGATTTCGTCGGAAAGAATAACTTATATTAATCACTGCAGGCGGTTTCCATCTTCATTGTGGGCATTTGAAGCCCACAAGCATTTATTTCCTGGATGTGGTGAATGCTGTGCTCCCAGCATTCACTGCTCGTTCCCGCACATGCTCAGTGGCATCCTGGGAAGCCTGAGACTAGCTCCCAGGAGTCTGGGAGAGGCTAGAAACACGCCTACTCCCACGGGAGGAGAACCAGGAAGTGCAAAGAAGAATAGAAAAATAAAAGGTAATTACGACGATTTAAATTTTTTTAAACGGCATGTCAGCATCTAGGCAAGGAAGAGAATACATACAGATATTGTTCAAAATTTGGGTGGAACCCCGCTTTAAGGAAACTGCAGCATAATACATTACAACTCCTCATCTGTTGACGTGAGACAATAGGCCAAGTGGTCGTCCTCAACTAAGTTCACACCTAACCAATATCAATTTCTGTGTAAGTGTCAGGAGGTAGAGGTTCTCCCCCCTTTACTTTTTCACCTTTTCTTAAGAAAAGAAAACAAGAAACCAAGATGCTATTGGGGTGTAGGGTAAGATAGTGTAAGTAGGGGAACATGAGGGGGAGGCATGGTGGAGGCTGAAGGGTATAAACTCAAGACAGAGACAGAAATGGTCTATGACCCGAGGAGGCGTTGCCCTTCATTAGAATAGATAAAGACATTCCAAATATTCCAGGTCTTCTTGAAAGCTTCTTGTCTGTTTTGTGCAGCGAGGATTAAATCCTCCATTTTCTTTACTCCCTCCACTTTTCTCAGCCAATGTGCTATGGTCGGGGGGGACTGTTGCTTCCAATAGAGGGGTATACACGCCTTTGCAGCATTAAGCAAGTGACGTATTAGAGACTTCTTGTATGTTTTGGTAGGAATCTTTGAGTGGTGTAGGAGGAAAAAAGTTTTTAACCTGGGACAGGACCAAAAAATATGCAGCAATGTCCCCTCCTCCTCTCCACAGCGCCAGCAATGGTTCGAGGCAGAGGGGAAGCATTTATGTAGCCTAGAGGGTGTTAGGTACCAACGAGAAAGCAGTTTGAAGTTTATCTCTTGTGTTTTAATACACAAGGACGTTTTGAGAGCAAGAGTAATGATACGCTGCTTTTGTACCGCTGAGAACGTGCAGTTTAGGTCTTTTTCCCATCTAGTCAAGCAGGGTAATTGTGGCTTTTCCTTTGGAGTATTCAGCAGGGAGTATGTTTGGGATAATATGTGGGCTAATGGGTCAATACCCAAACAGAGGTCCTCGGATGTCGTTAGCGGACGTGTGAAATCTTGGGGGTCAGGGATGGAGTGAAGGAAGTGATTCAGCTGAGCTGCTTTCCAAAAGGGAAGTTGGAAGTTTCCCGTCGCCTCGGTCAGTTCTAAGATGGATGGCCATTTCCCATTAATGACAAATTTAGCTGCGTGGTCACAGTCAGAGCTTCTTAGAGTGGGGTATTCCGCGGGGTGTAGACCTGGTTCAAAGTTCAGGTGGCCAAGTATTGGGAATAGCGGAGAGGTTTTGAACGCAAGGGACTTTTGGCTGGTGATTAGATGGCTGTGTCTCAGAGTGGTACCTATTAGTGGGTGTGCTTTCAGTCGAGAGGGCAGATCGTCGTAACACCACAGTGTACACTTTAAAGGTATGTGGGTCTGGGACTGTTCAATTTGTACCCAGAGTGTGGATGCGCATTTCACCTCCAGTCAAGTATGCGGCCTAGATGAGAGGCCAGATAATACTGTCGTATGTCAGGTAAAGCCAGGCCCCCGTTGTGCTCGGGGAGTGTCATTTGTGTTCAACGAAGTCGAGGTTTTTTATCTGTCTCAAAAAGGAGGGTGGTATCAGTATGGACAGGGCTTGGATAAGATAAACGAACTTGGGCAAAATGCTTATTTTAATGAGGTTGCATCTACCAAACCAGGAGTGGAAACCTGTGTGACACTTCTCTAGTAAGGTGCGAGTCTTGGATAGTAAGGGGGGGGGGGAGTTAAGGTCAAACGTGTGTGATATGTCAGGTGGGATGTTCGTGCCAAGATATTTTAGTGCTGTATTAGTCCATTTAAAGAGAAAGCTGGTTTGCATGGCGAGCAAGATGTAGGGGGAACTGCGACGCCCATCGCTTCTGATTTGGAAACGTTTATTTTTAAATGGGAAACTGTCCATACACCTCAAATTCATGGAGGAGGTTTGGTAAGGAGATCCTGGGGTTTGTCAGGGAGAATAGTAGGTCATCCGCATAAGCTGATATTCTACAGTGGGAGCTACCCACCTGGAGTCCCATTATATCTGGGTTTAGTCTTATCGTCAGAGAAGCGGCTCTAGGGACAGGGCGAAGAGGAGGAGGGACAGGGGGCAACCCTGCCTTGTTCCATTCCCAATGGAGAATGGGGCAGAGTGTACTCCATTTGCTCCAATGCAATTCTAAATAAATGGCATCTCAACACACCACACAAAGTGCCCTGGATTATTGTGCATTGCAGAAGTGTGCAGTAAAACGTACATTTTACTGCACTCCACTGATCCACATCTGATCTCCCTTAACATTGAAGATCTAGGTTTTGCACCATGGCCCATGGACGCTTCAAAGATGCTAAAAAGGATGTATGTGCGTTGACAAAAACACATTTTATGGCAACTTGCATGCCTTAGAAAATATGTAATGAAATCAATAACAGGGTAGAACATTGCGAAACATATCTTTAAAAGAGACCGCAAACATGGGTGAGCGTATACACTTGACATCTTTAGAAATGTTCTGCCATTCATGCACAAAAAAATATGTAGGATTAGAGAATTAGATAAATGATTGCCATTCCCCACCTGTGCTGTCTGAGCATGTTCCAGCATCTCCTCAAATTCCTCATATTCCTCATCATCAGGTTCTGCTCCTGAAAGGCGGGCAGCTCTAGCCATGAAGTATGGTGGCAGCTCTCCAATGGCAGTGCCAGCACCCTAGAGTTATAATGAAAAACCAAAGTGATACATAACATAAACCAAAATTGCAATAGATACATGAAAAGAATCACATTGAGACATACATCTATCTAATACCAGTCTAAAAGGTACTTTAACACTTTATTTATACATATACTTTTGTAATGACATTTAGAGTAATAGGTCTATGAAAGATGCTTATTTTTCAACCTATACTATTTCGGTAATATAACAGTACAATCTATATAAGAAAAAGAAGACTAAAACAAACAAACACTAAAGATTACTCCAAAAGAATCAAAAAACATAATAACAAAAGTTTTCAATCAGCATTATATTCAATATTTATGGATATCCAATTGAGATACTGGATGCACAGTTAATAAAATAACTGAACAAGTGGGATGATGCTGGAGGGAAAAGAAAGGGTAGTTTGAACCTACAAGAAGGGAAAAGTAGTAAATCCCTCAAAGCAATACACAGACGACAACTTTTTCTCATTTGTTTTTTTTTTGTCTAGAACAGTGGTTTCCAAACTGCGGCCCTGGGGCCAGATAAGGCCCTTTCCTTGCCTCTATCCAGCCCCTGAGGCACTATTCTATTCACAACTGGCACTAAGGGCCCATGCACACTGCAGCTCAAAAAAATAAATAAATAAAAAGCTGCTTTTACAGGCATTTGAGCTTGTATTTCTCTGCCTAAACGCTTGAAGAAGCTTGTGCTTTTTTGTGCTCTTTTGCACGTTTTTATTGAGCTTTTTTGAGCAATAAGTGTTTTTTTCACAAACCCGCCCCTCAGCTCATTTTTCCTTTTTTGTGTGTATATTTTTGCACTTTTTCAAGCACTTTGGCATCTTATTTGCTTGAAAGCTCCTCTCAAAAACACACGTTTTGTGAGTGTTTTTTTTCTGTAAGAGCATATGCCTGTAAACTCCAAAAAAAGCCATAGTGTGCATGGACAACATGGAGGCAGATAAAATGAGAGCTCAAAAAAGCTCAAAAGCCTGTAGAAGCAGCTTCTATGAGCTTCTTTGAGATGCAGTGTGCATGAGCCCTAATAATGGGGTACCATTCCTCCCATTACTGAAACCAACGATGTTGCACTATTTCTTCCACTGATGCCAACAATATAGCATTATTTCTTCCACTGATACCAACAATGGAGCACTATTGCTCCCACTAAAATCAATGATGTGGCATTGATGGGGCATCTGACGCTGGGGCATTTTCTACTCCCACTGGCCGCAGTCTGGCCCCAATAAACGCTGAAGGACAGTAAACTAGCCCTTTGTTTAGATAGTTTGGAGACCCCTGGTCTAGAAGAATAGGGGTAATCAAACTCCAAAAAAAAAAAAATTACACCTTGTTCGTATGCAGTAGCATAGGTAGAGTCACAGTTATTGCAACAGACTTGTAAGCTGGGAGGCATCCACAAATAACCTGCAAGGTCATGATTGTATCCATAAATCAATGTCTAATCCAGCAAGTGATAAGCAGTATTAGCTGCTACATAGAAGACAAAAGAGAATAAGAAAACAAGATAGGAGAATATAGTAAGAATGGAAGGGGAAGCAAGGAGCACCCCAGAACTTGTGGAATATTACGTAGAAAACCCAATGCAGGATTTTGTGAGGGACTAATCTGTTAGATGTTGATCAAAATCTGATGGCAAAAAGTGGGAGGCCCATGGGTGCCATGTTTTATAAAAAAACGTTTGCATCATATCCATACGTTTTGCTGTCAGTTTTTCAATAAAGTGGTAGTAAACCGCTGGATGTTTTTTTTTTGTACATTGCAATATAATGTCATAATGTGCTAGTATGCATCACATACTAGCACATTATGTTAAACTTACCCTAAAACTAAGCCCTTCCAGAGATGTCAGAGCTGCAGGCGCTTCCATCTTCACCAGTCTTCCTTCCGGGTTTGCAGGCTCCGATTGTGTGACTTTCCGGAGTCGTGATGACATCACCCCCCTGCATGCGCATGGGAGCTGCAGTTCACACCACTGGGCTCTGAGGGAACGACCCGGGTGGATGTTCCGTCAGAGCGCATGCGCCAGTGATGTCACTGACTGCATGTACAGTAAATATCTCTTTAACGGTGCACGTTTAGGAGATAGTTACACTACCTATATGTAAGTCTTTTTATAGTCTTACCTATAGGTAGATATCAACCAAGGGAGTTTACCACCACTTTAATAAAATTTTGTTTTTACTAAACTTTTATTTTAAAGAAATAGTTCAAACCCTTGTTTGTTTGTTTTTTCCAAAAAAAAAAAGAAATCACAGAGTTATCTCCTCTTCCTGTCCAACAGACACCACAGGGAAGAATACTTGTCTCTAGAACAAAATGTAATCATTGGAAGATTTGACCTCTATTTCCGTTCTGGTGACAATTCAAACTTTGCCTAACTTTTAGTCCTGGTACCAATGATCACAAGAATGCACTGAATGGGTAATCTTCCCAGTGGGGATGCAGACAACAATAATTACTCAAGAGGGTTACTAATCCTTTCCCACTGTATACAAAATTATATATATAAAAAAAAGGTTTTGCTTTGGATAGACTTTTAAGAGGAATTCCAGCTTACACCTAACCAGCCTTAAAACTGTCCCCTTCCCCCTCACCCATGTAACAAAGATGTATATACTTACCTATTTTCAACACGTTCTGGTCCACTCACGTGATCCGGTTTCTCTGTGTCAGCCCACGTGGCTTCAGGGGGGAGGTGGGAGTGCCAACAACAGATGGAACATTGAAGCCTATGGATGATGTCACCTATCCAGGCTTTACTAGCCATTGTCAATCTACATGCAAAAGCTCTCTGCCCAGGAATGCCCACCCATGCAGGCATTTTGATATTTGCAAAACTCCTCCTAAGGTCTAGCAGCCCATTGCTTGCATCAGGGTAGGAGGGTTTTGAGAGGAGTACTGAAACTGGGTGCTGCAATATTTTTGGGAAACTATGTACACCACCCTGCTAGTACCTTCCACCAGCCATGATCTGCAGGCATTGCAAAGAGGAGCATAGAAACTCAGGAAAGACATCACTAGGTGTAAAAAAAAAGTTATAAAAATGAAAGTAAATATAAAGGCAATTAATTAATGGGAGCATGGAGAACAAATACAGGTCAAGTTAGAAGAGCAACCAGACTCCACTTCTTCTCAATGCCGGAAAATTAAAATGAATCTCTGACTGATGTGGTTATTGTACACTGCCCTAATGCAGGGGACTGCCAAGCAAGATTTTTTCTGGGTAGTAACATGGAGGGATTTACCTCTCCCAGTAAACAACAATATGACCAACATCCTGCCATTATTTACATGGATTTTCAGACCATGTGCAAAAACACTCCTAAATGCTTGCACCAAAATACCAGATTTCACAACATTGTAATTTCACAATGTACTAAGCAGAGATGTCGCGTACAGACAGGGACTTTTTAGGTTTCCCAATAGATCCTCTACAGCTTTATTTTGACTACACTTACCCACATACAGGCCTCTAGCCTGACTTTAGATATGATGGTCCATAACGAAATGGCACCTTCTACCGATTCCTCTTCTGGACATATAATTTCATCTGGATAAGGAGGTTCGGGAAAGTTGACTGAGTTACATTCATAAGCAGCAAGTGTCACTGAAGCTATGTGTGGACCCTGATAAAATAAGAAACAAAGCAAATTTAAAATTTTTGTATACACAACCATATACACTGTTTAAAAAAAGGATACGTTCTACAAAAATATGATCAGAAAAAATGATACGATCTACCTAAACCTTGCAATATTTTTGGGAAACTATGTACACCACCCTGCTAGTACCTTCCACCAGCCATGATCTGCATCTGCAAAGTGTAGCTATGGTCACATTTCAAAATCATTATGTTAATTTCTAAAATGTATTTAAATTATTTCTAACTTACTCCTATTAATCTGACCAATCTTGGAATCTGGTCTAAACCTATCTATGTTTAAAACTGCAAATTCTAAGTCCTATACGAACTATCCTATAAAAGGTAAGATGTGCCTACTTATCTAATCTATCGGGTCCTCTGGTCTGATCACGTGATTGGCTCCCAGCACCAACTTCAGAGGAGAGGAGGGACAGCTGACAACAGATGCCGAATAGAAAGCCTATAAGAGATGTCAGCGCCCAGGCACTGCAGCAGTTGTCGCTGCTCTCTCCTCTCTCCTGAAGCTGGCGGCTGGGGAGGTCATGTGACCGGACCAGAACACCCTTAGATTAGGTAAGTATACACATCTTTTCTTTACAGGCTAGTTAGTACAGGGCATAGAATCGGGGTGGGAGCAGGTTTACCTTAGACATGCTTTGACCACACTAAAGGAAAGATGGGCATATTTACCTAATCTAAGGGTGCTCCAGTCTGGGCATGTGATCGGCTCCCAGTGCCGGCTTCAGTGTGTAGAGACAGTGGACAATGGATGCCCCATAGTAAGTCTATGGGTGACGTCACCACCCAGGCACTGGAGCCGTTGTCACTGCTCTCTCCTCTCCCCTGCAGCCGGCTGCTGGGGAGAATACGTGAAGAGAACAGAGCGCCCGTAGATTAGGTAGGTAGTCACATCTTTCCTTTACAGGTAGTAAAGGGCATAGAATGGGGGTGGGAGTAGGTTTATTCTTTGATACGTTTACACTGAACTTCTACTTCTTGAATTCTGTAACACATATTCACTATGCCCTGAAAGTAGGCATTGCTGTGTCACAGTATTCACAGAGCCTGCCTTCTGAACTACAGAGGTGCTGAGAGGAGGAGTTTCAGGAAGCGAAGTCAATACAGGAATCACTGCATGCAGGCAGAAAGGTACCATGGGGTATGTAGTTCATAGAAGCTGAAAGTAAACAGCAGAGGAGAAGCAGCAAAACATGCAGGGAATCCAGGAAGTTGTGGAAAGACAGCAGACAGGCAGCACTCACAACCTAACAGAAATGTTTTCAAGTAAGTAGCTATATCCCCCCTCTACATTGTAAAGCGCTGCGTAAACTGTTGGCACCATATAAATTGTGAATAATAATAATAATATTGGATTGCCAAAAAAATTCTATTACAATGCTGAAATTATACAGTCTGTGAACTGTTGTTAAAAAAAACAAAAAAAAGCACATCTTTGCAGGTAATGTGTAAAAAATGTGCATTTATTATTTTTTTTACACTGCAGCCTGTAAAGCATTGAGTTAACTTATCCTTTAAAGTAAACCATTCCATTCCCATGCATGTCAACATCATGCTACCTACTTAATCCACTCCATCAGCTGTTTCAAAAAGCACTCCTTTTGCCAAAACACGCAGCTCAATGTCATCCTATGTGTCCATGCACATTAGGACGTCAAGAGGCATATTTTGAGTTCAACGTTTAGAGGCAGAAAAAAAAACCCTTCTGGTTCACGTTTCTGATTGGAACTCGGAGGCAGAAAAAACGTAAAAAACTCTCCTAAACTCATCTAAATCTTGTACAAAAAACTCTCTGAGCTTTTTTTTACTCCTAAGAGAACAGAAGTTTTTTTTTTTAACCCAGTGTACAAGGGGTCTATGAAACGTGTACCTTCTCTATGCTGTGTTATAAGCAAGTGGGGTAATAACTGGGTTTTTAGAAACAAACTGAAGTAGGCTTTTTTTCACTAATTAAGCATTGGTGAACCATTTACAAGTTGAATGGTTCATAGCATTCATTCACTGCTCATACTTTCTGTAAAATGCTGGTGAAGAAAAGAATTGCTTCAAAGAAGACTGTTCAATGGAATCCAATGCCCTAGCTTTTCGCATCTCTAAATGTAACCCAACTCAGTTTCTAATATACAAACTAGCTGATCATCTAAACCAGACGTCTAGAATTATTTAGCGTTTGTTTTTGTCCTGTTCTAGTATTGCTGGGTATCAGCCCCCACTATTACCAGCTGAGGAAAACTGACCGCACACAATTCTGTATTCACAATTCAATGAGTATGACTACTTGGAGCCATGACAACCCCATAAACATAAGTGTGTTTATCTCTAAGGGAAATCCCTTGTTTTCCAATAAGGGTTGCAGTTTTTCTGACTTAACACTTGGAGTATGTTATGTTACATAAAAAAAAAAAAAAAAGTTTTTAGTGGAGTTGTTCTTTAAGCAACAAACACTATCCATTTACTAGATGTTTGGCGTTATAAGAAAATAAAATAGTATTACACAGAGTGCACTTACATTTAACAAATAATGTACCAACTCAACATGGACAGCCAACCAATATAAGCCTAGGTTCACACTAATGCGGTGTGGGAAATACCCACAATCAGTGCGCATTTCCATCACCGCATTCAAATAGCACTGGCCTTGCAGTCTGCAGCAGGTGTCAGCGCAGTCTTAATGACACCCCAAATGCAGGTCGCAAATGCAGTGGAACACGATGCAACTGGATTGCATGGTACTTTTGTACCCATGCGATCCAGTTGCAGCGTGGTTCCAAAATTGGTGCATGCGTGACTTTGGTGTGATGTGCTGCAATATGAGCCCATTCAGAATGACTGGGCTCAAATTGCACCACACTGAATAGCATGTGAATGCGGAGCAGTTCCTGTGCGATTCACATGTATTAAGGCAGATGCAAAAAAAAAAAAAAAAAAGGAAATATGTTCAAATCTACCTAAACCACCATAGTTTATAGATGACATTATCAGATTTGGCTAGTAGATAAAACGGAATTATTATAGCACATGCTTCTAGTAAGAAAAGGAGGGACAGGAGAGGTGAAACCTTTTACTTTGAGTGAAAACTGCTGGCTTATTAGATTCACCAGTTAACATAGAGGTTTAAAGACCATTCACACAGGCCATAATAAAGATGAAGTTAGCAAGGTCAATTGCTCACATACAAACATGCAAATAATGGCCATCAACATGTCCAAAGCTGGAGCTAACATAGGAGTGAAAACTCAGACTATTCCGGATGACGCTTGCCAAAACTAGAAGACAACAGCCACAGTTGAGGAAGCCAAATCTAAGGAAGCCAAAGATAATAGTCATTTATTTACATCTAAAGAAAGGTCTACTATTGTTAGTTGACAGCAGTATTTTTAGGTACATGGGATACTTGACTTCTGGGATTTGTGTTAACAGATATTTTACTAAACTCTATATTCATGTTATCTGGAAAAAGAACATATGCATTTTCAGAAAAAAACTAATTTCTCAATTAAACATAGCTCTTTGTGCTCTCCATGCCTTTAAAGTGCATCTCTTGCTTTTACCTATAGGTAAGCCTACAATAAGGCTTACCTATAGGTAGTGTAAATATCTCCATTTAGGAGATATTTAGTGTACATGCAGCCAGTGACATCACTGGTGCATGCGCTCTGAAGGAACGGCCACCCGTGCCATTAACGGTGGCTCCCATGTGCATGCGCAGGAGTGATGTCATCGCAGCTCTGGCCAGTCACAGAGCCGGAGTCCGCAAACCCGGAAGCAAGATGGGTGAAGATGAGAGCACCTGCAGCGCTGACATCTCAGCGCAAAAGTGCTTCGTTGTTAAGGTAAGTTTAACATAATGTGCTAGTATGCGATGCATACTAGCACATTATGACATTACAAAAGAAAAATGTCCAGCGGTTTACAACCGCTTTAACCATATGGCCACAAGCAATGCCTTAAAAAAGTGAGGACCACATTTGATAAATTGTCAACCCTGGACAGAACATGAATAATCAAGTACAGCAAATGGACCGACTGGGCATTTATTTGGGGGTTTGGTACTGTTTGGTATTTTTTTAATGAAAAATCAGAATTAAAGCATAAAAAAATAATGGCAGCCCATATATCTTTTTTTTTTTTGTTCAACCAGTGGGTAGCACGAAAGAAAATTACTAAATTCCCCCATCAACACACTCTATGTAGATAGGGGAGTTCCTGCTGAACTGGCTGACTTTCGATCCATGTATGGCTGGCCTAAGACTTGTGGTTGGCCACATCTCCATAGATGGACTGAAGGAGATCTGAAGCAGGAAAGAAAGTTCAGCTACAGTGATACAACAGGCTCTTCCCTACTTTTCTTTGCTAGCGTACTGAAGTGGAGGGTTAGAAGTGTCCTTTTTAGAGTGTCATATAAACTAGACTGCATAAAGATTAAAGGGGTAGTTGCTGGGTCACAGCAACTAATAACCAGGAGATATATGTTAAATAAATTCACTGATTCACCTATATACAGGCGTTGATTTCCATACCAAAGCAAAAAAAAAAAAAATTGAATAAACCAGAAGATCAGAAGATAGAACTCTGGAAAAGAAGGTACTTAGGTAATTCACTATATATATATATATATATATATATATATATATATATATATATATATATATATATATATATTTTTTAATCTCCAAGCTTTATTGAACCATTTTTTTTAAATAATACACTTAGTCACATATAAAAATCTAACATCACAAATTCTCATTTGGCTTTGTAAGCAAATACAAAAACTCAATTTGAGCCTGTTTGTCATTCAATTTTATATTTGTGCATAGACCTTTGCATCCCCGTAATATCTACCATTAAAATAAATAGCAAAGATCAAAATATATATATATATATATATATATATATATATATATATATATTTTTTTTTTTTTTTTAACAGGCCCCGATTACAATAGAATATCCTTTCATATTGCATTAGGAGCTTTCTCCGGACAATCAACTTAACAGAGTTAAAAAAAAAAGACTACAGTCTTCCCGGTCTACAAAGTCTTCTACACAGTTTTATGGATCATAAGCTCGGACGGTTTTAAAAACATAACAAAGCAGTAGTGAGTGAAAAGTGGTGAGTCAATGCTTTTAAACAATACTGAGACACAGCAAAAAAAAATCTACCTATTCAAGCCAATGAGAAAATCTCCCAAAACGCTCTGTACAACAGCAGGCTGGACGCTAAGGCCCCATGTACACGGGAAGCTGAGGCAAAGTCCTCTGAACAAATTTTTTTGACACCTTGAAAACGGCGTTTGAAACGCTCCTTTAGCAGAGTTTGCGTCTAGAAGCGTTTATTAAGATTACCTCATTTAAGACCCTCCCCAAGCTCAAAAAATATTGTAAGTTAACTATTTCAGCCATTTTGATCAGAGTGAGTAGCAGCAGCAGAGAGAGCAGTTGTCTACTTGTATTTGCCTCTATTTCTGTGCTTTTTTTTGCAATGGATCCAATAATGAGCATATGTGAGGAAATGCTCCTGACACTGCTCTTGATGAGGCTAAAACGACGTACGGCGCAGCGAATGTCGGCTAGATGTTTTGTAAACATGTGCGTACAGCTGCGTACCTACCTCGACAAATTTTTTAATTTCACACACATTTCCATTGCCACATTTGACCTTCTACTTGAAAAAGTACGACCCAGTCGGACACGCATGGACAGTAACATGAGGAAGAGTGCGTCACCAGAGGAACGTCTCTTGGTGACAATCAGATATGTGCATATATTTATATATAGATATATTTATAATAATTAAATATTAATTGATTAATATGATTATTAGATTTTTTTTAGCTGTATATGGTATTATTTTTGTTTTTTAATTACTTTTTTTTAAAAAATATTTTGTCTATTTTATGCACATTTAAACGTTAATTAAATTTTTTATAATATAAAAAAATGTTGGCAATTTTTTTTAAATATTTATAAAAATTAAATAGTAATTGCTTAATTCCAATTAAAATTGGGATACAGCAATGCCAGTGGTGTATTGCATTGCATCAAGGGCTATATATGGTCTATGAATCATCGCAAGTAATTAAAACATTAACAATTTTTAAAAAACGCTTATAAATGAAAATGTGTCTAAACGCGGGTACCGCGTTTAGCATCTGAAACGTGGAAATCTTCGGCGTCTGAACCCATTTTTTTGCTTCCAAAGAAACGCTGTTAAACGCAACTGCATACAAATGGCAATAAACAAGACTGTGTACATGGTCACATAGGATAACATTGAATGAGTTCAGGGGCAGTTGAAAAAAGCGTCCAACTGCCTCTGAACGTACGTTTAACAGCGTTCTGTGTACATGGGGCCTAAGGCTTCATGCACACGAGACGCCGGTGTAAACTCTGCTGAACACACGTTTTTAAAAGCTGAAACTGGCATTTAGAAACGCCTGTTTTGCCGTGTTTGCATGCCGCGTTTAGCAGCGTTTGCTTCTAGAAGCGTCTGCAGAGCAGAGAATGACATTTTGCGACCCAACTTGGGGCCACTTGGTGCTAGGAACCCCAAATTTGGTGTGATATATACATACATATATATATATATCATATACATATCCAAATTTGGGGTTCCTAGCACCAAATGGCCCCGAGATACGGGGCCCCAAAGTCGGGTCGCAAAATGTCATTCTCTGCTGCAGTTTACCATCATATTTCTGTGTTTTCTGGTCCAAAAAATAGGGTTCCTTTAAAAACACTTATAAACGCAAATGCGGCTAAACGCGGTACTGGCATTTAGCCACGTTTGGCGTCTGAAACGTGGAAAACTTTTGCGTCTGAACCCATTTTTTTTGCTTTTGGAAAAAGAGGTTAAACGTAACTGCCTAAAAACGCCAAAAAATGAGACTGTGTACATGGTCACATAGGATAACATTGAATGAGTTCAGGGGCAGTTGAAAAAAGTGTCCAACTGCCTCTGAACATGAGTTTAACAGCGTCTCATGTGCATGAGGCCTTAGAGCTCTTGGCTTTGGTTTTCTCAGATTGTGGCAAAAAGGGCAACAAAGATAAATATATATTTAAACATTTGTTTCCCAAATAAACCCATCCCTGACAATTAGGTGGAGTTCTCTTTTTCCTTTAGAAATCTCAAGATTACACTTACATAAAGAATTGATGGATTTTATATTAAGTTGACTCTATGACTAGCAAAAGGGATAGCAAAACATTTTACAATTTGATGAAAACAATGTTAAAGAAACGCCAAGCTGATTCCCCGCATTACACACAACACAGTTAGTAAAAAATTTATTTTATGACACAGAATGTCTTAAGACCAAGGATAGACATTCAGTTGAGTGGCAACAAATGCACCTAAAATATTACAGCTGATTTTCTGCATTTTTTACTACTGTTATCACTAAAAGAACGTTTTCTCTGGCTCTCAAAAATTAGCCCTTGAAGCCTTTCATTTTCTGTGAATCACATATATTTAATAATTACTTAAAGAACTCAATGAATACACTCTGATCACATACACATAACACAGAGCAAAGATGTTATTTTCCTTTACTCGCCATAAAAGAGAAGTTAATATTTAAACCTTGTACCCTACACCATTTAGTATGTGGCCTCTTTAACCACTTCAGCTCCAGGCCTTTTCTGGCACTTTTTGTTTACATGTAAAAATTTAGTATTGTTTGCTAGAAAATTACTTAGAACCCCCAAACAGTATATATATTATTTAAAGCAAGCCCTAGAGAATAAAATGGCAGTCGTTGCAATTTTTATGTGACACAAATGCAAATTTTGGGAAAAAATAATTTTTTTTAATTTTTTTTTTTTTTACTACAATGTGTTTTTTTTTTTTTATTATTATTATTAAATTTATTTTATTTTTACACTGTTGCTTTAATTTTTTTCTCACTTTTATTGCTGTCATAAGGAATATAAACATCCTTGTGACAGCAATAGGCATGTGACAAGTACAGGTACATCGCTGGTCTGGAAGTGGTTAACCACTCTTTTCCAACTTTCATTAACTAAATAGACTGACAGTGAAGC